>BSBM01000435.1:24490000-25690000 GCA_027924585.1 Larix kaempferi | reverse complement strand
TTGGACCTTATCTCACCTTTTTTTGTTCGAATTTCAAGGTTATATTGTCTAAAGAGCCCACAGTCACTCAACAATCAATATAATTCTGTTGCACCTGCTTTTCTTTCTGAGATCCTATTTTATCATGGAGAGACTTCACCATTCATGTTTGATACTCCATATGATTCTTATTTTGCTGCATAAGCTCCATTTTGAAATTAAGAAGGTGATCAATTAGTTTGGAAAGACATTGCATGGCTACATTTTCCATTCTGCAGTTGCATATGTTCCTGATCCTATTGATTTCATTGATGTTCAGATCAGATTATGTATGTGTTCACATCAAGAAGCATTCATTTGATGCTCCTCCATTAGCATAATTCGAGTTAAAAGGGGATCCTATACTTGTTTTTTGTTTACACTGCATTGAAAAATTTGTGCATGATCAAAGCATCTACAGCATATTCATCAAATCTCTCACAAAAAGGGAGTATATTCAACACATTCAAGTGAATAAGAAGACATAGTTAATACCTTTTTCTCTGTGCCATGTCCTTTTTGAGGAGGGGTTTTGTTCCCACTAGGCTTTCCTTCTTTCCTCGATTAATAAGGAAAAATACATTTTGTAAAGGGTGACCTTACCCTTTGTTTTTGGCCATATTTTGCTTTATTTTTTATAAGTCAGGATTAAGGGTGGTTGTTGGAACATTTTATCCATCTAGACCTTGGTTATACCTTAGATACGCATTCCATGCATTAATTATTGAGTCCCCTATCACCTAGGCTATGTTGTTGACAACCTAGTGCTTACTTTTTGTCATTATTGGCCACATTATCCACTCATAGCACCTTATCCCTATCTTTGAGGATCTAATGCAATGTAATGCTGTAATTTAGGATTTGATTGAGTCAGTTCCATGATTTAAGGCGCCTTGTCTCCTTGATCACTAGTTAACCGACCCTTACACCTAGTTTCATTGAGTCTGAGTGCAGTAGCACCCTTTTGACCACTACCAGTCACCTCATGCACTTCCTTTTAGTTCTCCTTCCCTAATTTATAGCCTAAGTGGCTCAATCATGTTCCAACCACCTTCAGTTAACTATCCATTTATCATTAGTTGCCACTAGTGCCCATCGAGAGATGGATCCAATGCTAGCTAAGTATGTCTCTTCAGCGGAATTTGAATTCCATTAAAGGCTCATGAATTCTCTTGCATGTAATCTTATTTAATTTCCCACATATTGTGGATGAATAACATGAAAATTTTTTGCACTCAAAAATCTCTTTTCTCTATGATATTCTTCTCTATTTTTCTGTAGATCTACGCTAAACATTGCGAGGATAGTTTTACTACTAGAGATCCACCTGTGTGAGATAATTTCACAAAATCATTTTAATTTATCTAATTTGTGTATCTTTATATATATTACATTGTAAATATTTTAGATCTAATTTGACCTGACATGTTATTTATTATAATTTTTTATTATTTTTTTAAAAGGACATGTGTCAGCTCCAAGATGAGCACATAAGGAGTTACACAACCCCCTACCAGGTTGTAGAATGTGCCTCTTCGACTTAATTATCAAACATGGCTATTGACATACATCATTATTAAGTTTCCATAATTTAGCACAATGTCTTGCCACATGTCATATTAGAGTTTTGACCATGGAATAATGAATTATGAGATTTCTTACATATGTCATTAATTCAGCATACATAACCCAAAGTTAATGTTATATAGCTTAGGTCATTGAGAGTAACCTCTTCTTATCCCCTCCATGTATGAATGCCGCTAGGTCCATTTTTGGACATTAAGTTCTATCCAACCTTTTGCAAGACCTTCTATTTCGCAATATATGGGTACTCTTAGGATTAGGACTCCAAAACGTCCTATGACTATGAATTTTCCTATGCAAAATGACATGAAATATCATTAAATATTGTAAAGAAATAACAATGTGCAACCAATGACTGCCCATGACTCATGGGCATAATATGCATAACCACAATTACAGTAATAAACAAATTCAATATGCATAAAATCATGTTTAAATTAGTTTCTAGAAAAGAAATATCAATAAGTGAGGTCATGTCTATTCAAGAATGTAAATGAAACATAATTGTAAATTGAGAAGATACAAGTTATCCTTCTTACTCATTATTAAGAAAACTCAATAAAAATCATATTTATAAGATGCATCTAGAAGGTATTTGGAAAAATCATATTTATAAGATGCATGTAGAAGGTATTTGCAAAATAAAATGAATATTAATATTAACATTAAAAAATCATAAAGTAATCCCATCTTCCAACTTTAGGTGAGTTGAGGCATCAACATGACCCAAAAAGGTCAAGCTTAAAGATTAGTATGCTCAATATCTTTTTAGATGAAAGAGGGAGGACATATCTTGTTAAGCATTTGATAAAAAGTTCTCAACCACTACTTGCATATTTTTTTAATAATAGAAATGTTTCTTAAAAAATTCAAGACCTTAAGAGAAGAGAATATGGAATTGGAGTTTAAAAATTTACTATTATAATTTAATGTGTGATAATATTTATAAGTAATATATTAATTGTATTTAGTTTGAATGGTTTAGAGGAGAAATGTTATCTTTATTACTCTTGTTAAAAATATTTATTATGATATGTTTGTTTTTTTTGTGAGTCAATCATTATGATATGTATAAAAGGTGTTACATCTCTTTATAGATCTAAAAGAAAACATAATTTACTAAATAAATAATATCATTAGAATTAGTAGGCAATGGATTGTGGCCACTTAAAAGTAAATAAACGTAGTCTAAACACATTATCACATAAATACTATTACTAGTAATAACATGTAATGGATTGTAACATTTAAATGTAGAGAAGTATATTCTAATTAGATTGTCCGTCATATCATCAAATGTGTATAAAACAAATGTTTCTTCTTAGGAAGTCATAGATTAAACTTTGGAGTGGATAGTGTATGTACAACTCTATATATTTTATATCCTTGCACATAGGGGGATCCCTTATCTTACAGGCAAGGGGGTCACATAAACCAAATTGGTGTGTGGCTTAGCTCTCACCTTAAAAATATATTATTATTATTATTATTATTAGAAAGGTATCCCATCTCATCATAAATATGTTTAAAAGGGTCATATGTCGTACTCTGTTGTGTCACTTGACTTGAAACTTGAAAGTAGAGAAATATAGTCTAACCACATTATCACATAAATATACTTCTAATTATTTTAAAAACAAGTATAGAGAGTATATAAAAAATGATTCATATTATATTTATTTTCTTTTTATTGCACATAAGTAGTTATAAAGATAAAATAAGGTTGTTGGGTTTTTATTGGAATTTTGTCCATTCTTTTTTAGTTCTAAATTGGTGTTGTTTAAATCATGCTTCTGAATGCATAAATAAATTTAGTGTCTTCACATACATCTAAGACATCCAGGTTAAACAATTTAAACACTATTATTTGAAATCTTAAATTTGTACTAAATTCTGTATAAATCGTAATATAGAGAAATTGTCCCATGTTTAGGGTACGTAAAATGATACTATGATGATGACCCTCATCATGTATGTTAAAAAAATAAATATTCTAATTAAAGAAATTTCTGTCATCTTCTAACTTCCATATGTGAGATTCATCTTGGGCTGGGATCCCATGTAAGTGAGTAGTTAAAAAAAAAATCTGAAAATAGGTAATCGCCCAATCTGAGTAGCTATATTTTTTTTGTTTTCTTGGTGTTAATCATTCCTTTCAATCTGGATAGTTGTTCTTGTGTGATTGTCAATATTTCGTTGCATTAACTGACATCTCAGGTAGAATGTGTGTGACCACCTGATGAATGAAGTATAGAAGATGTGGATGTCCATGTCCATGTAGTAGGTGATGGCAAGCATGTTGTAGTTTTAGAATGGAAAGGAAAGTTCAGTAATAAGCACTCTGTACCAGTATATAATTTATTGTTGTGGAACATTGATAGTTGGATTAATGATTGGTTTAGATTTTATTTTTATATTCTTTCTAGATGATTGGTTTAGATTTTATTTTATATCTTTTCTATACTGTTGAGTTATATTCAATTCATTTATATATTAAAAATATATTTTCAATTACAAAAAAATTAATTTAACAAAAAGAATTATAGCTAAATTTGAGATAATCCAAAACTATCTAAATTTTAAGTTTACAAAATCAAGAATAATCCCAATAAAATTAAAATCTTGAAACGGTTATGAACAACTTGTTCCATCGAATCATTTTAACAATTCTTCGATCTCATCATTTTAATTTAACGAAAAAGAAAGGTTTAAAGAAAAATAAAAGTTTCACTAATTAGTGGCGAGTAAAATCATGAAAATTTTTATGGTAAAAATATGATACTTCTTCTTCTTATTATTATTATTATAAATATACACCCAGCACAAACATAAAATTGATAAAAATAACCTATGAGTCATATAAAGGACATGGAAGATAGAGAATGATGACACGAATCCCATGACTTTATTCGGTCCTGTGGCATATAAATATAATGCAAGCTCAGCGCTCGGCACGGAGCAATATTTTTTATTTTTATTTATATATTTAAAAAACTTTAAAAAAATATTCCTAAAACATTTCAAAATCACTATAGCTATAGATTTACATATTAAAAATTTAAAAACTATTATTTTAAATTATTAACAATTTTTTATTTTTTCAAAATATGTAACTTAAATTTGCATATTAAAATTTAAAACAACCATTATTTTTAAATCATATTAATTTATTTTTAAATATATAACTTAGATATTACCTTATCTCCATTTTTAACCTATTATATAACTCACCCATATTTAGTGGGTGCATGATTAAGACAAGTTCTGATTATCGCATTGGAACCATTTTTCTTTGCAGAAAGGCACTCAAAAGAATTCATTGAATTGGTAAGCTTTATCTATCTAGACAAGACTAGAAAAGGATCCTACATTTTATTTTGAAGATTATCATGGATGAATCACTAGGGCATCGACACACATTGCGAGGTCATGGATGCAAGACTTCTTTTCCAAGCATGGAGCAGAGTATGAAAAGTAGAGAAACACACATTGCGGGGTAATGGATGCAAGAATTCTTTTCCAAGCATGGAGAGATTATGACGGGTAGAGAAACAATACATATTCCAGATAGTTTCACAAGGTGAGAGATATACAACTTATATAGGGTATATGTTGATTGCGCTAAAGGAAATGGAGATTTTATCAAATATGCATATTTTACGAGAGTATGGAAAAAAGGTTCAACAATGTTTGCATTCCTAAGAGGTCAAGGATGGGGATTTGCAATACATGTGTTTCTCTTAAATATAAAATGGATACACCAAAAGGGATAGGAAGATGTATGTATTTAAAACATTATTTGTTCTAGGATCAATATCAATTATGAAAACTTATTAAATCTTATTTTTATGTTATTTGTAGATTCCATTATCAATGCACTTCAAGCACCCCAGAATCAACAATCAAGTGAACGAAAAAAGTTGTACAAACATCGCAAGAAGGGTTATGATGCTCGAAATATATGTATGGGTATGATAATTGATGGAAAGGATCAGAAAAGAAAAAGAAAAAAACACTTTTTTCACATTTGGTCTGTATACCAAAGGGTTTAAAGGAGAACAATTTTATTAAGTTTCACTTCGTTGGTTGTTTGGTTTTTAATTGTAATATGCCACGATTTAATAAATTTATTATTAAATACATTTCTGAATATTTCAAATTATTTATTTTATATTTTCGACAAGAAGTAAAAAATAAAATAATGTAATGGATTATTCTTTTATTAATAAAAATACTAAAAGGGGGAACATAAATGAAATAGTTGTTGCATGAGTGATTGCTGACCCACAAGAGGAAAAATTCAAGTGGCTGAAGGTGCTGAGTGAGAATTCAAGTTGTAGGAGGCATCTTCCTTAAAATCAGGTCACAACTCTTAGTTGAGTGCTGAAGAGTAGGAGGCTCATAAATGACCAAGTCCCTAGGAAAAATACTATATAACAATATGTTCATAAGTAGTAGGAGGCTAGCATTGGAAGGGGATTGAATTTGATAATGCAAGAGATGGCGCATTAGGGAGTTTTTCTCTTGTGGTTCAGCGATCAAGCTCGGGGGTTCTGGAGCAAGTGATTATTCGCTGTTCTAGGAGTTGGTAGGGAGGAACGGCTAAATCATTTTTGTTTTCCTTTTCATATATATTTTAAAGTGTTTCTCTTTTTAGGATTTCTACTGCT
Source organism: Larix kaempferi (assembly GCA_027924585.1). NCBI lineage: Eukaryota > Viridiplantae > Streptophyta > Pinopsida > Pinales > Pinaceae > Larix > Larix kaempferi. Next base: position 25,683,728 of record BSBM01000435.1, on the reverse strand, counting down.
GTGTATTCTGTATCTGGATTCCTAGTGGAATTTTATTTTATGCATCTAAATTTCAAAGGTCTTATTATATATGCGTCTAATATATTTCCTATGAGGTTGAAATAATGTAGACAGTAGTAGTAAGTACTAGGTTATAAAATAATAACTCCTATAGAGCATCGTTATAAGTGAAACAACTTATATTTGATCTTTAGCATCTCTGTTGAACTAATATAAGTATCATTTTATTCTTAATTGAAAACCCTACTGCCATTTCTACATTGATGTTCATAAGTTCACCCTTAATAATATGACCTAATAACTCTTTGATTTCGCAAGTTTAGTGAATTGTATATGTAGTTACAGACATAGGTCGATATATATTGTATGACATAACATCGAGAACAATTTGGTCTGTATACCAAAGGGTTTAAAGGAGAACAATTTTATTAAGTTTCACTTCATTGGTTGTTTGGTTTTTAATTGTAATACGCCAAGATTTAATAAATTTATTATTAAATACATTTCTGAATATTTCAAATTATTTATTTTATATTTTTGACAAGAAGTAAAAAATAAAATAATGTAATGGATTATTCTTTTATTAATAAAAATACTAAAAGGGGGGACATAAATGAAATAGTTGTTGCATGAGTGATTGCTGACCCACAAGAGGAAAAATTCAAGTGGCTAAAGGTGCTGAGTGAGAATTCAAGTTGCAGGAGGCATCTTCCTTAAAATCAGGTCACAACTCTTAGTTGAGTGCTAAAGAGCAGGAGGCTCATAAATGACCAAGTCCTAGGAAAAATACTATATAACAATATGTTCATAAGTAGTAGGAGGCTAGCATTGGAAGGGGATTGAATTTGATAATGCAAGAGATGGCGCATTAGGGAGTTTTTCTCTTGTGGTTCAGCGATCAAGCTCAGGGGTTCTGCAGCAAGTGATTATTGGCTGCTCTAGGAGTTGGTAGGGAGGAACAGCTAAATCATTTTTGTTTTCCTTTTCATATATATTTTAAAGTGTTTCTATTTTTATGATTTCTACTGCTGTGTATTCCGTATCTGGATTCCTAGCGGAATTTTATTTTATTCATTTAAATTTCAAAGGTCTTATTATATATGCGTCTAATATATTTCCTATGAGGTTGAAATAATGTAGACAGTAGTAGTAAGTACTAGGTTATAAAATAATAACTCCTATAGAGTATCGTTATAAGTGAAACAACTTATATTTGATTTTTAGCATCTCTGTCGAACTAATATAAGTATCATTTTATTCTTAATTGAAAACCCTACTGCCATTTCTACATCGATGTTCATAAGTTCACCCTTAATAATATGACCTAATAACTCTCTCATTTCGCAAGTTTAGTGAATTGTATATGTAGTTACAAACATAGGTCGATATATATTGTATGACGTAACTATCATCAGGAAATTAGCATTTGTCTCCTACAGAAAAACAATTCGAATTCCAATATAAGCTTTAAATTGAACGTTTTTCATTTCAATAAACATATTACAGATCGAATATAGATAGGTTAGATCCCAAGACAATCAATAAAAATATTCAATTTACAGAATATAAATTATGTTCATATTACAAACCCTTGTTTTATTTTAAAATTTTCACCAACGCATATAAGATAATCATAGTATAAATTATGAATCTAATACATAAATACAAATCAAATCAAGTCGATGAGGACTGATTTAGATCCCGCATCAAACCCTAATGAAGGGTTATATTTTTATTCCAATGTTTTATGTGCAACCATCCCCTAATAAGAACAGTAGTTCATTTAGGATTACTGTATAAAGCTCTCTCAGGGAGTATGTTAACCCGGAGAACCGTTAGCACGGTTCTACCTCTGTCCAACCTATTGAATAATATATATATATATATATATATATATTCTATGATTTGCTCACAAGCCGAGAAGTCTCGGGAAGTATTGGCATTTTATATTTATATATTTCCATCCTGATTAATAAAACTTATCACAGATAGGGTAAAATATGTGAGGAAACGAAAATGGCTTAAGTACATATGTAAATACTACATGTCTAAATATCATTAAATATAAATAGGAGTTCAACTGCAAAATTACCTTATAACTATGATATTTTGGAGACATTACAGAAGTCGTAAAGGACCCTATGGGTCATGAGAAAAATACAAACTATAATCAATAACGAACAATTTTCACCATCACACTACATGTGGCTATAAGCTCATGTCAATAAACATCCACTCCAGTTTTTATAAACCCCTGTTCTTTAAAAGGACTGAAATTAAATAGGGTTGGATTTAAGACATCTGTTCTTAACAACTAAGTCAACCTTGGAGCCGAGAAGGTATAAAAACCCTATACGGTATCTTGTAAATATCTAAGGATAAACCATATAAATGTCAGACTTATCTGTTGAAAGCGAAGGCTCGACTTCTTCCACAACTTTAAAAACATGTCAAAAGTTATTTTATGGATTGAAGTGTAAAGGTCATTCTTCTTTCTTACCTTGGGCATCTTAAGATGGGGGCCTGGGAGGAGGTGACCATGTTGCCTTTTCCCATCGGCACCCACCCTCTGCACACATTTAGCGACAGTGTTAAGAAAAATTTAAACTTTTGCAAATAAAGAATTCAAATGATAGCTTTTAGTTCTAGTTAAGTTAGCTGTTCTATGGGAAAGTATAGCCAGGGGTCGGCCCCTCCTAACTCCCTTATCACTCCAAACCACCTGCAACCAAAAATGAATGTAATACATTAAACCCTGAACATTAAAGAAGAAGGTTCGCTTAGAACATTTGTTAGTTTTTCGAACGAGGATGTTACCTTATTAAGGGTGGCTCGAGACAACAAACTCAGTGCTCCAGTCATAGTTAACTTGTAGGTTTTTGAACAAAGACCTCCAACTTCGATAGAAAACCTCGAAAAACAACCAAAGCGAAATACCATCACTGAATGCATAGTTCTCCAAGTTTTTACAGTTCACCATGAATGGCATAGAGTTCCCTCTTACAGGGCTCACATACCAACCCCAATATCATAATGAGGGTTAAGACCAAGAGAAACTCTTTAAACCTTGTCGAAACCCTTTCTCCATCCACCTGTCCAAATGGATGATGGAGATCGCTTTCCAGCATTGGCCATAAAGCCTGGCTGCGTTGTCAACTCATAGCGAGGGTGGTTTTTTAATGCTCCCAACCACCTTATTTCATACAACCAATAACCTTTAATAGTAGGTAGATAAATCTCTCATGAATGCGGGTTAAGGTTTAGACTTTGGAAAATTACCCATAACCCTTATTTCATTCTTATGCATAAACTCTTTCCGATCGTCGAGCTAAGTGATGGTTGTTAGACCACATTACTCTTATTTTGGGTTTAACACTATAGTTCTTAGGCATCCACCTTTTTCTTTTTTAAATTTATAAACATAATTAAGTTTGGATCAAAGACCCAAACTGAGCCCAAGATCATGTACTTTTCTACATAAAAACAGTAACAAGAACTAGAACCCTATTTTGTTGTTTCTGCGTTACCTTCGGGTTTGGATGACAACATGCTACTTAGATTGCTAAAGTATCCCCTCTGTATAGAACCTGACCAAAGCAGTTATAACTTCCATTAACAACGTTACAATCTTGACGATGTTAACACTAAAAATGTACTTGCTAAGATCATAGATATTACATACAGTATATCAGATATATCTAAGGGTTTACTTTTTGTGATATTCCTACATTTCTATATCTCCAATTGGAAAACACCAGTCGAGAAAACCAAACTTAAATCATGTTTGGTTATCTAAACATGCAGTTGTTGAATTGAGCATTTTTCAGAAGGTAAAATTTGGTTTCTTTCTTGTTGGACATACACATGACGATATTGATCAAATGTTTAGTAATTTTACAACCACATTGAAGAGGACAAATGTTGAGATCCTACCATCATTAATTGAAATTATCATAAAATCATTCAGTCCAGAGCCTTTTGTATACACATTGGAAGAAACTTTTGACATGCGGAGATTTATTTTGGGATTGCATGGTGAATAAATGTGCATTGAAAAACTAAATGGCGTTAGCTTTCAACATCAATTTCATATAAAAAAGATTGATGTAAAAACACCAATATGAGGCAAGAAGTACTCAACCAGTGCAGATTGGGGGCTTAAATCAGGTATGGCATTTTTTAAATTCAACCCATGTTGTCAAACATATGCTTCAAATTTATTACTATTGCAACGGGATGTCAATTTTCGTAATGCACACTAACATGATGGAGATGTCAATTCTCCTCAATGTTTGGAAGAAATAAAATAGTATATCAAAGATATATATGCACATTTTGATGTTGTTGATTATGTTTGGTGGGAGTCTTTTTTCATGAAGTCGGCCAACACAATTTCAAACTCTCAAAATGGAGAACAATTTTTTAAGACTCCATTTAGTTTTCCAAAAAGTATGTCAAATAAAAATCATGTTCAGGTTAACCTTGACTCATGAATGAGCAAGGATGTAATTGGTTTCAAGCACATGGTTTTGGTAGCCTGTGGTTTCTTGCTAGTTGTATTATGTAAAGAACCCTATTTATAGGGTTGGATTCCTCCATTGTAAGGTGCCAAAGTGATCACGAGAGATGCTCTTGGAGGCCTTGGCCTAGTTTGAACAGGGACCAATAATAGATCCGGTTTTCCAGGGTAAATATGGTGTTGCTATTGTTGATTGCTTGTATTTGTGTTATTATTTCTATAGCATGTGTTTTATTGCTAACAGTGGTATCCGAGCTTGGTGTGTGTAGATGATACTATTGCCATTTGCATGATAGGAGATGGTAGATCTATTGCTTGGACACTTGAATCTGTAAGGAGAAATTACATGGACACTTGAATCTGTAAGGAGAAATTACAGATCTGGTATATGAAATGAATAGGTTGGATTTGTAGATCTCTTGGTGCCCCTATTGAAGAAAAGAAACCCTAGTTGTCCTCAGAATACTTCCAAGGCTAAAGCGTTTTGAATTTGAAGATGACATTGAATCCTGAGTGATAGAAAGTCCATGTGATACTTTTGGCGTTCTACATAAAACTGCTATCCATCTGTGGAAACAATCCGCTTGAGGAAGAAGTTTCGCGTCAAGTTGTAGAGGAGAAACCAGGCCTTGAGCATAGTTGTGGCCGCGTGCATGTGAAGGGATGATTTGAGTGTATTGTAGCCACGAAGAAAGATCCATTTCTGCAGCATAAAATGCGAAGAAGCCATCCCCATCCACGCGAGCAGACAAGCACCCATGAAAATCCATCGTGAAGGCAGAAACCAGTGAAACCGTGACGAATTGTCAATCGATGAAGTAAAGGTAAAGGTGAGATTGCCCCGTAAAAATGGAAGAAGAAGATAGTCACGCAGGTTTTTACTTAGATGAGAATGTTCGCAAGTGAGATTGCCAAACTGTTCGAAGAGAACCCCGTGGATAAATCATGACAAGAAATCCTAAAAGGTAAAGGTATTTAATTCATTATTTTAAAGAAGGAGCAAATCACTTAATTTAAAATGGGAGATATGAAAGTATTTTTTTGGTTTTTATCCACGTCACTTTAAAAGAAAGTTTTTAATTTCAAATCTCATCTTAAGAGAAGGACTATTTAAATAGAAGTTATTTTTATGAGTATGGATGTATGTGGCTTATGGGACTATGACGACTCGAAAAAGTATAATAAAAAGGATCTCTTCATAGGAACAATCTCATCTCAAGAGAAGGACTATTTAAATAGAAGTTATTTTATGAGTATGGATGTATGTGGCTTATGGGTTTAACTATGACGACCGGAAAAAGTATAATAAAAAATTATCTCTTCAAAAGAACAATTGGAAAAAGTATAATAAAAATTGATCTCTTCAAAGGAATAATAGTTGGTTAATGCAATGGAAAGGAAAGGAATAATAGTTGGTTAATGCAATGGAAAGGAATCACTCTGATGAAGTAAGTAGTCATTAGTTGAAGCCATTTTCCAAGAAAAGTATTGAATGTTCTTGTACCTGAGATGAAATGGTTGAGCATGTGTTATAGAGGTGTATGATGGGTGGTACTAGACACCTGAGATTTTTTAGTTCCATGTGAGATTCAATTCCCCATGCTTTAGGCCTACATGTATTGGAGTAGGTGTATCCCTCTTAGGGCATCGAGTTGTGGAATGAACCACTTGGGTAGGTACAAGGGTGGGATGTGTACTCGTATCCTAGCTTGATGTGAAATCGGAGAGGACTAATCTTCGATTAAAGGCGGGAATGTGAGATGAATTTATCTCACAGTCTTGTGACCAAGTTATGCTCAAGGAAGAGTTTAATGTATTGATGAACCATGTAGGAGAAAATGATTCCTAGAGAGCTGGTGGTTACAACGACTCAGCACCAATGTATTCCGGTAGATGGATTCCTTTTTATATGGACATCAATGATGAAGTCTTTGCACGTACAGAAGGCTTGTGGAAGTGCAGCACATGAATGGCAATTGAAGGTGAGAGAAATGACAGTTGAAAGAAGCAATGGTTATCCTAGACGATTTTAGATGTAATAGCAACAATGAAAAATAAAATAAAAAAAATAAAAAATGGAGATGACAATGTGTAATCCACATGTAAATGGGATTCCTAAGTACTCTAGTTGTTTTGGGGGGGTTAGATCTGAATCAATTCCCTAAGTCAAGTTTAAAGGAGGGTTTGTTAGGGTTAACCTTGAATCGGGAATGAGCAAGGATGTAAGTGGTTTCAGGTACACGGTTTTGGTAGCCCTTGGTTTCTTGATAGTTGTATTTGCATGTAAAGAACCCTATTTATAGGGTTGGATTCCTCCACTGTAAGGTGCTGTCACATCTCCATAAATTCAGGTGTTATTTTGAGAAAATACAAATTTTTCTCCTCTAGACATTAACCAGCTTCAAGCGTTAGTAATATAAAATATCACAATTATTTATACTATGCATTCTTCGCTACTAGTTATCGTAAGAGTATCTAATCATTTTATATATATATATATATATATATCATTGTTTAAAAATAACCAAGGTAACATACCCCAATACCATGTTAATCTTATGTCTATGTAACAACCTCGTTGCCTAGAGTCTGGATTTTTGTGAAATTATTTTTGAAGGGATTTCTATAAAAGAAAAATGATATTCGTGCAGAAATATTCATTTTCAATTACTCCTACAATCATTTCTATCATAAAGCAAGCTTATTTATACAAAGGTTTTAGTAAAAATTTCCAACATTGTCAAATTCTCCTACCATGTTAATAGATGACATCAACACCACTTCTTCTACTTCACTTGGAATACTTATACATCATGTTGATCTATAGAAAATTACTTCAATCAAACTGATACTACAAAGGTGAAAATGCTTTATGCTTAATCTAGCATAGTTATTGTAACATACTCCAATGTTTGAGTTAGTTAAGAAACCATATTCATACATAAATGAACACCCCGATCCTTTGCAATAATTTAATAATAACAAATTCCAAGCAAAAATTCTCACACACTTATCTAAATGAAAAGAATATGCACTAACATCTTTTAATTTGCATTGATACATCAATGAAACACATTGATCTTTACTCACTAAGTCGAGAATAATTTCTGCCATACTTTATCAACATATTCAGATCCTAATCGATTTATAAAAAAACATCTTTGCATATAAAAATAAACTTAAAAGTAGATACATCTGAAATCAACAACGCACACATAAGACAAGGCCATATGTACGTGGTTTGCCCAAATCTATGGGCTACGTCCACAAGAAGGTCAAATCTTTACTATTATCCATGAACAGAGAATTACACCATGCAACACAATCTCTTGCCAAATTTACCTTTCAATTTCCCACAGTCTCTCTTGCCGAGATTATGTTTGAACATTTCAATTTTAACATCATAACCTTAACACTAATCCAGTCTCCCTTAGCGAGATTTATGTTCTAACATTGTCACCTTGACATGAAACCATAATCACTCCACAATATTCGTTTCTGGCTTTCAATCAGATGTGAAACACTAATATAATTACAATAATGATACAGGGATCATCTCATACTATTCCTTTCCTAGATGTACATCCGAAATCATATATACATAAATATAACATGGAAGATTATCTCGGCTCATAACATATACATTACATAGAGTTAACTGGGATATAGTATTCTCAAATATCAAATATAAATACTCGACGATATTACTGAGATCGTTTCTCCTATTTGCAAGCAGCAATAAAAAATATGAAACATAGAGATTACCTCCGATGGCAGGGATCGGGTTCCATTTTACAAGCAACAAGCATTAAATTTATAAATACAAATATTATTCCTCTGATGACAGGGATCATTTACAAGAAGCAAACATTAAAAATATTGTTTTCCATACAATACCACAACAATGAATTTATAAATTCCAGCCAAGCATATAGCATGTTAAATTTAAATACGATTCTAACAATTTCCATTTCACATGTTAAATTTAAATTCGATTCTAACAGTTTCCATTTCAATACCTATCCAAAAAAATTGTGTCAAGCTCATACATAGATCGACAATGAAAGCTTGTGTGCTCAGCCCTCAACGCGGACAGAGATTGATGAAAGAAGTGTGCTGAGCTCAGCCAGAGATCGACAGTGAAAACTTGTGTACTCAGATCTCAATGCAGACAAAGATCGATAAAAAAAAGGCTTGCTCACAATGCAACGTAGATGTTATAACAGGATATGTACTTTTTTCAACAGAGAATCAGTGGTATTCCAATCTTCAACCGAGATCGACAATCTAAAGAATGTTTGTTCAGATTTAAATGCATATATATATATATATATATAATAGATGTACCTTGTTCAACAATGAAATGGTGGTATTCTGATCTCAAATAGAGATCAACAATCTAAAACAATGCATGCTCATATTTAAACATAGATCTATATATAAGATCTGTACCCTGTTCAATAGAAAAACGGTGGTATTCCTATCTCAAACAGAGATCAACAATCTAAAACAAATGCATACTCAAATTTAAACGCAGATATATATATAAGATTTGTACCATGTTCAACAACGAAACAATAGTATTTTGATCTCAAATAGAGATCGACAATCTAAAACAAATGCATGCTCATATTTAAACACAGATCTATATAAAATATTTGTACACTGTTCAACAGAGAAACGGTGGTATTCTGATCTCAAACAGAGATCGACAATCTAAAACAAATGCATGCTTAGATTTTAATGCAGATCTATATATAAGATCTGTACCCTGTTCAACAAAGAATCGGTGGTAATAGCTGCGTACAGCTCTAAAATTTAGTGATTGAAAAATATTCAGTTTTGCACACAATCTAACATAGAGGCAGTCTAACAGTGGAATACCCACTTACCTACAGAGTCGATTGCATGAAAATTGATCTAGATTTCCTGCATAGATCCAGCGTCCTGAGTCAAGACCATTCACCAACACCAGACTCTTTCTTCATCCCCTCCCCCTTTCTCTTTCCTACTCTACCTCCTTAAGAAGGCATTTCACCCTGGAGCTCGGCGGTGGTAGGAATATTTAGTGTGTCCTCGGAATGACGTATGGCGAGGGTAAGGACTCTCTCAGTTCTCCACGCGGAACCATCTGGAGATAGTATATCGGGTTGTTCCATTAAGGGGACAACCCCCCCAAAATCTCTCTCAACTACGAGTTATAAGAAAACCTTCAAAAGGTTGCACCCTCCAAATTCAATGGTTTTCTTATATATCACACACACACACACACACACACATATACATATTATTAAGAATATTTTCATAATAGATTACTTAAGAGCCACGCCCTTTCTTTATCCATGAAGAACCACTGGATTCTCCTCAAGCCATACTTTGGGAAATTGATCATATTTGTATAATCTAACAAGCTTAAGGATAATCTAATTTATGCATAAACTTAATCTACATAAAAGACAATCTTTTTCTAGTTTAATCTATAGGGAAAATAATGCTTACCTTTACTCTTAAGATAATTTTACTCTTAGTATCTTTAGGTATAGTTTTCTTATATTAAGAAGAATACCGTTTTTCCAATTTCTCTTTTCAACCCCTTTATATATATCTATATATATATATATATAATTTAATATGTATAATGAGAGAGTGTACCATACACTCATAAATTTTCCTTCCTACGGGATTTTAAGGTATCATTTATGAAGTAGACTTAATCCTATGTTAGAAAGTACATATCCCACTTGCTTTCTCATGCAAGTAGGATATTGTCGTGAAACCTCAATGGTCATTAAAGAGCGTGAAAATTCTTAATTTTGGCTTTCCGTCAAAATGCCTAGTAAATGTAAGTGGTATTCCTCTCGATATACCTTAAGCCAATGATGACTCCTAGGCATTATTATTAGCCTCACAAGACATCTCTTAGCTTTAACCTCTTTCCCTAATTGATTTAGATGTCATTGTTTTAGTTGCATCACCTCTTTTAGTCTCCTAGGCTTAGTAGTTAAACCACCTAAGTTACAAGGTTTACTGGTGGGGCCTTGGCCTTGAGCTCCTCACCAGTAACCAATACAATATTTATTTACATTTACATAAATAATAGGGCATAGAAGAGGGATATTACATCCTACTCTCCTTAAGAATAGCATCGTCCTCGTTGTTCAACAGTTTGTCTCTCGTTCTTGCGTCCACTTTTGTTTGCTTCATTATTTTGGTTTTGACTTTCTTCGAACTTTCATGAATTTCTCGCAAGTCGCTATCGATCACACCTATATTTTGGACTGCGAGACTCGGATTCAAAGAAACCTTTAAAAATTATCATCAATTCCATAATCAAACTCAGAAACATAAACAATGAGCCCTTTATTGCAATATAACATTTGCAATTCATGGAATATATTTTAGCCTTTGTTTGTACTTTCATTATCACAGGAACACATAAATCTAGTGCTCCAAGACTATAGAATGTTAACTCTAATCAAAACACGCCATTAACTTGATCCAGGAAATTCTTTCGTAACACATCAATTCTTACGCAGGAATCATTTCTCTCATGGATACTAAGCAGCATCCTTCCTCTCACATATGCATCATCTTTATAGTTTTCCTAGGTCTTTACAACCAGCTGATTCCCTCGAGAATCCTGGCGGATGCCAACTCCCTGATTTCTAGGGAGTGTTTCAACGCCATTAATGCACTCTTACACTTGTTTTGATTCTCTTGCAGTTAAAATTCAGTCTTGTATCCCACGTTTGGATACTTGATTTCCTCTTTGAGCATTCATTGTCCCTTTCCTCATCCTTTTATTTAATTAAATAATTGTTCATCTTATTACATCCTGTAGCCATATGGTTACTTTGACCAATTTTTGGTCTAGTTATTTATTCAATAATAAATAACAATAGTAAAAGAATAAATAACAGTTGTGGTGTGGATATTACATCCTTACCCCCTTATTTCAACACTTACCATGCATAATATATTACGCTCTTGTCTTTCCACAGGTTACACCGAAATTTAACCATCTTCCAAATTCCCTTGTTGGTATAACAAAAATCAAATTTTGTACAAAATCTTTTCCCTAAGCATAATAATCAAAAAATTATCCTTCATACTACAATATCCATACATGATCATCTGAAAATAAACATCCTCTTTTGGTTCCTTATTTTAATCCTTACGACATGGTTCACCAAAAGCAAGATACAAAATAATTTTCTAGTACATTAATTCCTAGGGAAGTATATATGGGCATTGTTTGCAAAAAGAACTACAATAGATTTCTTAACCACTTAAAACTTCAAGATAACCTCTTTTCTTACTACGTAGGATTACATAATGCCTTGAACATGAAATAACATTCTTCCTTTGATGATTCATGGACATATTGATCACTTAACCTCATATCTTATCTTTCACCATTTTAAACACAATTTTTGTTGAGTTATATGACTTTTCTTCGTACACGCTAACACCATGTAAGTAACAACAAATTGTCTACATATATATTTGCATACCTTTATAAAGATAAACACATACCTTTATAAGGGTGACCATATATCTCCTTATTATATGACGCTCATATGCTAAGGTACATGTTTACTTGTATTAACACATATTAGTATTATACTCAATATCACATGAAATCCATATAACAAAAGGAAATAGATTATCAAGGTGCCCATATAACATATACCTCTATCTCATAAATATCGATTCCATAAAAGTATCATTTTTATAACCACCACTCATAGTATCCACATCCATAGTAATGATCACTGGAGTAAGAAATATATAAATGAACTCATACATTTTCATCATATGCATCCTATTAACTACTTAGAATACACATGTATACTTCTTTAAGTAATCATAACCATTATCCCTTTGTTGAAGTTACAAGCAAGAGTACAAGCGTGCTCCAATGTCACACATTAGTATTATACTCCCTTATTCTATACAAGCACATGCTAGAAAGAAACAAGGGGACTCGTAACAATTATTCTCCTTTATAACTTGGTATCTTCCGATAAGGATATAATAACAAAGGATGCTCATTTGTGGAAGTACATCAAGGCGAAGAACATGAAAAATCATTCTCAAGGTAGTAAAGAAGACAATTTCCTAGTCATAGAAAACTTCACACCCGTAGAATGTCCAAGTGAACCAATTAAAGTTAATTCCTTGGCGAAAAGAATCTTGATACCTTAGTTTAGCAAGCCTATACTTCTTGTGAAATATTAGTTTAGCGTATGTATCAAATCCATAATTCCTAATTGATACCTCTGTAATGTAATATAGTTCATATTAAAGAACAAAATCTATCATCAACATAACTATGCATCCTTCATAACTAAATGAATATTAAATACATCAGTTAGATACTTATTCACGTTGACTCCTCCTGCAGCATGCCTTTTTACATAATTTACTATTAATTTCAACAGCATTATAAACTTTAAAGTAACTTTATATATAGAAAAGAACTTGGCCATTCGTAACATAGTCGGAACCCAAGACCATCCTAATTAATCAAAGCTTAATGGACATTAACATATATAATTACCTTTAATAAAAAATTAATGGATCTATTAACAAATCTAAGTTGCTTAAATTGTCCATTTGGAAATCTTGACTATTGGGTCAATCAAATTCGATTAATTATATAAATTCAACAAAATGTATCAACCGTACTCACTCAAATAAAGCAATTGTTGAAACTAAAAGGTATCAACTCTCAATAAACGTAGAGAAAGGTAACAAACATTTAAATCGAACTATGAAGTCAACAAAATTAGGAGAGTTCCTTAGTTTAGCATTGTTTGACAGACAATCCACTCGAGTGGACGCGAGCCAGATCTCCCTAGCTCAATGTGAGTCTAGAACAAATAGTACAGACTACAAGCTATTTTCCTAGATCTGATTAAGGACCAAGTACTAGATATCTTACCTTAACTTTGTGATCCTTTCTCCTGGACGTTGCTCCACACTCCATGGTCGTCAGATCTCAGCTGTAAGACCTATAAAGAAACAAAAAAAATACAAGCAATTGAAAGATATCTATACAATAACCGATCTAAGTAAATAGTTAAGCAGGTAAACTACACAACATCATCACACATGAACAATATTGGTGGAAAACATTTGTATTACTGTAAATAGGGAAAGTACATAGAAGAGAATAGATCACCACCGAGGCTTAACGTAGCAACCCTTCTCCATCCAAGCCAATGCCATAACCTCTTCAAGGAAGCAAGAGTCTCTCAATGAGTGAGTAGAGGTCTCTTTAGGATGATTTCACCAGCATGTAGACACTATAAACTTCCTCCCTTTGGAGAGGTGTAGAGCTTCACTTATATAGGACTAAGTGGATAAGGTAGGTTGAGATATGGTAGGAGAGAGATAGGGGATCTTTCCAAGAAGTTAAGAAACGAATGCCAGCTCCCCTAAGAGGTCGGGGATGAGGATACAAGTCAGCAAGATTCGAGAATGAACTCGAAGAAGATATTTTTTCCCATTAACTGACTTCGTCACACCCTGTAATGAAGCAAGGTGCAACGTCACAGGTTGCATGAGTGCAGCCTGCGACGACCTCTCAAAACCCAACATAAATGCAATGAAATCCTTCGCAGGTAAATAACTTAGTCAATGCAACTTCATGGGTGTATACATTGAATCTCAAGATGGTAGGATTTTAGGTGTAACAGAATGCCCCCCAAAGCATGAAACTGTTTAAAAAACTAGACAGGTGAAATGCTTTGACAAAAGGAATGGCAATGGACTTGTCGGATGAAGGACGCTACTGCAGTATGACCAACTTTGAACTGACAATTTCATATGATGTACAACAAGGTTGTCGACCAATACAACGCAAATCCATGATAGCAATGACTGACTGAACACAATCATGGCTACTAGACACAAGCGTAGATCCATGACGAGATGATAACACAGCAACGACCAATACAAATGTGGATCTATGTAAATATGACTCAATACAAACTCCATCGCAACTTAGGTAAAACATGACTCCCCAGGGTCTTCAAGTTGGACCCACAATGATACGAATCTATCCATGCTATTAAAAATGTCTTGGCGTCGAACATGGTAGAAACCACTTGATTACCGGTCATTGATGTATACCATTAACAAGTACAAGGGAAATCACCATTAATCTCAATGATCACCAAGGTATCACAGTACATATCATCGAGCGTGAATTAATGAGTTGAAGTCGAATGCGAGATGAAATCTTTCGATTAAGAGTCAATGATGTAAACTCATGTCGAAAGCGAGGTAACCTGCCATTGAGGCATGCAGGGCCAAGGTACTTGGCCTGTTTCTATATTCGATCCTTGGATGATGTGTTGAAGTCGATAAGGATGAATCCGTCGAAGGAGGGTCATGATGAATCCCCCATCATCGACACGAAACACAATAAAGGATGTGTAGAGCTAATCGGATGGTACAATAACATGCATGACTGACTCAGAGTAGACCAACATGATGGAAGGTGTACAGACTGCAGATAATGAATAGTGAGAGTATTCTTGAAGATGGGCATGGCATGACTTGGCAGTATTGACATGACGAGTATGACACTAAATCCTAATGCAACTGATGATGGAAGCTTTCTTTGAATGACTCAAAGGAGTAACAAGAATCAGGAAGTAAGAAAAACTCGAGGACAAACAGATGATCCAAGTACTGTATGCAAATGCAAATCAGTGCCATGTTCAAGAACAACTAGATACTGCCCTAGATAAAGGTGTAATACAAAATCTTTCATTTTTCACCATCATGAATGATGAGTGCCTCATGTGTTTTTTACGAGCTTGATGAGGGTAACCAGATGCTCGGTATAGCTCATCTCATAGATGAGTCCAATCCCAAATGTTTTATGAACCTCGGATAGGAGGGGTTCGTCCCATGATGGGCCCTTCAATGTGAAATTTTAACGAGTCCATAGAAGGAAAACTCGATTGTCATTTCATGTTTATAGATTCTAAAAACAACTAAAGAAGACCCCAATGGTCCTTTTTCGTAAAGTTAGCCTCATTGCCCGAAAAAGGGTAAAACAACGCGGGAGAGGACTCTTCCAGTCATGATTGGATGGAGTATACCTTTTTCGTTGGTGCCTCTTGGTCCGAAAAAGGGGTAAACTATCACCAGGAAGGCGGTGTTCATACCTGAGATGACCGTTCCAATGCGAAAATGGCATGAAAAGGCACTTAACGACTCCTGCATACTCAGAAATTAGGTCAAATAGTCAACCGAACGTTCAAATATGATAAAATCGATCCAAACTATAGCAAATGGCATAAAGGAATCAAATATTTGAAAAAGGAATATTCCATTTTGTTTATAAATAGAAATAAAAACCAAATATAGTCACCATTGTTCTATTTGCCAAATTTGGGAGGAGAAGTGCCATTTGGAGCCAAAACTTCACTCATTGTTTCTAGGAGCTACAAGCAACCATTTCACCTGCCATACGGAGCAGGTAACCCTAAACTTCATCCAACATAATTGTAGTGGTTTACATTTTTGAATTTCGTTCAGTTTTTGGGTTTTTGGATTGGTTTGGGAAGGGCCATTGCGCCCTCTTCTTGTTGCAGGCTGCCTTTTCGAGAACTGTGACGAGAGTGGGTCGTCGCAAGGGTCGCATAATTGGACTGTGATGACGTCGCACTGTTTGCAAAAATGAGGTACGATGACGGAAACGTCCATCCCGCAACACAATCCAAGCTCAAAAAGGGAACTTTTGGAGGTTGAAGCAAGTTCTAACAATGTTAAAATTCTCCTTTTGGCAGGTTCCAAGCATGCAAAATGGTTTTGGAGTGGCGTGAACGGGAGCATGAGTTAGATGATGAACAAGCTGCAAATGATCCACGATGTGTGGAAGCACTGAGGAACTGTGGGCTCCTCAAGTTCTTCGAGATTCAGGGGATGAGGTCCCAAATCCCACTATTGACTCATATGCTCCGATGCTGGGATGCAGCCTAGCAATACTTCGTGATTGGTGAGCATGTGCTTACCATAGATGTCAAGGACATCTATTTCTTGACTAGATTGTCCTGAAGAGGGGACAATGCGCTTCTAACTAGATCACGTGGGAGTGATTGGACTGTGGATGACATGATCCTGCAGCATTGTACTCCCCACACCACTGCTTCTAGTGGGAATATTCCCATAAAAAATGTGAGGGAACGTCCATTGCGTGTCATACTCTTCACCATTACTAGGATGGCAGGGAGCCAAGCTCCACACTTAGCCACCAGGTCACAGATGCTTTATGTGGAGGATTGTATGTCTCCAAAGATATTTAACTGGCGCGAGGGACTCCTCACAAACATGCAAGCTCAGCTAACCAAGTGTCGGCAAAGAGAGCTCAAACAGTTTGGCTATGGTTCAATAGTGATCTCATTTTTACTGGAACGGGTTCCCCTCTTGCGCCCTCAGGTACTACAGGATGACCTAGATCCCAGGGATCCACACATGGCCAGATGGACGGCAGTGATGTCCCGTCATGGTGGGGATCCCATCCTCTCGTATGGCACTGAGTTTTTCACATGGCTGGAGGGCCAGTTACTGATGGTGGAGGACTTTCCATACAATGGTACGGACTTTAGAGATGATTCGGACTTGCCGCTGCCAGAAGGAGCAGCATGGGGACACCTTGGTAAGAACAAATAACCCTTGTACTTTTTAAGTTTTTTGCATTTATGATTTTTGTTTATGTAGTGCTGACAAGTAAACAACATGTGTGTGCAGACGTGGGACCTGTACAACCGATGGGAGTCTCTCTTCTTTCTAGGAGAGAGAGAGGAGGGGGAGCAGTCGTGGGACCTGGAGTGCACGCTGCGATTGTAGAGATGGATGGAGTCTATTCCAACCTGAGTGGGTTGACATTAGATGTTCCCGAGCCGGCGGTAGATGAGGTGCCGCGACCTATGCAAGTATACACGGTTGGAGCGACTGTGCGCTTCAATGCGCTGCTTCACAGGGTTTCGAGAGCAGTTGATTGTTTCCACACTCAGTAGGCCAGAGCTGTTAGACCACCTAGTGTTGTACGGGCCAAGCGCTAGGCCTTATGTTGTTATCATGCATGTAATGAGAGCTTAGAGGCCTCAGACTTTTGTACTACTTAAAGCTATGAGCTTCAGATTTTGTCGAGACTTACTGAAAGCCATCGTGCTTCATATATTTGTACCAGAACTACTATTTGAGATTATATATATATATATATATACAGACATTCTGATGATTTATACATTATGTGTTTCAAAATGGATGAATGATGCGGTCTTGTTAATATGTTGCTTATGAATTATTTACATGTTATGTCTACTTTTAACAATTCCTGAATATGATTATGTGTGTGCAATGTACCAATGTAAAATGAAGTTGGCCATGGAATCGACAACTATGTTCACGTCTCATGGAATGTGCAGGTACTGAATGGACTCGAAGGACCTTTCCAGAAGACAGATTCATCTAGAAAGATAGAGTAAAAAGGGATCGTGGATGACATAGACTCGGTTAAGATGAGAAACCACTAGTTGAGAATCCAGGTGGATAACAACATGGTCCATACCCAAAGAAATGGCGTCAGTTAGGTTTCCAATGACTACTTGATATTCTGCAGCATTGTTGGTTGTGAAACCTAGACACATTCCCCCTGAGTTGATAAGCTCGTTGGTAGGTGCATAGTGTACCCAGGCTGCCAAAGCAAGGTTGCGGGTATGCCAACTGGCACCATCCACGAATCCATAACATGTTTCCATCTGCACACGCAGACAGAACATGGTATAAGAAACAAAACAAGACCTAAACACGCAATAAATCAAAGCGTCACACCACACAGAAAACACACACGCACGCCATGTACAGTATATACAAAAGTACTTATGCATGAAAGACTCAAGCATAGTACCTCTTTAGTTAAATCCCATTACGGGGTTCACCCAAAGATATCCCATCATAATCTTCAAGCTCATAAGCTCGCTTCTTTAAGACGTGTTTCACTACGTAAGGTCCATGCCACATGAACTGAAAATTTCCTGCCCATAGCTTATCATGCTTTTGGTCGTATGTGAGGACCAAATCTCCCTCGTTACAGGTGCGAGGTTCTATAGACTTGTCGTACTCCACTTTAATGCGTTTCTTATGGGCCTCATTGGCAAGAGTGGCATCGCGGCGAGTCTCGTCGAGCTTAGCTAGGTAGAGGAAGTGTTCTTCCTCAACAGTAGTGTTTGGGAGAAGTTCGATGGCGAGCTTGAGAGACGGAATCTCGCACTCTATAGGAAGGACCGCATCCAATCCATACACTAGTTGGAAAGGAGTAAATCTGCTGGCAGTTTTGACGGAGGTTCTATAAGCCCAAAGTGCAGAGAAGAGCATATTATGCCAATTAGCCTTGTGCATAACCACCATCCGTTGGACCATAGTTTTCAATACCTTGTTGATGGCCTCGACCTGTCCATTCGACTGTGGGTAGTATGGTGTTCAGTTTTCATGGCGAAAACCCAATCTATCTCTCAACTCGTCAACCATATGGTTCATGAAGTGCGAACCATGGTCAGCAACTATCGCTTGAGGAACTCCAAACCGTGCTATTACATGATTGAACATGAAGAGTGCAGTGGTCTTGTTGTAGTTCGTGTATGTAGGCATTTCCTCTGCCCACTTTGTAAAGTAGTCCACAGCTACAATGACGTAACTATGCCCCCCGGCTGAGGTAGGCTTACAGTGCATGAAATCGATTCCCCATTTAGCAAAGGGGCCAATGGAAATAACTGGGTGTAACGGGGTAGGGTGGGTACACTTCTTGGTACGTCAAAGGATAGAGTCAATACCGCGACGGTACAAAGTATCACTGATGATTAGATAGTACTTTGCGTGGTGGTGTATACGACGACGGTCGTCACGAGACAATTTGGGGCTGAAATGTTGGGTTTGAAGATACAATGTGATATCTCCATACCACGGATCAGACGTACTGATAAGAAACAATCAATCATCTAGAAAGGAGTCATTGGGCTCAGACTCTACATCAGAATGGGAGAGGTCGCAAATAAGCTCAGCAAACACCAAGGACTTTTTAGTTTTAGCTTTTTTGAAAAGAAGATCGAATTCTTGCAGTATCATGATCCAACGTGAATACTTTCCCCCAAGCACCTGACATGTCAGAACATGGTACATGGGGTTTGAATCGGCAATGATGGTGGTGGTGGAAAGCAAAATGTAATGTCAGAACTTCTGCATGGCTATGACTGCCACGAGAGCGAGCTTCTCAACATGTGAATAGCGAGTTTCAGCGTCAATGAGACCTTTACTGGCATAGTATATCACATGTTCTTGTGTGTTCTGATCTTCCTGTACCAAAACCATGGAGATAATGGTGTCAGAAGCAGCAAGTTATAGAATGTAATCTCGATAGTAATTTGGTGGTTGGATCATAGGGGCATGCGTGATTGCATGCTTCAAACTATCAAAAGATCGTTGAGCCTAGTCATCCCAAATGAATGGGACGTCTTTTTTCATCAATCCCATGTAACCTTGTGTCTTTTGCGCGAAATAACAAACGAAACACCGTAAGTAAGTTGCTTTGCCTTGTAGACTCTAAAGTTCCATAATATTAGTTGGAGATGGAAGAGCGACGATGGCTTCCACCTTCGAGGGATTAATACGGATCCCATCTTTTGAGATGATAAAGCCTAAGAGGCATCCGGAATCGACACAAAAAATAATTTTGTGAGGATTCACGAGGATGTTATACCGCCTGCATCTGAGGAAAACGGTCGTCAGATGATCAAAGTGGAACTCCCGCTGCTTTGAATTGGTAGGGAGATCACCCAAGTAGGGTTCCATAAATTCCTTTACATCATGGAAGGCATACGACATGGCCCGCTGAAATGTGGCACTAGCATTTTTAAGGCCAAATGGAATTTTGCGATATGAAAATGTTCCCCAAGGGTAGATGAATGCAGTTTTGTGTTGATCAGTCAGGTGGATCTCAATTTGGTTGTATCTGGAAAAGCCATCCATGAATGAGAAAATGACACTTCCAACACAATTGTCGATGATCAGGTCGATGAAGGGAGTCAGGTAGTTGTCCTTGGGACAAGCTTTGTTGAGATCCCGATAATCAACACAGACACGGATGGTTCCATGCTTTTTGTTAATAGGGATGACGTTGGAGATCCATTCTGTCAATGCGGCAGGATAAATGAAACCGGCCTTCAAACGTTTCTCAATCTCTGCCTTGATTTCCGCAATCTTCCGAGGGTGTACCGGCCACAACTTTTGGCGGATAGGTTTGACGTCGGGATAGGTTTTATTCTCGTGTAAAACAATGGAGGGGTCTATCTTAGGAATCTCCTCATAAGTCCAAGCGAACATGTCTCAAAATCGCTTAAACAAGGCCATAGCGATGATGATTTCTTCAGGGGAACACTTATGGCCTAATTGAATGTGTTCCACTACACCAGGAGTAACCGAAATGTGTATCAAAGTGGTGGGCTCAATGTTGGCAAAGTTTCCTTTAGAGTTCGTTTGACACACGAGTATCAAAGACTGAGAGCCATAGTAGACATTTGGTGTAAAGATGGTGTGAATGGTGCTCTCCACAATATCCAACAAGGGAAGGAAATATGAACGATGGTGGAGGTCTTCCCATGGCGGATCATCTGCACTCATGATTTCCATGATGGGCTCATCAGAATGAAAAGTCCATAGCAGAGGATCAGATGATGCTCGTTGTAGAGAACAGGAGGTGGAGGCCACGGCTAAGTGGTCCTCCGGTGCTGACTGGATAGCCTCATATATGAGTTCAGCGAGCGATAGAGGCATAGCATCTGCAATCAGGGATGTGGTGGCTTGATCAGGTACAAGCCATGAATCAGTGGAGCTAGAGGTAGATGAAATCTTTGAGGAGATCATGTTCAGCGTGGCAACATGGTTTGGGGGATCCGAGGTAGGAAAGACGCCTATAAGGGATGAATCCTTAAGGAGGCCAACCCCCACACTCTCATACTTCTGTGAATATTGTCCAATCGAAGGAACGTTATCGCCCAGGTGAGAAGTGGTGTCAGGTGTACATAAATCCAATTGGTCAACTGTGACAATTCATCCTTGCTGGGGGAATTGTACGATGCGGAAGACGGATGATGCAACCATAGTCATGCCATAAAACCAATTACAACCAAGAAGAATATTATAATCTAACGGGGCAACGACCACTTCCACATTAAGGGTTAAGGCATTGCCCCCTAGCTCAACTGATAAATATTGTAACATCCCATGAGGTTGAAAGCCACGTCCGTCGAAGGCTCTCAAAGTGGTAGGAGAATGATTCAACTAAGGAGAACCTATGGCTCTCCAGCATGCGATCGACATGACTGAAGTAGAGGCTCCTTCGTCTAAAATGGTACGATGGATTATCTTCCCAGCAATGTTTGTGTAAACCTGAAATTCCAGCTGATGGGAGAGCATCGGTTTGAAGTACTCCAGCTGGAACATAATGGTGTTCCATGAATCCGAGTCAACTGCATCGATGCCAGTGAAGAGAGTCTTTACGCTAATTTGGACAATTTTGCAAGACTTCGAGAGTCAACATAGCACAAGGAGCTTGTGCTAGGTCCTCTACAATGTTTTAGTTTTGAGCAGCCCAAGCATTAGGATTGAAAACTGATTTTCTAATCGTGCTCTTGGGTGGACGCAACAATGAATTAAGAGAGGGATTCTCTATGGTGAGAGGTGCAGCCGGTATGGTGACATCGGGCATCAAAGTGGAAGATTTTTCAGTATTACTTCCAACGGGTTCCTTGGCAGGAACTGAGTCCTACGAATGAGAACAAGTATTCAAGTTGATAGTCTCATTACGTACCATGAGAACATGTGTGGTGGTGGATGCTTCTCCTTGGGAAGAAGAAGTGTGAGTGATTGACTGATGATTTTGAGCAGTGAAGGGATCGTTGAGAACTCTGGGTGTGGGATTTCCTTTAAGAAACTTTTGAACTTCATCTGTATGGGGGCACTCCTTGGAAAAATGATTATCACCACACAGTAGACAACGAAAATTTAACTTCCTTTTCTGTTTGGTATCATCAGGGGTGCTCTTTTGTTCCTGCTGGGTGGAAGATTTCTTTGGTTTCGCCTTGTTTTTCTTCTTACCACCAGACTTTTGAGGTGAAGCTGATGAAACAGAATTCACTTCTTCAGTTACAAGAGGGGTGGATGATTTGGTGGTGTTGAGACCATCCTGTGTTGGTGATGGGGACAAACCTTGTGGGTTTGAAGAACCAACAGTTTGAGGGGACGGCTGGGTGTGAAGGGATCCAATGATGCCATCGGCTTGGGGTCCCTTGGGTGGTTTCGCGGGGTCGTAAGTGTTGCAGGGTGCATCGGGAAGAATATCAAGCAATTTGCCATATTGAGCATAGACTAAGTCTAGCCAATGCGCACGAGGGATGGCTTGTTCTTCAGTGACAACACCTCCCATGGAAACATCTCGTGCTATGTTAGTGATGAGAGACTTCGTAAACCAATTTGCTAGGAGTTGATCTGGAATGGGAGCTTTAATGAGACGACGTCTCCTTTTCCATTCATGTATATGACCTAAAATGTGAGTGGCGGTATTCTGACGGAGCGAGGTTAAAATCTCTGTACCAGTCTCATACCGTATAGGCAGCTAGAACTGAGTCAAAAAATTCATGGCAAGAGAACCAAAATTGGGAAAAGAATGGAGTGGTAATTCGATATACGACTTGGCAACCGAGCCAATGAGAGTCCTTTGAAACAATATGAGACGGATCGAGTCATCTATCAGGGAGTTAGATGAACACCATAAGTGGTATGTCATCATGTGGTTTTTGGGATCTTCACTCGGCTTACCATCAAATTTCGGGATATCGGACGAAAGTTTCACCGGAATAGGTGGCCAATTAGTTCCATGGTAGATGGGTTCATTGGTCAAACGAAATAGTTTAGGTAAGTCCAAAGGAGCCAAAAAGGGCAGCTGCAGATTAGGATGCGAGTACTGATAGTACGTATAAGGCATGTAAGGACTAGTACGACCATAAGGTGTGCTAGGAGGAAACTGGCCATAGGGGAATGGGTTTCCTAGACCAAAGGGAGCTGCGTCGCCATGGTAAGGTGGTCCATTGCCATAATAGGGTGGCCCATTACCGTAAGGTGGGGGTCCTCCTCCACCGCCAAGAGGAGGTTGTCCGCCTCCAAAAAGTGGGGTCCACCACCACCGCCAGGGTAGGATGGTCTGCCACCACCTCCACCGGGAGGAGGTGGTGGACCGCTACCACCACTGGGATAGGATGGGTCTCCACCACCTCCGTCGGGAGGGGGTGGTAGGCCAATTCCACCGCCGAAAGGGTAAGGTCCTCCTCCACCACCTCCACCATGGTAGGGTGGTGGTCCACCACCACCGCCACCAAGACATGGGGGCTTCACTAGAAGGCAATATAATATCATGTTCATTCATATTGCGGTATTAAATATTCATGAAAACCTAAAAATTATATTGCTTATATATTAAGGGGCAAAGGGTTTTTTTATTTAATGTAACAATACAAAAATACTTTGGGGTCTTTTTTATATGGGCAGGCTGATAAATATCGGCCAAATGGAGATCTCAGGATCATGGCTGGATGAGAAATTGGGTTGAGGCAAGGCTCGGGCTTACCACTACGTAGGGAAATCGCATTTTGAGGCATGCTTGAGGCCAGGGGTTTCCTGGTGAAGTGGGTTTCCATTCGATCATAGTTGAGAGACAGTGGTCATTGATAACCAATTGTTACCAATAGCACTCAGGAAGTTGTTACCAATAGCCTTGGGAGGCTCTAAGCCTCCAGGGCCTATAATAGGCCCTCGATAGGCCTTGGGGGGCTTGAATACCCAACCACTCGTGCCTATTATAGGCCTTTAGTCAACCTCCTAGAGCTCGTTACAGGCCCTGGGTGCTTGGATACCTAGCCCACAATAGGCTTAGTCAGCGATTGGGGAACTACAACATGGAATCTAAATGTTGTACTATGTGCATTGGCTCTAGTGACATACAAGAAGTGATCTCCTATCTCTTCGTTAGACCATTAGATGTTCCAAATCATAATGATATGTGGTTGAGTAATAGCATTGTGGGTGAAGTAATGGGCATCCATGATATACATCGAAAGAAGCAAGGTGCATTGTAGAATGCATGTGGGATCATAAGAGGGGTATCATATCAATATACGAGGTAGAAATATAAAGGGGTATAAAAAATGTTAATGAAAAAATATATACATACAATATCTATTGAAAATAGGGGGTTTTTTAAATTGGGAAGGCATATTGGGAGGGGGTTAAAAAAAAATGATTTTGGAAGGTATTTTCCAATATGTAGTGAAATTAGGGGTATTGTTTCATATGCCACGATCGAACGTGCTATGATAGTTGTTTATTGAGTGAAGCCCCCATGCACCAGGATAAGAAGGTCCTCCACCACCACTACCGTCAGGAGGGGGGGTGGTCGTCTGCCGCTACCACTAGAGGGGGGTGGGCCATGATGACCGAAATGAGGTGGTCCTCCGCCAGACGGTAGAGGTCCGCCTCCTCCATAGTTATGTGGGGGCTCGTCGCCTCCAATAGGAGGTGGGGGTGGACCAATGGGAGATGAGGGGACTTGATGGACTGTAAGTGGGGGTCCATGTTGTAAAACGTTTTGCTGTCCCCATAGAGTGTAAGGATTACTAGGGTAGGGTACCCCATAGAGTGCATTTCTTGGATTGAGTTGGCCCGACATAGGGTTAGGATGGCTTGGATACACTTGACTCGATGGTCCTCTGACATGGGATAGTCCCGTACTAGAAAGTCCAGGAGGTAGGGAATTCCCAACGGAAGGTCCAATGGGAACTCCGACCGTGGTATTATGGTTAAGAGATGGGGGTTGTCCCCTAGCAACAACATGCTGACCACTAGGTAAAGGTTGACCAAACACTGGTTGTTTATTATACATTTAGGATGAACGTTACTTGTAAAAAGGGTAGGAGGTAAGGAGTATCCTCCCCTCAAAGTTTGGGGTGGGGGAGGAACATGTAACGTAACCGTGGTGGTCACAGGGCTGTTGGACTGTTGGTGTTCAACAGGTTTGGCAGTAGGAAGTACTGAACTTGTCTCCTGTCTAGGAGATGCATGTGCAGGAATGGATGGTTGACCAATTTCAGCAGTGGTCACGTGTTGTGTGGATGATTCTGGTGATTCGAAAGATAAAGAGAGACCTGGGATTGGTCGATCATCAAACCTTATTTGAAAGTTTTGATTTCTAAACTCTTCACCCATAGCACGTAAATGAGCCAATTGCTCATGATAAGGAGCTAAGCGATTATCGAGGCTAGCCCAACTAGGTGGGGATGCAATGGAAAAATGGGTCACTGGGTGACCGATAGAAGATGTCCACTAAGATGCTGAAGGACCAATAGCTGTTGTGGGGTCGTCTTGGGGTTGATTTATCCATTCTATCGATCCAGGATTTCCCAGTAAGACAGGAGGTAAGTCTTGTTAAGTAGGATTTTGAGCTTCTTCACCCTGTGGGTGATGAGAGGCAGGTGAATCTGGAGGAGTATGAGGAAACAAGAGTCCTCCAACATTCAAAGTGGGGTTTTCCACTTCATGTGACCTGAACCTGGCATGTGGATCCATTCTTACCCTTGAAATTACCTCCTGATTAAGGGGATATTCGGGTGGAAAATTCTGAATCCTGTGAGACCTTCTCCAAGGAAAGTCATCCAGAGAGACTGAAACGAAAAGTTTCTGCTAAGGGAAAACTTAAAGAAAAGCAGACCAGACAAAACTCTACACAATCTAAGGGCGCAAGCAAACTTACATTATAAGAGTGGATTCAACAGTCTAGAACCTTAGAGGATTTTCAAGGCTTCGCAACTTGTGATATACCGCAGGGTCCAACAATATGAAGCGACAAGGAGGATTGGGATTGTACCCTTTCCTGCATACCTGGTTACCTGGACGGTACATGCATATTAGCTCCCCGAGTGTTGTTATCAGTGTATTGCTTCTCCAAGACGGCCAAAACATTAACTCAGTTGGCTTTAGGAATCCTAAGGGTGTCTCCCGATATACGCAAGGTACATGGGAGCTCAAATCCATAGTGGTGTTGTCTAATACACAATCATTCGGCAAGAGACCTTCCGATATACTACTGAGTACCTGATACACCCTTCAATATATGACAAGTACTCTAGGTGACTTGGTGGGTACGTGAAGGATCTTGACATACCGATAAGTAGGTGGAAGAATACAATACCCCCAGGATACAGTGTTGGCAAATAACAACAGCTTCCATGCTTAACGATGTTGGAACACGTCTCTAACTTACACACAAGTTGCTAAAAATTTTACCCTAGTTCTACCGTTAATTTTATCTGGACGGTTAGGTGAATGCATGAGGTGAGTACATAATCAGAAACATAATGCAGGGCCTAACTGCTTGCAAAAGGTATGTTTTTCTTTCGATGAATGCTACGTATGGGAAGGAGAATATTTGGTTTTTCTTGCCAACAACTTTACCAAAGAAATGCAATGCGACACAATCCGAAATCTATGAAAAGTGATAATGAAATATTCTTTTCTTTTTAAGCGAAACATAAAAACACAATACTATTGAACCAAATCAAAACATGTTTTTCTTTTTCTTTTATCTTTTCAAAACGAAAATGATACTAAGTAATGAAAAGAGAGAGATCCTAAGCAGAGTATGCAAGCTTTTCACTTTCACTAAGATTGCCTAGAAGCATAAAAAATAAAAAAATACAATGTAACTTTTTCGCAACTACTTTTGCAAAACTTGAAAGATTTCTGAGTTTTTCAAGAAGATGAATGACTCATAATTCATGAAAAACGCAAAAAATACAATTTTCTTCAACTTTTCCAAAAGATTTTTAAATGGAACATTCCAATGCAAGTACAATGTTTCAAATGATTTTGAAAATGATGGAAACAAAGTATCCTTGATCTTTCAATGGATGCATCAAAACAATAATTTGATAACAGTTATGCTTTTAAACATGGATTTTTGAAATGAAAAGATCATTTGCAACACTCCGACAACTCATAAAATCTCAAGAGAAAGCGAGCATTCTATGGACTGAAAGTACGCACAAACACTCAAAACTCAAACAGTAACAAGAAACACTAACGAAAACAAAGCTCACAAAAATGAATGCAAGTGAGGACTAGAAACTGATCCAATACACTTGACTGGATCTGATAAGGAGAGGAGGGAATGCAGGGGTGAGTGGATGCAGGTGGGGAGACGAAGGTGTCCACCACTACCAAAATATCAGACTTGTCCAAGATGGAACCGAAAACAACTCTAATAAAACCAAACAACTCATTCACAGAAAAAAAAAAGGGATCTCTGACTGTATCACAAAGTACAGAGGGAGTCTGCACGCAAACCAAAATCAAAACAGAAAAGGAGAAAGGAAGCTTGTATGGAAAAAATGGCAGATCGGTGCACTCTATGTTTGTACATAGTGCGACGTCGCAGGTTACCAATGCGGGGAGTGCGGCGACATCGTAGAAGGCCAATGGAATGGATGAGACAACAGACTAACATGCATAGAGCAGAGATAAAAAACGACACAGTGTCGCTCTGGGTACACTAACCAGGTGCGACAGGCAAGATCTAAGTTCACAAATGAACCAATTCTACGAGTAAATGAGCATGAACAGGTTTGAAAATGACAAATACAAACTGAAAGGAAGCTAATCAGACTCTTCAAAGTGAAGATCTGATGATAAAATCAACTTAAAGAAGGAAATGACAAAATGATATGGCTTGGCAAGAAATCGACTGAAAAACAACATTCAAATTACCAACTTCAAAGAAGTATTTTTTCCCCAATATGGTCGCCAGATTTGTTTGACGGACAATCCACTCGAGCGGACGTGAGCTAGATCTCCCTAGCTCAATGTGAGTCTAGAATAAATAGTACAGACTACAAGCTATTTTCCTAGAATAAATAGTCCGGACTACAAGCTATTTTCCTAGATGATGACGATCCTTTCTCCTGGACATTGCTCCACGCTCCACGGTCATCAGATCTCAGTTGTAAGACCTATAAAGACACAAAATAAATACAAGCAAGTGAAAGATATCTATACAATAACTGATCTAAGTAAACAGTGAAGCATGTAAACTACACAACATCCTCACACATGATCAATATTGGTGGAAAACATTTGTATTACTGTAAATATGGAAAGTACATAAAAGAGAATAGATCACCACCTAGGCTTAACGTAGCAACCCTTCTCCATCCAAGCCAATTCCATAACCTCTTTAAGGAAGCAAGAGTCTCTCAATGAGTGAGTAGGGGTCTCTTTAGGATGATTTCACCAGCATGTAGACACTATAGACTTCCTCCCTATGGAGAGGGGTAGAGCTTCACTTATATAGGACTAAGTGGATAGGGTATGGATAGGGTAGGTTGAGATATGGTAGGCGAGAGATAGGGGATCTTTCCAAGAAGTTAGGAAATGAATTCCAGCTCCCCCAAGAGGTCAGCGATGAGGATACAAGTCAGCAAGATTCAAGAATGAACTTGAAGAAGCTATTTTTTCCCATTTATTAACTTCGTCGCACCCTGTAATGGAGCAAGGTGTGAGATCGCAGGTTGCATGAGTGCACCCTGCGACGACATCTCAAAACCCAGCATAAAGGCAATGAAATCCTTCCCAGGTAAATAACTTAGTCAATGGAACTTCAGGGGTGTATACACTGAATCTCAAGATGGTAGGATTTTAGGTGTAATAAGCATATAAACATTTCATTCACAACTAGGATGACTTTCAATATACTCTTACAAGAAATTATTTCATAAAGCCTTAACTCCAATAGTCTAACTATTTTAATCATTTTTTAAGATTAATTTCTTGTCATTCAACGAAACTAATTGTAGACTATGAGGAGATATTCATCGTCTACTATCTATCAATAAAAGATCATTCAAATACATAATGAAACATATACAATGCTCACATATAGACAATGCTATTCCATTATAACGTTTTAGCAAATGGAACATACTTACTTGCAAGTCAAAGACGTCTTGTCGGTTACCTCTTTCCGATCCTCGTAGATGAAATTTTATGTTTGCATCTTATAGATGGAGTTCCTTTGCTAGTTCGACTAACTTATATTCATTTTCCCCGACTAAGCCCAAATAAGCCCGAGTGTTTGCAACGTGTGCTCTGATACCATATGTCACATCTCCATAAATTCTGGTGTTATTTTGAGAAAATAAATTTTTTCCTCCTCTAGAGATTAACCAACTTCAAGCGTTAGTAATATAAAATATCACAATTATTTATACTATGCACTCTTCGATACTAGTTATCATAAGAGTATCTAATCATTTTAAAAAAAAATATCATTGTTAAATAATAACCAAGGTAACATACCCGGATACCATGTTAATCTTATGTTTATGTAACAACCTCGTTGCCTAGAGTCAGGATTTTTGCAAAATTATTTTTGAAGGGATTTCTATAAATGAAAAATGATCTACGTGCATAAATCTACATTTTCAATTACTCCTACAATCATTTCTATCATAAAGATTACTTACTTATACAAGGGTTTTAGTCAACATTTCCGACATTGTCAAATTCTCCTACCATGTTAATACATGAAATCAACACCACTTCTTCTACTTCACTTGGAATACTTATACATCATGTTTATATATAGAAATTTACTTCAAACAAACCGATACTACAAAGGTGAAAATGCTTTATGCTTAATCCAACATAGTTATTGTAACATACTCCAATATTTGAGTTAGTTAAGAAACCATATTCATACATAAATGAACACCCCAATCCTTATGCAATAATTTAATAATAACAACTTCCCAGCGATAATTCTCACACACTTATCTAAATGACAAGAATATGCAATAACATATTTTAATCTTCATTGATACATCAATGAAACACATTGATGTTTACTCACTAAGTTGATAATATTTTATGCCATACTTTATCAACATATTCAGATCCTAATCCATTTATAAAAAAACATCTTTACATATAAAAAGAAACTTAAAAGTAGATACATATAAAATCAACAACGCACACATAAGACGAGGCCATATGTACGTGGTTCGCCCAAATCTATGGGATACGTCCACAAGAAGGTCAAATATTTACTATTATCCATGAATAGAGAATTACATCCTGCAACACAAGTCTTTGCCAAATTTACCTTTCACTTTCCCACAGTCTCTCTCGTCAAGATTATGTTTGAACATTTCAATTTTAACATCATAACCCTAACAGTAATCCAGTCTCCCTCATCGATATTTATGTTTGAAAATTTCAATTCTAACATCATAACCTTGACAGGAAACCATAATCATCCCACAGTATTCATTTTTGGCTTTCAATCAGATGTGAAACACTAATATTATTAAAATAATGGTACAGGGATCATCTCATACTATTCCCTTCCTAGAAATACCACTGAAATCATATATACATAAATATAACATCTAAGATTAACCTAGCTCATAACATATAGATTACATAGAGTTAACTGGGATCTAGAATTCTTAGATATCAAATATAAATACCCGGCGATATTACCAAGATCGTTTCTCCTATTCACAAGCAGCAATAAAAAATATGAAATACATAGATTACCTCTGATGGAATGGATTACGTTCCAATTTACAAGCAGCAAGCATTAATGTTATACATACAGAGATTATTCCTCCGATGACAGGGATCACTTACAAGCAACAAACATTAAAAATATCATTTTCCAGGCAATACCATAGGAATGAATTTATAAATTCCAGCCAAGCAATTAACATGTTAAATTTAAATACGATTCTAGCTATTTCCATTTCACATGTTAAATTTAAATACAATTCTAGCAATTTCCATTTCAATACCTGTCTAAAAAAAATATGTCGATCTCATCTAGAGATCGACAATGAAAACTTGTGTGCTCAAACCTCAACACTGATAGAGATTGATAGAAGAAGTGTGTCGAGCTCAGCCAGAGATCGACAGTGAAAACTTGTGTACTCAAATCTCAATGCAGACAAAGATCAATAAAAAAAAGGCTTGCTCACAATTCAACGCATATCTTGTAACAGGATCTGTACTCTATTCAATAGAGAAATAGTGGTATTCCAATCTTCAACCAAGATCGATAATCTAAAGAACGTGTGTTCATATTTAAACGCAGATCTATATATAAGATCTATACCCTGTTCAACAACGAAATGGTGGTATTCTGATCTCAAACAAAGATCGACAATCTAAAACAATACATGCTTCGATTTAAACACAGATCTATATATAAGATATGTACCCTGCTCAACAGCGAAACAGTGGTATTCTGATCTCAAACAGAGATCGAAAATCTAAAACAAATGCATACTCATATTTAAACGCAGATCTATATATAAGATATGTACCTTGTTCAATAGAGAAACGGTGGTATTCTGATCTCAAACAGAGATCAATAATCTAAAACAAATGCATGCTCATATTTAAACGCAGATCTATATATAAGATCTATACCCTGTTCAACAGAGAAACGGTGGTATTTTGATATTAAACAAAGATCGACAAGCTAAAACAGATGCATGCGAATATTTAAATGCAGATCTATATATAAGATCTGTACCATGTTCAACAGAGAATCGGTGGTAATAGATGCGTACATCTCTAAAATTTAGTGATTGAAAAATATTCAGTTTTGCGCACAATCTAACACAGAGGTAATCTAAAGCCCAGACGGGTGTAGCTCATTGGTGGTTAAGTTATTATGAAGTCACAGTTGTAAATGGAGGTCACGAAATCAAATCACACCCGACTTTACTTGTATCCCATGCTTGAGAGGTGTGTGGGGCACCTTGGGGTATAGTGGTAGCGAGATTGGATCCCTGGACCCCGTGTCATGCAAGTACCATCCCAGTCTCTAGTTTTCGATTACCCTAGTTACAAAAAAAAAAACACAAAGGTTATCTAACCACAGAATACCCACTTACCTACAGAGTCGATTTGCTAAAAACTAATCTAGATTTTTTGTATAGATCTAGCGTCCTAAGCCGAAACCGTTCACCAATGCCAGACTCTTTCTTGATTTCCACCCCCTTTCTCTTTTCTACTCTGCCTCTTTAAGAAGGCATTTCACCGTGGAGCTCGCCAATGGTAGGAATATTTAGTGTGTCCTCGAAATGACAGATGGCGAGGTTAAGGACTCTTTGAGTGCTCTATGCGGAATCATCTGGCGGTAGTAGATCGGGTTGCTCCATTAATAGGACAACCCCACCTAAAAGCGATCTCAACTACGAGTTATATCAAAACCTTCAAAAGGTTTCTCCCTCCAAATTCAATCATTATATATATATATCATATATATATATATATATATATTAAGAATATACCTTAAATGTTGGCTTTTCGTCAAAATGTCTAGTAAATGTAAGTGGTATTCCTCTCGATATACCTTAAGCCAATGATTAATCTTGGGCATTATTCATAGCCTCACAAGACATCTCTCACCTTTAACCTATTCCCCTAATAGATTTAGTTGTTGTTGTTTTAGTTGTGTCACCGCTTTTAGTCTCCTAAGTTTAGGAGTTAAACCACCTAAGTTACAAGGGTTACTGGTGGGGCCTTGGCCTTGAGCTCCTCACCAGTAACCAATACAATATTTATTTACATTTACATAAATAATAGGGCATAGAAGAGGGATATTACTGTGAAATTCCCATAGCATATCTAGGAGCTAATGAATACCTCACAATAAAGAAATGCATAAAGAATAAGCAACATAACACAGACGCAATAGAACTCATATAGGACTAGAATAATCACACATGTTTCATTAATATGAATAATATACAATAATGATACAATGCACTGGATTCAAATACCAGGGGTGTATTTCGAATTAGCTTGCATGGATAGATCAAAAGATTAATGGAGTGTCATCAAAGCACAACTAGGAGTCCTGATCATCATCAATGGAGTCATCAATGCACAAGTAACTGTCAACCAAATGTCAAACTGAGTCTAACTGGGTGTGGTAGATGTAACTGGCACATGGAAGCACTGATGTAGTGAAGGAGGCTCAGTGGAGGGCACATGAGGAGCTAACTACAGTCAGAATAGGTAGTCTAGTCTCACTGGAGGTCCATCGGAGTGATATAGTCAGTTGAGGAGTCAATCTATCCTTAAATCAAGGAAATATTTAAAGATAACTCAACTAACTGAAGTGCAACTGAGTGGTAGGTGAGAGGGTGCCTTTCACAAGTGGTAGGTGAAGGGATGGCACATTAAGCACTAGGAGGGAGAAAAATGATCAGAAAGAAGCTCCCGGGGCTATATAAATGAGGACTAGGTGTTGGGACTGATGACTGGGAAGCATGCAATTGTATGACTGGAAATGCAAAATTGCAAAATGTTGTTTAGGTCTAGGATGGAGTATAGTAATATCCAAACACCGACCCTTAATCCATCTTGGTCCTTGTTAACTAGGACCAAAGGTCACCCATACAATCAAATAAATGATAAAAAAATAAGAACTCTCCATAAACCGAGGAAATGGGGAAAACCTTATGGGAAAAATACCCGCCCTCAAAGGAACAGTAAATAACTCAAAGAACCATCATACTAAGTAGAAAAGGAAGAATCTTTCCTTAGTGAAAATGTTTGCAAAAAACATGGCAAGCTGATCCTCTGTAGGATGCCAATGCAGGTGCTAGATCTGGATTTGGTCTTCTAATGTGCCTCCCACTGTGTAGAGGATGTATTGGATGAAGCAAGTCTTTCAGGAAACCTTTCTTCTACTAGAACGAATGGATCATGATGAGTCCTCAACTGTGTTCCCAGTAGCTGAAAGGACTATGTGAGCCCATATTGGCCTTGGCCTTGGATTGAGAACATGTGTTGGTTCTGGATCTGAATCTGAATGTTCTTGAACTTTTATCTCAACATCAAGATCTTCATCTTCATCTTCATTAGAAGAAGAGTCACTCAGATCTTCATCAGATTCCGAAGGATTAGGAAGAGAGAAGGGTAGAAAATGTGAGAACTCATATGCCTTGGAGGCATGATTTGCAAACCCTTTTGCTATAGTCTTCCCAGTAGAGATCTCTGTAATATCAACTGTGTCAGGACCAAAAGTCACCTTCTTTGGTGATCCGGTGTGAGTCATCTGATATACAGACAACAAATTTGTTGTCAAGGAGGGAACAAATAGAACATTCTTGAATTTTCCATGCTCCATATCTACTGTACCCAACCCTTTGGCATAGATCTGAGAGTTCTCTCCCATGTGAATAGTAGGCCCATCTTTGATATCTAAAGAAGAAAATGATTCTTCAGAGGAAACTATGTGGTCGGAGGCTCGAGAATCTATAAGGAGGGCCTTTGATTTTGAAAATCCAACCATCAATGCATGGAAATCCTCATGACCATCACATCCACTTCCAGAATCAGACACTTTTGCATCTTTTGGAATAGCAATT
This sequence comes from Larix kaempferi, assembly GCA_027924585.1. Classification (NCBI taxonomy): domain Eukaryota; kingdom Viridiplantae; phylum Streptophyta; class Pinopsida; order Pinales; family Pinaceae; genus Larix; species Larix kaempferi. Next base: position 25,648,643 of record BSBM01000435.1, on the reverse strand, counting down.
TTTTTCTCTTCAAGAAGCTTGGTTGGTTGATCTATTTTCTTGTGCATGCAACATCTCTCAGGGTGGTTCCCTTTCTTACAGTAGGGACACTTAGATCCATCAAATATTTTAGGTTTGTCCTTCTTAGAGCTGGAGGACCCTTTTGATGGAATTGAATTGGAATTCGTCTTAGGTTCAGATGGCTTCTTGTCCTTGCTTTTATGCCTCCCTTTCTCATTCGCACTATTTTCCTCTCCATCTAAAAGAGCTTGATCCTTGGAGGCACTGATGGTACCCATTTGGATCAATTTTTCTTGTTCTTGGATGAGGGACGCAGTAAAAACTTCTAAGGTGGGCATCTTCCATCCAGGGATTGACATTCGTCCAAAGTGGAAGGTAGATACAAAGACAGAAAATTCAGATCCTAGTTTATTCGGAATGGAGAGCACCAATTTCTCTTCCTTTTTCTCAATGCCACACTGCTTGCATTGCATAACCAAAGCTTTGAACTTCGAGAAGAATTCTTGAATGGTCTCAAAACTACTTGGTTGTAGGGCAACCAATTCATTCTCCAGAGCATGGCATCTTAGCTCATCTTGTTTGCCAAAGAGGGCCTCTAACTTCAACCATAAATCTCTTGGAGTCTTCAACCCTTCGAGATGAAATAGTAGATCTCTAGAAATATGAATGCACATGTAACCAAAGGATTCATCTAATTGATTCAGATGCTTGGTTCTCTCCATAGTTGAATTTGGTTCGGTTTCTCTTCCCATTGTTATCCTGTGTAGAGATTTGCTTCTCAAGGAGAATTCCATATCAATATTCCAATCAAAGTAATTGAAAGGAGTAAGGATTCTAGGAGTGAGAGGAGTGTTCGAATTGCTCATCTCAACTGCTAGAGCGAATACAAGGTGAAACTGTTGGAACTGCTGGAACTTCGAATTACCTGCAAAAAACTCTCAAGAATGGAGGTAGCCTATACTCTCAACATGCTCTGATACCATGTGAAATTCCCATAGCAAATATAAGAGTTGATGAATATCTCACAAGAAAGAATTGCAGAAAGAATGAGCAGTAGAACACAAATGCAATAGAACTCAGATAGGAGTATTATAATCACACATGTTTCATTAATTTGAATAATAAACAATAATGATATAATGCATATGATTTGAATGCCAGGCGTGTAATTCAAGTTAGCCTGCATGGATAGATCAAAAGATAAGTGGAGTGTCCATCAAAGCACAACTAAGAGTCCTAATCATCATTAGTGGAGTCATCAATGCACAAGTAACTGTCAACCAGATGTCAAACTGATTCTAACTGAGTGTGGTAGATGTAACTGGAACATGGAAGCACTAATGTAGTGAAGGAGGCTCAGTGGAGGGTGCATGAGGAGCTAAATGGAGTCAGAATAGGCAATCTAGTCTCACTAGAGGTCCATCGGAGTGATACAATCAGTTGAGCAGTCAATCTAGCATTAAATCAAGGAAAGATCTAAAGATAACTCAACTAACTGAAGTGCAACTGAGTGGTAGGTGCGAGAGGGAGCCTTTCACAAGTGGTAGGTGAAAGGAGGGCGCACTAAGCACTAGGAGGGATAAAACTGATCAGAAAGAAGCTCCTGGGGCTAGCTAAATGAGGACTAGGTGTTGGGATTAATGACTGGGATGCATGCAATTGCATGCCTGGATGCAATTGCATGACTGCATGCAAAATGCATGCATGACTGAAAATGCAAAAATGGAAAATAATGTTTAGGACTAGGATGGAGTATAGGAATATCCCAACAATTACATGTGCCAAAGTGAGTAGGAGACATTCACTTGGAGGCCTTGGCATAGTTTGGCCAGTGACCAATAATAGATCTATTATTGATGGTTGGTTTTTCTCACGGGGGGTTAACTTAGTGAACTTGTTACATAGCACGATCATTCACATGATATTAAAGAATATCCCTAATTTCACTAAATATTGGAAAATGCAACCTAAAATTGTATTGTTGAACCCCCCTCCCAATATGCCTTTCAAATTAAGAAAACCCTAGTTTTACCAAATATTGTAGGTATCAATTTTTATCAACCCATTTTTAACACCCCTTTATATCATATTGTCAAGTTGCAACAAACAAGATCCCTAACACATCTTAGTATAAGCAAACAAGATGCTAAATACAATAATAGTATAATGCTAATAATGATCCCACTAGGATTGTAGGGGAGACTGATCAATTTGTAGCATGGGATAGTGGAAGACCCAAGGAAATAGTACCGGGGAAAGAAAAATGTGTAAAAGGAAACCTAGTCAAGTGATCAACATAACAAAGAATGTAAAAGACTGATAGTCTAATTGTTAGTGCAAGCCTTAGAACATATGAGAATTGCATATGTTTCACACCACAACTTTTCAATCTATCAATTTTATATATGTAAATACAAGTATAGCCATAGAGAGCTCATGTTTTCTATAAGCTTAATAAATTAAACTCCATAAAAATGAAAAATTGAAACCCTTTGATGGATGTATTCCCCTACCTTCCTATAAAAACAAACATCATTGATTTTTGAACCAAAATGAATATAGAAAAATTCCTTTCACTTTTCAATAATACTATATGATCATGTGCATAGCTTGGATTTGGGTCATTCACAAGATCCAATGAATTGCCTCCACTTCCCCTACATTTATTCTTGCAATCAAGGGAATTAAAAACATTTAGTTATCTTTTCTTGGGTTATATCTAGTTTTTTTTATCTTTATAGGAGAGGGAAAAATATCCATTGTTAGGTTTCAAGCATGCAATAGTTATAAATATGCACAGATGGTGAAACTTATATGATACAATTTCATGGTAACGATAACACATATGGTATGCAAATAAGGATTTATATTTTCACCTATGTTCATGTCAATTCCAATACAATATTAAGACGGGTTCCGTACATGTAAGAATTAAAATTACAATTATGAATGTGCCAAATATAACTCAATCTAGCAATTGTTCCTAACTGGAAATGTGAAAATATTAAAGAAGAATACAAAAAATTGAAAGAAATAACTAGTCAAGAAACATTGATATAATTTTTCTTGGTTCCAGTGAGTCAATAAATACTGATCTCACTTTTCGTTGTTTTCATGGAGAAAGGTTTAATTGAATCTCAATTCCCACCTAAAACCCAACCTAAAAAATGAAGAGTTAAATATTTTACTTGAATGCCTACAAAAAATACAATACAATTGTTCAAGTCCGGAACTCCCGATTAGCTACATCTCTTAACTTAAAGATGAAAAAAATAGAACATCAATTCAAACCAAGCCTAAGTAAGCTATTAAATGAGGATTGCTAAAGGCCAATAATCCAACAAGACTTTCATCAATATTATCATTGGTACATTACATCAGATTTATGCAAAACTTATGATCATAAGCAATATCAAATAAAAATGGAGGGTCCTTAAGTTTTAGGTGGGTATGAATTGAGCCCATGATTTGGAGGTATGAATCCATCCCACGATTTGGAGGTTATTCCTCGGCACACCCAAATAAAATAATCCCCAATATTTATATTACTATGTCAAATTAAAAAAACCCCTTGACCCCTTAATATGGAGCAATATATTTTTGAGGTTTTTAAAAGTATTCAAACACCCAATATGAATGGACGTGATATGATATTGCCTCACTAGTGAACCCCCCGTGGTTTTTCCCTACCAGGTTTTTTAAGGTAAATATGGTGTTGCTATTGTTGATTGCTTTCATTTTTTTATTTTATTTCTCTCGAATATTTTATTGCTAGCAAATCGCGAAACCAATGTTGCACCTCAAGGTGTTGAGTCTTCTCAAGTAGAGGAAAGAGAAATGTATATTGGATCTAGAATATCATGTACACAATGTGAAGCGATGGAATACCTTTCCAAGGGATAAGTTCAAGATATTAAGGAGAGTTGCATCATTGCAGTTTTGGCTATAGATGATCCATGTGATTATCCATTCTAGATTGCAAATGGTATGAAGGTTAGGAAATAAAATGAATAATTTATATAAATTGAAGTACATTGGTATGCAATAGGTACGCACCCATTTAATGGCATGTACATGCTAGAGATGGTGGTTGAAATTTTTTTTCTAGAAAGAGAAAAAGAAAGGGTCAAAATATAAATGATTGGCACATTAAAATATTGAAATTAGAGGATGTTGATATACTTGTTTATGACTTCCAGTTGAAAAAGAAAGGCACTCTTCGCTCCATCACTACATATATTATCAAGAGGTTGTTGGAAAAATAAATAGTTGCAAGATGAACGTTTGCTACACCAAGTCATAGATCGAGAAAGAATGTGACACTTGAAATGTTTGGCATACATTTAGTCTTAGATGGTGCACTCATTGATGATAGAGAAGAATATGGGTCATCTATATCTTCGTCTAGTCCTTCATACGAAGATAATGTATATTCTAATGGGGTATCAAAATCCATGAGTTAGTTTGAATAATTGTATGGAAACTCTGGAGTGTTGAATTTTTATATGAATCATTGTTATTTTTTCCATTTAATATATGATTTTATTATGAATATTACCATAGTGCAAGTTTTACTAAAATTAAATTAATATAATTTTAATAGTTGTGTTGCAATAATAGTCATTGCAAAGAAGCTCTAATTTAATTAATGAGAAAAAAAGTGATACCAATAGCATTAGTTTTCAATTCAGGGGTTTATTTTGAGTTTTTTGTTGAAAACAATATGGATTTTTTAATTTTAAGTTTTTTGTTAACAACAATATGATTTTTTAAAGTAAGGCTATATTTTAAACCACTAAAAAAATTTCTATACTCGTATCACAACTTTTTCTTTTGGAGTTGTTTTTGTTTTACTCAAAATATAGTATTTTATAGTTAGATTTCTCATTCCTTGTATATAGTTCTAGTTTTATAGTATATTACATTAAACTCAAATAATATTTTATGGTTAGATTTCTCATTCTTTTTATATAGTTCTAGTTTTATAGTATATTGCATTAAACCTAAAGCTTGGTTCTTTAAAAATTAATTTGACTAATAAATAATAGAGAGCTTGACAAACAATTTATTGATTGAAAAGTAAGAATGGATCGGTCCTCTGTGTGGAGAGGTCGTCCTTTTCTCGTCACACACTAGGTATTAACACACATATATATTACTGCAAAACAAATGAATGGAGCGGTCCTCTTTATGGAGAGCTATCCACCTCTTCCCACACACTAGGGTATGTATATATATATATATATATATATATCAAAGGAAAATAGGGATGTCTCTCAATGATGAGGCCACCCTCTCTATGAGCACTGTGAGTATATATTATATATAGATAACAACAAAATATGACAAGGTTGGTTCTCAACAGTGAGGCCGCCTTCACTTCCGAGGAATGTAATATACACTAGTTCAATCAATAATGTATATTCAACAGTCATATGATGCATGGGTTGATTATCTTTATGAGATTGCCTCACCCTTGCTAACAATAAAATATACCCTAGAGAAAACAAATCTTGAGGTATAATGGGATAGCACTCCTCTTCCATGAGATTGTCCCCTCTCATCACATGAAACTTTTCCATGCCACATTAAACAAAATTTAAATATGTGTCGAGTCAGTCTCTGTGAAGAGGCTGCTCTTTCTCTCCTCAACAAATAACAATTATATACAACAAACAACATACCAGAAGAACTCGAGATGAATGTGAATCCCCTTTTTTTTAAAAGATGGTCAGCTCTTCTTGGCTCAACCTTCTTTTCCACTGCCTTGTATGGTGATGAGTACTCTTTTAAACTACTTTGTATGGCCATGAGTCCTCTCCTTGAGGCCACGCAACACTCATTCATAGAGAAAACATAGTTGTAAGTATCCACTTAAAAAAGTTGTTTATAAATCCGACTATTTAGTTTGGTTTGGATGGAGAATTTTGCTTTTTTTTTGCTAAATCTAAATTTAACTGTGTTATAATGGCAATTTTAATGGTAGAAATAGATTCAACACCATCCAAACTCTCTCATGAGACACCTAAAATTTCAAAATTCTAGAATTGTAACAAAAGATTTTAAAAAAATAATGTTGGATTTTTTCAAAATAATATGCAAAGTAGCCACATACAACTGAGCTTGCACATTTTTCCATGCGAAAACCTAGTTATCGGTTAGATTTTCTTTTTAAATTAATATTTATTTGCTCTTACATCTTTTGTACAATTATAATTAACAATTTCCAATCTCCTTTGATAAATCATTTCATTTCACTCTTAGGAACCCATGTCAACCCTTCTATTTACTTTGTTAGTATATTGTTGCTAAACGCATATGCTTTGTAAGTCGTCCTGTAGTATTTGTTGATCCATAGTTTGTATTATTATTGTTGGACGCATAAGCTTTGTAAGTCGTCCCGTAGTAATTGTTGATCCATATTTTGTATTGGCCCATGGTTTGTATTGACACATGGTATTGACCCATGGTATTGGCGCATAGAGTTAGTATATAAGTTTGTGTTGAGAACAATGAAGGTACCGTGAAGTTATTTGTATTGAGCTTGCTCAAAGGAGGTTGCCCCCTCGAAGTGTCCTATGATCAATATAAAAGTGATTCTGAATTCTGTTATTTCTGCTATCTCATGTGTTTTCATTAATTAATTATTGCAAGTTCTTCACATCTGGTATCAGAGCACTTTCTTGGGCTCGCTAAGTGAAATTTCTGCCAAATTTTTTTTTTGCATCTGTTGCAGCTTCGGATCTGGAAATAATCCCTATTTGATTAACTATGGGAAGTACTTTGGCATAATCCCTAAAACTCATTGTGAGGAGTACCACAGGAACCCCAAAGTATTTGGCTCATTGAGAGAAACTACCAGCGAAAAGGGCAACGACCCCTACCTGATTGACTAGTTCCCACCCGTGAGGTAAACCAAGAGCTATCGTTTGTGGTAAAGTGGTTATCAATTTTACCTGAGTCGTGGAGTGAGGGGTACTGTCCCAATACAAAATCCTTTATACAACATTGGTGGCCGAGTGAAACCCCTGAGCTGTTAGGAAGCTGCACATACCTGGGGTCCATATCTATTTTCAGCTGAATTGTTGTCAATCACTGCCGCGCCGTTTCAGATCCATTCTGAAAGTCGTTCTAGATCCAGCCGTTCTAGATCTATTTCAGATCCATCCATTTTAGATCCAGTCGGCACCGCTTTAGTTCCCTCTGTTTCTGATCACTCTCACGCCATTGCAGATCTATCTATTTCAGATCCCTTCCGTGCCGTTGTAGATCAATTCCTAAAAAAGAAAAAAAAAGTGGAATTTGTCCATATCTCCCTTCTTTTCACGCTGTTTCCCTTGAAACTTCCCTTACACCTCGGTAATCCCATTTTGCATAATTCATTCCTGAGGACCCTATCCCAAATTCCACTTCCCAAAGCCCGAAATCCCACATTTGTTTGTTTTTAGGGTTTGCCATAACTTCTTTCGATTTTACCCAATCGCCTTCAAATTTTATCACCGAGTTCCTTTCCTAATTCTGCTTCTTTGTCCCTCTCTGCCAAATTTTCTTATTCTTTCACCCCGATTCTGAAATCCTCATTTTTTGCTTCCCTATCCATTAGAAAGTGTCCAAAACCTACTCAAACCCCAATTACCCCTCCGAGTTTTTCCCAAATCCAAATTTCCCTTTACTAAATAAGCTTTTGTTTGTGTTTTTCTATCCATTCCCAAAAAAAATAATAAAAATAAAAATAAAAACTCTTGGTTATGGTTGTCACCCGCGCAGGAGCAATAACCATGGAGGAAGCACTTGCAACCATCCAAACCAAACTCCAAGATCTGGATGAAAAATTTCTGAGCCTCCATCTTCAGCATTCAGCCATGAACAATAACCGATAGCACGAATCTTCGGCAACAAATGGGTTCTCTTCTTCCAGCAAATTCCGTGGACCGAAGCTTGAATTTCCTTGCTTTAATGGTACTGATCCAACTAGATGGATCTATTATGAAGAACAATATTTTAGTCTGCATAATACTTTTGATGTCCAAAAATTTCCACTTGCATCCTTTTATTTGGAACAGGAAGCCCTTCATTGCTACCGTTGGTACATCAAGGCTCATGACGAGCCAAAATGGATAGATTTTTGCCAACTCCTTTTGTAACGATTTGGTCCTAGTTCTTTTGATGACATCATCGGATCACTCACTAAACTTTGTCAAAGTGGCACTGTGGGAGAGTATCAGACACAATTTGAGAAACTAGCCAATCACACAAAAGGATTGTCTGATGAACTCTACAGGAGTTGTTTTATCAGTGGTCTTAAGGATGAAATCCAGTCAGAGGTTAATTTTTTTTGTCCCAACACAATAATGGAAGTCGTAGGGTTGGCTAAGTTGGCAGAAGACAAGATTGCCTCCCAACAACAATCCAAACCCACTTTTGTTCCCTTCCGAAATATGGGTTCTCAATGACCTCCCATCCCGCCAGCTCCTTGACCAACTCCTATCAAGCATTTGTCTGAAATAGAGATGCAAGAACGCAGATAAAAAGGGCTTTGTTATAATGTGATGAGAAATTCACTCGGGGACATAGATGTGTTCAACAAAAGCTCTATCTCATGGATATGGATTCTCCGCCTGCCTCTACAATTGGTCAAGAAACTCCAGATACAATGGATGATCAGGTTGACATTTAGGAGCTGCCTATTGACCCCCCATCTCAAGATGAACAACTAGAGATATATTTCCATGCTTTATCCGGTGTCACCACCCCCAAAACAATGCGGGTCAGGGGTTACTTCAAGAAGCTTCCTCTTACAATACTCATTGATTCTAGTAGCACTCATAACTTCATTAACCCTCAGATCGCCAAACATGCTAATTGTTTTTTCCATCCTTGCTGCAACTTTGAAGTCATGGTTTCCAATGGGGGCACCTTACCTTGTAAGGGGAAGTGTCACAATGTGTGTATCTCTCTGGAATATTATTACCTGCGCTCTAACATGTTTGTCTTGTCCCTAGGTGGATGTGATGTGGTTTTGGGCGTTCAATGGTTATGCACACTTGGCCCCATCTTATGGGATTATTTTGAACTTTGGATGCAGTTTTCAGTCAATGGGAAACAACACCAATTTAAGGGCTTACAAGAAGCGTCTCTCCACATCATCAGTTCACATCGCCTGGAAAAGATCCTTAAGAAGAATTCACATGGTGTCATCGCTCAACCCCATTCCATTCATATGCACCCATCAACGGTCTCCCCTACTTCCTTGGATAGATATGCAGGTGTCCTTGTTGAACCAGTGGGTTTGTCGCCTTAAGAAGACCTTTCCGGTATGAATTTAGCTGCATCTACATCTCAGCAGGAAATGATGGCTATTTTGCATGTAGTATAGAAGTGGAATCCATACCTATTAGGGAATTATTTCTGCATCAAGACTGATCTCCAGAGTCTGGAAAATTTCCTGGAACAATGGGTCTCCTCCCCAGCACACCTAAATGAGTTATCCAACTCATGGGTTATGCATATACGATCACTTACAAGAAGGGTAAGGACAATATGGTGACAGATGCTCCTTCTCACACATTTGATGACCCAGTTTCTCTTACAGTTATTTCTTTGCTTGTTCCAAATTAGTTGCAATCTGTTCAACAGGGCTATCTCTTCTATGAACTCCATGCTTCTTCATCATCAAGGCACTATGGGTTCCTCAAAATGTATGACCGGGAACAATATAACTTCTTTTGGTAGGGACTGAAAAATGACAATTCAACAGATGGTGGCTAACTGTGATACTTGCCAGGTCAACAAGGGTGAAACAACACTCCTTTCGGGACTTCTCGAACCCATTCCCATCCCTACACAGATGTGGACAGCTATTTCTATGGATTTCGTAGAAGCACTCCAATGGTACAATACCACATCTAAAAGGATACCATATGAAGCAGTTTATGGATAGGAACCGCAAGTTCTTCCATACACGCTCAGCAGCTCCCCAATTCAGGCTATTGACTCGGTTCTTCGAAACCACAATCATATTCTTCTCATTCTGTAGGACAATCTTCACATGGCAAGAATTCGACTGAAAGAATACGCTGATCAACACCGTTCTGAGTGCACTTTTCACACAGCTGATATGGTCCTTCTTCATCTACAACCTTCCAAGCAATCCTCCTTGAAACTCAAAAAGCGTCAGTGGGATGGAATGCAACCCAAGGATGCTATAGGGGAACCACTCCTTCAGATTCTGCATCAATTTCCACATCTAAAGCTTTGAGGACAAAGATTTTTCTAAGGGAGAGGAGATGTTAGGAACCCATGTCAACCCTTCTATTTACTTTGTTAGTATTTTGTTGTTGGACGCATATGCTTTGTAAGTCATCCCATAGTATTTGTTGATCCATAGTTTGTATTATTGTCGTTGGACGCATATGCGTTGTAAGTCGTCCCATAGTAATTGTTGATCCATATTTTGTATTGGCCCATGGTTTGTATTGACACATGGTATTGGAGCCTAGACTTAGTATATAAGTTTGTGTTGAGAACAATGAAGGTACCATGAAGTTATTTGTATTGAGCTTGCTCAAAGGAGGTTGCCCCCTCGAAGTGGCCTACGATCATATAAAAGTGATTCTTAGTTATGTTATTTCTGCTATCTCGTGTGTTTTCATTATTTAATTATTGCAGGTTCTTCACATTCACACACATAAACACACATATATATTTTAAGGGATGAAATAAATTTTCGATTCTTATTCCCATATATACATATGCATGAAAGATGGGGACATATTCCTTTTATATGATAAAATAATGAACTACTTTTTAGAAAACAAAAACATGTTCCATATACTTCTTTCTTTTCTAGTATAATGTATTGACATTAGGAAAGCCATCCCTAGAAAAAAGATAGAGAAAATATTGTTAGCTTCTTTATATTTTTAAAAAATCACTAATTAAATAATTAATCTCCCTCTAGCAATATTCACTATAGCATCATAGGCTTATAATGAGGATTTACCCGACATGGTAATCGTTTGTGTTAATAAGCGAGTGCTATAAATAATACTAATAACTTGGCTTATGCTTCGAATGTATCCTTCATATTACGCTAATCATGCGTTGTTTTCACAAATCTTATTAAAATTATATTAACACCTATAGGATTTAGCCTAAATAAGAAAGAAACTAACTTTCCATTTAGTGCCTAAGGGACCATGATGACAGTTCATCATTATTTACAAAATTTCCATGGATTCTTTAGCCATTAACCTCTCCCCCTAGTGGATACCTTACTTCTTCATTACTATTGCATTACACATTAAACGCTATGTTGTTTTATTATCAAACATTTATAATTTACATATTACACAAGCTATCACTAATCTTTAACTTGCACATGCTACTACTACAAAATCAAAATATTTCAAAGTTCACTAGTGGGATCTTGGCCTTGAGATCCTCTCCATGCACTAGTTGTTAGGAACCCATGTATTTACTTTGTTAGTATATTGTTGTTGGATGCATATGCTTTGTAAGTCATCCCGTAGTATTTGTTGATCCATAGTTTGTGTTATTGTTGTTGGCGCATATGCTTTGTAAGTTGCCCATAGTTTTGTTGATCCATAGTTTGTATTGGCCCATGGTTTTGACCCGTAATAATTGTTGATCTATATTTTGTATTGGCCCATGGTATGTATTGACACATGGTATTGACCCATGGTATTGGCACCTAGACTTAGTATATAAGTGTGTGTTGAGGCCTATGAAGGCACCGTGAAGTTAATTGTATTGAGCTTGCTCAAAGGAGGTTTCCCCCTCGAAGTGGCCTGTGATCAATATAAAAATGATTCTGAGTTCTGTTATTTCTGATATCTCGTGTATTTGCATTAATTAATTATTGCAGGTTCTTCACACTAGTACATAGACATATTTACATCCCATATATTCAATTACATCAATCGATTCAAGGACGACGGATATTACAACAAATCATTAAAATATGCACCATATATGTCATAAATAAAAAATCATCAACATGATAAGAAAATGCATAATATATATGAATGATAATATCATAATCATTATATAAGACAAATATACATCTCAAGTCTATATATGTAAAACATATTTTTCTCCATTAAAATATTTTCATGTGACCAATAAGTGCTACAAGCAAGTTATTCCACCATTGAAGGAAAACACATTAGTAGCTCTTCCCCCAGAGCCAAAGGCATCAATACCTCCACTAGATAAAATTATAGAATGGAGCAATTGTGGTATTTATCCACCAAAATCTATATACCAACCATTGAAACCATCTAATATATAGTATCAGTTAGTGCAGTGGGTATCGAAACTACATGGTTGGCTACTATAGGAGGAGAAAATGATGGTGGGTAAACTAGTGGAGTAGGAGATGATAGTCAATATACTAGATTAGGAGTACATGTTATTTAATTGGGTGTTGGATGAGGAGAAGGTGGTCAATTTGCTTGTGGAGGATGAGATAGTGTTTGGTCAACTCATGGAGGAGATAGAGGTTGGTGAGATAGTATAAGAGATTGTGGTTTTTTGGATCAGTGAGGACGAGAAAGTGGTTGATTACCTATGGAGGAGGAAATGGTATTTGGTCATCTAGGGGAGGAATAGGACAATGAGGTTATGGGGGAGGCAAAGGATCACCTTCCTTATCATATGAATTACAAGAAGAACATTTATGGTGATGGAAATTCCTCTCTCTCTCGACTTATCTTTCCACAAAAAAGACATGACATATCAATATCATCATATCGAGAGGAAGGTTCAGACATATATGAGAAAGCTCTAGGTACTGTAAAATATCGGTCACTCATATATGGTGCATTTTTTTTCAAGCTACCGTTGCACGTAATTGATCTACCAATTCATGGAGGAATTTAGGATTTTACCTCTATCACAAATCAATTCATAACTCTCTATATATAATATCACTCATCTACCTCTTTCATCTCCTCCTCTTGTTAGGTAGGCACCTTCCCAACATATTTGTGAATATCGAAAAAGTAATAGACAACTATAATTAGACAATTTAATGAAAATGTTACTATAAATTACATGAGCATTAAATCAGATGAAAAAATAATTTTATATTAATCAAAATAAAACACTTATGTTACATTTGGTATATGGTGGTTCATTCTTGTTTAATAGGATGTTTTGACATCCTAGTTAGTCTAACCTACATATGGGAACTATAAAAGATCCAAGGTATGATCATCTTCATTAGAAAGAATTTGTAGTACTCCTGTAGTGATCCTTCATGGGAACTCCACGTATCCCCGCATAGGTAACATCTACCCCCACATGCGCATACACACACTGATGCTTGACCTAGGAGATAGATGATTGAATCACATCCTAATGATTGGAAACCTACAAAAAATAAACAAACAAAATCTAAACAAAATGGGAAGTTCATTTTCCTACAGTAGTGTAGCTCAGTCGGGGATTCGATTTATATGAAGGAAATGTTGTAAATAGAGGTCATGATTTAAAATCACCCCGACTTACTCATTACCCATACTTGCGGGCTATGTCGTTGTACCTAGGGGTATAGTGGTAGTGGGATTGGATCCCTAGACACCTTGTCATGCGAGTACCAGCCCCATCCTAGTTTTTTATTCCCATAGTACAAAAAATAAAATAAAATGGGAATTTCATCTACCCCTAAAACATAGAATGAAAATGATCCAAAGATTAAAAGAAAAACTATCACAAAAAATAGAATACCACCTAATACATATAGGTATCTACATTGTACAATAGATGGAAACTAATATGTTTCCCATAAATGGTGCAATGTGCCAATGTTGAGGCCAAAAGCGAGAGGCATCTAACTATTAGAATTATTAATGATATCGAGGGGGGGTGAATCAATATCATGCGCAGATTTAAAAATTATTCACTTTTAAAACATGCACCAACATCAATTTAACACCACATCAATAAAAAAAACTCTATGCAAATATTTGAAGAATCTTATATATATTTGTTTGTGTGTGTGTGTAAAAATGATATTACAAAGAAAGATAGGAGACACCAATATCCACTTATTTGAGCATTGACTTACTCAAACATTCCTCTTATTGGGATACCAATCCTACTAGTAAGCAACAACTTGTAGACTGCAGGCATCAACTTGTGAGGACACCCATCCTCCACGCAAGCACAAACTTGCAAAACTAGGCTCCAACCTGTGCGGAGACCAATCCTCTGTGCAAGAACCAACTTGCAGTGTTCAGGTAGCAACCTGAGTGGAGACACCGATCTCCTTTCCTTGCCCCATCCAACCTCCCTGAGAAGTAGATAGTACATATTTATGACTTCAGGTCTACACGAACAAAGATTTGCACTCTGCTTTAGTGATTGCGTTCTCTTCCACTAATTCAACTCAAAATATTGTTTCTCTTACACTGTAATATGCCATTGGTCAACTCTACAACATAGAGATTCCATGCACATATATATCCACATGATTCTTGATCCTTTTCACAAATGCTCAGATCTGTGAGTCTGCTCCTTGTGCTCCTGGATTTATTGTTGCCTCATGCACTTCATCAAATCATGTTTCTTCTGATTCCCCTGAGCATTTCATTTGACCAAATCTTACCAATTTAGAAGATTAATCCATGTGTTATTCCAAGCTTACTTTTCACTCCTCAATTTCGCTTCTTACTTATACTCCACTTTTTCAAACAATGTGTCCACAAGTTGGGGATTCTCTAAATGGTAACATTCGTTCTTCCTTTCTTTTGGAACATTCTTACCAAGCATCTGCCACTTGTCTTAACCTGTGCCAATGAGTTATCTTGTCTTTGTGGGTCCTGTGCGAACTAGTTCATTGGCTTGGTGGGACTTGCACATTTGGAGACCATCACTAGGTGAGTATTTCATATTGGGGTATCATTACATGGTGGGTCTTGCACACATGTTTTTTATATACTTCTTCAAACTAGCACAAGAATGCTAAGTCCTCTTCGATATCAACTTTGGATTACCATCACTAGGTTGGATTGAGGTCTTGCACACTTAGCTTTATGTACTTCTTCAAACTGGAACATGGACACTAAGTCTACTTTGACATCAATTAAAACCATAGCCCAACACTAACCTCCTCCACACCAAATGAATACATAGGTCCAATTGACCACGATTATCTTAGAAATGACCATAGTAGGTTATATCCTCCATGGAACATCTCTTAATAGATCTGTGTTGACCCCGTCCTATCAGGGTCGTTGGAATATCAGGGAAATTCATCCCCTCTCCTAGAAATCCAAGTACTTAAATATATGTCATCCTCTATGGATTGTTACAATAGATCAAGACCAACCCTAAATTCCTACCTAGCATGATCCTAGTGATGGGTGAGCTACCGAAATAGAACGATGTTCCCCTTGATGAACGTGGGCTTCTCGTAAAATTTGAGGAGACCAACATTCCAAAATATTGTTCAATATTTTTTTTTTTTTACCCTACCTTAGTACACACAAAAATGTGTCACACTGCCCAATTTTTAATACTCAATCACACCATAGAATCCATAAATAAAAATACCTATGTAAGTGTAAAATTTTCTACAACGCCCAGTGTGGTTATGACATCACACTTGAATGTTTGTGGAAATTAAAAAAAATAAAAATAAACAATATTTTAGGTCCAAGAGTTGAAATTGAATATGCACCATATATCCAAATGTAGTCGAAATTGAATATGCACCATATGTCCAAATGCATTGGTGCATTTTTAGGTATTAAATGCCTTAGATAATTTTATTATTATATTTAAATTAAATACATATATTATATTATTAAATTTTTTAACCTACATCGATGCTTCTTGGATATAAATGTATTGATGTGCTATGTCATCTTTAGTGTAGTAGTTTAGTTGTATGTGAATTCAAATATGTGTGACATGTATGAGGATGGACCAGTACATTTATATCAAGATGTAATGCACCAACAAATTTTAGCATTTATTAAATACAAAATAATATATATCTATTAATAAGTATGGGATAGGAGCCAATGAATTGTATATTTTCATGCCATGGTGCATTATGTCATGTTAGACACATTGGTGAGGGATTTCATAAAATTTAGATAAGATTGTTACTTCCTCCATTGATGGGGTATTTTGATGTTTGGTGCATGTGATATTTTGGTGCATCTATATGTTATATATGATGACTCATTGTTGCATTACTACAATTTAGGAGCATAAACAAAAACTCCACTAAAACCTCCATTCACCAACCTCCACTATAAACTAATAAAGGAGACATTTTTTGGGGGGAGATTCCACAAAAACATTTCTTTAAATGTGTTTTTCTTGTAGCGTTTTCACTGTACAAAAGGTTTCCGCTAAGGAATTTTATTTCTCTGAGCCATGTTCCCCCTTAGTAATTACTTTGTGTGTAATACTCACGACATTCAAATTCAATGGTTACAAATAAAAAATAAAAATACCAATGAAATTCAAACATTATTAGTTTTAAGCATAACTAATATTACTGCATATTATATAAATCTAATATATCGTGACATATAATACAACCTCTTTCTTATTTAGTTATAAACTTTAATATGGATTTTTTTTATAATTTAGTACATTTATTTTTTATTTTTAATTGTGAATCTACATTTGTATATTTTTTATATTAATTATTTTTTGGATCTTACATGTATTATAGAGAAGTTACACATCACACGATCTTGGGTTCTACAAAGTGTCTTTGATCCAATATATGGAAACAAATGTTACAATATTTTTAATGCTATATTTTAAAATCTTTAATTTGGGTCAGTATATGGAGACAAATGTTACAATTATTTTAATGCTATACTTTTAAATCTTTAATATTAGGCTGTGAATTTTATGTGAGAATAGAGTTACATATGTATTTTTTACATCACATCTATTTTTATCTACATGAGTTTTTAGAAAAAACATCTCAACACAATGTAAACCTATAGATAAACCATTCTAAAAGTACATTTGACATTTTGATCAAACACTCATTTATGATATCAAAGGCATTTTCAATTAAAATTGAGTTCCTACACAAGATGACATTTTACTATAATTGAGTTATGTTTATTCATCATTGATTTCTATTATAAATTATTTCATTGATTTAAAAAATGCTCCAATGATGTTCGATACCAATACTTAATAAAAATTACAAATTTGACCTATTTAACCCAAATCTCACCAAGGTTTTGAATGATCGCCCAAATTTGACCTTCAAGGTTTTGAGTGATCATAAATGCATCTAGAATGATTAGACATGGCTAATGACATCCATCGTTAATAATTTTGCATCATTTGGCATGATATGTGCCACATGTCATATTAAACTTTTAACCATGGAATAATGAATTATGAGATTTCTTACATATATCATTAATTCATCATACATTGCGTCATTAATAACGCAATGTTAATGTGATATAACTTAGGAAATTGATAATCAACTCTTCTTATCTCTTTCATGTACAAATGTCTTTAGATGCATTCTTGGACATTGAGTGCCTTTCCGATCATGTTATGTAAGACCTTCTATTTCTTTGTATATGGACACCCTTAGGAATTGGCCACTAAACCATCCTATGATTATGAATTTTCCTATGCACAATGACATGAAACATCTTAAACAAATAACAATGTGCAACCAAGGAGTGCCCCAAATTCATGAACATAATATGCATAACCAATTACACCAATGAATAAATTCAATAGGCATAAAATCATGTTTAAATTAGTCTTCAGAAAACAAATATCAATGAGTAAGTGAGGTCATGTCTATCCAAGGATGTAAATGAATTGTAATTGTAAATTTAGAACAGATTAGTCATCCTTTTTATTCATTACCAGGACAACTCAATAAAAATCATATTTATAGAATGTATCAAGAAGGTATTTGAAAAACAAAATGAATATTACTATTAGCATTAAAAAAATAGAGAGTCTTCTAGTCTTCCTACTTTAGGTTGGTTGAAGCCTCAACATGATCCAAGCAAGGTCAAGCTTCAAGATTGACATGTTTATTATATTTTTAGATAAAAGAGGGAGGACATGCCAAGTATTAAGTAATTAATAAAGAATGCGTCCATTAATACTTGCATATTTTCTTGATAATAGAAATGTTTCTTAAAATTTTCAAAAACTTGAGAGAGTATGTAATAGGAGTTTAAAAATTTACTACATTAAGTGTGTGATAATGTTCATAAGTAATATGTCAATTGTGTCTAGTTCAGATGGTTGGGAGGAAAAATGTTATCCTTACTATTATTGTTCACATAATGATTATAATATGCTTGTTTTTTGTTGTTTGTTGTGAGCCAATTGTTATGATATGTATAAAAAGTGTCCCATCTTTTCATAGATGTTCTAAAAGATAGTATAACTCACTAAATAAATAATATGACAACTAATAAATGGTAATGGATCGCGACACTTAAATGTAGTTAAGTATAGTTTAACAAGTTTGTCCACCACATTATCAAACATGTATAGAACACATGTTTCCTCCTAGGAGATTATAGGTTAAAATCTAGAGGGGACTACCATATGTACACTTGTGTAGAGTTTAAATATTACATCACTGTGTAGAGGGGGGTCCCTTATCCCACAAACAAGAGTGTTTGTTACACCAAATTAATGTCTAACTTGACTATAATGTTGAAAATAGATTATTATTATTATTATTATTATTAAAAGGGTGTCCCATATCATTATACATATTAAAAAAGGTCATATATCTTACTCAATTGTAATCACTTGAAAATAGAAATATAATCTAATCACATTATCACATAAATAATAATTATAATTTTCTTAAGAATATCATCAAATAATATTTCATATAGATCATATAATAAACGATTCCTATTATATTTATATTCTCTTTATTGCATTGTAAATAGCTATAAAGATAAAATGACATAGCACATGACGCTCATCACGTATGTTTACAAAAAGACATGTGTAACTTGACTATAATGTTGAAAATAGATTATTATTATTATTATTATTGAAAGGGTGTTCCATCTCATTATAAATATTAAAAAAGGTCATATATTTTACTCAATTGTAATCACTTGAAAATAGAAATATAATCTAATCACATTATCACATAAATAACAAGAGCCATGAGGTGGCAATGTCCCAGACAGAAGCAAATGATCGGGGACATAATCTTTAATGATAGCAAGTAATTTGTGTCGTGTGTTTCTAGTTTTTATGAATGCTGTTGCCTTTATTTAGAGGCCAACTTTCGAAAATTGAAAAGAAAAATGTGGTTTCAGCTTTCAGAATGCTGTATTTAGGTAGCAGTTCTCTGGATTTTTAGTTATTGTCATTGATGGTTGTTTTTTCATTAGTTGTGGTCTTTGTTGTAGCAAAACAAACTAGCGTAAAATCATGGAATTAGCATGTTCTTTTGATTTTGGATGAAGCAAAACAAATTAGTTATTGCAAATATCTGAAGGGATGTAAAGGACAAAGGAGCAATCCAAGAATTATTGTAAAATGACGAAAATGTTGAACAATGTGACCTGTTCCCTAATGTAATTTGTTATGATCAGGGACATGTACATCAACTTTTGATTTAAAGGCTAGAACATGTTTATGTTAAAAAAAAAGGATATTCCTATAACAATAAAATCTTAGTATGTATTTGGTTCAAATCCTTTAGCTTTTTTAATTAAAAAAAGAATAATTAGGTAATAATTGAATCATCTTTTAGCAGTTCACAAAACATAGACAAAAAGATAATCCCATTTTCCAAAATATATTTACATTAAAGCTTTGAAAGAAGCAATGCCAAAAACCATAGGTGAGGATCTTGGATCTTACCAAAGCTCCAATATCATTGAGTAGAACTATTCCCCAATGTAACCTTCCTTAGAAAAAAGTTGTATGTTCATATTAGACAAACTCCCAACAAGATCTAGTAAAAAAACTATCTTAGAATAGGTGGTTTACTATTTGCAATTTAAGACACGAAGCTTATGTCCATCTGGAAAATGACTTTTTGCAAATAGTGTCTTTGCAAAGAAGGCCTTGGTAAATCACCAACAATGCAAGCACCAGAAACTTGTACACATTGTGCAATGGCTTGATGCTTGTTGTTAGTGAGATGAGGCTATAATTTTTTCACTTGCAGATAGCACTTACATATTGTTCTGTTGTGTGAAACTTAAAGGTTATATCAATTTGTCTTTGTAAACTATAAGAAAGTGATATAGATGAGGTATTCGTCGACAATGCAATGTGCATCATTATAAAAATGAACAAATCTCATTTTCCCAATCCAACTTCATGTGAAGGATTATAAGGGGATGACTTGATAGAATGCAAAAGACATGGCTGTGAGAAGGTGTGTTTCTGTTAAAAGGTTGCTATAAATATCAAGTGTTCAATATAAGTATTTTACTTATTTTGTTATTAAATGGGGGGTGATATCTCTTGTTTATTGATATATCCTAAAAATGTTGAAGAATGTGATGGTTGAGTCAAAGTTGGGAATAAATCTATGTCCATAGAATGTGTTGGAAGTGAGTTTTTATTAATGATAAAAAAATAAGGCAGGAGTATGAAAAAGGGGTTATGTGGTATGTTTTTATTATATTATTCTTGTGCAATGTATTATTATGTATGCACTATTGGAGCAAAATAAAACATAGGTAAGTACTGTATGGCTTCTAGAGTGGCCTAGGGGGGACAAGGCTTTAAGCTCAAGAATCCATCTGAGAACTGTTAAGAGGGCTTTGATGTTGTATTCATGATCACTATATGACCTCTAGAGTGGCTTTAGGGCAAGTGAAATGGGACAAATGCATTAGAAGGATTTAAGAAAGAGCATTGGTTTGAAGGGTTTGTAGTGGCATGGAATATATTGTAAGTTGCATACATTTTCCATTGTATTAAACTTTACTTTAGATAGATATCTGGAATTAAGGAAGATTTGTGGTTTTCAATTTCCCTACAACCCAATCATTGGTTGATGTATATTTTCAAGATTTTTTAGATGTATAGATTTTGCATTTTTTCAAATCCAAGTTACCAGCCTATAGGTATATTAGATAGTGTTATTTTGTATATTGCATTTTTTATTGGGTGAATGGTTTACATTTCTTAATGGGAAGAACAAGAAATATTAGTTTTGAAAAATAAAGTAATTGATCGATGTAAATAGAATGTCATGATTGTGGGAAAATAATATTTGTTAAATATTTATAATTGTTACTTAATTATAATAATAATAAAAATTATTCAAAATTACTATTTAATTTTAGTTAAGTACCTATAATTTTTATTATCCTATTTTCACATCTTAAAATGAATGGAGAAAACACTTAAATTAAATTATATAATTTGATAGATTCATGTAAATAGAATGATATAGCAATGCTTTATTCTCATTGAAATTGTTTGAGTGTTTTGATAAAGTAATAACAGACACCATTAAGCTAAGTCAAATGGTTTGAGTTTGAAATCAAGAACCATGGATTCGATCATAGCTCAAATTTCTTGATAGGTTGGTTTGAGATTCGTATTTAGATTTGTAGTTATATATATATAAATTTAAAACATAAATCAAAGTGATTGCATCCATTTTTTGTTCGTTGTTATTATGTCCTGGACATCTATAAATCGAGAAATTGGATTAATCTTCACTTATAAATTTTGATTTTTATTTAGCTAAAGTTATACTATGGTTTATACAATATTTATTTATTTTAAGTTTTAAAAGATATATTTAACTGCTTTTTCATTGGTGGTGTATAGGGTGATGTTGTGCTGGGGATTTGTGCCCTAGGACGTGGTGACGTTGTTGCGTCATCCTCTCCGTGTAATGTGGTGTGATGTTTGCAGGTGCGGTATGGTGTTTGCAGGTGAGGTGTTGTGTGGTATGGTGTTTGCAGGTGGGGACGGCAGTGTGGCATTGCGTCGTGCTTAATGATGAATCGAAGATAGAAACCTTGTAGTGGTCTGTCTCAGAGAAAAGCAGCGGTTTATTGGAACGTCCGGGGCTGCTTTGTCATTGATGAATCCTAAGAATGCTGTCTCCCAGATTAAATAGTTGATCGGGAAGCAATTGCATGATCCCAAGGTGTAGAGGGATGACCAGAGCTTGTTGTTTGTTGTCGATGAAGGACTCAACGGAGTTGTACAGATTCATTCGTGGCACTTTAGAGATAACCGTGGTTTTACCCTAACTTAGATTCTTGCCATGATTTTGTCAAAGCTTAAGCAAATTGCACAGATGAATTTGAAAACGAAGGTTGTTGATTGTTGTATTGCTATATCGATCTATTTCACAGATCTTTAAAGAAGAGCCTTTTTGGATGCTGGTATGATTGCTAATCTAAATCCCCTTTGCTTGATGCAGGAGACCATGGCCACTGCTTTGGCTTATGGTATTTACAAGACTAATTTCCTAGAAAGCGATCCGTTAAATGTTGTGTTTGTTGATATTGGGCATGCTAGTATGCAGGTTTGTGTTGTTGCTTTTAAAAAAGGGCCGGTGAAGATCCTGGCTCATGCTTTGGACAGATCTCTTGATGGAAGGGATTTTGATGAGGTTGTTTTGAAGTAGTTTTTAAATCAGGTGCTAAAACCCTAGAAATGATATTCAATCCTCAGCACTGAAACCCTTTTGTATGTTTTCATTTTTTTCTTTCTTTTTGCTGAATTTTTTTATATTTTATAAACCCTTGAAGTCCTGCGGTAATCTTCAGCGTTAATACTTTTTTGTATGTTGCCATTCATGTTTTTTCCAGAAAGATTAGATAAATTTGTGGATCTGTGTGAAGGTTTATTAAGGTGAATTTTGCTAAATCTATCTCGGGAGCGGTTGATAGTAGCAATGAATCCTGTTTAGCGCCTGAAGCCGTTGCATATATATGATAAATGGCTCAAATGAGTTTTTCTTAGTTCTCCCCAAGCTTCAATTCCTCTTCAAGTATCTTGAACAATAGTTCTTACAGGTCAATTTCCAGTGGGATGGCTGAACTTGGGGCTTGTTATGTGGATTTGTCCTTAGTCCAGCCCTCCAAAAGCCCAAAGATCACTGCCCTTGAAAAGCTTTGTGAAAGAATTGAGTCTCTTCTGTCTCTCGCTGCTGTTGATTGCGGTGATGCTGAAATTGTGGTCCACTCTTCTCTAAGTGAGGCTTTGTAACCTACCTATTTTACCATGGTATGGGTTGTTGTAGAGTATTGGTAACAATATAGGGTGTTAACATTTTGGCTGGCGATATTGTAGACTATGGGATGTTCTTTTGCATGATAATATGAAAACAAATTGACACTATCAAAGGATTAACATCAGAATCGACCCTATTTTCTAATGACTTTAGTCAGGTTCAAATTTTGGAGTATGAAAATATGGAATTGGATTGGAAGGGTTGCTATGAAGGATATTTTAGGAGAGAAGCATATTTTACAAATGACAGAAAATGCTACTATATTCACTTAAGAAAACCATTTCACTGAATATTTGTTGAAAAATTAGTAAAAGCCAAATTCAATAAGCATTGCATTCCAACAATTTTAAGGAGCAATTATTTTTTTAATATCATATCAATTCAACTTATTTTTTCCTCATTTTGGAGGTTCATGAGAAATCTAGCATGGTACTGCAGCTGTTTCAGAATTCTATATCATTATAAGATAGCTATTATAAGGACAATTGGTTGATGTGACAACCAAAAACTAAATTTCTAGAGAAATTCACTATGAGCTTCGTAATTTTTTAATGCATTCTCCTTTATAGACAACAGAAATCATGAAGAAATAACATTTGCTATGAGCTTCCTAATTTTTTTAATGCATTTTCCCCTATAGATAACAGAAATCATGAAGAGATAACTGTTAGTATCCCAACATATGACTTAAAAAGAAACAACCAATAAGATCAAAGTGTGTCTATCATATGTAGCATACTAGAAAATCAATAAAAGAATTATTGCACCGTGTCATAGATTTACTTGGAGGGAAAAGTGCACATAATTGAAAAGCAATGAAAACATTAAAAAAATACCTGCGATATTGAGCTCTTTGAATATGACAAATGTACAAGTATTGAATAGATACCGATACATGTTTTCAACATTCAAAACCATTGAAATCAATCTACTGTTCCTAAAACATTATCATTATCAAGTCAGGCAATTTAAGTTTCAAAATATGGCTATCCTCTAGCTTCTCTGATTGGAAATGTTACAATAAAAAAAATTTGTGCAACGGTTAGAGCAGTATGTTTGCAGACACATGAATTATCGGCACTGGACATTTTCATTGTGGGCGCGGTGAATAACAAACACACTTTGCATATGCCTAATGCTTTATGCGTCTAATTGCCTACGTCTCCAGCTCATAATAAATGCATACGCTGGAGCATAGTACATAGAGATGTATTGCTATTTCTTATGTTTTGCTTGGAAACTTTCTGACGTGATCGCTTTGTGTGATCGACAGAAATCTCACACCAAATGATTCATGGGAAATTACCAATTTCCATAGAGTGGGAGCTTGAACCTGTATCAATTTACTGCATGTTGAAAAATAAAATGCAAAATGCATAAAATCAAGTAACAGACATGCAAGATAAATTGCATTGCCATTTTGCAAATGAAATGATTGCAACCTAATTATATTTGAAAAAAGAAGCAATGACATTAACGTAGTTCAAAATCATTGACATATACACAGCTGAGCAAAAAAATAGAAGCAAATGTGAGTATCATTTAAAAAATGCTAGAGAATTTGTATTTTTTTTTCAAAAAAAAGTTTAATTTAAGTAACAGGTACTGTGTATTTGGACATAAAGCATTGAAAAGCAATTGTTCTTGTAATTATCTGGGGTCTAATTTTATGCAACAGTGCATTTTCAATGTTAGAAACAATATAAACCGTGTTTTAGCAAAGCAATCATCATTTGGGGAGCAACTCTGCACAAATGAAGTGTGTTGCAAGGCTATTGAACTTCAAACCAAGAGACAATAGAACATAAACCAGATCAGCTGATCAGAATCAAGTGCAAGGACTGTAGCTGATTACCATAGACATGAACGAAATATTGACATTTGAAATGTTGAAAAGCCATGTATCTATCAATACTTGTAAACTATGAATAACATTACAAAAGCTTATAGGTAGATTGTTTTCAAGTATTCAAAAAGGAAACATCAGTTGCCGAAGCATGAAAACTATGTATGTATTTTGGTTTTCAATGACTATGGCTTTGCAATTACAAATGAAAAAGATGATGACATTTGCAAGAATGCTATGAAGCTATTGTGACGGATGTAGTAAACAACATTAAAAAAGTGAAGAATATATATAAGTGTTTTTCGTTTGTTTGTGTTTTCAACAAGCAGTGCAAAAAAGATGAACATCATTCACATTTGCAAGAGTTATGTGCATATATCGATATCTATGCCTAGGAAAGGATGTTGAGTTTCATAGAATATATTTTTGTACAATTCCAAAAAACATAATTCAGAATCACAAACTTTTGCAAAATATATTCTTGGGAATCTCCTTGCATTGCTATCTGTAGATTGCAAGTGATATGGAACGTCCTTAAGCTGTCAGCAGGTTCCATTTTCAAAACCTAGGAGATGCTGAGTGTTAAAAGTTTAAAATCTGGTAGCAGAAGATGAGACATGACAGAGTGCATGTCTCCACAAATCTAGAAGATATAAATAAATAGTGGTTTATTATCAGTGATTAGAGATAAATAAACATAAGACAACTCACAGATCTCATATACTTCTCATTTACATTGATGGAAGTAAATAGATTGGTCTTTGAAGATTGGCTGACTATCAAATATCTACCACCATCAAATGAATATGATACGTCGCTGATGAAAATTGAAATCATTTCATCTACACTTATACAGAATTCAGAGTTTAGAGTGGGGAATTTATTCATTTGTGTAATCTCTTTATACCTAGACTTTCTGCCATGTGACGTCAGTTTCAGTCCTCACAATGGGGTGGTTGTTTGTTGAAATTTAGACTATATTTAAATGTTTAGATATTTGTAATTTTTGCTTGTCTCAAAGTTAGTCACTGCTGCAAACTGTCACTAGTCAACATGTACAAGCATCGGATGTCACTATTCACTAGTGTATACACAGCTGACAGTGGCGTGATCTTTTGCCCAGCTATAGTGACTTGTACATTCCTTCTCCAGATTTGTTGTAACCTGTGGATGTCTACAAACTCTGGGACAGACTCTGTATAAAAAATCGTGTGCATAAAAGAGGACTCTGCAGCAATCAAATGCTTGGAAAGTATATAGTATGAAAGAGCAGAATTGTAATCTTAAGAAAAGTATGCACAACTGGAGAAGGATTCAAATAAAGTTATGTTTCTGTATATATATTTATAGGTTTGTATCAAAATAATGACAACAGAGGCTGTCAATATATCAGATCCATAAACTGTTGTTCTATATGTACTGGTACAAAACCATGGCAGTCGACCATGTTGCATGTATAATTACATTGATTATATCAAAAAAACAAAATTTCAATCAAGTTTTTTCTTTTCTTTATATGCTAGCTATTGCAAATGTACACAAGTATTTGTCAGAGCTGGATATGTTCTTTGCAAACTATCAGTTGAAATCATCATGGTCAATGTAATGACAAGGGCACTGAAGTTTGCTTCCTGTACATTGAAGAAAAGAAAAATATTAACATCAAAAGCAATGGATAATTGAAAGCAAAACATGTTACAAAAAATTAAAACATGAGAGTGTTGAAAGCAAAACATGTTACATGTGAATTTGAAGCTAAAGTCTCATCATATTCATGAATATGTTAAATCTATTTATAATTTTTGCTATCTCTCTGACTAAATCGACAGAAATTAGTATAAATGTACAAAGAGATTATATCGTAATAAAAAGCTATTTCATTGACACCCAGATGAAATGCATAGTTTGAAGTCCGAAAATTGTGTCTTTGAATCAAAGCATTTGAGATAAAAGGTAAAATCTTTGGGTCACAAATACAGTTGCATTATTAGATAAGTTGTATTCTAGAACACGATTAAATAAACTATATGCTAATAAAGTGAATGCATATTGACATTAGCCTATCATCATTGAATGTCAAGAATATAGCTATTGATCATTGATAGTAAAAAAAACTAATATTTAAAGCAATCGAAAGTTACACATAGCAAAGGTGGGTAAACTATCAACAACAATTAAGAAAGGTTATTGTTTTAACAGTTGCTTGTGCATACCTTTTGTCTAGAGTTTTTTGTAGTTTACTATTCTATTGTTCATTGAAAGAGTGAAAAGGCCTTGTTGGTTGAATTTGCGCAGATGATGAATAGTTGTTGTGACAGCCTGACAATATTGTTCATATGAGATAGCTGCAACAACTGGACAATATTCTTTCAGCTGTGCACCTCGAAGACTGCATTCAAAGATGCCCTGATCTGTTTCCAGTTTTCATTGCAACATATGCTCATAGGCTGCAGCTGTTTCTTGATTACAAAAAGAACAAAATGTAGTGCTTTGGATCATTGGAAGCTTGCATTCTGTGCATGTACATTGGAATGGCGGTGCAAAAGCATTTTTAATTTTGAGCAATCCATATATCTATTGCAATTTTCAAGATAGGAAATATACGGAGTATGAGATAAGTACAAATATATAGAAATGGTGCAGGAGAAAATACAAGTTGCAAAGAAGAAAGGAAGAAAAAAATTAGATCTATTGCTAAAAGTATTGGAAAGAAAAACTGGGGAAAAAAAGAAACATATTTTCTTTTTAAATGTTGTAATAGTATAAATGCAAATAGGGTGTTGCAGAAGACATGGAGCTATGCAAATGTTCTGGGACAGTGTTGAGATAGGATTTTTTCTAGCTACAACATAGTTGATTTCATGAATATGGATTGGATAGATAATCTTGTTAATAAAACAGTTGATATGGATTGTTTCTTGTTTATGATAAAATATAATGAATAGGTAATTTTTAAAACAGTTGGTGAGAAATGAAAAGATAGAACATATGTGAAAAGACAAATAGAGTATGTTGTTTTTTCTTTTTTCCTTTTTGTGCTATGAATTAGAAGAATTGTTACAGCGATTCCATAGTTTAACAAAGAACAATGGAATGTATCTCTGACCTGTGTCTTAGCTTCAACAATCATAAGCAAATGTTGAATGGCAAATTTGTCATTGAGTGGATCAATAAATGTGGCCTGGGAGGCCTTCATCAGATGACTGCCTTTTGGGCCTGGTCGAACAATGTTTTTGAATAAATAGAGTGGTGGCTCGTCCTGTGCAAGCTGTTGTTGCACTTGTAGAAATAAGTTTTTATAATTGTTGTTGACTTGAAACTGTGAGAATGAAAAAGAAAAAGTCAGGAAAAAATGTATAAATAATTTGCAATTGACAAATACATATAAACTTAGAGGAAAGTGTAGTTGTATCAGCAATTAACAATGAAATGACAAAAAAATAAAATTAATATGAGCTTTGGAAAGAACAAAAGCAAGTTGACAGTACAGTTGCATAGTCATTTGGAGTTTCACCATCCCTGATGTAGAAATCCAATTGTTTGTTTTTGTATTCGCATGCAACTACTATAGAAGCAACTCAACCAATAACATATGCCTCATCAGATGAAACTAGCTCGGCAATTGTAGTGTCTGGAGGAAGACAACGTGTTTTACATACTTGATCTATTGTTGCAATGTGGCCAGAAGGCAATATTGCTATGCAGTTTATAGCATCTCCACGATCATATTGGCCTCTTTTCTTTAATTCAAATCCAATAATTCAGACACTTTTTCCAGGCAACAGGAAGTTGCCAAATCTGTTGATGAGGTTATCATTCATGGTAATAGTAATTGTCATGAAACCATGTTTGTCTACAAGGTCTGCATGCAGAATCTTTGTCTTCACAGGCGAATTTTGTGTTCGATTTTGTGCAGGGCCATAGACAATTAAAATATGTCCTTCAAAAACATTGGCATGAGACATAGTACATAACTCTACAATAGATGAAGGATGAACAAGTGCTTGCTTTAATCTGTGAACATAAGAAGATGGAACACAGAAAGCAGCAATTAAATTTTACAATTGTCTGTTGTTGGTAGCAATGTATACACAATTACATTATTTCTAGGCAAGGACATGAAAAAGAATACAGATTATGTACAAGAAAATTGGTGAAATAAATTAACTTAGATTTAAGTAGAAGAGAAAAAAATTAAGAAACAGAAATCTAAAACAAAACAAAAAATGACTAGGTTCGATGCAAAGCAACATTACCTCTTTGGACTGGTTGTTTTTGCATTTGAAATGGGAAATGAGGCTGCTGCAATTGATTCTGTCTCTGCAATGTCTTGTGAAGAAGAAACATTTGCTTCGGCAGATGGGGTGCTCAATGCAGATGTCATTGCAACAATGATCTGCTTCTGGCAAATTTCTTTGTCTTGTCTATATTTTCTGAATACGTTTTTTTTTTTAACCAATTCTGAAAATTGATCTAGATCTAAAACCATTAGTAGTCACATGTAGAGCATACATCTTTATAGATATAGACTAAAGCAAATTGAATTATCAAGAATTTTGGAAACGGCTATTGCATTGAGTTTTGGCATATAAGAAAGAAGAAACAAATGTGTTCATGTCAATAACTATAATTTGAATATCTATGAATAGAAGTACATAATATTGAGGTTTGTTTGAGTAATGTTTCGGATTAATCAATAGTTAATGAATAAAATAAAAAAAATTGCAAAGAGTTTAGGTAACTGCATTTGAAACATAATGCTACAAAAGAACAAAACATTGATTCTTGTCTATAAAAGTAGACAAAAAGCTATTGTTTGATGTTTATAGCTGAAGCAACAGTGTTTTTTTTCCTCTTGTTTTGTTTTTTTTTATTTTATTTTTTCAAATTATTGTGCATAGAAAATAGTCAATGCATATTAGCCAATGGTCATTACAAAATAATGGATGGCATGTCAGAGTATGCATGAGGAAAAATGAAATTGGAGGTTGAAAAAGCAAGGGAATTGGGCAATACTTTGTTCATTGCAAAAGAAAAGAAAGAAGTTAATTGCCAAATGCTGGTTTGCTTTTTTATGTAGATTTTTGCTTGTAGTTTCAAAAAATGAGAATCAATGTCTTTGAAATTTCAAAAACTAAAATAAAAGAAGGCAAGGAAGATATCATGGATATATTCTTTGAAATATGGAATGCAGGTAGATCATATTAAATCAAAAGGAATTGATAAAAAAAAGCTAAAATGGTCGGACCAATATGCATCTGAGATAGTAGTAAATGAAATTGTATCAAGATCCAAATTTGTCCAAAAATGATCAATCATAGCTAGTTGTGATATGACTTGTTTTTAACTTCAGTGTTTTTGTTTGCATATATGACTGGATTAAATTTTTAGTCATTGTTTCCTTCAACATGTCGATGTTGAAGTCACCGGCAAGAACAATAGGCATTTTCGTATTATTGTTTTGTGACAAAATGCAATTGAGCACACAATTGACTTTGTCAAATTTAGTATTTGGTTTGATATATATATTTATAATCTTCATGGTGTTGTTATGAAGTTTAAGATCAATGACAATTGCCTCAACGAATTTTTCATTGTATGTTGCGGTTTGCAAGATTGGAATCCCTTTTTTGACAGCTATTACGAGACCATGCACCGAATAAGTTGCAATGCATGTGTATTGGTTTGCAAACATTGTGTGCATGGGAGGCGAATGCAAATGAGTTTCTTGCAGGAATAGAATGTGTGATTCTAATATTTCAGTGTCATGTGCAATGTCCTCAATGTGCAGGACCATACTACGTGTATTAAGTGAACATATAATAAGATGTTGATTACAAGGAATTGACTTTAGACCATATTGAAATTGCAACGGTGCATCTTTTATTAATATACTTGATTCGACAAGTACTTTTGATGAAACCGTAAAGTTCTTTTGTTCTAATTTGTTTACAAGATAGAGACATTCAATAGTTTTTAAACGAGAAAGTGCAGTGCAAACAAGGCCATGCCTTGTAACCCCTTTTGGATCAAATGCAACTTTTTCAAGTGTCAAACCTTGTGCTCTATGAATTGTTCTAGCACATACCAATTGAATTGGGAATTGTATCCTAACAAAATTTATTTTATTGCCAACCAAGATCTGTGTTGATATTCTTTTGATAGGTGTCCAGGTATGGTTTATAGAATTGTTGTATAGACAATGGATATTAGTACGTGTAATTGCACCTATCTTTGGACCAGGAAACTCGAGCCAGATAACGTCTGAGCATGTTTTGTCGTAGTGCCGGAAAATAGCTTCCGTTCCATTTACAAGTCCATCTTCAATGAGATAGTTTCCACCAATCAATTCAACAAGCATGTTTTTTTTCAATACAATTGATTGGGGAAGTTGATTTGTTTTTTGCCGTTCATAATTGAAGTCAGCTTCATCAATTTTGCTATCATGTGCTATGAATGTCAATGCTTCTATTTCTACATATGACAACATTTTTGCATTATGGGAATCGACATCTTTGTTCTGATAATACAAGAATGGAAATGTCGGATAAATAGGTGCTGGTCTATGGCAATGTGCATTTAAATATTGAATATCGCTAGCTGATTGTAGGCCTTTTCTGATTCTATTTAAAATTGATATGAAAATGTCATTTTCTTGTCTAACAACCTTTGTAAGTTCATAATATTTTATATTGTCAAGCCAAAAACTATATGGGCACTTGTCTTGTCGGAAAGTTGGAAATTCAAAAATCCAAGAATCATGTACAGGTTCAGCTTGAAATAAATCACCACAGAAAATTACATCAACACTTCCAAATAGATTTGTTGGAGCATGCTTGATTTTGCGCATACGTTTGTCTATGTTATAAAGCATATGCGAACCTATTAAAGATACTTCATCAAGAAATAACACTTGAAGTTGATCAAAATATTTTGTAAGAATATCTAATGTATTTGAACTTAATGGGAGCAAGTTGCCAGAATTCAGGGGAAGTTTAAAAGCAGAATGGACAGTGATGCCATCAACATTGTATGCCGCTTTTCCAGTAAGTGCTGCAATGAGGCCTTTTCTTTTCAATGGGTCACGTCCAAGTGCTTTATCATACAACAGAACAAGAGCATTGAAAAGAGCTTTTGCAGTATGTGTTTTCCCTGTACCAGCACTTCCTGTTAGAAATAAGTGTATTGGCTTGGAAGGATTGGTTTTTTTTCTAGTAGCAATCTCTTTTACTATAGACTGTTGTTCATTGTTTAGGTTTCTTCTTGTTGCAATATATTGTTCCATGTTAGGTAGAAAAGGTCTTTCTTTGAAATTACAAAGGTTTAGGTCTTGTTCTAGACTAGTTCTTTTTTTATGAACAAGATCATTATGGATATCAATTTTTTGAAAAGCCATGGAATCATACATGGGTTCCGATATTGCTTCAGAGGAATTAGCAACTTCCAATTGTGTTTTGACAATATCCTTTGCAATGTCAAGATCACCTCATTTGCTTGTTGCTTCAGGGAAGAATGCTTGCTCAACAATTGATACTTGTGACTTGTATTGCTCATATGCTTGTGTCCAAGTTTGAAGCGAATGAGTTAGAAAGTTGTCCAGGTGTCTAAAATGGACAAAGAGCAATAGCTTTTCCCGTGCAAAGTTTTCTGTATCTTTTTCTTGTCTATATCGTATATATCGAATAATGCATGGCCTATTTCTTTTGATTGTTTTTCCATCTATGAAGCAATAAAAGGAAGCATATTCAACAAGACTGAGAGTGTCAAGTTCACTAGGACGTTCAATGTATTTATCTATTATTGAAGGGCAAAGTATGTCTTCAGATTCATCTGATTCTTTTTTCAATAGAGATGGTTTTTTCAAGGCAACAACTCGTTTATCGTCAGGAGTAGTGTTGATGAAAATTGTTTTTCTTGATGATGAATGCAAAGGCAAAGAGAGAATAATATGGACCGCTTGTCTAATTGACATTTGTTGCATGTTTAAGAGCATGTTTCCTAATTTGCGTATTGTTTCGAGTTGTCCAGATTTGTTTGCAATTGACTCTTCCTTGATCGTATTTAATGCCTTTGTCATAGGTCTGTCTAATTTTGTTATATATGAAGTTACATATGTTGTCGTAGCATAAGCATCTAAAATGAATTGAGCATCAGTATTTGCTTGCCACAATCTTGGAATGTTCTTTGCAAATGCATTTATCCAAATATCCGATGGATGTCTTTTTAGCAGTAGCGTAGGTTGCTTAATCAAGGAACGTAGTAGCACAATGTAGTTGTCTTTGTCCAAATTCAACTTTTGAAGAAATGATTCAAAGCATATGTTTTTTTCATATTGGTTAGATTCAAGAGCAGAAGTAAGGAGTTTTGTTTTTTCATCGAGATTGTTCGGCTCATTGTCAATGGGTTATAAAATTGTTGTAGCATCGATCGGAAACATAGGAAATCGGAATCTGCAACTAGAACGTTGATGTTTTCTACATGCATGTGTGTGTCGATGGGTTTGAATCTTTTTTAATTCTTCAGTAAGCAAAGAAGAATCTGTTGAAATATATTTGTCAACAAAAGTTGTTATTTCATGCTTAGTATTTTTACCATATACTGGTGCATTCTCAATCCAAAGAAGACCATGATCATGTTCATTTCCTCTTTGTTGAAATTTAGTTGTGAAAAAGTAATCATTCACAGTTCCAAAGAGAGAGTTGTTTTTCAATATCAATGACTTCATCGAGTTCATTTTGTGTCTATAATAGTGACTGCAAATGACAGGATGCTTTCTAATAAAAGCATCGATATCATTTTGTGAGGGAAATAATGTCGAATTGGAATTGTTTTTTGTTTGAAGATGTTGTAAAGCATTGCACAATGGTTTCCATATATGTTCTGCAGAAGTGAAGCTAACAAAGAAAGTTGGTGGCCCTAGTTGCCTAACCATTGAAAAAATATCTTTCCTCATGTTTTCAAAATAGTCTGGAGATGTTCGAATAGTTTTCAAGGTATGAAATGCAATTGGAGACTTTACAATGTTCTCAAGATTGTTTTGTGGCTTGACATCCTTTGCCTTTAGTTTTTTCCCTTTCAATTCACCTATGCGAATGGATATCCATGCAGCATTAGAAATTTGCTGTATCAATACTTTGACTGTCTTAAAGAACAAGTTTGTAGGATGAGCTTCAAAGGCCCTACTTTCATGTTGTAGCTCCCATTGGAATATTTGCTGATGTCGATACCACTTGTAGATGTCATCTGGTCGACTGCATCCATAGAAAAGAGTTGGGAAATTAAGCTCCTCAGAGAATTTGTCCTGGAAAATGCCTAAAGGCTTCTGATTTTCAGCAGGTGCAATTTCTAGAAGCTTGGTAGACAAATCGTCAATAAGCTGTGTTTCAGCATAACCATGGACCAATGTTTCAGTTGTTGCATCAAACTCTGTATCGGCAATGTTCTTGTTGCTTTTATCTGAACTTGTGGAGTTGTTTTCATCGTCAATGAAATTGTCAAATGGAAAGTCAATGGCCTCCTTCATTGCTAGCTTTGTGAACTTTGCCTCCCAATCAGGAACGATACAAATTTTTTCTAATTTGTAAAGATCTATAGTACAAAGACTTTTCAATGCAACCATGACAATATTAGGACGCACATTTCCAGCGATGTAAGCATTTTTGTATTCCAATATTCATTTTAACATAATTCCAATAGTCATGTCATCATCAAGGTTTCTTGGAAAAACCTTTTGTATCTTGTCCAAAGACGAGGGGACGTTTATAATTGCACCAGTCAAGCCTAATTGAGCTCGTTTGTAACCAAGTTGACGTATTTGGGAAAATGCAATTCTTGGAGAAACAAGGCGTTCTTCCAATGGCGTTAACATATCTACGGATGCTAATGAAGTGTTACGTCGAATATTTAATGGAACTGCAAATTCAGGAATCTCTCTATTGGACACATTTTTTTTGCAAGATCTGCAAATGTACAGGTCAAGTGCAAAAGAAGCTGGCATATTCATCCAAGGAAATGAGTTCGATGAAAATAGTGTTTGCTCATTGATACAACGTATGTCTTTTCTAAAATGCAAGCGTTTGCATATGCAACATGCATTCGTAGGTGTATCTTCAATTGCTTTTAAATATTGAATTGTGGCTTGTTCCACTTTTTGTTTTTCTTTTTGTTTTTTGAAAGCTTCCATTGCTGCAAAACGCATTTCACTTTTTGTTGAGCAAAGGTTCTTGAATGGTTGCTTTGCATTATGCCCAAGTATATCGATATTTTCATTGCACCAGTCCACATTGATATCAGGTGTAGCTATTTTCGTGTCCAATATCTTTGTATTCATTATCATCTGTTTTTTCATTTGACAATGTTTTTGTAAATTGTCATTTGTTTTTTTTTTTTCTTTTGTTTGTGCATCTATTGAATATGTTCTATTCACATTATCGCTGGGACCAATTTTTGATTGGTTGATATTGGCTTGTTCTGGTTTTGGTTTTTGTTTTTGTTTTTTGGAATCTTCGATTCTTGCAAAGTGCATATGACTTTTTGTTGAGCGAAGGTTCTTGAATGCTCGCTTTGCATTTTGCTCAAGGATGTCGATATTTTCATCGACCCAGTGTGCATTGATAGTAGACATATTTTTTTTATGTCCAATGTCTTTGTATTCTGTATCATTTGTTTTTTCATTTGACAATGTTTCTGTAAATTGTCATATGTTTTTCTTTTTTGTTGTGTTTGTGTATCTGTTGAATATGTTTTATTGATGTTATGACTGGAAGCAATTTTTGATTGGTTGGTCTTGTTGATATTGTTTGCATCAATATACAAGTCATTTGACACTGTTGTTTCCATGTTGAAAGAACCTATGTCAAAGTTTTTTTTAACTAGTGGATGAAAATGCAAATGACCTTTGCATGTTTCATGTTGCAACAGGAAAATGTCTTTTGTAGATCTTCTTGTTGATTGATATTGTTCCTGAATGTTGCAAAAACATGTGTCCCAAATGAAAATATTTATTTTCAACATCTCACACTTCCATTGAATTGCAAATTTATAACCTTCTATATGTCCAATGCTAAAAGTCTCACCCAAATTTAGCACAAATGTTTGCCAACTAGAAACATCACAAGCTTCATTTACCATAGACAATGGCAAGTATGTAGACAGACATTTCAATGCTCTATTGTCATTGGATTGTATGCAATTGAAGAAGGTTTGGGCTATTGTCTTTAGAAGGCTGCTCATGTCAAAGATATTAGACAACTTTGAAACCGATTCAAACAAAGAGTCAAAACAATGACCTTGAATGGTTGAGAAGATGTCAAAATCTTGTTGTATAAGTATTTGTCTGAAAGTTTCAACCTCTGTGCAAGTCTCTGGACAAGATTTGTTGAATATGTCAATTGATAATTGCTGAATTGCAATATTTTCAATGACACATGATTTGCAACTTAACAATGGTTCGAACTAACCAGCATAAGGTATATGATCATGAAACAAAATGTTATAGCAGTAACCAGGAAGAGTAGAATTGAAATAGAGATATCTTCTTTTTGTTGAAAAAGACCAAACAGCGACAGGTGCATTCAACCAATTCGCAAACCATTTTATGCAAAATATATCACCCCATAATCCATATGCATTGTTATTATCTGAAGGGCAAGCTGACTGAGACATCCGTTGTAGATAAAGATTCTTGTCTTTTAAACCATGTAGCTGGAACAAATAACCAAGTGAAAGTTCCATGTTTGATGAAGATATTGCAAGAGGATCTCCTTGAGCCAGTTGATGGGAGAAATGATTAACAATTGCTTCTCTTATCTCTATTGATGTGTATCGAAAATGCAAAAGAACGGCAAACGAATCGAACAAGCAATCTCCATTTTGGAAATGGAAAGCTTCCAACCATAGAAAATGATTTTTTGACAATGCAACATCAATTGCATCATCAACTTTGTCTTTTGTTGATAAGAC
This sequence comes from Larix kaempferi, assembly GCA_027924585.1. Classification (NCBI taxonomy): domain Eukaryota; kingdom Viridiplantae; phylum Streptophyta; class Pinopsida; order Pinales; family Pinaceae; genus Larix; species Larix kaempferi. The sequence goes on along the minus strand of BSBM01000435.1, from coordinate 25,611,597 downwards.
TTTTGAACCACCTGGTTACAAGTGCATCGATCTTAACATATTGACTAATCAACTAGATTCAGTCGCTCGAACTGCAAGTAAGAACATGCAATAGAAAAGAAAAACAAATCAATTAAAGTCTTTGAAATCGAAAATGAAAAATGTAGCAATTTATAAGAATAACAATTTAAGAGGAGACCTGAGCTAGTGCATAAAATTGTCAATCTTCACAGCTTCGTGAATGCATCTAGTTATTGCATAAAATATCTCTTGACATGATTGACAATGCAATCGATATACAATGCATCGACAATGGTTCTATATTTGCAATGGTTCAAGATCTGGAGATGCATTTGGAATAGGGCTAGATTTGTATTTGGGTATGGATTTGGAGGTAGGTAAATGTAATTTGCCTTTTTTTACTTGGGAAAAGAGATGGACCCCATATATGCTTGGCTTCGTAATGGTTCAGGGAGTTCACTTGAGTACCAATGCTATCTGACAGCTTGCATGTTGGGGAGGTATTGGTCAGTTCATGGCCCAGCTAAAACTGATAACCGCTTTGCCATGAACGACAGCTGTTGGTTCATCTCACGGGTGGGCACTAGTCAATCAGGCAAGGTTCATTGCCCATTTCATTGGCAGGTTCTCTCAATGAGCCAGCTACTCCAGGGTTCCTGTGGTACTCCTCACAATGAGGTTTAGGGCTATTCCCAAGTACTTCCCACAGTTAAGCAACCAGGAATTATTCCCGGTTCTGAACATGCAATTGAAATGAACAATACAAATGCAAGGAAAAAATGGAAGAAATTTGAGCCGATTTAGCATTAGAAAGTTCTATCATATCAGATATAAGGAGCATGTAACAATTAACTAAGTAAATGCCAAAATAATAGAACACTTAGCATTTAATTAAAGCATGTTTGTAAACTTTAAAAAAAATCAATGTTTATGGAATGTTTTATAATTAAACACAGAATTCGAATCATATTTTTAGATAGGATCAATTTCAATTTTCTTGTTGCTAGTTTTTCTCATGCCATTGAAATTCAATTGATGACAGATGAAATTGGCATCAGAAGATTCTATCCATTTAATCCGCATTAACTCACGACCACCACCAAGTCAATAGTTGCAAGTTATGTGCTATATGTCATCGGAATATGACTAGTAAATCTGTATTAAAACATATTTTTACATACCATATGTAGTATCTAATATATATGAGCTTTATGAATATAGTTTACATAAAGTCTATAGCTAGGTTGATATGTATTACTCCAATATTGAGTATGCATTTTATATGACAACAAACATAGTAATTGCAACAACAATACTAATTACAACCATTACAACAATAAGCCTATGTATTATTCCTAATTACCAAGTTGTTTTCATATACGACATATTACAAATACTTTATGTGTTGCTAAAGATATGGCAATGGGATGTGGGCAAGGAGAAGAGTTATTTACACAAGGAATTTTGACAAATAAAGAGGGAATGCAATGACCTATACAAGTACTAGTAGCTAGACCTTGTAGTTAAGGTGACAGAGGTAAAAATTAGAACAAGATAAAGATGATAGCTTGTTTATTACATATATGTAGTATGCATTTTATATGACGACAAACATAGCAATTGCAATAACAATATTAATTACAACCATTACAACAATAAGCCTATGTATTATTCCTAATTACCAAGTTGGTTTCATATACGACATATTACAAATACTCTATGTGTTGCTAAAGATATGGCAATGGGATGTGGGCAAGGAGAAGAGTTATTTACACAAGGCATTTTGACAAATAGAGGGGGAATGCAATGACATATACAAGTACTAGTAGCTAGACCTTGTAGTTAAGGTAACAGAGGTAAAAATTAGAACAGGATAAAGACGATAGCTTGTTTAGTACATATATGTTGTAAAGGAGTTGCATATGTTGTACACAACATTACAAATGTCAACAACAATGCCATGTTCAATCATTCATTTATGACATAAGTTGAATGGAAAACCTTAATCGATAGCTATGTTTTTTTCGTTTTCAAGGTGTTTTTCCTGTGCTTTGTTCAAGGTGTTTAATGCGAGGTATGAACTGGTTTGTCCTTCATATGCGCAGGTTTTGGCATTGTGGTTCTAGCAACTGTGGGATTTTTGTGGGTCGTCCTTCCGCTTTTGTAGGTGCCAGTGTGGAAAGAGGCTGGCTATGGCAATACTGCGTTTCCACAATTCACCTGTCATTCTCGTAGTTCAGATGTCAAATTCAGTGGTAATGGCGGACTTCCTCTTGTCTAATTTCAAGGCAGTTTTTTTGTGTTTAGTTCAACGTGTTTAATGCGAGGTATGGGCTGTGTTGTTCTTCATATGCACAGGTTTTGTGTCATTGCAAATCATAACCAAAACAAGTGCAATGTCGATGACATCGGCACCTAGTGGCTCTTGCAAGTGTATGCTCTTCCATGAAAGCAGACCGCTTTTGTAAGTGCAAAGAATTTGGCTGTGGGCGAGCAAAATTTCACGATGGAGAATTTATGTTTGGCATTTCTTCTGGTATGGTTGGCTGTAATTTATGGCGCCTTTTGGGTGGTTTTATCAGCGGTCTTGCTTTAGGCAGCTGTAATTTATGGCGGATGTTTGGTGCTTCTATCAGCATTTTATGACGGATTGTTTGTGATTTTATTGGCATTACCGGTTTAGACTTCTCTATCATTTTCAGTTCTAGTGTTTGTAAGTTCAAAAAATTGAGAATGGGCTTTATCAATGTTGCTGTTGAATATATGGGACTCATAACCATATTTTGTCAGTTCTAAAAAGTGCTAGAGATAGTAAAGGATAACTTGTTCAAGAACCATGGAATCTAAGCAACAACTAGGTTGATCCCTGCACACAGAAAGTGAAGAAAACAAAAATAAAAATGATGAAAAAAATGCGTGAAGTCATAGGTGAGAAAGCTAAATCCATAGCTATGTTTTTTTTGTTCTGAAGGTGGTTTTCGTTTGCTTCATTCGAGGTGTTTAATGCGAGGTATGGGCTAGGATGTTCTTCATATGCACAAGTTTCATTGTTGTGGTTCTAGCAACTGTGGGATTTTTGTGGGTTGTCCTTTCGCTTTTGTATGTGCCAGTGTGGAAAGAAGTTGGCTATGGCAATATTATGTTTCCACAGTTCACCTGCCATTCTCGTAGTTCAAATGTCAAATTCAGTGGCAATGGTAGAGTTCCTCTGGTCCAATTTCAAGGTGGTTTTTTCCTGTTTAGTTCAAGGTGTTTAATGCAAGGTATGGGATGGGATGCTCTTCATATGTGCAGGTTTCGTGTCATTGCAAATCATAGCCAAAGCAAGTGCAATGTCAATGACATTGCCACCTAGTGACTCTTCGAAGTGTATCCTCTTCCATCGAAGTAGAATATGAAGCTGTAACAGAAATTGCTTGTAAATTCAAATAATTGACAATGTGCTTTACCAATGTTAGAGTTGTATAGATGGGACTCACAACCATATTTTTTCACAACTAGAAAGTACTAAAGATAGTAAGGGATGATTTGTTGAAGAACCATGGAACCCAAGCAGCAACTAGCTTGATCCCTGTACGGACAAAGTGAACAAAACAAATGCAATGTCAATGACATTGCCACCTAGTGGCTTTTCCAAGTGTATCCTCTTCCATGAAAGTAGAATATGAAGCTGTAACAGAAATTGCTTCTAAATTCAAATAATTGACAATGTGCTTTACCAATGTTAGAGTTGAATAGATCAGACTAACAACCATATTTCGTCACAACTAGAAAGCACTAAAGATAGTAAGGGATGATTTGTTGAAGAACCATGGAACGCAAGCAGCAACTAGCTTGATCCATGTATGGACAAAGTGAAAAAAACAAAAATAGAAAATGATGAAAAAATGCGTGAAGTCATAAGGCAGCCACATTTTAAGAAAATAGAATAAGAAATATATATATATATATATTGACGGATCAGGGTCGATTGAATCATTGAAAGGAAAATTGATTAGTAAAACTTCTAGCTATTGCAAATCATAAGTCAAAGCAGATACTAAATGTTAATAGCAAATTGATTAATAAATGACAAATAGAAACTACTAAAGATAGTAAGGGATGATACGTTGAAAAACCATGGAACCCAAGCACCAATTGGCTTGATCCATGTATGCACAAAGTGAAGAAAAGAAAAATAAAAATGATGAAAATAATGTGTGAAGTCATAGATTGTCTCCATTTGAAGAAAATAGAATAAAAAATATACCTATACATATTGATAGATCTGCCTCAATTAAATTATTGAAAAGAAATAAATATCTAAAATGGAAATAAGAAGTAAAATTTCTTATTTTTTATTCATCAATTGGGTCTGCTACAAAAAGTAGAAGTCAAGGTATCCACTGCTCCTAGGACATTCCATGGTTGATTTTGTGCCAGGCTTTTTGTTTTAAAATAACTGATCCATATTCCTTGAAGAAGTCAGAGTTTTCATGGTTCTTTTGTCTTTTGCATGTTTAAAGTTACCCTAAGTCAGGCAGGCTCTCTTCTTGGCCTTTAGCAGCCCTATTAATCGCAAGCATAGCTTACAACAACTTTCAGCAGCCATATTGAAGACACTCTATAGCCACAGCACTCTGTAACAGGTCCTCTTTTATGCACATGATTTTCCATACAGAGTCTGTCCCAGAGTTTGTACACATCCAAAGGCTCCAACAAATCTGGAGAAGGCATGTACAAGTCACTACAGCTGAGCAAAAGATCATGGCACTGTCAGCTGTGTATACACCAGTGAACAATGACATCACATGCTTGTACATGTTGACTAGTGGCAGTTTGCAGCAGTAACTAACTTTGAGAGAAGCAACAATTACAAATACTCTAAGTATAAAGAGATTACACAAATGAATAAATTGCCCAGTCTAAACTCTGAATTCTGTATAAGTGTAGATCAAATGATTTCAATTTTCATTAGTAATGTATCATATTCATTTGATGGTGGTAGATATTTGATAGCCATCCAATCTTCAAAGACCGGTCTATTTACTTCCATCAATGTAAATGAGAAGGATATGAGATCTGTGGGTTGTCCTATGTTTATTTATGTCTAATCAACGATAATAAATCGCTATTTATTTATATCTTCTAAATTTGTGGGGACATGCATTCTGTCATGTCGCAACTTCTGCTGCCAAATTTTAAAATTTTAACACTTAGCGTCTCCTAGGTTTTGAAGATGGAACCTGGTGACAGCTTAGGAATGTTCCATATCACTTGCAATGTACAAGAAGCAATGCAGGAAGATTCTTAAGAAGGGAGGGTTCCAAAGAAGTGCCTTATCGCAAGGGACCATTTTGCAAATGGGTCCCAATCCAATGGCAGCACCCAAGGATTCTTCCACGTTCTTGATACTACACCCATGATTCGTTGAAAAACCATGGAACCCAAGCACCAATTGGCTTGATCCATGTATGCACAGAGTGAAGAAAAGAAGAATAAAAATGATGAAAAAAATGTGTGAAGTCATAGATCGTCTCCGTTTGAAGAAAATAGAATAAAAAATATACCTATACATATTGATGGATCTGCCTCAATTAGATTATTGAAAATAAATAAATATCTAAAATGGAAATAAGAAGTAAAATTTCTTATTTTTTATTCATGAATTGGGTCTGCTGCAAAAAGCAGAGGTCAAGGTATCCACTGCTCCTAGGACAGTCCATGGCTGATTTTGTGCCAGGATTTTTGTTTTAAAATAACTGATCCATATTCCTTGAAGAAGTCAGAGTTTTCATGGTTCTTTTGTCTTTTGCATGTTTAAAGTTGCCCTAAGTCAGGCAGGCTCTCTTCTTGGCCTTTAGCAGCCCTATTAAGCGCAGGCATAGCTTACAGCAACTTTCAGCAGCCCTATTGAAGACACTCTATAACCACAGCACTCTGTAACAGGTCCTCTTTTATGCACACGATTTTTCGTACAGAGTCTGTCCCAGAGTTTGCACACATCCAAAGGCTCCAACAAATCTGGAGAAGGCATGTACAAGTCACTACAGCTCAGCAAAAGATCATGGCACTGTCAGCTGTGTATACACCAGTGAACAGTGACATCACATGCTTGTACATGTTGACTAGTGGCAGTTTGCAGCAGTAACTAACTTTGAGAGAAGCAACAATTACAAATAGTCTAAGTATAAAGAGATTACACAAATGAATAAATTGCCCAGTCTAAACTCTGAATTCTGTATGAGTGTAGATCAAATTATTTCAATTTTCATTAGTAATGTATCATATTCATTTGATGGTGGTAGATATTTGATAGCCAGCCAATCTTCAAAGACCGATCTATTTACTTCCATCAATGTAAATGAGAAGGATATGAGATCTGTGGGTTGTCCTATGTTTATTTATGTCTAATCAACAATAATAAATCGCTATTTATTTATATCTTCTAAATTTGTGGGGACATGCATTCTGTCATGTCGCAATTTCTGCTGCCAAATTTTAAAATTTTAACACTTAGCGTCTCCTAGGTTTTGAAGATGGAACCTGGTGACAACTTAGGAATGTTCCATATCACTTGCAATGTACAGGAAGCAATGCAGGCAGATTCTTAAGAAGGGAGGGTTCCCAAGAAGTGCCTTATTGCAAGGGACCATTTTGCAAATGGGTCCCAATCCAATGGCAGCACCTAAGGATTCTTCGAAATTCTTGATACCGCCAAAAAAAATTAAAATAGGAAAAAATTGGTTTTTTATTTGCTTCTTTTGATTAAACAATGAGCTCTGCAATAGACTTTTTAAATAGTTATCGACATTTATTACAGCTATTCATAAACAATTTCTTAATGCACAAGGCCAAACTCTTGCATATCCTAGAGGTTTTGGAAGCTAACATATCAGCCATAAATTTTGCAAAAGGAACAACTACAAATGTTGAAACATTTAAATACAGTCTAAAGTCCAGCAAAGAAGCACCCTGTTGCGAGCACTGAAACTGATGTCACATGGCAGATAGTTTAGGGATAAAGAGTTTACACAAATGAATAAATTGCCTACTATATACTCTGAATTCTATATGAGAATAGATGAGATGATTTCAATTATCATCAGTAACATACCATATTCATTTCATGGTGCTAGATATTTGATAATCAGCCAATCTTCAAAGCTTCATCTATTCACTTTGATCGATGTAAATGAGAAGGGTATGAGATCTGTGGATTGCCTTGTGTTTATTTATGTTTAACCATTGAGAATAAATCACTATTTATTTATATCTTCTAAATTTGTGGGGGCATTGGTTTTCTCATGTCGCATCTTCTATTGTCCTGCGAAAATTGGACACAGCAGGTCCCCAAAACCCATTCCCCTATTGTCTTACTTTCAAGAAACATGAGTTTGATAACTAAAGTTAGACAGAAAGCATCGTCACTGGCCCAAGCATACACAATCAGGTCTCTATTTTAGAAAATTAAATAAAGGACATGAGTCTGTACTTCCAAAAAGAATGGAAAGCACATGGTTTTGTCCCTTTCTTAATAACAGAAAAAGGCAATGTTTTGTACTTCCAAACATACACAGAGGAGCTAGATTCCAGTTGTTTGGCTAGAAAAGGTTTTGTCCTTGCAGCCATATAAACAGAACTTAGATCTCAATAATTTGATCAGGAAAATGTATTTTGCAAAACTGAACCATCTATGAATCAAACAAAATTCCTTCAAATTTCAACATTTGAAAAAATGCAGAAACATGAGTAATATCAGGTGTTTACAAAATGTAGAAACATGAGTAACCTCAGATCTTTGTAAACTGCCTCAAAAAAACATAAGCACACTCAATCTGTTGACATGATGTGCATAACTCTCTAAATTTGCGGGGCCATGGGTTCTCTCATGCCCCATCTTCTGCTCTTCCCCAAAAATTGAGCACAGCAAGTCCCCCAAACTCATTCCTCTACTCTCTTACCTTGAAGGAACATGGATTGGATAACTAAAGCTATACAGCAAGCATTGTCATCAACTCAAGCATACACAATCAACTTTCTGTTTCAGAAAATTAAATAAAGGAAATGAATATGTACTTCCAAAAAGAATGGAAAGCACATAGTTTTCGCAAACTGTCTCAAAAAAACATAAGCACACTCAACCTGTTGACATGCTATGCATAACTCTCTAAATTTGCGTAGCCATGGGTTCTCTCATGTCCCATCTTCTGCTTTCCCCCAAAAATTGAGCACAGCAGGTCGCCAAAACTCATTCCTCTACTCTCTCACCTTGAAGAAACATGGATTTGGTAACGAAAGCTAGACAGCAAGCATCGTCATTGACTCAAGCATACACAACTAGGTTTTTGTTTTAGAAAATTAAATAAAGCAAATGAATCTGTACTTCCAAAAAGAATCAGAAGCGCACAGTTTTCTCCCATTCTCAATAAGAGAAAAAGACAATGTTTTGTACCTCCAAACATATACAGAGAAGCTAGATTCCAGTTATTTGATCAGAGAAAGTTTTGTCCTTTCAGCCATATAGACAGAATTTAAATTTCAATAATTTGATCAGAAAAATGTATCTTGTAAAACTGAACCATGTATGAATCAAACAAAATTCCTTCAACTTTCAACATTTGCAAAATGCAGAAACACGAGTAACCTCAGGTCTTTACAAAATGCAGAAACATGAGTAATCTCAGGATTCTCCAGGCTGCCTCAAAAAAACATAAGCACACTCAACCTGTTCATATGTTATGCATAACTCTATACAAGAACCAAAATTTACATTTCACAAAAAATATCTTGCAAATATTCAAGAAATACAGAGAGTTTGAGAAATCTGATGAGTCCAACAAATCCAGAGTCTGAAACTCAAAATTGTATTTTCATTGCAAGGGAAATGGATCTAGATTATCCAGATATCCAAGCACTGGTAGACTAACTCACCAAAGAGTATTCAGATTGTCGATGGAATATGGAAACCAACTCACCAAAGGGGAACTTTTTGTTTTGGTTTTATTATTATTTTTTAAAATGGATTTTTTTAATGGAATTGACAATTTTAGGACTTTGTCAATTTTGAATTTTAATCGTATCCCAGATTCGAGTGTCAGATTTTCCATTTCGAAAGGCCTTAACTTGAGACCACTCAGAATGACACAGTTCCGGAGATCCGACTTTCACGACTAAAGAGAGCTTGCCCCAAATGTTATAATGACTGTAGATCTACGCGCCGGAACTATACCGACCATTAGATCTACATGATTATTTAACAACTTAAAGACATGTGTAAGACCAATCTTACCTACTGAACTGATACTATAAAGTATCAATGTCGTCCAATGCCGATAAAAAATGAGGGCTAAAACAGCAAACAAGGGTAACATAAAAACATTGTCACCATGCTCACTCATACATAACTCAATAGATTCATCAATAGAGAATGGAAAGAGGAGAGCAATAAAACAGAAAATAACTACAAATTCGATCAATTCGATTCAAGCCCTACTGCTCCAAATTCCACGATTACATGCCATGGTGTGGTTTAAATACAGAACTGGAAGATCAATTATGTTCCGCAAAGAAGGGGATCGGATCTTCCCTTATCAAAACAAATCAGATCTAATTCCTAAACTGTTCTAACTCCCTGATTTACACTATATTTGGAAAAGTTGTCTTCTACATGGCTGAGAGAGATCACAAACAACTGGGTCCTCCTCCAACTAGATTACTCTAGAACTTTATTAATTAAAATTTTAATTCTTAAAATAAAGAGACAATGCTACTGCATGAAGGACTGACATCCATAATCATCCATAGACAAACATCAAGAGACATAACAACACATACTACTAGAATCCATCAACCACACTTCAACATGAAGCAAAGCTCTAGCATCAAGAATCTCAAGGCATAAATCAGCTTCACCAACCTGTAACCTCCACTGAAAGTGTGACAAAAATCACATGCAGACATCCATGTGAAAATGGGGGGGGACGGATTGGGGGGGGGGAGGGACAAGCTATAAAGAAATCCTTTTACAAGTTTGTGACGGCTGGCAGAACAAATTCACATGCTTTGATGACCGGTAATGAAAGTAGCAGCAGCACTTTGGGCATAAGGCATAAATCAGCCACATCAATCTGCAATCCCCACTGAAAGTGTGACAGAAATCACATGTAGACACCCATGTGAAAATGGGGCGGTAACAAAGTGTAAACGAACAAAGCTCTCTACAGGTTTGTGGCAATTTATGTGTTCCTGAAACCCTTCTTCCATGCTCTCGGCATATTTGGTCTCCTTCTTAAAAAATTAACTTCCTATTTGAATTTCAAAGCTCTAGTTATTATGTTCACTTCGTTTGACAACACCATGGACAAAAAAATAAACAGACCTAAGCAAACGACACCAACAAATAGCTTTATCGTATGCTCATTTAAGGCAAAAAAACGCAACAATTATTCGAACCCATGAACACCATCAATAACAAGAACACAACAAAGGCTTCCATATATGTTTTTCATCAAAGCGACGGTAAAGCCCAAGAAGCTGCATTCTAAAATGAAACGAAATTCGTCAATTCTCCCAGCAAAAACCCTAAACCCTGTCTTTTCCTTTCACTCAAAAATTGATCTCCTTCTAAGAAAATCAACTTGCTATTTGAATTTCAAAGCTTTAGTTATTATGTTCACTTCGTTTGACAACACCATGGACAAAAAAATAAACAGACCTAAGCAAACAACACCAACAAATAGCTTTATCGCATGCTCATTTAAGGCGAAAAACAGAACAATTATTCGAACCCATGAACACCATTAATAACCAGAACACAACAAACGGTTCCATACATGTTTTTCATCAAAGCGACGGTAAAGAACAAGAAGATGCATTCTAAAATGAAACCAAATTCGTTAATTCTTCGAGCAAAAACCCTAAACGCTGTCTTTTCCTTTCACTGAAAAATTGCACAAAAAAATGCAAATACATACCTAGTCCACCGAACCAGCAATGAGACTTCAAGCCGGCGGAGAGCAACAGCTGCAGATATCATCGAAACCCAGTAGCCAACACCGGAACTGAAAACGATAGAGAACTCTAAACCGGTAATGCCGATAAAATCACAAACAACCCGCCATAAAACGCTGATAAAACCACCAAACATCCGCCATAAATTACAGCCCAAAACCCGCCATAAATTATAGCCGGCCATGCCGGAATAAATGCCAAACATAAATTCTCCATCGCCAATTTTTGCTCACCCACAGCCAAATTCTTTGCACTTACAGGAGCGGAAGGACAGCCTCGCATTAAACAGCTCACACCGGCATTTATTCCCACAGCCTCACACCGGCACCTGCAGGAGCCGAAGGACGACCCACACCGGCATCTACAGGAGCCCAAGAACAACCCACGCATACGAATGAGAAGCCCGGAGGAATAACCGACTGATAAAACCGAACCAAACCCCCGCATATGACTAATAACCTCGAACCAAACCCCCGCATTAAACACCTCGAACAAACCGCAGGAAAACCACCTCGAACTCTGAAAACTGCCTCGGTCACAGCCTCCGGAAACCACGCGCCGTGACGCCATCCCGCCGCCGCCTCCTGGGCCACAGCGCCCGAGGCTCGCGTCACCGCGGACGGCGCCAATCAAAACCCAACAAAACAACCCGTCGATAATTTAAAAAAATATCATTTTCTCCAAACCTAAAGTTAACTATTACCTCCACCGTGTATTAATCAAGACAGACGTCTACTAATGCCCCCAACCGATTCATATATGTCGGGGACATAATAGTTAAAATTTTCATAAGGATATCATCAAATAATATTTCATATAGATCATATAATAAACGATTCCTATTATATTTATATTCTCTTTATTGCATTGTAAATAGCTATAAAGATAAAATGACATAGCACATGACGCTCATCACGTATCTTTACAAAAAGACAAAAGTCTTTTTTTTCTTTTTCTTTCATCTTCTTCTAACTTACATGTGCGAGATTCATCCCTCCACCCGGGATCCCAAGTGAGTGAGTAAGTAGTTTAAAAAATAAAATAATCTGAAAATAGGTAATCGCCCTATCTGGGCAGTTATTGTTTTCGTATTCTACCCTGTTATGAATATTAAGCTGATTTTTATACGTTATGCTTTACTCTAGGCGTTTCTGGTTGTCGCTTAAAAGGCGCAAACGCCATATGATAAATGCAAAGAAAAGCTAATTTTTTCTTGGTGCTAATCCCTTCTTTCAATCTGGATGTTTGTTGTCGTGTGATTGTCAAGGTAATTTTTTCTTGGTGCTAATCCCTTCTTTCAATCTGGATGTTTGTTGTCGTGTGATTGTCAATATTTCGTTGCATTAAATGACATGTCAGCCAAAATGTGTGTGACCACCTGATGAATGAATTTCGTTGCATTAAATGACATCTCAGCCAAAATGTGTGTGACCACCTGATGAATGAATTTCGTTGCATTAAATGACATCTCACCGAAAATGCCCAAAATGTGTGTGACCACCTGTTGAATGAATTAATAAACATGTGCATGTCTATGTATTAGGTGATGGCAAGTATGTTGTAGTTATAGAATAGCCTGGCTAGCTGCCTCTTGTATTGGCTTAATGGTCGATTTTATGTATGGAATGCTTTTGTAAGTATTGCCCCAGGATATATTGTAATTTTGATATAACTTTTTATCTAATTAAAGTTGTTTTTTTTAATTAAAAAAAAATTATGTTGTAATTATAAAATAGAAATGAAAATTTACAGAATATTTGTTGAGTGTTTACTGTTTTTCGAATAAAATTGCAAATAATTGTTGTTGGAATGTATAATTTGAATATAATAGGGGTGTCCAAGTTAATATGTATATTTGGGTTATGTTAAAAAAGATATAACCCAATCCATTGATGGCAAGGGTCAAATTTCTTTAAACGAGTCAAAATCGTTTATGGGTTGAGGTAATTAATACATTTCTAAAATATTGGACAATGGAATATTCAATTCATTTATTATTAAAAATAGTTTTTTATAAAAAATTCATTTTAACTGTAAAAAATTGTATAACCAAATTCCAATGATCATAATCCAAAACAATCCTAATTTAACTTTAAATTATTATTATAAATTCAGTGAATAAATATAAATAGTAAAAATCCAAAACAATCCTAATTTAACTTTAAATTATTATTATAAATTCAATGTATAAATATAAATAGTAACTTTGAAAATTTTAAATATAATTGTACCCATATAAAATAAACTTATTATTTGACTTTACTTAATCATAATTAGTATAACAGTAAATATAAGTAAAGTTATGGTTTGATTTTCATTAATCATAATTAGTATAACAACAAATATAAGTAAGTGCTAATAATTAAAATAAATATAAATATCATGATTGAATAGTAAGAATTGGGTAGATAGAAAATGAGAAGGTTTTTTTTTAAGGATGAGCAAGTTGTTCTAATCATTTTAATTTTATTTATTTTTACATCAACTTCTGTCACAAGACCCATCAAAATTTATGGCTGGCTCCTACCCTCAATTTCTCTAACCATTTTTATTTTAAGAAAAATAAAGAATTTACTATAGTGGATTTATATGGATAATAATAATAATTACAATCATAATTTATGATTAAATTTTTATGATTTAATCATATCAATAATGGAAAAAAGAAAGGAGTTACTCATTAATAATGATATAAGTATATTTATGAAAATTTAATCAAAAGTTATTATTATGATAAGTATTTGTATTTACATCAGAGGTGTTTACATTTTAGAATTTGGAGTGGACTATCATTTATGTTTTTCTTAGATTGAAGAAGGATGAGACAAGTGTACTATCCAGATTGATTTTATGGTAGTTAATTCCAAATAATATATATATATATATATATATGAAAAAAATTGGACAATTTCTGGATTTGTGTACATTCTTCGGTAGGGGCCATGCATGAACTGGTAGCTCATGCACTCGTAACTAATGCATGTATAATTGGTAGCTCATGCATGGATAATAGGTAGTGATAGACAACCCGTTTAACTAAAGAAGGTAACAACAACTAGTGACTTAACTTGTGATCTATCGGTGTTAACTGAACTAGTTTAGAATTTGGTGTGGACTAGCATTTATGCTTTTCATAGATTACAAGATGATGAAACAAGTGTACTGTCAGATTGATTTTATTGAGAAGGATATGTGATTACAACTAACCATAACGAGCAAATAAGAGATAACTTGTTTATGGCACTTAACTTGTGATTTATCATATTCACTGCCCACAAATTAAGTGGATGTGCTAATAAATACTATATATAGAAAATAATAAATACCATATATAAAATAGAATTAACTTGTGACTTATCAATATTCACGGCCCACAAGTTAAGTAACTATGCTAATAAATACTATATATAAAAAATAATAAATACCATATATAATATAGAAAAATAAATGAAAGATAAAAACAACCTAGACTCGTATGAAAGCACATATCAATAATGCAGAAAGTTTTGAAAAAACATATACCTGGGAAAACAGGGTGACACGAATCCCATGACTTTCTTTGTTCCTGTGGCTATAAATATAATGCAAGACAAGCGCTGGGCACGGCAGAGGACTCAGCAAACAGACGGCGGCGGAACGAATAGCCTCGCGAACATGAGGTACAGGGAGAGACAAGCGGAGCGGGAAGGCTTCGTTCCACCTTCCTCAAAACCAAAGCTTAGGAAAGGTCTCTGGTCACCCGAAGAGGATCAGAAGCTTCTCGCCTTTCTCGTCAGCAACGACACGCAAGGTTGATCTTGGACCTGTGTCGCCAAGCAGGCTGGTAAGCATCAATGTCGACTCTGATGTACTCAATTTAATTCAATGTGGTAGTTTCTCAGATGAACTTTCCTCAATTTTTAATATGAATTCCACTGCATAATTGCAGTGATAACTGATAATGTGGATTAAAATTTTTTAAAATTAAATTTTACAAAACTTTTCCGATATATATATCTAGGCCTTCAGAGATGTGGAAAGAGCTGTCGGTTGAGATGGATTAACTACTTACGCCCTGGCGTTAAGCGAGGTGCATTTTCACGCGAAGAAGAACGGCTCATCGTAAACTGGCAATCCATCCTCGCCAACAGGTTTATGTTCTTCTCCTGTTTTCTCCGCTTCGTCTTCGCATTAATTTCATTCTTCAAATAATCATCACATTTCATTATACGCTGCTTGATCTGTTCATTAATGTCCAATGACGAATCTAAGCAGGTGGGCTCAGATTGCCATACATTTGCCGGGACCCACGGACAATGAGATCAAGAATCACTGGAACTCTTCAATCAAGAAGAAGCTCAAGTCTAAACGCTACATCTGGTCTCACTCTGCACAGCCCTACATGGACGCCATGCCTGAACGGTGCCAGGCACCTAATAACACTTCCAGTGAAGTGCCCACTGGACAAAATCAGTTGTCGGTTCCTGGTCTATTGGAGTTAAAACAGGAGCAAGTACAGGATCAAAACAATGAGATTAATCAGCTTATTTCCTATGCCCAGATGTCAATGAATGATACTTCTACCAATACTCATGACAGCATCACAAGCCGTGCAGTTTTTCAGGGCTCAACCGGAATCACCATCCCTCCTTTTGTTGAACGCGAATGCTTCAATGAAAAAGTTGAGAATGACAGTTGGAGTACCAGCCATTCCTACTCAAATGCACATAATTTGTTTCATGCCGTCATTAACCCAGGAGCTTATGCTGGTCATGAGACGGGATTTAGTGTCGTGGAAGATTGCGGGCGCCTGTATGAGAATACAGCCCATCAGTCATGGCCCCCACATAATTTCCACCCCCAATTTGATGCACCAGTAATTAAATTGTCCACTGGCCAGTGTAACGATTTTCAGGTTGAGGATGATTGCAGGGACCGTCTAAATCTGAGAGATGATATAAACTTGGCCGATCCCAAGTATATTGATATATATAGCAAAGAGAAGAGCTGTGATTTACCTCAAATGCACATAGGAGGGCTCGGCGATTGCTTGATAATTCCTTATCAAGAAACGAACGCCAATCCAATTTCAACAATATCAGGAGCAGGAAGAGGAAGTGCAGAGTGTAAGAGTGGACCCAGCCAAGTTACATTTTCAGCCTATGATGATCAAATCTATTATAATCAATATAAATCTATTTAAAAGGGGATCTACCAAGCGCAGCATAAATCCATCTAAAAAGGATCTACCAAGAGTTTGGAGGGATCAAATCTCTCAGAGGTGCAAACTTCTTTTTAGACTGGAAATGTTAAGGAAATGTGTAATGCAATGTTTAGCGGTCCCTAGTGGGCTATATGCCTCTTAAACACAATGGCCACCAAATCTATTTTAACTAGGTAATAGATTTAAATAATTACAAAACATTAAAAAATAAAACCTAGGTAATGTTGTTTGAGATGTTCATTATATTTTTTTCCAAAATTTTGTGGGAAATTCTCGTTTGACTCGGGTTTCAGATCTTACACACAGATTTAAATTAATGTATTGCAGGGTTGGAACTCTTAAGAAAGTATGTAATCGTTTGATTTCATCCCAATTGTAAACTAGATTTATAAAATAAAATTACATCTAAATTGTAAATTAAATTTATAAAACAAAACTATTCTTGCATCTGAGTTTCTAGATTTTAGACCGGAATTAAAAACTATTAATTTTAAATCATTATAATTTTTCAATCATGGTTTTCCAAAAATATATAATCTAGAACTTCGTATATCTCCCTATTGAATCTCTTATATAACTTAGCCTCAATTATGCCTACGCATGATAGACACTTCAACCATGTTTCAAATTGGGGCCGCAGTTATGGCCAAGTGGCTGGAGCGGTCGGGTGTGGCCGTCCCCACCCACGATCGACCTTGAGACCCTATCTGATTCGACGCTCTCACTTACTATTGAGTGCCGGTTACACTATATATGTAAAAAAAAAAAACCATGCTTCAAATTTGAAGCTTTCAATGCCTTCTAGGACCTAATTAACTCTCCATAGAAGGGCACAACAATTTTTGTCATGCAAAAAATTATAATTGTGTATTCGGCCTTTTAATAATGAAATTGATCATTATTTTGTAACTTTGCAATTGAAGGGCTTCGTGTCAAATTTATAGATGGTTGAGAATGGAAGATTAGGCAACTTTGCAATTGAAGGGCTTCGTGTCAAATTTATAGATGGTTGAGAATGGAAGATTAGGCGGTAACAAAGAAGCTCAAGAGAGTCTAGTTCCATCATCATTATTTATCAAAATTTAAATCACAATGAAACTTTAAAACGATTAAAATTGAATTTAAATATTATTGCCACTTTATGTGTAGCTTCTTCCATCTAGTTGCTCAATGCTCAAGTTCGAACACATCCACAACACTAGTTATTTAAAAAAAAAAACTTGAAAATATTTTTTTTAATGTTTAGTAATTTGTTTCAATACTACAATTGTTGATTTTTTTTCGTTACTATGTGACTTTGCAATGGGTTGTATTGATTTTATAAAATTTATTAAAACTATAATTCTACGGTTTGGGTCTCTTAGTACCCATACAATTACACTAGTATTAATTATGCTTATGTAAGCTATTATTGAGAACATGATTGATATGATCTAATGCTTAAATTCTTATTTTCTAGCATCGATGCATTTGGGAAGAAGTCAGACTCTTATTTCATAGGATGGTTGCATTTTCATTACTACTCTTCCTTTCATAGTAGCATCCTCTTTCTTGGATTTGTAGATGAGAATTTTCTTCATCGTTGTAGGCCATTGGGATATTGTGCAAGCATTTAAAAAATTTATCCATGACCGTTTGTCTTCTTTCAGGGTTCAAATCCTCCAAAACCATGTTTTGTAACTCCATGTCCAGTTTAATGTATGCAACAATTATCACTTGTTGGATGGGGTGTGTGCTATAATGTAAGGTTGGTGTGTGCAAGTTAATGAGGGTCTCTTTTGATATGTTAGATGCAATAGAAAATTGGAAAAACAATCATCCATCAACTTACATGGATATTTTGAAACACATACAAAATGAAATACATAAATGAAACACATAAGATCAAAATAGAAGAGAGAAACCAATATATGGGCTACATCCACAGAGAAATTGTTAGTCGTTTTATTAATCTATCCAGCAAATGAAGGGATACAACCCACATCACGTATGTTGTAACTTCCACTTCTCTCTCTCACTGTCTCTCTTACACAATCACATAGATCTTTATAATACAATACTAGCACACACAACCATACTACAATGCATTCTTTTTAAAGAGGGATTACCATGGGAAAATACCACGAGATACCTAATACAATGGGCCCGTAAATCACCCATTATTGACCAAGTCACTACCCCCCCGCAAGACCCCCGATGGAAACTATAATGTGGGGGGAATCCCCCCCACACCCCCACATCATGGGTTGGAATCCAAACATGGATAAAACACAACCTATGAATGAGGACGATGAGGATCCAAAACCAACAAGACGATGTTGTAGTTGATTTTGGAAACAACTACCTCAATATCGATCTTGACCATCTCTCCCCCCAGCTAAATAGGGACATTTTTGTACAATCCCTGGATTGGGATGATCTCCCTTCATATGCGCAAAGAGTGATAGACGAGGGGACTAGCTCTATTGATACCAATAATTTCCAAACATTAGAGGACGTGATGCATATGTATGTGCCTTCATTGATGATACTTTGATGAATCATAATGTTTTTTATGGTAACAGGGACTTGGAATGCGATTGATGAGGGTAGTCGTGGTTCACCTTTGTCAAGGTAAAATGCCATAAGGCACGAGTATAAATCTAGTTCTTAATTGAAATGCATAGTTAGAGAATACATTAAAGAGCCAATCATCCTATCCAATGGAAAAAAAATATGTTATTTACAACGAAATAAATTTTATGTAAAAACAATTTTAGATATAAAAAACAAAGAGTATAACTTATTTGTATATCAATCCATCTTGGAGAATACTAAACTCAAGGTCTAAATACTTAAGTGAAAGAAAATCTATGATGAGGATAAAAACTTCATTTTATGTAAAAGTTTTTCTTTTAAAATTAACTCTAATTTTTAATAACTACAAAATATAAATATTGTAAGTTTACAATTTCTTTTAAGTCAAAACCTCTCTATAGTATTTATAGTTAGTTTTTTATCATCTACAAGTTAGGGAAAAAATACCGAAAATTAATAATAAAAATAAATGATTCCGGGACATTTTTGTACAATCCCTGGATTGGGATGATCTCCCTTCATATGCATAAAGAGCAATAGACGAGGAGACTAGCTCTTGTGATACCAATAATTTCCAAACGTTAGTGGATGTGATGCATATGGGCGTTCCTTCATTGATGATACATCGATGAATCATAATGTTTTTTATGGTAATGGGGACTTGGAATGTGATTGATGAGGGTAGTTGCAGTTCACCTTTGTCGAGGTAAAATGCCATAAGGAACGAGTCGAAAGATCGACAACACCTAGTGCATTAATTGCGGCGTGTGTTTGATTTGGGAAAGACTATAGAAATTATAATGTGGATATCCCGGTGGGCGATTAAGCCAAGTCATCCACAATATTGTAATTGTGAGCATCTTTCATATGAGGGTTGTTAGGGGTGTGTCGAAGTGGGAACTTGGGAATCCATCATATATGTTCACCACTTGGGAAGGGTATTTGCAAAGGTCCCCTAAAGGGGATAGGTACGTCTTCCACTTTGGGGGCGGTTAGGCCTATCATAACCTTTGGAACTAGTTTGAAGGTTGGCATCTAGCATATAGATGTTTTGGAAGAATCCATCGTTGGAGGGGTGGCGTTCCTGCTACTAAGGAACAACCCCTTGATTGGAGAAGTCTTGTTGTAATATGAAGGTTTGGGGTTATATATGATGGGGAACTTGAGGAGAGTTTACTGTTGTCTTCTTCTTGGCCTCCACCAACTATTGGCAGTCAGGGATAAGACGACAATGGTGAGTGTATTTACCATATTCTCCGCAAATTGAGTAGGAGTAATTGGTCCTTAGGTTCATGTTATTTCCTTTTCAAGGTGGGGTTATTTTCCCACGTATTCTAGCTTCCTGGGTTCTGGTTCTATTGGGGAGTGGGGTTTCCCCCTTGTCCCTATTGTTGGTTCTATTTTTTCTCTCTATTATTTTTCCCTTGATTTTGAGGGTTCTCAGTGTTAAGATTCAATATGCTAAGACAAAAAATATCAGCATTGCATTTCATTTCACAACAATAGCATATACACGATCACTAAAGAAACAACAAGCACAACATAAACACAAGAGACACAGATTTATCCTGGGAATCCATCATGGGGTAGAAAACCTAGCAAAGCTTCCTCAATATAGATGACCAGCAAATACAAAGATGCAAACCCTAGACATGAGCTCCTTCTCCTCCACAGTAGACCTCTCTCACACAAGTGTGCCACTCACAAGTGAATGAATGAGTGAGATAAGTGAGGAACATCCTCCTCTAATTATACTTGTTCCCTGAATGACTTTTACACAAGCTAGGTCGGCTCCAACTTAATTACTAGGTTAAACACCACACTACAACTAACTGGGCCGACCCCTCTAGGGTGGTCTAATAACCCTTTGACCCACATCACACATACAGGGCCGACCCCCACTAGGGAAGTATAATAACCCAAGTTACCACAATCCGACGGAGGAATAAACATCTCCATATATACAATAAGATCTTCACGGAGGAATGAAACATCTCCGAAATAATAAGGTACAAATATAATATTCTTAGAAGTTACAATATCTCAACACTCCCCCTTAACGAGAAGGATATTATAACAACATCTATAGGAGCAAGGAGTCATCAACATCATACATGATACATCTATAAATCATTGTAAGCTTTCTCAACATCATTAGTAACTCAACCAGTTACTGGAATATCTTCAAGATCTTCAATACTGGAACATCAACATTTTCTGTACCGAATCTTCTGCAACACTTGAACAGCTACAACAATATCATCATTTGGATCCTCACAATCAACAGTATTGTTGTCACACAATCATCAACATCGTTGTCATATGATCATTAGCATCGTCATCACATCATCTCGATCTACAGCATCTGGATCATCATCTCGATCTACAGGATCTGGATCATCATCTCGATCTACAGCATCTGGATCATCATCTCGATCTACAGCATCTTGATCATCATCGTAGCATACTCTACAATACAAACGATCCATTTACAGGATAATCAATCCCGCTCTCTTTAGGACATAGGTCCATGGATGATATATTCGAGATCAAGTTCCAAGATGATCAATCTTATCTCTTTAAGACAAGTCTCATGTCTAGGGATGATGCAATCCTGATCAACTTCGAGGAGGATCATTCCTTATCACTTTAAGACAAGTCTCATGTATAGGGACGATGCAATCCCGATCAACTTCCAAGAGGATCATTCCTTATCACTTTAAGACAATTCTCATGTCTAGGGACGATGCAATCCCGATCAACTTCCAGGAGGATCATTCCTTATCACTTTAAGACAATTCTCATGTCTAGGGACGATGCAATCCCGATCAACTTCCAGGAGGATCATTCCATATCACTTTAACACAAGTCTCATGTCTAGGGATGATGCAATCCCGATCAACTTCTAGGAGGATCATTCCTTATCACTTTAAGACAAGTCTCATGTCTAGGGACAATGCAATCCCATCACGTACATTTTGAACCAAAGGCTCACGGACAATGCAGTCCTCTCACGTACCTTTTGAACCTACTATTCACGGACGATGCAATCCTCTCACGTACCTTTTGAACCAACTGTTCATGGATTATGCAGTCCTCTCACGTACCTTTTGAACCAACTGTTCACGGATGATGCAGTCCACTCACGTACCTTTTGAACCGAGGTCTAGGGACGATGCAGTCCTATCACGTCCCTCTTGAACCAACTGTTCACGAACGATGCATTCCTCTCATGTACCTTTTGAACCGAGGTCCAAGGATGATGTAGTCCTATCACGTACCTTTTGAACCAACTATTCATGGATGATGCAGTCCTCTCACGTACCTTTTGAACCAAGGTCTAGGGACGATGTAGTCCTATCACATACATTTTGAACCAACTGTTCACGGATGATGCAGTCCTCTCACGTACCTTTTGAACCGAGGTCTAGGGATGATGCAGTCCTATCTTCAATTCTCAAAGACATCTGTCTACGTATCAATTCTGGGACCGAAGTCGGGGGAAGATGCAATCCCCACCTGTCCACTAAGGAGTTCATTCTCAGAGACATCTATCTACGGATCAATTCTGGGATAGGAGTCCCAGGAAGATACAATCCCCACATGTCTCCTCAGGACTTCATTCTCAGAGACATCTGTCTACAGATCAATTCTGGGATGGAAGCCCGGGGAAGATACAATCCCCACCTGTTCGCTCAGTAGTTCATTCTCGGAGACATCTGTCTACGGATCAATTCTGGGACCGAAGTTCGGGGAAGATACAATCCCCACCTGTCCACCAAGGACTTCATTCTCGAAGACAACTATCTACGGATCCTTTTAGAACATGTGTTCAAGGATGATGCAATCCCTCTTCTTTCTCGGAGACATATGTCTACGGATCCTCTTAGAACATGTGTTCAAGGATGATGCAATCCCCTTGTCAACTTAGACCCTGTCTAAGGACCATCCACCAACCTCTCTGTCGGCATTACCGATATAGGTACCCTCATCAATACATGTATACATATCATCGATACAAGTAATATAGGTATCCTGCATATCATCATCAATACAAGTAAGCATATCATCGATACAGGTATTCTCATCATCAACTTCACTGTCGATGCGGGAAATCTCATCATTAGTGTCTACATCACTCCCCCTTTCGAGGAGGGTCCTACCAAGCTTGTCTCGAAAATACTCAAACTTTACTTGAGGTAGAGGTTTGGTTAGTACATCAGTAACTTGTTCTCTTGAGGTAGAGGTTTGGTTAGTACATCGGTAACTTGTTCACTTGAGGTAGAGGTTTGGTTAGTACATCGGTAACTTGTTCACTTGAGGTAGAGGTTTGGTTAGTACATCGGTAACTTGTTCTCTTGAGGTAGAGGTTTGGTGAGTACATTGGTAACTTGTTCACTTGAAGCAGAGGTTTGGTTAGTACATTGGTAACTTGTTCACTTGGGGTAGAGGTTTGGTTAGTACATCGGTAACTTGTTACAAATTCAAACTTTATAGTTCCTTTCTGCACCATATCTTGTCAGATCTCTATGTGCTTTGACTTATCATGGAACACTGGATTCGTTGCCATTTTGATACAACTCTGTTTGTCACATAGGATCACAGTTGGGTCTATCTCTAAGTCAAACAATCCTGAAGCCATACCACTTCGCAACTAGCAGAGCAAGCATCCATATATTCTACTTGTGTTGAGAACCACACTAGATTGCTTCATGCTAAACCACGAGATCATGGCTGATCCCAGACAATAACATCCTCTCAATGTGCTCTTCCTATCTGATACACTTTATGCCCAATCAACATATGTGTAGACATTTGAAGTCATGATTTCCAAGATAACATAGATCAAATTCTATCGTATCCTTTAGGTACCTCATCACATGCTTTGCAACTATCAGGTGAACACATCTAGTTTCCACTAGATACTGACTCAAGGTGTTCATAGCAAGGCATATATCTAGCCTGCTATTCGTCAGATACATTAACGACCCAATAATGTGTATGTACAGAGTCACATCAACTAACTCTAAGGAGTCGTCACCTAACAACTTCAAGTTGGAACCCATGAGAGTGGCCATGGCTTCACATTCGAACATATCAATTCTTCTCAATATTTCCACAGCATACTTTCCTGGGATGAGAAAGATTCCTTCTGAGCCTTGCCATACTTCCAGACCTAGGAAGTAATGCATCAATATGAGATCTTTCATTTTCAATTTTGCAGCCATCTTCTTCTTGCTTTTCACGATCTGTTTGTAAAAATAGATCATCCACATATAGTAATAGTATGACAGGTTCATCATTCGTAACAGATCAGCTTTAATTTTGGTAAAGCCCAAGCTTATCAAGAAACTATCAATTCTCCCTTTATGACTGAACATCATTCACACTCTGCATTGAGTGATCTTCTGCATATCTATCTGTGCCATCTCTTTTCAGATGGGTCTGCTGATATGAGCCTCAATATCATTCGAACTCTGTGGTGAGTTCCTTCTTGCATCCATTTCATCTGTGTGTAGAAACCATATTCAACCTTGTAGCAAAGGTTGAGATCCACATCACCCATGATGATCATTAAGCTCA
Source organism: Larix kaempferi (assembly GCA_027924585.1). Lineage (NCBI taxonomy): Eukaryota > Viridiplantae > Streptophyta > Pinopsida > Pinales > Pinaceae > Larix > Larix kaempferi. The sequence goes on along the minus strand of BSBM01000435.1, from coordinate 25,587,242 downwards.
TCAATTGACTATCGATCCTGGGTACCCGAACAGAGCTTTCTTCAATTGAATCCTTGATTCACACTTCTTCTTCAATTACATTATTAAGATAATGGTCTTTGGAGCAAACATCTCGTCATGATTCTCTTCCTCTTTCTAAGAGAATCTTCTAGCCACAAGCCTTCTATATTATGTTTGATTTGTAAATCTTCTTGTTGAACATCCATCACTTGTTCGGTGTTCCTCATTCTTCATGATCTTTCCTACAAATCAAAATTAAGTACATGATTAGTAATACTTCATAATCATCAAATCATGTTCACATGATAACCTATTATGCATACAGATATGATTTACATAGTTATGCTACTATCTTGACCAATACTTTGGCACAACACTTTTGCATATCCTGTATGCATACAGTGGCTATCTAGATGCCTTCCATCTCTACCAGAACATACTATCAAGAGTGTGCACAACTCTCAGCATGTCAGCAAAGAGGTTTCATTCTAGACAAGCAACAATGGAATGTTTGTCCAACTTACCAATCATATGCATATTAGTAGTATACTGTTCAATGTTATATGAATGTTTACACTCAGCATGATATATTCTAGGAATACAAATATGCATACAACTATTACAAGCAATATCATTTACTATTTCAAATAACAACTCAAATACTTATATTTTATGTTTGTGTGGTTGCCCCCGCTTGATCTTCTATATGACTTTTGAACTTCTATTCATTATGTACCACTGTGCATGGTCAAGTGTGCACTAGTGTCATCCTCATGATCTCATACACAAACATACATTCATTAGTATAATCTCAATATTATCAAAACATTATAATTCTAAATAATTTTGAATATGTATAGTCATGATCATAGATAATAAACATTAGTATTCAAGGTTTCAGGGAAGTCTTCTTTTACTCATGCATATTCTTATTTGATCATAGGACTCTTCTGGTTAGTTAAATCATCAGTCAAGATAAGAGACATAATATGCATAAACCCTTGATTACTTACATTTCTAACTTTATAAATAAGCATAACCAATCATACCAAGTATAATTATATAAGGGATCCTAACACAAGGTAAGATTCTAACTTGATATAGGAAAACATACCTGGATTAGTATACCTAAACAATATCTTCTTTGTTCTCTTCAATGATTTAGAGATCCTGTGCTAGAATCTGCATATCTCATAGGTTAAGCATAATAGAACAAACTCATACATACCTCGTAAGTAGACCTTCTATGTGATCAAATATTATGGATGAGTCTTTGTCTTCATGTCATCATGGTCATGGAACTTGATTTGTATTTCGTGACGTACTTGTATCTTGTTAGCAAACAACATCAACCTCATACAACACCACAGTGCATTAGTACAATCATATATCCCTAATCAATGAATGTCTTCTATCATGCATTCATACTTTTACTAGGGTGATAACACAATTCTATCATTAATCAAGATTGTACGAGCCTAAATAATACGAAGACAAACATATTATGAACTTAATCAAGAATTATATTTCAAGACATACCTATATTTCCTCAAGTCGTACCTATCAAGAAATTCTTGTAGTCTTCTTATGTAAGGCCTTAGCCTCAACTCCCCCTGAAACTGGATCTGGGGCTCGATTAGGGTTTGTCAGAGAAACCCTAAAAATTGAAACTTTGACTTTCACACTTCTGAATGTATGGAAGAATGTGTCATGCTGAGCTGATCAAACTAGCATACTTCAATTTTGAAATCTCCAAAATTTGACCCCTCAAAATTGCCTTCGAAACTTCTGGATCTTCTAGACAGGATCCCGAACTAGGGTTTGATGGAGCCCACCCTTCTGCCTAATCAAAAGGTTTGATCCAAGGCTCTAAACTCTTATTTTTCTGAGGAGCTTCCAGCCGTGGTCACAGACTTCAAAAATTCCAACTTTTGTTGAAGCCCTAATTTTCCATCTTTCCAATCAAAATCTCGAACGGGGGTTTGATCAAGCCCAGTCTTCTACCCAAAAAAAAAAATCGATCTTGGTCTCTAAATTTTGATTTTCCTGAGTAGCATTCAGCTGTGGACTCCAATTCCAAAAATTCTAACTTTCTCTGAAACCCTAAATTTTGGAAGCCATGAATGAAGGTGCTCCAAAAATAATTCTGTTTTGACAGAAATATGTAACTTATTGTTTATGCTATAACTCCGAACTTTTCGATCCACGGGGTCTGAATTTTTTTTTTGTGGTAGCCTAACCTATCATATTTCCATCCCGATAGGTCTAACCTCCATTTTATTTTTTGAGAGAGATTTATGCCAAGTGTCGCAACGTGACTTGTTTATGGGATAAAAAAGGAGAGCGAACTTGTACGGCAAGCCACGTGTCACTAGGTCAACTTAGGCCTCGGAAAATGTTTCCTGAGATAGTAAAATCTGTGTACTACCTATCACTATTTACGAAATTTCAGTTGGAGCTTCCTAGCCCAATTTTTGACCTTTTTTCCTAGGTCACCTGATTATGACTGACATCTGGAAGAGGGAGAAACCCTAACTTGTACTGATCATAACTCACAGACTACAACGAATCTAAGGGTCTCCTTTGGAAACAAGGTACATGGGGATGTTATCTACGCCCTATGAACTTTTCAGATCCTGAACCTTCGAAAAAATGGATTTATAGTGAAAGTTCCATGATGAGTGGGTTTTGCTATATAAAACCCAAACCTTCAAATTGTCGCAAGTGAAGCAAGTGTCTTAAGTGCCATACATTGCCTTCCTTCAGGTTAGCTCTGATACCATGTTAAGATTCAATATGCTAAGAAAGAAAATATCAGCATTGCATTTCATTTCACAACAATAGCATATACATGATCACTGAAGAAACAACAAGCACAGCATAAACACAAGAGACACAGATTTATCTTGGGAAACCCTCATGGGGTAGAAAACCCAGCAAAGCTTCCTCAATATAGATGACCAACAAATACAAAGATGCAAACCCTAGAAATGAGCTCCTTCTCCTCCACAGCAGACCTCTCTCACACAAGTGCGCCACTCATAAGTGAATGAATGAGTGAGATAAGTGAGGAACATCCTCCTCTAATTATACTTGTTCCCCGACTGACTTTTACACAAGCTAGGTCGGCCCCAACTTAATTAATGGGTTAAAAACCCCACTACAACTGATTGGGCCGACCCCTCTAGGGTGTTCTAATAACCCTTTGACCCACATAACACATACAGGGCTAACCCGCACTAGGGAAGTCTAATAACCCAAGTTACCACAATCCGACGGAGGAATAAACATCACCGGATATACAATAAGATCTTCACAGAGGAATGAAACATCTGTGGAATAATAAGGTACAAATATAATATTCTTAGAAGTTACAATATCTCAACACTCAGGATTTTTTGCATTCAAATCCTCAAACTATTGGTATTTTTGTGCGAAAGAAGGTGGAACTAGATTTACACCCAAGTGAGGTGTGGGGGTCTGACTACGAGGGCATGGAAATGGGTAGTAAGGGTTGTACACCAGTGGGGGAATAAATGTAGTTGGTGCTCCATAGGATGTGAATGTAAGAACGTCTTGAGACATTTGTAGTAGAGGTACTAGAGATGCTTGGCTTGCATTGGGATCAGTTGGACTATAACGTCCATACTGTAACTTACCAAGTGGAGGAGTTGGTACAGGAGCAGTGGGTTCCAACACAGTAGGGATGGGTTGGTAATGTAGTGACATATTTAATGACATGGAAGTAGGAGTGGAGGGGACCTTTCTTTGGTTGTAAATGGACCCAAAAATCCCATCTGTCGAATGTGATGAATTCGTAGGTGTATGATCCAATGAATAATGCTGAGGGGAATCAAGAAGGATGGTGTATAAATATCCAAATTGTGCATAGATAAGATCAAAATGATGGGCCTTCAGGATGTTCTGTTCTTCATTTTTTGGCATTTATGTGGCAACATCTTTTGCAATGGCTAGTTGGAGTGACTTAATGAACCTATAAAATAGGAATGTGGGTTTTATCTCTATTTTACACAATGTTTGGCATCTACGCCACTCATGGATATGCTGCGTGATGTGTGTAGATGTGTTTTGTTGAAATTCAGCGATATGTTTGAGGCCAAGGTCATGATGAATAGGAAGCTAGAAGTATGTGAGAAATGAGGTGGCCAATGTCGCAAAAGTGGCATGGGTTGATCCTAGTAAATTCATATACCATTAGCTTGTCATCCTAATGAGGGTTTGCTGGAAGAGACAAAGCCTTACTGAGTCTTCCACTATGTTGTTGGAGGAACACCATAAGTAAAAAGACATGACATGGTTGGTGGGGTAACCCCTTTTTTCCTTTCGAATATAGGAATATCCAAGGGGAAAATATTTAGCATAGTTGGCCATGTTTGATCACGTGCAATAGGATCATTGATAAATTTGGAAAAATCTGGGAGATTTAGGCTAGCCATGAAATGTAGGTTGGGATTTGGTCCTGCCATTATATGTTGTGTGTTATTTCCGCAAGGTGGAGACCTAGGTGGTGTTGAAAATAATCAGTGACCTCCTACTAGAGAGGAAGGATCGAAATGGTCGAAAGGATATCCAAGGGGAGAAGACAAAGGAGGTCCTCTTCTGAGAGGAGTGGAGGAAAAGGGATCTAAATTTACTTCGAGAGGAGAATATGAAGCATAACCTATTCCTGCAAGAGATGAGGTGAAATGATCTAAATTCTCTCCAATGGGGGAGAATGAACTAAGAAATGATCGACCTCTCTTCGATGATCCAATCAATGTGACCTACGAGCAGCCCCAACTAGAGAATATCTCATGTGCACCATAGGGAGAAAGTGGGTAAACACCCCTCGTGAGAGGGGAAATACCTTGCATCCATCGAGGCTACCTTAGATGGTTATTTTGTTCCTCAACTCTAAAAGCTGAGTTTCAAGTGAGAGTGATGGTGCAAATAAACACAACTGAACAAATGCAAAAAATATGCCAACAAAAACAGATGCAATATGGTGCAAAAAGTGAGTGATATGTGCAATGCGAGTTTTAGTGCAAGATTCCCCACATCTAATTTGTTTTTAATTGCGAGTTAGTGAACTTGTATTTAAAAAGAAAATAAGTGAAATTCCCTAGAATACCCAACTTCCTTCCTCTCAAATGTAACTAGGCCTTCGAAAAGCACAATTGATGGTGATAATGGGGTCGGCGGAAGGAAGGGGAGGGGGAAGGACGAGCGGAGGGGAGGTGGTGGGGAGGTGAGGGAGGGTTTTTTTTTAAAATTTGTTTATTTTTATAAATATTTTATTTTTTTAATTTTGTTTTTATTTCTATTTAAAAATTTTAAATTAAAAAATCATTAAAATTTGTTTTTAAAATTTAAAATTTGATATATTTTTAATTGTTTTTATTTTAAATTTTTTTTTAACTTTAACTTTTTATTTTTCTCCATTTTATTAAATTTTCTTTTCAACTTCTTTTTTAAATTAAATTTTTATTTAAAAAATGATTTTTTTTTCTTAATTTTTGAAAAAGTCAATTTTGTTTTTAAATTGTTTTTTTTATTTTTTATTTTGTTGAATATATATATATATATTAATTTGTTGTTCTTTTCAAAATTTTAAATTGATTTTTTTTTTTTTTGCTTTATAATTGTTTTAAGTTATAAATTATTTTAAAAATTATTTTAATTCCATTTTTGAATTGTTTTTAATAAATTTCATATTTTTTAATTTTCATCCTTTTAAATTTTTTTATTCAATTTCTTTTATTTAAGTTGTTGGTTTTAGATTTTATCCTCAAATAAAAATGACACAAAAATGACATTCATTCTATGTGCAGTCGAAGGTTGTGCAACCACCGTAGGCTGCATTTCAATTTGGGGGTCAATTTAGGGTTTTGATTGCAATGATACCACTCGCGGTCTGTTGTAGGGTTTTTTTACTGGTTTTGATGTAAAAATATGGATTTTTATGGCCTTAGAGTTCTCATTCTTTATATTTCATCATAACTTCTACATTTTATGGTTTAATATATGGTTTTATAATGAATAATATCATAAATTCTTTTATTTTATATGGAAAGAAAGGTGAAATAAATTCTTGAATAATTTGTGTTTAACTCAATGCTAGATTTAAATAGTGTTAGTAAGAGATTTAATAAATAGCATCTGAAATTATGATACAATGATATAATAATGCCAATTTCGGAAAAAGTGTGCTACTGGTAGCATCAGTTTTCAATTTAGGGCATGATTTTAAGGTTTTTGTAAACAACAATAAGGATTGTTTTGGTCCATGTCTATATTTTTAGCCACCAAAAAAAGTAGTGCTACCGGTAGCACCACTTTTTGATTCAGGGTTGTTTTTGGTGTTTTTTATGCAAAAAATGACTTTTTACGGCTAGAGTTCTCGTTTGAGTATAAAGTTCTCGTCAAGTTGTATAACATGTTTAGGGCTCACTGAGAGCTTTCTAACAACACTCATTTCATCCAAAACGGACTCTGGACGTGGAAGATATCACATTCTGGAAATTTAGCAAGATAGGTAAAATGGAAAATGGGGGTGCCACGTGGCACCACTGAAAGGGTGACACATGACCTATATGGATTTGACATGGTGCATTCAAGGGAGCCACATGTCAGGTGAATTCATAGGTGATGTGGCATATTACGATGATGTGGACCTCTTATCTTTTGACATGTGGTAGGTTTGTTGTATATGTGGTAGGTACATGGACCAATTGTAGGTCGCTACGTGGTGGTCCAATTGGCCACAATATGGTTGTGTTAACAAAAAATTATGGTAGACAGGGAGAACGAACCCATGACCCCCCGCTAGCTCCTATGGCCTACGATATCCTTCCTTACCCATGCGCCATGTATGTTTCTTACTATGTATAGCCAAAAAATATTATATTTATGTTTCAATGGAGTATTGTTTGGATAAAGGGTTGAGTCGAGACCCTATCCCTTGGCCCCATGATTTGTAACAAAACCAATAGCCTAGCTAGTGCATAGTCCACGGACTATGGTTTCAAACCATATGTTCAATATATATATCATGCCACCAAGAATGGAGGCCCACAGGTTTGACCCCGAGACCTCCGTCCAAGCAATGTAATGTGTTACCAATGGGATACATCCCTATGCTTTTAATCATATCCACATAATATATTTAAATTTTGAAAGTGGGATTTAGACCCCAAAAAATGCGTGCCTATGTAGCTCCCAAAAATAACCATTTGCATTGTTTAAAACATGGTTTAGAGATTTGTTAAGGCACACAGTGGTGGGATTGAATTTTTATGCAGGCATAGCTCCCAAGGTAGGAATACATACCAATCCACACAACATAGGAGGTTGTTGTCTCATACTATGTGCCAGGGGAGGTCCCAAGAAAACCATAGAGTGTTTATACTCAAATTTCACAATTTTTTGAGATGGACATAGTGGCACAGTCTGTTTTTGAAGAAAAAAATTTGAATTTCAAAGTGTCCTCAACATTGATTTAATTTGCAACATTTGATGAAATTAATAGAAGCGGTCTCAGTAGAAGAGGCCCAAAGATGTAGTCCCTTATGGACGAACTCTGTTATCAGCTGTTGTATCAGATTACGGTTTGCATATTTATTATTTGTATTCTTGATGCTTATGTGCTCTCCTTTAAATTGGCGTTTAAAATTATTTTTCAAGAGATTTAATGGTTAAAAAATTCACACATAATTCATGGTTAATTAAAATATCTGTAAATTCATATCATATTTGGTATTAGAGCAAATTAACCAAAGAATTGTGTGTGTGTGAATGATTACTAGGGCCAAGCTTAAATCAAGTGAAGGAGAGCTTGTTCCTTTTGATACAGATATTGGACATGCCACTTGAAGGAAGAAAATGGCAGATGAAAATGCTCATTCAGAGCATGATAAGGATTTCCATAAAATTTTCTACCGGATGTCAGATATGGTAGAGAAGTTGTTCACATATTTCCAAGAGAGAACAAAGGAGAAGTGAAAGAAGAAGGAAAATATAGAGGATAATTCTCCATTCAATCAAGGAAGTGGAGGAGGCTCTTCTTAACCTTCATCTCCATCTTCAAGTTCAAGCTCAAGTTCTAGTTATGCTTATTCTTCTGATTCTCATCATTCTAAAGTTCATCAAACAGATGTTGCTAATATTCCATTGTTAAAGATTGATGTAAAATTCGATTTACCCATGTTTAATGGAGAACTTAAGATGAAAAATTGGATAATTGATTAGACAAATTGAAGTATATTGCAGGATCAAGAAACTTGCAGGTGATGAAGCAAAGATCTAGTTGGAAAACCTTCATATTGGTGGCACTTCTCTCATTTGGTGGGAGAGAAAAACTCAAGAGGATATTCTTACTAAAGGTAAATTTATCTCCTCATGGTATGAGTTTACTGTGGCATTGAAAAAACAGTTCTATCCATTGGGTTATATGCAATAGGATATGATGGACTAGCAAAATTTCAGACAAGGTAAGGGTCAGAATGTGCAAGAATACACACAAGAATTTAGAAAGAGGGATTTAGTGTTGGGTATAACTATTCATACTCAAGAAACACTTCTTAAATTCATAGGAGGATTGCATAGTTACTTAAGACATAAAATTGGTTAGTGTTAAAGTTAACTCTCGACTACAAGAGAGCCAAGCTTAACACATCTTAATGCTCAAAGGAAAATTTTGATTGATATGATTGGGTATATGGTTGTATGATGACAGAAGGGGAATTGAAAGGGTGGATAAATGACCAGTAATCATGCTAGAACATCTACCAATAAGTACATGCAAGAGATAGTAAACACAGATGATGTAAAAGTATAGAATCTACAAATAGTAGACATACATGAGCCAGCTTTGAAGGTTATATGTATGACAAAAAATAGCTCAGACATACATAATGTAAATGCTCTTAGGAAGAAAAACATTATGGATAAAAGGTATACAAATACAATAGGCTGCTAATGAGAAACAAAGGATGGAAACACCATCATTTGTAAAAATCACAACAGAACTATATCAAAAACATTGATCTATACTTGTATTTAATCATAATCAAAGTGGTTCATAATAGATATTACATCGTCCATTCAAGCTTCAAAATACACTTACAGGTTTCAAAATAAATCTTCAGACAACTGAGTCTCGACCCTTTACAATCTCCTCACAACCCTCTCGGCTGGAACTGTTTTTCTTACAATTAAAATAATTCCCTTTATAGAGTTCTACAAGCTGTTAAGAATTAAACCAAAAATGAATCTTCAATCTATTACAAAAAATATGAAGATGATGGAACCATCTTTGAATCTGGGATTGGCTACTCAACTGTGTCATCGAATGCAAAAATATTGGCTCAACTATGCCTTGGAATTTGGAATCGGTTTGATTTCATTCCTTAAAACCTAGGATTTCTTCTTAATAGCGAGCCCTTTTCCATTCAAAGCTCTGCCATTTCCAATTTAAAACTAATTTTATCTGCCTTGGATTCTAGTTAAAATATGCTTCATTGTTTCCAGCTCGAGATCTTGGTGCATTTGCAAAATATGCCAACAATATTTATACCCTTTATATAACAGTTCATAAATGTATCTAATCCTCTGCTTCCAGGTACTATGCAACTTGCTAGGTAACTCTTCCTTCAGATCTAGAATGATTCTTTTGAATGCTGATAAAAAATTATCGCCTTCAAATGCTAAGTGAATCCTTGAAATTTGGAATTTAATTACTTAGTGAAAATAAGGAGGATAGAGCTACTTCTCGATACAGATGTAGAATATATTCTCTCTTATCTTGACAATTGACATTCAAGACTGCGATTTATCATTTCAACCAAGTATAATTTATGCATTAAAAAAAAATTCCCTGTCTCACTTGACAATGCAACACCATGAAACTGTTATACTCAATATCTTAAGATGGAAATTAAGGAAAAGGACATTCATAAACAATGTCATGATGTCAATCTCGTCGAACCGTGGTTAGATTCTTCCACAAACTCTATCGATGAATCTTGCACTTGGGTATTGAACGTTTCCAATATTTTTTATGATAATTATAAACCTGATAGGGAAATTCGGTCATTTTCACTCTCGGTGCTTTCTCTTCATGCTTTGGATACCCAAATGTTAATGCTTCCATCACCACTAGTACACACTTGAAATGATTTAATGTAAGCTCAATCTTGAGCACTTCCAACCCTGTCGAGGCTCTCCTAGCACAGCCATCAAAGAATTTGTTAGGCTATCTTTAACTTTGATACAACGAAAACGGTGAATAAATAATAATAATGATGGATGAAGATCCACAAATTTTCATTCCCATGACCTCATTCCTGTTCCTTCCATGAGTGATCCTTTTTCAACTTTAAATATAAATCTAGGTCTGAGAAGACAAGCTTTAAATTTCATCATTGTGGAGGAAAAGACCCATGCTCATTCCAGCTCTGTATGCACATATTTGGTACTGAACATGTTCGTTTGTATTTTTATCAACAAATAGCGCTCAGTGCACTACTTAATACTTGGATGCAAGCTTGACACCACTTCCTTCAGCATTTGTTTAAACATTTTGTGCACTTGTTGTTTAGCATTTGTACATTTGAAACTAGTATGAACACTCTTACAGTTTGCGTATGGGGAATATCCCACATGCATGAGCAAAAGATTACTTATGTGTTCATATGCACCAACCTTTTCAATAAAATATAACGTGTAGAAAATAAGCCTTCCCTCGAGGACTCCCTTGGCACTTGTTCACTTGGGCGCATGGCACTAGGCTTATGTGATTGGCTCGACATCTATGAACTTGGATATTGGCCCCTTGGACCAATTTGTTTCGATAAAAATAAACCTCAAGCCTGTAAAGAACCCGAGAGTACAAAACTTACCATAAAATCAAAATTTGGCTTAATAAAAGCAATTTTTTTAAGAACCCGAGAGTATGAAACTTACGATAAAAGCCAAATTTGGCTTAATAAAACCAATTTTTTTATTTACCAAAATTTACAAACTGCTATCCAAAGGCATTTTTTATAATTATTAAATTTTGCCAAATTTAACTTTGAGATCTTGTCTTTCAAAGATCATCAATCACTAGTTTTGACATAACCAAATCCAGGTACTAACATCGGCTCTGGCTGGGGATAGAGTCCTCCTTGTGAGGCTCTAAGAAATAAAGACCAAGTGCCTTATATCCATTGCGTTGGAGTCTTCATCCCAAACCTCTGCAATGTATTAAAAAATTTCCACTTATTCAAGCAAACTAACTGATGCACCTGCTGCACTCTGAAGGAAAGAAAATACTCGGGAAGAGAGCTTATTTCCTACGCTACGCAACCTCTAACTAGATCTGCAACTTGGTAAAGTAAAGGCAGACTTCCACAGTAACCATTCAAAGAATTTCAAGATTGAGATGATATCATCTATGCCACTGATCAATAAATAATATCTGAAATACAACCGCAGTGATAGAAACTCCTTCAGAAAACAATACTCATCATAAAGTGTCAGTGAAATAATGAAATCTGAAACCTTTAAAGATTCTGAAAAATATGACTCCAACAAGGATGCAAATGGATCGTTGAAACCAAGATCAGAACCATTCCGATACATATAAAATAATCGCCCACGCATACATTCCTCTTTGCTTGAAAACAAATAACCTTTTTTTCTTTTTGACATTAGAATACTTATTATACTTCAGTTGATCCTTACAAATTTCTGAATTTTGAAAATCATCAGGTGCATTCATTACATGATGCTTCTCTAACTCATTTCCATCTCCTTTATTGTATTTCGGTAGCTCAGATTCAAAATTGTCACATGCTAATATAACGATATGCTCATTATCATTTGAATACTTGAAAGAAAAAACGTTTTTTTCATGACCATTTAGAATAGTAGATACATTTGATATAATGTCAAAAGTATCTTCAATCCAACTATCACTTTGGAGATCATGAAACTCTTGATTATCATGAAAAGTATCATCTACTACAGCATATTCTTCAACCTGGGCATACTCTATATGACTATCTGATCTTTTACTGAACAAATCAAATTCATAACAACATTCTGTATAATGGAAATCAATAGGAAAAATTTCTTTGCAATAATGATGAAAAGCAACATGGAATTGCTTTAATGAAGAGATGTTGGAGAGAGGCAATGATCTACACCATTCTTGAACCTCCTCTTCTAGTGAATACCAAAACATATTGAGCAAGATATCTTCATGAATGATGCCCAAACGATGCATACATTCATGAAAGTCCAACAAGTGATCGCCAAGATGATCGTAGTATTTTCCTCTACATTTTGGAAGTAAATGTTCCCATACTTCTCTATCAGGTACAAGATTCGGAAAACCAGATCTTTTTGAGAAATCACAAAATTCATACCTCTGAGCAAGAATCTTGTCCATTTCGAATTAGTGAGATGAATTTAGATTCGTTAGGTAGAAAATTGCAGCCAAGCCAGTGTCCTGCTCGTGTCCACCATCAAGAGCTGGATCCGATCACTATCATTCTCCTAGGGATGATAATATTCACTTCCGTCTCTGGAAACAGCGCCAAAAGATGTTAGTGCTAAAGTTAACTCCTGACTGCATGAGAGGCAAGATTAACACATCTTAATGCTCAAAGGAAAATGTTAATTGAGATGATTGGGTATATGGTTTTGTGATGATAGAAGGGGAATTGAAAGGGTGGATAAATGACCAGTAATTAGGCTAGAACACCTACCAATAAGTACATGCAAGAGATAGCAAACAAGGATGATGTAAAAGTATAGAATCTACAAACAATAGACATACATGAGCCATATTTGAAGTTTATATGTGTGACAACAAATAGTTGAGACACACATATTGTAAATTCTCTTACGCAGAAAAACATTCTGGATAAAAGGTATACAAATACAATAGGCTGCTAATGAGAAACAAAGGATGGAAACACCATCATTTTTAAAAATCACAACAGAACTATATCAAAAACATTGACCTATACTTGTATTTAATCATAATCAAAGTGGTTCATAATCAAAGTGGTTTAAAGTGGTTAAAATTTTCTAAAGGAAACATAGATCCATGTTGAGACGACCAATTTTAAGGAGGGGAATTTGTCCCTTAACCAATATTCCCTAAAATGAGCCTCCATACCTCTAAAGAGAAATTACACTTCAATTTTTTGATGCAGAGTGACATCCCAGTGATGTCATCACCATTGGTTATTATTAAGATTTAATATGCTAAAACAGAAAATAGCAGCATTGCATTCCATTTCACAATAATAGCATATACAGGATCATTGAAGAAACAACAAGTACATCATAAACACAAGAGACACAAATTTATCCTGGGAAACCCTCATGGGGTAGAAAACCCAGTAAAGCTTCCTCAATATAGATGACCAGCAATATACAAAGATGTAACCCTAAGCATAAGCTCCTCCTTCTCCATAGCAGACCTCTCCTCCACAAGTGCGCCACTCTGAAGTGAGTGAGTGTGTGTGTAAAATGAGGAATACACCTCCTCTATTTATACACTACTCCGACTTATCTTTTACACAAATCATGTAGGCTCGTATTTAACCAATGGGTTAAATACCCCACTACAACTGACTGGGCCGACCCCTCTAGGGTGGTCTAATAACCCTTTGACCCACATAACACATATAGGGCCGACCCCCATTAGGGAAGTCTAATAACCTAAGTTACCACATTCCGACGGAGGAATAAACATCTCCGGATATACAATAAGATCTTCAAGGAGGAATGAAACATCTCCAGAATAATAAAGTACAAATATAATATTCTTTGAAGTTACAATATCTCAACACTCCCCCTTAACGAGAATGATATTATAACAGCATCTGCACGAGCAAGGAGTCATCAACATCATATATGATACATCTATAAATCATTGGAAGCTTTCTCAACATCATCAGTAACTCAAGAAGTTACTGAAACATATTCAATACTAGAACATCAACATCTTCAGTATTGAGTCTTTATCTTCTGCAGCACTCGAACAACTATAACAACATCAACATCTGGATCCTCACGATCATCAGCATCGTCATCATATGATCATCAGCATCAGGATCATCTCGATCTACAGCATCTGGATCATCTCGATCTACAACATCTGGATCATCACGATGTATAGCATCTGGATCATCTCGATCTACAACATCTGGATCATCTTGATCTATAGCATCTAGATCATCACGATCTACAGCATCTGGATCATCTCGATCTACAACATCTGGATCATCTCGATCTACAGCATCTGGATCATCACGATCTACAGCATCTGTATCATCTCGATCTACAGCATCTGGATCATCTCAATCTACAACATCTAGATCATCTCGATCTACAGTATCTGGATCATCTGTATTAATATCCACACCAATACATCTATCATCAAAACATGTATTCTTACTAATACATATATCATCAAAAAAACATGTATTCTCACCAATACATCTATCATCAAAAGCATGTATTCTCACTAATACATCTATCATCAAAAGCATGTATTCTCACTAATACATCTATCATGAAAAGCATGTATTCTCACTAATACATCTATCATCAATACATAGCAGCATACTCTGCAACACACAAGATCCTATTACGGGATGATCAATCCCTCTCACTTTAGGACATAAGTCCAAGGATGATACAATCCTGATCCGCTTACGGGATGATCACTCCCTCTCAGTTTAAGACATCTCTCATGTCTATGGATGATGCAATCCAGAAAATCTTACAAGATGATCAATCCTTATCCTTTTAAGACACCTCACCATGTCTAGGGATGATGCAATCCTGAATCAACTTACAGGATGATTAGTCCTTATCACTTTAAGACACCTCACCATGTCTAGGGACGATGCAATCCCAATCTACTTACAGGATGATTAGTCCTTATCACTTTAAGACACCTCACCATGGCTAGGGATGATGCAATCCCAATCTACTTACAGGATGATTAGTCCTTATCACTTTAAGACACCTCACCATGTCTAGGGACGATGCAATCCCAATCTACTTACAGGATGATTAGTCCTTATCACTTTAAGAGACCTCACCATGTCTAGGGACGATGCAATCCCAATCTACTTACATGATGATTAGTCCTTATCACTTTAAGACAAGTCTCATGTCTAGGGACGATGCAATCCCAATCTACTTACAGGATGATTAGTCCTTATCACTTTAAGACACCTCATGTCTAGGGACGATGCAATCCCGATCAAGTTCCAGGATGATCATTCCTTATCACTTTAAGACAAGTCTCATGTCTAGGGACGATGCAATCCCGATCAAGTTCCAGGATGATAAGTCCTTATCACTTTAAGACAAGTCTCATGTCTAGGGACGATGCAATCCTGTCACATATGTTTTGAATCGAGGTCCAGGGACGATGCAGGCCTATCTTCAATTCTCGGAGACATCAGTCTACGGATCAATTCTGGGACCAAAGTCTGGGGAAGATACAATCCCCTACCTGTTCATTCAGGACTACATTCTCGGAGACCCAGTCTACGGCTCACTTTAGGACTGAAATCCAAGGATGATTCAATCCTCACATGTCCACCAAGGACTTCATTCTCGAAGACATACGTCTACGGCTCTCTTTAGGACTGATGTCCAGGGATGATCTAATCCCCCCATGTCCACCAAGGACTTCATTCTTGAAGACATACGTCTACGGCTCTCTTTAGGATTGAAGTCCTGGGATGATCCAATCCCCTCATGTCCACCAAGGACTTCATTCTTGAAGACATACGTATACAGCTCTCTTTAGGATTGAAGTCCAGGGATGATCCAATCCCCTCATGTCCACCAAGGACTTCATTCTCGAAGACATATGTCTACGGCTCTCTTTAGGAATGAAGTCCAGGGATGATCCAATCCCCTCATGTCCACCAAGGACTTCATTCTCGAAGACATACGTCTACGGCTCTCTTTTAGAACATGTGTTCAAGGATGATACAATCCCCTTGTCACCTTAGACCCTGTCTAAGGACCATCCACCAACCTCTCTGCCGGCATCACCAATATAGGTATCCACATCATTGACCTCACTGTTGATGTGAGCAATCTCATCATAAGTGATCACATCGCTCCCCCTTTTGAGGAGGGTCCTTCTGAACTATTTTAAGTTTTTCTCGGAAAACTTTACTTGAGGTAGGGTTTTGGTTAGTACATCGGTAACTTGTTACAAATTCAAACTTTAATTCTTTTCTGCACCATATCTTGTATATAGAAATGTCAGATCTCTATGTGCTTTGACTTATCATGGAATACTGGATTCTCTGCCATTTTGGTACAACTCTGTTTGTCACATAGGATCATAGTTGGTCCATTCTAAACGCATACCGCTTCACAACTAGCAGAGCAAGCAGCCATATATTCCGCTTGTGCTGAGAGCCACACTAGATTGCTTCCTTCTAAACCATGAGATCATGGCTGATCCCAGATAGTAACATCCTCTCGATGTGCTCTTCCTATCTAATACAATTTCTTCCCAATCAACATCTGAGAAACGATATTCAACCTTGTAGCAAAGGTTGAGATCCACATCACCCATGGTGATCATTAAGCTCATCAATTGATTATCGGTCCTCGGTACCCGTACAGAACCTGATTCACACTTCTTCTTTAATTACACCATTAAGAGAATGGTCTTATCTAGCCACTTGGAGCAAACATCTCATCATGATTCTCTTCCTCTTTCTAAGAGAATCTTCTAGCCACAAGCCTTCTATAGTGTGTTTGATTTGTAAATCTTTTTGTTGAACATCCATCGCTTGTTCAGTGTTCATCATTCATCATGATCTTTCCTACAAATCAAAATTAAGTACATGATTAGTAATACTTCATAATCATCAAATCATATTGACATGATAACCTATTATGCATAAAGATATCATTTACATAGTTATGCAACTATTTTGACCAATACTTTGGCACAACACTTTCCCATATCCTCTATGCATACAGTGGCTATCTAGATGCCTTCCATCTCTACCAGAACATACTATCGAGAGTGTGCACACCTCTCAGCATGTCAGCAAAGAGGTTTCATTCTAGACAAGCAACAATGGAATGTTTGTCCAACTTACCAATCATATGCATATTAGTAGTATACTGTTCAATGCTCTATGAATGTTTACACTCAGCATGATATATTCTAGGAATACAAATATGCATACAAGCAATATCATTTACTATTTCAAATAACAACTCAAATACTTATCTTTTATGTTTGTGTGGTTGCCTCCCGCTCGATCTTCTATATGTCTTTTGAAATTCTATTCATTCTGTACCACTGTGCATGCTCAAGCGTGCACTAGTGTCATCCTCATGATCTCATACACAAACATACATTCATTAGTATATTCTCAATATTATCAAAACATTCTAATTCTAAAAAATCTTGAATATGTATAGTCATGATCATTAGTATTCAGGGTTTCAAGAAAGTCTTCTTTTACTCATGCATATTCTTGTTTGATCATAGTACTCTTCTGGTTAATTAAATCATCAAGATAAGAAACATAATATGCATAAACCCTTGATTACTAACTTTATGAATAAGCATAACCAATCATACCAAGTATACTTATATAACAGATCCTAACACAAGGTAAGATTCTAACTTGACATAGGAAAACATACCTAGATTAGTATACCTGCTTAGTTATGTACAACATACCTAAACAATCTCTTCAATGATTTAGAGATCCTGAGCTAGAACCTGCATGTCTCATAGGTTAAGCAAAATATAACAAAGTCATACATATCTTGTAAGTAGAGCAAAGATTATGGATGAGTCTTTGTCTTCATGTTATCATGGTCATGGAACTTGATTTGTCTTTTGTGATGTACCTGTATCTTGTTAGTAGACAACATCAACCTCACACAACACCATAATGCATTAGTACAATCATATAGCCCTAATCAATGAATGTCTTCGATCATTCACATGCATTCATACTGTTACTAGGGTGATAAGACAATTCTAACATTAATCAAGATTGTACTAATAAATAATATGAAGACAAACACATTATGAACTTAATCAAGAATCAGATTTCAATACATACCTGAACCTCCTTAAGTCATACCTGTCGAGACTTCTTGTAGTCTTCTTATGTAAGTCCTTAGCCTCAACTCCCCTTGAAACTTGATTTGGATCTTGATTAGGGTTTGCTAGAGAAACCCTAAAAATTCAATCTTTGACTTTCACACTTCTCAATGGATGGAAGGATGTGTCTTGCTAGCATACTTCAATTTCGAAATCTCCAAAATTTGACCCCTCAAAATTGCCTTCGATCTTCTGGACAGGAACCTGAACTAGGGTTTGATGAAGCCCACCCTTCTGTCCAATCAAAAGGTTCGATCCAAGGCTCTAAACTCTTATTTTTCTGAGGAGCTTTCAGCCGTGGTTACAGACTTCAAAAAATTCCAACTTTTGCTGAAGCCCTAATTTTCCATCTTTCCGATCAAAATCCTGAACTGGGGTTTGATCAAGCCCGATCTTCTACCCAACCAAAAAATTCGATCTTGGTCTCTAAATTTCGATTTTCTTGAGTAGCATTCAGCCGTGGATTCCAATTCCAAAAATTCTAACTTTCTCCGAAACCCTAAATTCTGGAAGCCATGAATGAAGGTGCTCCAAAAATAATTCTGTTTTGACAGAAATATGTACCTGATTGTTTCTGCTGTAACTCTGAACTTTTTTCTCCATAGAGTTTGAACAATTTTTTTGTGGTAGCCTGACCTATCATCTTTCCATCCTAACAGTTTAGACCTCAATTGGATTTTCTGAGAGAGAGTTATGCCAAGTGTCGCAACGTGGCCTATTTATGGGATAAAACAGGAGAGAAAACTTGTATGGCATGCCACGTGTCAGCAGTTCAACTTCGGCCTCTAAAAAATTTTCCTAAGATAGTACATTCTGTGTACTACCTGTCACTTTTTATGAAATTTCATTTCGAGCTTCCTATCCCATGTTATGCCAAGTGTCGCAACGTGACCTGTTTATTGGATAAAACAAGAGAGCGAACTTGTATGGAGTACAACGTGTCACTAGTTCACCTTCGACCTCTGAAAACATTTTGTGAGATAGTACAGTCTGTGTACTACCTTTCACTTTTTACGAAATTTTATTTGGAGCTTGCTATCCCAAGTTATGACCTTTTTTCCCAGGTCACCTGATTTTGACTTAGATCTGGAAGAGGCAGAAACCCTAACTTGTACTGATCATAACTCACAAATTACAACGAATCTGAGGGTTCCCTTTCGATACAAGGTACCTGGGGATGTCATCTACGACCTGTAAACTTTTCAGATCCTGAACCTTCTCACAAATGGATTTATATCGAAAGTTCCATGATGACTGGTTTTTGCTATGTAAAACCCAAACCTTCAAATTGTCATAAGTGAATCAAGTGTCGTAAGTGCCATACATTGACTTCCTTCAGGTTAGCTCTGATACCATATTAAGATTTAATATGCTAAGACAAAAAATAGCAGCATTGCATTCCATTTCACAATAATAGCATATACAGGATCACTTAAGAAACAACAAGTACAGCATAAACACAAGAGACACAAATTTATCCTGGGAAACCCTCATGGGGTAGAAAACCCAGTAAAGCTTCCTCAATATAGATGACCAACAATATACAAAGATGTAACCCTGAGCATAAGCTCCTCCTTCTCTATAGCATACCTCTCCTCCACAAGTGCGCCACTCTCAAGTGATTGAGTGTGTGTGTAAAATGAGGAATACACCTCCTCTATTTATACACTACTCCGACTTGTCTTTTACACAAATCATGTAGGCTCGTATTTAACCAATGGGTTAAATACCCCACTACAACTGACTAGGCCGACCCCTCTAGGGTGGTCTAATAACCCTTTGACCCACATAACACATATAGGGCCGACCCCCACTAGGGAAGTCTAATAACCCAATTTACCACATTCCAACGGAGGAATAAACATCTCCGGATATACAATAAGATCTTCAAGGAGGAATGAAACATCTCCAGAATAATAAATTACAAATATAATATTCTTTGAAGTTACAATATCTCAACAGTTATTCCATAGTGATTCCATAACAACAAGGTGACATCATGGTGATGCCAAGCATCATCATAAGGAAGGATCATGGGCCAAACCTTTCGTAAATGTGCACATGTTGTCAACCACCATGTGGATGAATGATGGACCGACCGTTCACCAAATTTGCACATGCTGTCAACCAACATATAAGGAACAAGCATCCGACCCTTAATCATATTTCCATATGAAGTAAACCATCATCTAGAGAAATGATTGGTACAACATTTTTCAAATGTGCACATGTTGTAAATCACCATCTAGAGGAAGTATCAGCTAAGACTTCCTCAAATGTGCACATGCTGAAAACCATCATCATGTGGAAAAATTTTATTATGCTTACCCTGATGTCAATATGATGTTAACTATAATTTGGAGGAAGGATCAAATGACCCTTCCTCAAATATGCACAAGCTATTAGCCATTATTATGAGGAAGGATTGGTCAACCCATCCTCAAATGTGTAAATGATGACACCAATCATCAAGAGGAAGAATCGACAGAACCCTCCTAAAATGTCCATATGTATTTAACCACTATTTGGAGGAAGGGTTGGTTGATGCTTCCTGAAATCTGCCCATGCTTTCAAACATGCATATGGAGGAAGAATCATTTGACCCTTCCTCAAATTTTCATCTACGCAAAACTATTATTTTGAGGGAGGAATGTCTAGCTCATGTCAAATATGCACATGCTGTCAACCATCATCTTCTTGATGTATTTGTAACTTCAAAAGATATTCACTTGTATATTACACTTGTACTTTATTGTATATCCAACAAAGATGTATTATTCCTCTGATTGGAAGTGTCGTCATTTGTATTTGCAAGTGTCGCAAGTTACATTGTAAGTGTCGTCATTTGTATTTGCAAGTGTCGCAAGTTGCACTGTAAGTGTCATCATTTGTATTGATGGGTTTTTAGACCACCAGTGTGGGGTCAGCCCTACTTAGGTCATGTGGTTGGCTTATTAGACTTGATAAGAAATTCGGCCCTATTGGTTTATTGGAAGGTCAAGTCAATGTATAAATAGAGGGTGTGCCTCTCTCATTCTATTCATTCACTCACTACTGAAGCTCGCATTAGTTGTGAGAGAGAGTGGCACACATGTGGAGGAGGAGGAGCATCTGATAGAGACATCTTATTGGGTTTGATCTTTGTGATATTGTATTGGGGCTTGTTCTATCTCTGAGGAAGTTGTGGGTTTTTTCACCTTCTTATTTTTCCTCGATGAAACTCTATGTCTCTTGTGTGATTGCTATTGTGTCTATGATTGATATGTTGTAGATATGCTGTACATGTTATTCTCTTAGAGATCCTAATGATAATGGAATAGAATTATCAAAAAATTAACATGGTATGAGAGCTAACCTAAGAAGAAGGCACTATGCAGCTGCGGAAGCTAGGGCTTCTTAATTTTTGGGTTTCTCTCCACAGATCATCAAATGAAGGAGGATAGATTGACTCTCCTAGAAAGGGCGCATCTTTCTGTCGAGACAGAACTCAATTATGAGCATTTTCAGTTTTTGGCCCATCACTACTGCGCGAAATTAGGGTTTCGGAGAAAGTTGAAATTTTTGGAATCTGAATCCATGGCTGGATGCTCCTCAAGAAAATCAAAATTTAGAGCACAAGATCAAATTTTTTGGTTGGGCAGAAGGATGAGCTTGATCAAACCCTAGTTCAGGATTTTGATTAGAAAGGTGGAAAATTAGGGTTTTTGCAAACGTTGGAATTTTTGAAATCTGAGACAACGGATGGAAGCTCCTCTGAAAAATCAAATTTTAGAGCTTTGGATTAAATGTTTTGGTTGGGTGAAGCTCTGGGAAAATCAAACCATAGTTTGGGGTCCTCCCTAGTGGATCTGAAAGTTTCAAAGGCAATTTTGAGGGGTCAAACTTTGCAGTTTTCAAATTTGGAGTACACTGGCTTGACCAACTCAGTCAGGCGCATCTTTCTATCCCTTCAGAAGTTTGAAATTCAAAATTTTAATTTTTAGGGTTTCTCTCACAAACGTGAATCCAGCTTGAGATCTAGTTCTCAACAAATCAACTGGTAAGTCCTAAATCTTTTATTTCCATATGAGTTTCTCATTAAAATGTCTCACCACACCAAGCTTGAGGATAAGCTTGAAGGGACTAATAACTTTCGAGCATGGAAGTATAGGATTGGGTTAATCCTAGAAGAGAATGAGTTGGACACTTACATAAGTGAAGAGGTTCCAGCTCCAGAGGGAGAAGAGGCTAAGGCCTCACACAAGAAGAACTTGGTCAAATCGAAGAGAATCATTTCTGATTCCATCAAAGACCATCTCATACCTCATGTGTCTTCCCTAAAGACACCTAAGGAGATGTTTGACTCATTGACCTAGTTGTTTGAAGGAAAGAACATAAATCAGAAGATAACTCTGCAGAACCAATTGAAAGGGTTAAAGATCCAATCCTACTTTTCTAAGGTCTCTCAAATCAAGGAACAACTTGAAGCTGTGGATGAAGTAGTGGAGAATGGAGAAATTGTAATGACCACTTTGAAATGCCTACCTAGGTCATGGGACTCCTTCATCCAAGGAATCTGTGCAAGAAAGAAATTGATCTCTTTCAGTAGACTGTGGGAGGTATATTCACAAGAAGAAGCTAGGCTTGTGGCCCGAGAAGAATGATGGGGAATGAAGATCAAGTTCTCACAGCACATACCAAGAAGAGTAAGTTTAAGAGGGAACCATCTCATAACAAGAGATATTCACACCACCATCATCATAGAGATAAGAAAGATATGAGATGCTTTATATGTAATAAGAAGTGAAACTTTTCCTGAGATTGTCCTAAGAACAAAAAGAACAACAACAACAACAATCTGACAGGTATGACTTACATGTATGTTTTGAAATATGTTAAGTTTATGATATGTTTGTCTTCATGTTATTGAATTTAGTAACAATCTCTATTAATTTTAGACATGTCTTATCACCCTAGTAAAAGTATGAATAAATGGAAGAAGACATTCATTGATTAGGGTTATGACACTTATGATTGTACTAATGCACTGTGGTGTTGTATGAGGATAATGTTATAATCAGGTAACATGAAAGGTACAAATCAAGTTCTAGATCAAGACCATCGTGACATGAACACAAAGACTCATCCATAGTCATGGATCACATAGAAGTTATACTTACGAGGTATGTATATTTTGGTTCTACAATGGTCAAATTATGAGTTATGCAGGTCATTGAAGAGAACAAGAAGACATTGTGAGACATAACTAGCAAATATGATAACCATGTATGTTTTCCTACATCAAGTAAGAATCCTACCTTATGTTAGGATCTTATACTTTTGTATGCTTGATAATGATTATTCATGAAGTTAGAAATTTAAGTAGTCAAGGGTTTATGCATATTATGTCTCTTACCTTGATTGATGATATGATTAACCAAAAGAGTCCTATGGTCAAATAAGAATATGCATGGGTAAAATAAGTCTTCCCTGAAACCATGAATACTAATGCTTATTATCTGTGTTTGAAATGATCATGACTATACATGTTTAATATTATTTTGTTTTGATAGTATTGAGATTATACTAATGAATGTATGATTATGTAAGAGAACTTGAGGATGGCACAATCATGACACTAGTGCACACTTAAGCATGCATAGTGGTCCAGGATGAATATAAGTTCAAGGACAGGTAATCCAGGAAGCAGAGTTCAAGAGGGAGCACACTCCAATAGTTCCGGCAAGGAAGTAAAGATTGAGAGGAAGTCCACCCAACAACCAAACAAAGATAAGTATTTAAATTGTCAATTCTTGTATATATTATTTTGTTCAATCATGTACATACTTATGTTCCTAGATTTAGGATGTATATTATGCATATTAGAAAAGTTGCATTAATGAACAACATAGTACTAATCTGCAAGTAATGGGTAAGTGGCTTATGGTACTGTAAACCATTCCATTGATACTTATCTAGAATGAAACCTCTTTGATAACATGTTGGGAGTTGTGCACACTCTTAACAATGTTCTGGTAGATATGCAAGGCATCTAGAAAGTTATGGGATATGGATAAATATTGTATTGAATCATTGGATAAGATAATTACATGACTGTATGACATATGTCTTTATGAGTAAGAATTTATTCTAAAATATATGAGAAGTTTCTAATCATGCAATTGAATCTGACTTGTAGGAAAGACCGTGTACCATCACCTACAAAAGAAGGACTACAACATTTGTTCTAGCAACAAAGTTCAAAGAAAACTATCTATTGAAAATATTGAAGAATCTAAAGTTCCCACGATTTGGGATGCAGTAATGGAAGAATGCCATGATCAAGGAATACCAGTCAATCATAAAGAATGATGTCTAGGATGTGGTCCCGAGACCAGAAGGGAAGTCTGTTGTGACTTCCAAGTAGATCTATAAGATCAAGCATGTTGCAGATGGTAGCATGGAGAAATACAAAGCGAGGTTTGTGGCTCTTGGCTTCTCCCAGAAATAGGGATAGATTATGAAGAGACTTTTGGTCCTATATCTAGATACACTTCCATCAGAACAATACTTGTTTTGGCTGTAGTGATGAAGTGGAAGATACACCAGATGGATGTTAAGACAACTTTCTTGAATGGTGTAGTCGAAGAGGAAGTGTATGTAGCCACTCGGTTTTGAGACACATGACGGGGATTCATATGTGTGTCGATTGAAGAAATCCTTGTATGGATTGAAGCAAGCTCCAAGGACTTGGTACGACAGGATGGACAGCTTCGTATTCAGTTTGGGCTTTACTAAGAGTAAAGTGGATTCGAACCTTTACTACAAGGTTGAGGAAGGCAATCCAGTGATACTACTATTGTATGTGGATGACCTGTTTGTTACAGGTGAGGATAGATTGATTGCCAATACAAAGATGAAGCTTGCTGCCAAGTTCGAGACGAAGGACTTGGGGATGATGCACTACTTTCTAGGCATGGAGATGTGGCAGAGTGCAGATGGAATCTTCCTTGGACAAGGGAAGTATGCAGTAGAGATCCTGAAGCGGTTCGGGATTATGGATTGCAAGGCCATGGCCACACCTATGGCATAGAACCTGAAGCTTTTGTGTGATACTTCATATGATCCGGTTGATGTCATGGTGTATCATCAGATGATTGGGTCGTTGATGTACCTGACGAACACGAGACCAGATATTTTCTTTGCGGTGAACACATTGAGCCAGTTCCTGATGGATCCTAGAGGTGTTCACTTGGTTTTTGTAAAGCATATTCTGAGGTACCTAAAGGGTACAATTGATTATGGGCTGATGTATGATGCGAATCAAAAGTTTAACCTGGAGGGTTATGTTGATTCATATTGGGCAGGCAGTGCTTTAGTTAGGAAGAGCACTTCGAGGCGTTTCTTTAGTATGGGATCAGGTGTGATCTCTTGGTTTAGATCCTGCATAGCACTAAGTACACCCGAAGCAGAGTATGTTGCAACTTGTTCGGCCAGTTTTGAGGCAATATGT
This sequence comes from Larix kaempferi, assembly GCA_027924585.1. Lineage (NCBI taxonomy): Eukaryota > Viridiplantae > Streptophyta > Pinopsida > Pinales > Pinaceae > Larix > Larix kaempferi. Next base: position 25,561,578 of record BSBM01000435.1, on the reverse strand, counting down.
CTTAGGAAGCTACTGTCTTTGTTATTTGATCTCCCCTTGGATGCTACCTGTATCTTCTGTGACAACCAGAGTTGTGTGAAGTTGTCTGAGAACCCGGTGTTCCATTACAGTTCGAAGCATATCAAGATCAAATATCACTATATTAGGGATATGGTGCAGAGAGGAGCAGTGAAGTTCCTGTATGTTGCGATAGATGAGCAGATTACAGATCTGCTGACCAAACCACTAGCTAGAGTAAAGTTTGAGTACTTCAGAGAGAGGGTTGGTGTTCTTATGATAGAAGATACTTCGAGGAAGAAGTGATGGGACACATTTGTAGGAGCCATTCCAAGCATGGTGATAGGAGGGTCCTTCCCATGGATATGGATGTAAGCGCTGTGTGATAAACATCAGGATGATGCTTTGGATAATGTTCTACTATGATATTGATCAGGATGATCATATGCATCAGGTGAATGCTTTACATGATCAGGTGGATGCTTTAACATGATCAGGTGGATCATGTGTGATGATATGTATCAAGTGGATGCTTTACATGATCAGTTGGATCATGAGTGATGATATGAATTAGGACGATGCTATGATGATCAGGATGATCATATGTGATGAGTATCAAGAAGATGCTCCAGATGATGCACATCAGGACAATGCTATGATGATCAGGATTATCATATGTGATGAGTATCAGGACAATCCTCTAGATGATATGCATCGGGATGATGCGATGATGATCAGGATGATCATATGTTATGAGTATCAAGATGATACTCCAGATGATATGCATCAGGACGATGCTCTGATGATGATCATGCGATGATGATGTGCATCAGGATGATGTACTATATGATGATCAGTATGATCATGAGTATCAGGTTGATACCCCATGGTCGTTGACAGGTTGTGCATGTAGCATAGAAAAGATTCTGGGAGATCCTATAGTCTGAGCTAGGATGCTCTTTCGAGGTTTTACTACGAGAGGCATGTAATCAGCCCTGGAGATCCGATAGGTTGAGAAGTAAGCTCGCAATCAGTCTTGGGATGCTCTATAGAGTTCTTGTAGGTTGCAAGACACTCTTTAAAGGTTTTTCCTAACCACATGTAATCAACCCTAGAGATCCGATAGGTTGAGCAGTAAGCTCATAATCAGTCCTGGGATGCTCTTTAGAGTTCTTGCAGGATGCAGGACACTCTTTTAAGGTTTTGTGGTGGTAGTCACATGTAATCAGCCTTGGAGATCTCATAGGTTGAGGTGTATGCTCGTAATCAGTCCTGGGATTCTCTTTAGAGTTCTTGCAGGTTGCAAGACACTCTTTTAAGGTTTTGTGACAGTCAACATGTAGAAGATCCTGGGAGATCCTATTGTCTGAGCTAGGATGATCTTTCGAGGTTTTGTTGATGCACGCAATAAGTCCTAAGGATTCTACAGTATGGCCAGTGATGATGAAGACCTGCAGGAGGCTAGGCCTACATCCAACATGAAAAAGGGCTAGCTCTGTAGAACTTCCTATGACAAGAAGGATTCAGAGATAGCTTAGTGATCGATATGTCGAGTACAACAGCAGTGATGATGATGATGCTCCATGATCCAGTATTGAAGACTGGTGCCAATATGTTTTGATGACCTGTGCCAAGAGAATACCTTCCTGGTTAAGAGGGAGTGCTGATGTATTTGTAACTTCAGAAGATATTCACTTGTATATTACATTTGTACTTTATTGTATATCCAACAGAGATGTATTATTCCTCTGAGTCGAAGTGTCGTCATTTGTATTTGCAAGCATCGCAGTTACATTGTAAGTGTCTTCATGTGTATTTACTATTGATGGGTTATTAGACCACTAGTGTGGGGTCAGCCTTAGTTAGGTCATGTGGTTGGGTTATTAGACTTGATTAGCAAGTTGGCCCTGTTGGTTTATTGGCAGGTCAAGTCAATGTATAAATAAAGGGTATGCCTCTGTCATTCTATTCATTCACTCGCTACTAAAGCTCGCATTAGTTGTGAGGGAGAGTGGTGCACATGTGGAGGAGGAGGAGCATCTGCTAGATACATCTTATTGGGTTTGATATTTGTGATCTTGTATTGGGGCTTATTCTATCTCTGAGGAAGTTGCGGGGTTTTTCACCTTCTTGGTTTTCCCCAGTGAAACTCTGTGTCTCTTGTGTGATTGCTATTGTGTTTATGATTGATATGTTGTAGATATGTTGTACATGTTATTTTATTAGAGATCCTAATGATAATGGAATGAAATTATTGAAAAATTAACACATCTAAAACATTATTTAGAGCAAGGATCTGTCGTCCCTTCCTAAACTATGCACAATCTATCAACCATTATTGGGAGGAAGAATTGGCCGACCCATTCTCAAATGAGCACATACTGACACCAATAATTAGGAGGAAGACTCAACAAACCCCTCCCCAAATGTGCATACGCAATTAAGCACTATCTAGAGGAAGCGTCGGTCAAATATTACTCAAATGTGCACATGTTGTCAAACATGCATATGGAGGAAGAATCATCTGACCCTTCCTCAAATTTTCATTTGTTCCAAACCATTATTTGGAGGGAGGATCATCCAAATATTTTTCAAATGTGCATATACTCTCAACAATCATCTAAACCATAATTTGGAGGAAGGATCGGTCAACCCTTCCTCAAATATGCATAAGATGTAAACCATTATCGAGAGGAAGGATCGTTTGACCCATCCTCAAATGTGCACATGATGACACCAATCATCAAGAGGGAGACTCAATATACCCCACTCCAAATGTCCATATGAAGATAACCATTATCTAGAGGAAGGGTCGGTCAACCCTTCGTCAAATGTGCACATGCTTTTAAACATGCATATGGAGGAATAATCATCCAACCCTTTCTCAAATTGCCATGTATGCCAAACTATTATCTAGAGGGAGCATCATCCAACTCTTCATGAAATTTTCACATGTTGTCAGCCATCATATAAACAATCATTTAGAGGAAGGATCGATTGACCCTTCCTCAAATATGCACAACCTATGAACCATTATCGGGAGGAACAATGGACCAAACCATCCTTATATGTGCACATGATGACACTTTTCATCAAGAGGAAGACTCGACAAGCCCCTCTCAAAATATCCATATGTAGTTAACCAATATCTAGAGGAAGGGTCGGTCGACCCTTCCTCAAATGTGCACATTCTATCAAATATGAATATGGAGGAAGAATCATCTGACCCTATGTCAAATTTTTATCTGTTCCAAGCCAATATCTTGAGGAAGGATCATCAGACTCTTCATCAAGTGTGCACATGTAGTCAACCATCATCTCGAGGAAGGATTGGTTTACTCTTCCACAAATATGCACATTCTGATATCCATGATCTGGATGAAGAATCAACCAATCCTTTCTTAAATTTCCACATGTGGTTAACCATGAACAACCCTTTCTCAATTATGAACATGTTATAAACTATTTTCTAGAGGAAGGATCAACCAACTCTTCCTAAAATTTTCCATATGCAGTGAACCATTATCTAGATGAAGGAATGACCGAATTTTATTTAGATGTGCATATGCAGTTTATAATCATCTATATGAAGGATCGAATGAACCTTCCTCAAATTTGCACATGCATTCAACCATCGTCTGCGTTCAGCCATCATCTAGATGGAGGATTGATAGACCCTTCCTTAAAAGTGCACATGTGGTCAATAATCATGTATACCAATTCTTGTATGACCCTTTCTATATTCTACAACCATGGCCTAGCATTATCCATATAAAGGGTCAGATGATGTTTTTTCATAAGTGCACATCAGGGAAAAATCATATAGTGGAAGAATAATAAGACACTTACAAAAACGTTGACCTAGGGCCAAGTGTTATCTAGAAGAAAGATTGGATGATCCTTTTCGGAATACAGTTTCCAAGAATTTTATCATCTAAATGAAAGGTCAACTTACACATTCCACACTATTGTATAAATGAAATTTACAAACTCGAATATCTATTTGACATCACTCTACCTGAAATTCAATATCCAATAAATGTATTATTGAGACGAAAAATCGGCCAAACAATTATGTGATACGGCATATATTAACTTTATTATCTAGAAGAATTTTTCAAACTATTTCTATTTACGCTTCGGTGTACTCGCTTTCAAACTAAGGATCATAAGAGTTCTCCTCTTCTTCGTGGTTGACTTTCACTCTACTGTGCATCCATGCCCCCATGGTAAGGACTCTCCTTTTCTCTATATCACCGCATTTCATGAATGCAACCACACCCAAATTGTTGTAGAGATAGCCAGATAGTGGATCAGTCTACTGGTTGAACCAAATATGATACCCATATTTCCCCAATATGAAATAATAAATGGGAACATGTCCTCAATTCCATTCCCTCCTAGGGTCATGATGAGGAATTGATTTTCCTTGATTTCATAATTGAAGGAGTGATCTACTCTATTATTTCTCCAAATCCTTCCTATGTTGAAGATGCCATTAATTTGCATACCGAATTGAATGAGAGCAATCCCATCCATTTTATATGTGTTGTAGAACCAAGTGGAAAGATGGCTTCTTGGGATGTGTGATGTAACATGACCCATGTGCATTGTCAGGTCCATGTATTTAGTATGATGGTATCCCACTTGGGGTTTCGTGGAATATTTACTATGGTGGGCCCGTGGAATATTTAATGTTGATATTATGCAACAAATGATAACACCCGACTTGGGGAATATCAAGGAATACTATTACTATGTTGATCATTCATTGTTAACTATTTTAATGCTGATAAATATCCAACATATAATGTCACCCAACTTGGTGATTAGCAAAGCATAGTATTAGTAACGTGGTCATTGTTAACTATTTTAACCTTGATATTATGCAACAAATTTATTTCAATCATTTCATGTAGCCAAACATTGATTTGATAGTGTTGTGTATAATCTGTAAAAAATGAAGAATAAAAGAACCATTCGATAGTATACATTATCAAAATGAAAGTAAGTTTTGAGTTAAAACACAAAAACTTACATCTTTGGAATCACTATGTAGATACACAATATTTAAATTGACATGTGATAGAATCAAGAATCATACCTATGGAATAAAAATTCTCAATTTTGGAATTAAAAACTTCATTTGTGATGTAAGAAAACACACTTTTTGAATACTAAAAAACACACTTTTTGAAGTGAAAATTACACTTTTTGAATAAAAATACACAAATTTTGAATAGAAATGATGCTTTTTGGTTTAAGAATGATTCCAAAATCGTGCTTTTGGAATGAAAAATTGCATTTTTTGAATCCATTTTTGCACTTTTTTTAACATGATTTTGCAATTTAGAAAGGTTGTTTTTGGGCTTTTGAAAGCACGATTTTGCACTTTTTTTGTCCAAATTCTCTTGCATATATCTAGATTTAATGAAATGGGCATTAAAAGAAAATGAGAACTAGTGGTGTCATTTAGAAAATCACAAAGTCCTCAAGTCTCCCAACATTGGTTCGGATAATAAAAAAGGGAGGATGGACGTCTTAAGCATTTAAATAAGAATGTGTTAATCATAGAAATGTTTCTTAAGAAATTTCAAAACTGCAAGAGAGTATGGAATATGATTTAAATTATTTTTATATTATGATATATTATCTATTCATATTCATAAGTCATATGTCAGTTACATCTAGTTTAGGTGGTTGGGGGAGAAATGTTATCCTTACAACTACTATTCAAATATTCTTTGTAATATGGTTGTATGAACCAATTTTTGTTTAGAGTTAGTAAGATATGTTAGATATAAAAATAAATATTTATAATATTCTGATATTAATGTAAATGTAAATATAAATATATAATTCTCTAATATAACCACATTATCACATGTGTATAAAAGGTGTCACATCTCATTATTGATGTCCAAAACCTTCACATAACTTACTAAGTAAATAATATCACTAGTATTAGTAGGTAATGGATTATAAAAACATGAAATAGAAAAGCATAGTCTAACCACATTATTACATAAATAATATCAATAATAATAGCATGTGACATGGACAATGAACACCGTAGAGGTACAGGTACAATCTAACCACAATCTCCATCACATCCTCACACATGTATAAAAATGTATCCTATCTCAACATAAATGTTCAAAAGAGTCACATGTCTTACTTAATTATGGACACTTAAAAACTAAGAAATATAGTCTAACAACATTATCAAATAATAATAATGACAAATATTTTTTAATCAAATAATTTTTCGATGTAGAAATCACATAGCAAATGATTTTTTTAATATTTATATTTTATTTTCTTTATTATGTCCTAATTAGTTTTAAAAGTGAAACGGTGAAATAGCCCCTTGGTCGATTACCCTTGTCACGTATGCTAAATAAGAATTTGTTTAATCTTCTGAGAGCTTCCATATGTGATATTCATCCTGGAATCCGAGTTGAATGAAAAGTTTTGAAAAAAAGATCAACTGAAAATAGCTATTTTCTCTTCGTAGTTTTCGTTTTCGAATAAAGACACATGAAAAATGCAAAGAAGTGATTTTCATGGGTGTTAATCCTTGCCTTAAATCTGGCTGGTTGGTGTTGTGTGATTGTCCATATTGTGTTTGGGGGGCCTCTTGGCTTCTCAAGGCCAATAGGAATAGAATTACTAAAATGGTGACCTCCCTGCCAATCGGGAAATGTGACCATTTTCGATGGGTTTATGTGTGGAGGTGTATTCGAATCTTCCCAAATAACTCAACAACTCCATGTATTATGAGTCTCTTTCGACAATTGAGTCTTTTTTGGCTGATTCATCTCCCCTTCATTGTGTAGTTGGAATGGCACCTCAATTCTTGCTTCCATTCGCTCTTTAGATGGTATCCCACTTGGGGTTTTGGGGAATATTTACTATGGTGGGCCGGTGGAATATTTAATGTTGATATTATGGAACAAATGATGACACCCGACTTGAGGAATATCAAGGCATAATCTTACTATGTTGATCATTCATTGTTAACTATTTTAATTTTGATAAATATGCAACATATAATGTCACCCAACTTGATAATTATCAAAGAATAGTATTAGTACGGTGGTCATTGCTAACTACTTTAATGTTGATATTATGCAACAAATTTATTTCAATCATTTCATGTAGCCAAACATTGAGTTGATAGTGTGGTTTGTAATCTGTAAAAAATGAAGAATCAAAGAACCATTCGATTATACATTATCCAAATGAAAGTAATTTTTGAGTTAAAACACTAAAACTTACATCTTTGCAATCACTATGTAGATAAACAAAATTTGAATTGACATGTGATAGAATCAAGAATCATACCTATGGAATAAAAATTCTCAATTTTGGAATTAGAAACTTCATTTGTGATGTAAGAAATCACACTTTTTGAATTGAAAATAACACTTTTTGAATAAAAATACACAAATTTTGAATAGGAATCACACTTTTTGGTTAAGAATGATTCTAAAATTGTGCTTTTGCAATGAAAATTTGCATTTTTGGAACACATTTTTGCACTTTTTTTACCATTATTTTGCAGTTTAGAAGGGTTGTTTTTGGGCTTTTGAAAGCATGATTTTGCACTTTTTTTGTCAGTTGAATATATCTAGATTTAATGAAATCGGCATTAAAAGAAAATGAGAACTAATGATGTCACTTAGAAAATCACAAAGTCCTCAAGTCTCCCAACATTGGTTGGGATAATAAAAAAGGGAGGATGTACCTCTTAAGCATTTATATAAGAATTTGTTCATCAATACTTACATATTTCCATAATCATAGAAATGTTTCTTAAGAAATTTCAAAACTTCAAAAGAGTATGGAATATGATTTACACTTTTTTTATATTATGATATATTATCTATTTGTATTCATAAGTAATATGTTAGATACATCTAGTTTAGAGTGTTGAGAGGAGAAATGTTATCCTTACAACTACTATTCAAATATTCTTTGTAATATGATTGTATGAACCAATTGTTGTTTATTGCTTAGAATTAGTAAGATATGTTACATATAAAAATAAATATTTATAATACTATAATATTAATGTAAATATAAATATAAATATATAATTCTCTAATATAACCACATTATCACATGTGTATAAAAAGTGTCCCATCTCATTATTAATGTCCAAAAAATCACTTAACTTACTAAACAAATTATATAGTTATAGGTAATGGATTATAAACACTTGAAATAGAAAAACATAGTTTAACTACAATGTCCATTACATCACATGTATAAAAATGTATCCCATCTCATCATAAATGTTCAAAAGGGTGAACTATGGACACTTAAAAACTAAGAAATATAACCTAACATAATTATCACATAATAATAATGATAAATATTGTTTAGATGTAAAAATCATATAGCAAATAATTTATATTCTTTATTATATCCTCATTAGTTTTAAAAGTGACTTGGTGAAATGGCCCCTTGGTGGATTACCCTTGTCACGTATGTTAAATAAGAATTTGTTTCATCTTTGAGAGCTTTTCTGAGAGCTTCCATACGTGAGATTCATCCCGGGATCCGAGCTGAATGAAAAGTTTTTAAACAAAGATCAACTGAAAATAGTTTTCGTTTTCGCATAACGACACATGATAAATGCGAAGAAGTGATTTTCGTGGGTATTAATCCTTCCTTTAAATCTGATTTGTTGGTGTCGTGTGATTGTCCATATTGCGTTGGATTAAATGACATCTCACCCAAGAAAGTTTGGACATAAAATGTGTGACCACATGAGTTTGAATTTATAAACAACCATTATCTCTATGTGGAAAGAGATGCCAACCATGTTGTACTTTTAGGAATAAATTAATTATATGTATGTAAGTTTTTAATGGATAAATGTTTATATTTTAGAATTTAAGGTGGAATAGTAAGTATGTTTTTTCTCGATTATAAGAGAATGATAAAAGTGTACTCTCTAGATTGACTAACTTAATTATAAAAAAAACATGTAATAAAAGATACGTTAGACATAGACAACACAACCGGTGATTATAAGTAATCATAAAAAAAAAGATACGTTAGACATAGACAACACAACCGGTGATTATAAGTAATCATAAAAAAAAAAAAAACGCGTTCCCTTGGGTTTACTGGGTTCCCTTGGGTTTACTTAGATTTATAGCTAAAGCATTGGCCCTTCTCTTTTGCAGATCTGCAGGTAAGATAAATAAATAATTCTAGTACTTCAAGTGGTGTTTTACGTTTCAGCTAGCCGTCTCTACTTTTAAGATAGGTGTGTGTGTACTGCCTGTGCATGAACGTAGCGATGGTATGAAGTTCTTAGCTTTATTTATCAACTTGTATCATTTTTATACTAACACTTCTAAGTGTAGCTAGAGATGTTTTACACTATACTTTTGTTGTAACTACTGGTAGAATCATTGGAAGTACAACTTATATTAACAGTCTGGAAATGCGACAAGGTTGAACAAGATGTATATTGGTGAAAGGTCTTTAGATCTTGATAACAGCAATACAAGATGACATCTATGTTTATGACATGGTTGAAACAAAGAATGACCTTGATGAAATGTCACAACCGATTATTCATGAAATCGAAATCGTCCAATGTTTAAGTTTGAAATGCAATTGTATAAAATGTTCGCATTATTACTATACTATGTTACATAAATAAAAATTGGCCTTCAAAACCTATGTGACATATCACTACCACCCTACCTTCTATATGTTCTTGTAATATTGTTCTATTATATCATTGTATGGGCTAGATGTTGAATTGTTTTGCAAATGCGTCATATACAAATTCATTGACAAACCCTATGTATCTAAATGATTTAATGGTTATGGTTATAATGAATGAGCCTGATGTGAAATAATATTATCATTGATATCAAAATGCATGCTTATTATAAGAATGAAAATTATAATTACAATGACTAAACCTATGCGAACTAAGGCTTGGTATTGGGATTCTATCACGTGCTTGTTATATGAATATAACATATGGTTTGGATTTTCAATAGACATATGTTATGCGATTTTAACTTAGCATTAACATTCTATTGTGTGCATACTATGTTTTGTGAGACTTAACATTCGAAATGTATGAAATATAGATATTATACAATGCAATAAGATTTGGAATTGATATATATATATCGGGGTTATATGACAATGATGTGATAACGAGTTAGTGTTGTTGGAAATAAATTCGACGTTGACATGAACTTAATGCCGTTACAAGCATGGTCTGGCAAGTGATGCATAGGATCCAGCATTAAATGCAAACCCTGTATATTTATAGTGGATTGTCCCATCGGCTCCTACCTGTAGCTGGATCCACGTGATGTAGTTGTAGAAATGGTGGAAACATTGCCGAGCTGTAAGCTCCACCCTGGTGATATAGCACTCCGTTGAGGCTTGCTATTTAATGGAGTTATTAATGGTAGGTGCTCGTATCTCTGTCTTGGTAATAGTGTTTCTTGGATGGCCAAATCTCACCCATTGATCTATCCTATCTTGATCGTGGATATCTAAACCCTAAGTAAACTCGTTAAACCGTTGTTGTTTTCCCTTTGCATTCATTTTTGGATTTTTTGGTCTTGGGGAGGAGGCCAACAGGCCGCTAAATTCTAGGGTTCAACCCTGGGAAGTTTCTTGATGGCTCTGCAACTCCCATCTGTAACATCCCTCCTATTTTGATCTTTATTAATATATTTGTAACTGTGTAAACGACCCTGCTGAGGAGCTCTAAGCCAAGGCCCCACGAGAGGACCTTGAAGTTATCATTATGTTCATAAGTGTTATTTTAGACTTAAGAGACGATTGACGCCACCGTAGCTAAATGATGACAACTAAACCTATTTAGGGAAGGTAAGAGCAAGAGAAAAACACGAGAATCCAAATGTAATGTCTAAAGATATTTAGTACATAACTATTATGGTTGGATCTATGAGTATTACCTAAGGCTTCTTACGACGTCCTAAGATGAGGACATTAGACTTCTATTACAAGGTAGAATTATACATTATGCCTTATTAATCTTATTTGACAGGAGTGCTAGGGAGCACAAAGACCTTCTAGTTTAAAAAGAGCTTAGTTTTCTTTAGCTAGCATTATTTGGTAAAGCTCAGCTTATTAATTAATGTATTAGTGCATTGCAGTTAATTACAAAGTGTTATCTTAAAATGAAATAAACACATGAATTGGTATATGTAAAGTAATAGCAAGACTTATTATGAAATAAGTTATGGTAACCTAGTGGTCTATAGGTGTACCAAGACATTGCTTAAAGATATACTTGTGAGTTATACTATGAGTTTTAGTATGCGGTCCGACTTGATTTAAAGGAGGATAAAATAAAATAGACACACAGATTTATGTGCGTGTTTATATATATATATATAGGGGAAATGCTTAGACGTTAAGTAAAATAGATAAATATATATACATATATATATGTAAACGGAGATGTATCAATATTTGTTATATATATATATATATATATATAAGTTATTTTAGAAACAAGGGAAACTCGCCTACTTCTTCTTACCTACCACTATCTGAATGTTAGACAAATGGCTTAGTCAGAACGTTAACTTAGGATCTTGTCTTCCTTGATGTGAAGATCCTGATTTGGTCAAGTTGCCATCTGTCCCACATTTTTCGTTACATCGCCATCCGCCCCATTTACAGAGCTGACACTTCATCTTCTAGAGAGAGTTTTACGGTGAAAATCCGGAACCCGATTTGTGTTGTTGGGTTTTATACTTTAGGTTCTGCGATATGTTGAGGGGGAAAGGGAAGGAAATTTTGGGGAAAAAGCTTCGCATCAGTTTTTCGAAAATAAATAGGAACTCTCTGTGGAGAGGTAAAAATCTCTGCACATGATGTTGATAACGATATAAGTTCTCTCCATGTATACCAATGTTTAAATCCTGCGATGGATCACTGGATGGGAGAGAGAATTGTCATTACTGCATACCATTGTTTAGTTGCTGCGATGGAGATGGCGCTTGAACTCTTGATTTCTGTATGTGATTATTATGGTAATCTTTGCATCAAGTGTGTCGAATAGAAGCGTGAAATTGGGGTTTTGGTATGTAACCTTTGCATCAAATACACCGGAATAGAAGGGTAGACTCAAGTTTATGGTATGTATCGTCCGCTTGAATGCTTAATAGAAGTGTACACTCAGGTTACTGGATATCTTCTGCCATTGAAATACTATCATAGTCTAGATCGTTTACCGTGTATTTTTTTTTAATGAGTTGATGTGCTTCCTGAGCCTAGATCGATCACCCTATTACTGGTTTCCTTCACAATATCTGTGTTATATACAGAGTGTTTCTATTCGGGTCCACCCTACTTTCGCATCACGATATTGGTATAATAGGTAAAATGTTGAATACTGACCATGTGTTCTCTGTATCCTGTAAGGTCCCGTAGAAGGTCAACCTGGTCTCTATTTCCTCTTATAGATCAGCGTTAGTACCAAAAATCGAAAACCGGTTTGAGATATGAGTTATCGAACAGCTGGATGATTCTGTAGGTACGTTTATTTTATTTTAGTAAGCTCTGTTTGTTTGATCGAGATGTTGATTAGTGACGATTCGTATGGCTGAGTGTGTTGAAGATCATGTTTGCTAGGAAGCATGTTGATCTTTGCCATGCATAAATAGCTACTATTAATAGATAAATTATCTGTGCGTTCCCTACTGTATCCCGACGAGTCGCATATACCTATGCTTTATGAATCTCATAACATGTTTAAGACTTATCTCAATAATTATATTACTGTAAGTTTGAAATAACCGCTTGGTATGTGGAATACAGCACGGGTCCGATCTAATTTAGTTGAAAATAAATTATATTTCTCTGCATGTTCGTTGCATGTTGGATGAGAAGCTTTTGGATCCCTGGCATTGAATTGAATGTCTATTATCTCAGTATATTGATACACTTTGCCATTGTATTCCTTTTTCCTTCTCTGTTTGTTCTTGGAGGAAAAATGCAAGTCCGTTGTTGTATGTTGAATACAGAGTGGGTCTCTGTCTTCGGATCTCGGCGGTACACTACTTGCTATGCTAAAACCTTGGACGAAAGTGTTAAGATTTTGTCTGTATGCTAAATGAGATCATGGTTACATTTTTATTGGTATGCTTTTGTTTTAAAGTGATACTGCTACGTGTATGTTGAATGGAAGTCATGGATCTGTATGTTGAATCGAAATTCCTAGAATTGCTATTTTCCAGGTTTCAGATGTCATATTAAAATCATGGTTACATTTTGGGTTTATACTGAGATAAAAGAGAGTTCTATTAGTATGTTGAAAGACAGCATAGATTACAATCTTTTCTGTAGGAGCTCCAGTTATTGAAATGAAATCGTATTTCTCTGCTGGTTCATGAGAGAAAATGTAAATATGTCTTGTATGACTTCCATGCTTATGTCGGAAGTGATGTCGAAAGTGATAGTACCTCCTGTATGTTGAATGGTAGCATTGCTCGTTATGTTGAATGGTAGCATTGCTCGTTACTCTAGAAGCTCCGGTAGAAACTCTAGAAGGTGGGAGGTGAACAATACAACCAAGGGGTTGTAAATGTAAATTCTCTACTTGAGTGAATAAATAAATTACAACCTTCCTCGTGGACATAGCCCAAGTTGGGTGAACCACCTTACATATGGTCTCTTATGCGTGATCTTTGTGTATGATTCTTTGTGTATGTTTCTAAATAACTCTGACATTATGCATTTATGATCACATGGTTGTTATATGGCCCTTTGGTTTTATTTGTGTCATTCTTGTTAAAAGGATTTAATGCTTATAAACATGTGTATTGTTATCGAATGTTTTAGGCTATATTCATGTTTTGTTGCAGCGATGTTGTGTGGCGACACACACATGGATGTATGCTTTGTAAGAGATTCAAGTTTGGATTAGGTTTTAAGAAAGTGTATTATAAATGATTGAGGTCTTTTATGTTACAAGAAGTGTGATTTGGTTAATGGCTAGGTGAGCAGAGATTTTTATTTTTCTCAAAATAACACTAACATATTCATTTTTAGGGGGAGATGTTACATATGGTATCAAAGCCGGAGTTACAACACTCAGCCTAATTGGGGCTCAGCATGAAGAGAATCCACTTGTAAGACTATACACACGAAGGAACAATTAATCTCAAGTTCTGCAAGAAGTAATCAATATGTCGTCTATAAATCACAAGTAAGTTCTTCCATTATGTGATTTCTGGAACATTATGTTTTTAAATCCGACAAAAGAGAATCGGGTTAAAAGCAAATTTCACAGGAAGTGTGAATATAGCCCTAGGATGAGGATAGACTAAGATGTCTAGGTTTACAGCAGTTTTTGAATTTGATGAACATATAAGATAGATGCGTTGAGAACTTATCATGCTAGGTAAGATTCTTTGGCTAATTTTAGCACATGGATTGGTGTGCGATGGTAAAATAGTAATTGGTCTCATGCTACAGTCCGACCTCCAAACGCCTTATCTACCTAGTTACCAGATAAATACCTTTTACTTTTTGTATGTTAAAAAAAAAAAAAAAAAATTATAGAATATGTTTAAAGTTTCGGTGTGTGCGCATATGGTGACATATGGCAAGCATATTTTTATTTTTATTTCATAGTAACTTATATGCATATTCACGAAAGTGTTCATAACATGCAACGGATGAGATATAGACTTTGTGTAGATTCAAGTAACGATGATAAATGGACTGGGTATTAATATCATTGAATATTTCAAGAAAAGGGAAAACTTACAATGAGAGTATGGTAGTTTGATAGTAATAGGTTGTAAGTATGTGTAGATCTAAACCTTCCTTTCCACAGACGGCATGATCAAGGTGAGAGTTTGACTCACCATATGCTCATAGAAAACAAAAGGAGTGGGTTCACATAGAAATATCAAAAGGAAAGGGTCTGATCCAATACAACTATGATATACTTTAGTAAGGTTATTACCTACACGGATTGAGGTTGCTGTAGTACAGGATCGTCATGCTACAAGCATACTTCGAAAGGCTCATACAAGTATAGTTACTTAGAATAGTCTCGTACATTTAACTTAGATGGCTGCAGGTGGTACACTTATGGTCCCTTTTTGGGTATTTTGATAACGAACAAAAATCCAGTAGGGTTTAAAGTTGTTGGTATCTACAAGTTGGAAGATTCATAACTTCGTCTTTACACCTTTTGTGCTTTATGAGGGGATACATAAGCAACGAGTTTCAAGAAATATGAGTAAGATGCCTAGCTATTGGTAGTTGGATGGTTTAACCAAAAAGAAAACATCACAGACCACTTCCACAGACTACTAACCATGATGTTCAGGTTGTTGCACCATCTCTGTAAATTTGTGCTACCTAGGAGATCCTCGTGTAGTTTTGATAGAGTCTTGCTGAACTGGACCCCTGCAATTTCGTTTTCCCCAAATCGCCTGAAAAATACAGATGCGGGTAAAGTGTAATATCTCGCTCTTAGATTCTGAGATAGGCATATTTTTATTTTTCTCTCTCAGATTTGTTTTTTTTAGCATTTGGAAGGAATCGTAGTAGCTCGCTACTTGTTAGTTATGCTAGGTTGAAGTCATACCAGATCTCTGTATTTATGCTGGATTGAAGGGTTTCTATAGTTGTCTGCTTAACTGTTGAATTGGATTGCTGTAAATTCGCTTTTCCAAATTACCTGAAAATGTAGATACTGGAAAACGTAATATATCGGTCTTAGATTGGTTGATAGGCATAAATTTTTATGATCTCAGATTTCAATGATCAACAAACTGTGAAACTCGAAATGATAAGCATAGTAGAAATGTTGTTGGTGGTTGTAGTATTATTTATTTAGTAGACATATTGAGAATAGAGGATGGACTATAATCGTCACATGTGGTATTTGCATATATACTTCTTCCTGTATATACACATACAGAAATTGCCTTGCAATCATCTTGTAATTTAGGTGGATGAAAGGAAAACAGTTGAGCGGATGACCATGAAAATTCTTAAAGACGTGGTAAACTTATCAAGTGAATGAGCTAACTCGTAATAAACATAGAGACAAAAAGATTGCTATATGCTAATTTTACAGTTCATGGCCGTAAGTACGATTGGTTAAAATGATAATCCAAATAGAATGTTGTTTTTGTTAATCATGTACCTTGCGAAAATTAATTCTTAGAAATGATTTCTTACAATTCGACCATGTCATGAAAAGTGGTACTAACTAGTAATCTTGATAGATTGTCAGTATCTGTGGACTCATTGAAAGGCTTAGATACCTCATCTATGAATTTCTTAAAAGTGGAATGCATTATTAATATATTGAACGGAAGTTAACATATTTGAGTAAGACAAAGTTCATCTGGAATACCTATAGTATGGTAATTGCATGGAACCACGTCTATAGTATAGCGATTTTGATAATGTTTAGTACTTTAATACATGGCGTGGGTACAATGATTAGGAAATCCACCAAGAATGTCGTCTAAGCATTTTGAGTATGAGTAGCTAAGATGAATTTGGTATGTTCGTAACTTCTAATGATATATTATGTTTGATGAATTACAGTTAAAAGATTTGAAGGAATTCCTATGGTAAGTGGATTGAATAATGCTGAAAGGATGTTGAAGAAGAGTAATTATTCTATTGTTATATCCTTTCATTTTCGGTAAAGTACTAACTTTGGATTATGGGTAGATAATGCATACATGTTTTTATTTAGGGATTATTATCCAAGGATGGAAGAAAAAAAAGGGGGTGTCCGATGAGGTTATGAAATTTCGTACTAACATTGCAGGAGGTTATCGTAATTTTGACTAAATCCACTTCTATGAATAAGTTGAGCAAAAATTGCTATTTTTCATTTCATAGTATGGATTATAGTGTGGCATAAACCCTGATGGATGGAAGATGTGTGCTAATTATCCTGAATATGATATGAAAATAAACAAATCTATTTACTGTTATTATTTGACATGTCGTAACTTACAAAACTTGCAAGAAATGATAAATGTTTGTTATTAAAAATAAACTTTCCTGGACTCAAGCAAGGAGGCTTGAGGGGAAATAAATTCTTGGACTCAAGCTAGAAGGTTTGAGGGAAATTGTGTAAGAGAGCATTAATGGCACTAAAACACTCCCTAGAAATCAGGGACTTGACATCAGCCGAGATTCTCGGGGAATCAGCTGGATGTGAAGACCTAGGCAAACAATAAAGAGAATGCATATGCGAGAGGCAGGACGCTGCTTAGTATGCATGAGAGAAATTGATTGCTGCGTGAGCACTAAGGTGTTAGGCAAGAATTTACAAAATTGATTGCTGCGTGAGCACTGAGGTGTTAGGCAAGAATTTACGAAAACGATTGCTGCGTGAGCACTAATGTGTTAGGCAAGGATTTATGAAAATGATTGCTGCATGAGCACTGAAGTGTTAGGCAAGAATTTCCAAAAGACTTTCCGTGTGAGCACTGAGGTGTTAGGAAAGAATTTCCTGGCTCAAGTGAATGTTGTGTTTTGATTAAGTTAATGGTTTAAATTCTTGGAAGCAATGGATCTACCTATGCTTGTGATAATAAAAACACAAAACGGAGACTAAAAGATAGTCCATAAATTTCAAATGTTATGTTGCGATAAAATGACTCATTGTTTATGTTTCTGAGTTTGATTATGGAATTGATTATATGTTTAGGGTTTCTTGGAATTCACGTTTTGGGGCATGAGAATGATGGTTATGAACAATAGTAACTGGTGAAAATAAGGAAAGTTCAAAAAAGATCAAAAATAGAAAGGAAAAAAAAACCAAGTAAAAGATGAGTCAAGAGAGGAAGAAGAATTGTTAAAATGCATGAACACCAAGGACAGTGTTATTTTTAAGGGGAGGAGGATGTAACATCCCTCCTATTTTGATCTTTATTAATATATTTGTAACTGTGTAAACGACCCTGGTGAGGAGCTTTAAGCCAAGGCCCCATGAGAGGACCTTGAAGTTATCATTATGTTCATAAGTGTTATTTTAGACTTAAGAGACGATTGACGGCAACGTAGCTAAATGATGACAACTGAACCTATTTAGGGAAGGTAAGAGAAAGAGAAAAACACGAGAATCCAAATGTAATGTCTAAAGATATTTAGTACATAACTATTATGGTTGGATCTATGAGTATTACCTAAGGCTTCTTACGACGTCCTAAGATGAGGACATTAGACTTCTATTACAAGGTAGAATTATACATTATGCCTTATTAATCTTATTTGACAGGAGTGCTAGGGAGCACAAAGACCTTCTAGTTTAAAAAGAGCTTAGTTTTCTTTAGCTAGCATTATTTGGTAAAGCTCAGCTTATTAATTAATGTATTAGTGCATTGCAGTTAATTACAAAGTGTTATCTTAAAATGAAATAAACACATGAATTGGTATATGTAAAGTAATAGCAGGACTTATTATGAAATAAGTTATGGTAACCTAGTGGTCTATAGGTGTACCAAGACATTGCTAAAAGATATACTTGTGAGTTATACTATGAGTTTTAGTATGCGGTCCGACTTGATTTAAAGGAGGATAAAATAAAATAGACACACAGATTTATGTGCGTGTTTATATATATATATATAGGTGAAATGCTTAGACGTTAAGTAAAATAGATAAATATATATACATATATATATGTAAACGGAGATGTATCAATATTTGTTATATATATATATATATAAGTTATTTTAGAAACAAGGGAAACTCGCCTACTTCTTCTTACCTACCACTATCTGAATGTTAGACAAATGGCTTAGTCAGAACGTTAACTTAGGATCTTGTCTTCCTTGATGTGAAGATCCTGATTTGGTCAAGTTGCCATCTGTCCCACATTTTTCGTTACATCGCCATCCGCCCCATTTACAGAGCTGACAGTTCATCTTTTAGAGAGAGTTTTACGGTGAAAATCCGGAACCCGATCTGTGTTGTTGGGTTTTATACTTTAGGTTCTGCGATATGTTGAGGGGGAAAGGGAAGGAAATTTTGGGGAAAAAGCTTCGCATCAGTTTTTGGAAAATAAATAGGAACTCTCTGTGGAGAGGTAAAACTCTCTGCACATGATGTTGATAACGATATAAGTTCTCTCCATGTATACCAATGTTTAAATCCTGCGATGGATCACTGGATGGGAGAGAGAATTGTCATTACTGCATACCATTGTTTAGTTGCTGCGATGGAGATGGAGCTTGAACTCTTGATTTATGTATGCGATTATTATGGTAATCTCTGCATCAAGTGTGTCGAATAGAAGCGTGAAATTGGGGTTTTGGTATGTAACCTTTACATCAAATACACCGGAATAGAAGGGTAGACTCAAGTTTATGGTATGTATCGTCCGCTTGAATGCTTAATAGAAGTGTACACTCAAGTTACTGGATATCTTCTGCCATTGAAATACTATCATAGTCTAGATCGTTTACCGTGTATTTCTTTTTAATGAGTTGATGTGCTGCCTGAGCCTAGATCGATCACCCTATTACTGGTTTCCTTCACAATATCTGTGTTATATACAGAGTGTTTCTATTCGGGTCCACCCTACTTTCACGTCACGATATTGGTATAATAGGTAAAACGTTGAATACTGACCATGTGTTCTCTGTATCCTGTAAGGTCCCGTAGAAGGTCAACCTGGTCTCTATTTCCTCTTATAGATCAGCGTTAGTACCAAAAATCGAAAACCGGTTTGAGATATGAGTTATCGAACAGCTGGATGATTCTGTAGGTACGTTTATTTTATTTTAGTAAGCTCTGTTTGTTTGATCGAGATGTTGATTAGTGACGATTCGTATGGCTGAGTGTGTTGAAGATCATGTTTGCTAGGAAGCATGTTGATCTTTGCCATGCATAAATAGCTACTATTAATAGATAAATTATCTGTGCGTTCCCTACTGTATCCTGACGAGTCACATATACCTATGCTTTATGAATCTCATAACATGTTTAATACTTATCTCGATAATTATATTACTGTAAGTTTGAAATAACCGCTTGGTATGTGGAATACAGCACGGGTCCGATCTAATTTAGTTGAAAATAAATTGTATTTCTCTGCATGTTCGTTGCATGTTGGATGAGAAGCTTTTGGATCCCTGGCATTGAATTGAATGTCTATTATCTCAGTATATTGATACACTTTGCCATTGTATTCCTTTTTCCTTCTCTGTTTGTTCTTGGAGGAAAAATGCAAGTCCGTTGTTGTATGTTGAATACAGAGTGGGTCTCTGTCTTCGGATCTCGGCGGTACACTACTTGCTATGCTAAAACCTTGGACGAAAGTGTTAAGATTTTGTCTGTATGCTAAATGAGATCATGGTTACATTTTTATTGGTATGCTTTTGTTTTAAAGTGATACTGCTACGTGTATGTTGAATGTAAGTCATGGATCTGTATGTTGAATCGAAATTCCTAGAATTGTTATTTTCCAGGTTTCAGATGTCATATTAAAATCATGGTTACATTTTGGGTTTATGCTGAGATAAAAGAGAGTTCTATTAGTATGTTGAAAGACAACATAGATTACTATCTTTTCTGTAGGAGCTCCAGTTATTGAAATGAAATCGTATTTCTCTGCTGGTTCATGAGAGAAAATGTAAATATGTCTTGTATGACTTCCATGCTTATGTCGGAAGTGATGTCGAAAGTGATAGTACCTCCTGTATGTTGAATGGTAGCATTGCTCGTTATGTTGAATGGTAGAATTGCTCGTTATGTTGAATGGTAGCATTGCTCGTTACTCTAGAAGCTCCGGTAGAAACTCTAGAAGGTGGGAGGTGAACAATACAACCAAGGGGTTGTAAATGTAAATTCTCTACTTGAGTGAATAAATAAATTAGAACCTTCCTCGTGGACGTATCCCAAGTTGGGTGAACCACCTTACATATGGTCTCTTATGCGTGATCTTTGTGTATGATTCTTTGTGTATGTTTCTAAATAACTCTGACATTATGCATTTATGATCACATGGTTGTTATATGGCCCTTTGGTTTTATTTGGTTTTATGTGTGTAATTTGTTGATTTGTAAACAATGCTGCGTTTTCATCCTATAAGAGGTTTGAGTATAAGGGTTTGCTTTGTGTGGAAAAGTATGGCTTGAGCCTACTCCTCGATATGAAATTGGCAACCATACTTGTTGTCTATTACTACTGTTAAATTTGTTCCATGAATGTGGTAAAATGTTTGATTAACAAGGGTATTACCCTGGGTCAAATGACCAGGACGATGATTATGATTTGATTTTTATACTATAATGAAGAAGTGAAATGCAAAATATGTGTTATGAGGGTCTGTAAAAGAACTGTTAGGGTTTAGGGTTTCTAAACTGTATGTTGGAAACCTTTGCAGAACTTAAAATAAACTTTATTTTGCTTTTCTATCCTGTATGTTTAGCAAACGATTAAGCAGTGGAAATAACAACGAACTACAGTAAACTTTTGATAATAAAATATGGAAACGGAAACCCTGAATTTAATCTTTGAAATGTCAGATTAGTTCTGTACAATGATGTTATGTAATTTGTGATAATTTATGTATCAGGAATGACTTCAATAATGAGTATAAATCATAGTAACGTTTTAAGAAAATAATTTTACTATTTGATGAAATAAAAACAGTTCTGTAAAGAATACAGTAATTAATACTAATTACTAATAGTAGGAAAATTAACAAAAATATACAAAATTGTTCTTTCATCATATTGGAAATTTGCCTATCATATCTATCTACCTTAATTCATTCTCTGTACTAGAGTACCATGCTGATCCATTAGTATGAGGAAAAATGCAGAGAATATTTTATTCAATCTTTCATAACTGTATTCAGTACTATTAAGAATCTTATTTGACTTAGATAATAAAATAATTGAATCCGTTCACTAATATCCTTGAAAACAAAAAATGTAATTATAACAGATAGAAAACTGTTAACTGCATAAAATTACAAAAATATAAGTAGAACCTGTAAGTGAAGATAGGGACGACAAACACCCAAGGAGGCATGTTCCTCCCAACCTATTCCAAAATAAGCAGCTCAACTGTGAGCTTCTTGTGAACCCCCGAGCGTGATTACTGAGCCACTAAGTCAATGGAATCTATGTAGAAGCAAGGCACTCAAAAATTCCTTCAGCACTCAACATCAACCTCCTATAATAACATGCCTTCATCACTCAACATCAACCTCCTGAACTCAATAAGAGTTTGGAAGACTCACAACATGATCAACAACATAGCATATCCCCTCATCAAATATCTTGGGTGCAAACACAGCAAAACCCCAAGGTAAATTTCCTCGTCAGGAAAAGTGATGAACGTCAGTTCATAATTTGATGGCTATTATATAGACTGCCTAGGTCTTTAGTGGTCAGTTTGGAATAAATGAGCCTCACGCTCCAGTCCCATCTTTCAGGGCACTCTGACCACATTTCAAGGGAGTTGTCCCATACCAACAACTAGTTAGTTGCATCATGGTGCTTCCACTTGTCCATTTCCTTCTACCTCAGATTCCATTCCACCTACTGGATCAGTAACCACTCTTTCAACAATCCTCTTACGTGTTTGTCTCCTATTTTATTTATTAAATAATAAAATATTGTGCAAATTACAGTCATCCTTGGACACCTATCCAACATAAAACTTTAGAATAAAAGTTATCATAATGTTTTCTAACACAAAATGTTTCCAGCAAAAAGGGTATGTTACAAGAGTTCATGCCATATAATTGGAAAAATATGAACTTGGCTGACAGCGGGCATGGGAGGAAAAATGTGGGAACGATTTAGGTCGGGCCGCATTCAAGTGTTGGATGTATAATTCACACAAATCTTTGTGTGTTCAAGTTGTGTGAGAGAACCATTGTGTGCATTTCTGGAAGTGTATTCTAATATAATACCTTAGTCTCCTTTTTGCATTCTATCCATGCTAATAGGTGTAGATTGTTATGGTATTTTTTTTCTGCTCATCCAACTGATTACTCTTTTTGAAATTGGATTTGTTTTCTTGTTTACAGCTTAGGGGTATTCATTTACTGGATTTTTCATTAGACTTTAAAGTGATGGGAAACATTAGTTTACTGCAATCACCACTTATAGACCCATTAAAACAAAATTTAGATCTCGCAAAACCCGGAATACAAATATACATGAGCTAGAATTTTGAAGCATTCTAATACGATGATGAAATTCCAAGATTTGTAAATCCTAATTGAAATAGATCACATAGACTTTGGATATTAAAATGGAGTCTATTCCAGTGGAGATATGAGGAATATCACTCACTTGAGTATATACTAGAGAATGTAGAAATCCCATGAATACAAATTAAAGAAACATATATACGATTTACAATGATGTTACAGTGCAACTAACCATGCAAATAACTAAACTAATAAATGTGAGTAGCCAAACAAAGATTTGCCCAGATGCATCAGTCACCATATAGAAATATCCCTATCAATGGCTTGTGCTTTAAGCATATGTATAGGTGAGGATGAGATAGGATTCAAGGGAATTTCTTTATGAAAGTCCAATGCAATGTCTACTAACTTTTCCACGAGGGATGGTTGTAAAACTTGATGGCGAGTAGAGAAGTTGCTGAAAAAGAAAGAAAACCAGGTGGTTATCGTCCTTCTTCTTTACATAATATGGATGGTATATCAACAAGCCCCCCCCATTTATCTTCTGATACCACTTCTAATTTGAGGTCCCAGAAAAATATATTAAAACCTTAGGATTATTAACAACATATCACATGCATACATACATATCTATGTATCATGGAAGGCCTCAGAGGGACTGGAACTAGAGTTGAAATTTTGCACATGTCATTGCAACAACGTCGGGGCTCATGAGGATTATAATGGATTGGGAGAGAGAAATTTATTCAACAGTCTTCTATTATGTGCATCACTTGTTCCAGCCTCTAGTAGGAATAATAGATAGTCTTCCGAACTTATTATTTAGTAATTAAATATCATAATTTACTAAAATAAGAGGCAGGTGAGATGTTGTACAATGTTACACCCTTCTATAGGTCATATGTAACAATTTAATAGCGATGAACTGCAATCAAAGGTTCTATAAGTATAACGGCCTAAAATGATTACTGCATGTTGCTTCTTCTCATAATTATATATTTTTGGAACGTTACATTCCGAACTCCATAATACCTAAATCCATAATCATATATTTGGATTGTTACCAGTTACATACTCATAGAGATAGAGAGCCATTACTCATAACACTAATGACCGCAATGGTCACCCATCAATCTACAACGAAAAGGAAGAAGACTCACCCAAGCACTAGGGAAATAATGAGCACAACGGGGAAATAATGAGCACGATGAGAAGAATAGTTCCAAGCCTCCAACGCTTGGCAGAGAGTTGTCAGTAGCTATCCTCAGTGGAAATCGTAACCCTAAAATCATCACCAAATCTGAAACCGGAAAGAATCAATTGCACACAAACGTTAATCGGCCTGAGGTTTCTTCATTGACCGTCGTCATTGTGGAAAATACTAGATCAAACAAAATAAAAAATGAAGACCTTAACGAATCCTCTTCCAAGAAGAACGCTCACGCCAGAAATAGATTTACTCATCATTTTCGTGGAAAAGAGGGTGTTGTGGTTTAGTGGTGAAGATGCTGTAACTTAGTGGTGGCTTTGGTGAAGGAATTTCGGTTGAGTAAGGTCACGGATTGAAGATAATGCCTGCACCTCATATTTTCAGTCACTGGGATTGCATGCTTTGCATGAGAAACGCTTACTATTCTCCCTACGAGAGAGAGGTGTTGCATTTTTCAAAAGAAAAAAGCAATGAATGCTACAAAGAATTTATGAGGACCCGATCAGCCAGTTGTTGGTTTGATCTATTGGTTGTCGAGCTCAGATGTCCTTTACTTCTGCTATACCTCTAGTCCGTAACTCTTTGACTCATGAACAACTGTTGATGGAGGCCGTAGTGGTTTGAGTTTATACTTTTGTATAGATCCCTGATTCTAGTATCAAATTTCATTGCCCGCGCATGGAGAAGGCATGTACCCTCTCAAATCTTGATTGCATGAAGAGACTCGGAATCTGAAGGTTTAAATTCTTCTTAGACCTGATTTTTCTTGATGTGAATTTTCTTGTTTGCCAAGAGACCTCTGTGTTTCAATGAATAGGTAAAGCATTATGCAAGTGAATTGGCAGATGTAGTTCAAGGTTATTTCATTGACCTGATAATATTTGTAAAGACTACACACCAATGCATTGTTTGGGGTTTGAGTGTACCTAATGATATTTATATATATTGTTTGCAGGGTTCATAAAAGATGTAGAAATCCGGGGGATTGGGGATCGGTTCTGTCTCGTATGATGGGGGTATGTGACAACAACCTAATGAATATCCAATTTAACTAGTCACTGGATTTAGCTAAATCCAACCTCACGGCAATTGCTGGTAGCTTATGTGTCTCAAGGGAGTGCATACTTATGGGTGTAGCCTAAGTAATGCTCTTGTTGTGCCATGAGATCTGGGTTCAAATCCCAACACTAATTAACCTGATTTTAATCTTAGTCTTTAAATTTTATAGAGATACCCAATTTTAGGTCTCAATTCAAGTTTTTTTCTTTGTACAAGCTAACAGATTTAACATGCAAACCTGCAGATACTAATAGAGTTCTAGATTTGATGGTACATTGATAGATTTTACCAGTTTGAGCAACTATAAAATTTAGCTTTACTAGGAAAAGCCCATAGGTCTTGAGGGTTTGAACCTTGCTCTGATACCAAATGTAAGAACCCTAAAAGTCATTAAAGCCACAAAATGACAATTAATATTAAATATGCATGCAGATGTCTGAACCAACACAAGAATCTAATAACATGTAAAATCTTATAAAATCCAGAAGCAGACAAGAACAACATGCATAGAAGATCTGACAAAGAAAGTGGATCTAAGCAATAATAACAGAAAAATATGCTACGAAAATTAAGGAGCCATACTTGGTTCGATGACCTAGCAGCTACCATTACCTTGACAGCTCTAATAGTGCAACTGAAGGTGGGGGGATGAATCTCCACCCAACCAACCCCTAGCCAATGGCTGAGGCCCCCGAGCCCCCAACAATTAACCCTATTCCAGTGTTATCTTGCTTTCCTCTCCTCCAGAGCTCCTCTTCCAAATTCCAAAAGACAAAAAAGACCCCTCTCTTCACTTATTCTCCTCCTTCTATCTCCTCCTTCTCCCAAATTCTTAATTTCTTATTTAATTTCTTTCTTTATGCAAAATTTGCTTTTCGATACTTCTTTTTCATGTTTCTTTTTATTATCTTACATTATATTTATTGTATTAAATATCCCCTATATTTTTATATGAGGGTTGTTACAATCCATTGATACAAAGATGCACAATTATCCTTCTCCATTCACACATAAGAAACCTGATACAAGGATCATCACTTCCCCTGTCCTGATTTACATTGTTTTGGGCACCCTTTGATGCCTCATAGGCTCATACATTTATACAGAAGGAATATGAAACCAATTCTAGTTCAGATCCACATTACATTCAACAATATCCTAACCCTTAGAAACTGCTATCTAATTTTAGAAAACACTTAACCCTATCTCGACAACTCACTCCATGAGATATTAAACCTTCATAGAATGCTTCCATTAGATGAGGACTTAGTTACATGACTCACTCAATGACTCATCACTCACCTAGTGACTCATCACCCATCTAGAATATAAGGAATTCAACATATTTACAATGAATTTATCAACTTAAGAAAATGTCAAGGCCCCTAAGATCTTACCAAACATTGGACATGGATGGAGAGAAGGATGCTCCTACATCACTTATGCAATATGGAGATATATATAAAAAATGGAAATCTTGTTTATAGATGAATGGAAATATCATTCAACAGATAATAGCAAGGAAAACTGCTTGACATGCCAACTAGTTGGCCATTTGACGGTTCACAAGATAGAGAAATAACTATAAAAACAATGTTGTCTTCTATGTTGAATTATCCCAGGCCTCGTTAAAAAATGGGGCGTTAGTTAAATACATTCAACTTGAAATGATCGTCATATTATACAAACAACAATTAATTTCTTGATTTGTGTATTTTTGACAACTTCTATATTTAATTGATGTCAATTTTATTGGACAACTATCATATTATTTATGGACATTGTATCATGTATCTGGTGATGTGTTTCAAAATTGAAGAACATGAAAGCAATATACATAGAAATATTGAAACATAATATTTTATTGATTGGGTTGTGTGTGTGTTTTTTTTGTTTGCATATACTAGAAGACTTGTCACTAGTAAACCATTGATTATTTTTTATTTCAATGGAGTTTTGCTACACGAAGTTCATAAAACAATAAATTCAGATTGCCAGAAACACCGGATATCGAATCAACCAAAAAGTATTATTGTATACGTCCAGGATTTAAGGAATTTTTTGAAAAATGCCTTAGTATATTTGAAGTTGGGGTATGGACATCTGCACAACATAAAAACATTGACAATTTTTTTCCAACATTATTACAAGGAACAAGATTGCAAAGGGAACAATTTAGAGTAATTTTAACACACAAATATTTTTCTTGCATAGCTAGAGAGGGTTATCAGGGTGATGGAAATCCTTATGTATTTTTCAAGCCTTTAAACAAAGTTTGGGACAATTTGATCCATGGCTGGGATGCTACAAATACAATGATTGTATATGACTCGAAAGAAAAACATGTTTGTAATGAGGAAGGGAACTGTATTATATCAAAAACATCTACTTGCCAAGATGTCAATGACACATTCTTGTTAGACCGATTATGGCCTTGCTTGTTGCACCTTAATGGCGTGAGTGATGTGAAGCCAATTGTGAATAAAATGAAAATGAAAGTATTTTTTTAAATAATACACTTATGTTTGTTTGTACTCGTATGTTCAATTTTAGTTTGATTATAATACTTGTAAAGTGTCGAGTTTGGTTTTCGAAAATGCAAAATCAGAGCTTGAAAGTGCCAAAATCGGTTTTCAATATTGCAAATTTAAGTATTGGAAGTGTCAAAAGTAGCCTTCCAAAAGGGAAAAATCAGGTTCTAAAAGTGCCATTATGATATTTATCAAATCGGAAAAGCACAAAAACCAATTTCAAAAGTGGGGATATCAAAAGCAAAAGTATTCTTTTGGAACCTGGATTTGGCACTTTTGGAATTGGATTTGGAACTGGATTTGGAACTTTTGGAACCATATTTTGCACTTTAGAAACCTTGATTTTTGGGTTTAGAAAGGTTTTTTTTACACGTCTTCAAAATGGCTTGGACTAGAATATGTCCAAGTTTAATGAAAAAGGTGTTAAAGAGCAGAACTCATAAGGGAATTATTGATCGCAGGATACTTCGAGGGGGAAACCTCCTTTGATCAAGCTCAATACAAATAACTCGTGGATGCCTTCATTGGACTCAACATGTACTTATATACTAAGTATAAGCTAAACAAATATTACTCCCCATGAATGTGGGATAATACAATATACTCACGGAATGACTTACAAAGCATATGCGTCCAATCAACAATATACTAACAAATTAAAGAGAAGGGTTGACACGGGTTCCTAACACCTTGATTCCATGCAAGAAATTACACACCTAAGGATCTTGAAGCAAATATAACCTCACTAGATTAGAAACATAGATTAGCATAAAAGAGAGATAGAAGAATAGCAAGAAACACAAGAGATTGAACTCAATTCGGATGAATCCACCTTCATCATTATTCAATAATATGTGTACAATATATAATATATCTCAAGAGAGAAATTTGTGAGCCTTAGGAGGCACTTGGGTAGATCACATCAATGCTAGGCTTGGTGAATTATTTCCACCAATCCATGACATTTTGTCAAGTGTTACTCCTATATTGGGCCATAATGAGGTCTAATGAACCTATGAGTACCAAGAGGACATTACGATAGTCAATTAATATGGATGCAATATTTATGAGGGTGAATTAGGTGGTTTATGGACTTGGTAGTGGCCATTAATGAGCAATTTTACAATTTCTAGTGCATTAGTGCCCTTGGTCCAACCTTATCCCATAAAACAGGGAACATGGGAGCCTCCCTCATTAAATGCATTAAGTAGGGCACCTTTGAATCCCCATATTAAGGAAATAGGGTGAATTTGTGGAAAAAATTGGCTATTATGACAAATCACTAGTCTAATATGTGGACAAACCCCCTAGACTAGCCATGATGAATCCAATCCATGAAAAAGCTTACACTAAACACTTGGAAACTTATGGAAGGATTATTAACCAATGCCTAGATGGGAATTATGCTCCAACAACAATTTCCATCCAAGTATCAATTCAAAGTCACTGTAAAAATACTTCCATTCTTATACTCAAGAAAAGATAATTGGACCCATGAAAATGTGGTGCTCAATTTGTTGAGAGACCTTCCCATCTATCCATATCTACGCATAAATCTAGATTGCACGTTGATCTTCCTTCCAGTGGTTACACTGTCTCTAAAGGAACCTACTCTGATTCAAATTTTCTAAGCCCAAGTGATACTTAGAGGGGGTGTGAATCAATATCACATAGTTTTATCCTTTCAAACATTTTTTATACCATGTAATCATTCATTAACACATATACTATGTACCCAAAGCAGTTTTTGATACAAATAACACAGTGCAAAGAATATGTAGAGAAATATTAAATATAAAAAGAATCTTGTTATTACAAATAATGTTAGGAGACACCAATATTCAATACAAATGTGAGAACCAACTCACTGATTTTGCTGACACCAATTAGAAAAGAACACTAATCCATTGGAGGCACCATCATGTGAGGACACCAATCCTCTTATGAGCACCAACTCATAGTATGTAAGCACCAGCTTGTACAATCAGGAACCCACCTGATTTGTTAGGCACCAACATGTGGAAGAAACCAATCTTCTATCCTTGCCCTGTCCTACCACCCAAATATAGATTTGTTGATGTATACCCCGATCACAATCCACTTTCCACTTTCTGAGATGTTTCCTCTTTTCTGTGCAAACTATTGAAAAAACTATACCTCACATTTCCATCTCTTTATGTGAGACCATTTCTTGTATCCTTCTATTCAAATCCTCCTTGTACAAATTCTTCTTGTGTTCTTCACAAATGATCCTTATATTTCTATGCAATCGCTCCTTGTATTTCTCCTTGTCCTATAATCCCACGCACTTCCTGAAGTTATTCAGTCATTGAATTGCCTAAGCATTTCATCAATTCCCTCAAGCTTCGAATTTCATAATACTACATATTTTGTGCCCAATATTATCTCAACACACATCAATCTTTCTCTTATTTATATCAATCTTACTCAATTGATATGTCCACAAGTTTTGGTTTCTCCAAGTCGGTGACATCCCTTCTTCCTTTCTTCTCGATCAAGCTTACCGCACCTCTTATTCTTTCGTCGACGTGCACTTTTGGGTATTTACAGAATTCATGGTAATTCAACCACTTATCATTATCCTGTGCTGATAGAGTTGCATGACTTGGTGGGTCTTGCATGCTATATTTCCATGACTTGGTGGGATTGGCTCACATAAAAATTTATTCTATATACTTCTTCATGTTGGATTTAATATTTCAATGCCATCACCAAGTTCAACAATCTCTTTGACATGTGGTGGGGATTGCTGAGACATGCACACATATTTTCTATATACTTCTTCAAACTGGATTTAAGATTTCAATGCCAACACCAATTTCAACAATATCTTTGACATGAATAACAACACCAAACTCAACATCTCTTACATCCTATTTACTTCCTAATCCATTCAATTATTCATTAAAGATAGAGGTATTGCAAGCAAGAATTATTTATCATATAATATCGAATGATGAGTGAAGACTTTCCAAGAATAATGAAGGGGTTTAAAACTTTTGGCAAATCATTTAAACATTTTGAATCACCTATAATTTGTTTAAAGCACCTATATTGTAAATTACAAGTATAAAACAAATTTTTTATTTTTTAACCATTATTTCAGATGATCATACATATCCTTTATCATGTAAAACCACCCAACATAATTGAGGAAATGAAGTTATAACTAACAACTTTCACAAAAAACAAATTAGAAAAATATGAACATTGTCTTACTAAACCTTCATCATAATTAATTACAATAGGAAACTAGTTTCAAAAGTAATAAAACCTCATTTCCAATTGTACAAGCCATTTACAATGACAATTCACAAATGACAAAAGCACTTCCCTATTAGAGAATATTGGAAACAATCATTTTGATAAGCCTCTGCAAATCCAAGGGCCAATTAAACCATCAATCCTAACTAAAAATATATTTTTATGTTGAAGTATCATTGGTTATTTCTTTTTTCAAGTGGAAGCATTACTAATTTTTTCTTTTTCCTTTCCTAATATAGGTTTAGGGATCAAATTGAATTATGCATGTACTTATTAGACATGTACATTCTCACCATAATTGTCTACAAATCGCAACCACTAGGAGGTTGTATCATAAAAACTCATTGTTCAGCTCTATGTGTCATGAAGAAAAGATAGAACGTACCCATACTATTTAGGTTAAGGGCCTTGAGGTTTTCAAGGGACCTCTTAGTTGTCACTAGAAGTTGAACTCCTTCATTTTATGCTTTCTATTTCATAGAAATTGTTAATCTAGGCAATTTGTGTAGCTTACATTAGTTCACATCTTATTTCTTCTTTCATATTTCTTTGATGTTAAGAAAAATACTTTAACTCATTCATTCATGAAAACAAGGGACCTAAAGACTCATCTTGTCCCAAGTATGCTCTTTACCTTGCACTCTTAGTGATATGGGAAAATTAGAAAGGGGTGAAAGGTTTGAAATACCTCCGTTTGAAAATTCAACTCATTTTATTTTCATCAATATTGTAATAGCTGTTATTTGCAAAATCATTTAGTCACACTTAAAATTTAATTAAGGAGAATAAAGAACCATCAATGTTCACATGTCTTTTCATTATTATTCTCTTTAGTTAGTTTAAAATCCGATTTCTATTATTCTTTCAAACACGTGTGACATTCCCACTTGAAGCACATACCACGAGAGATAAAGTCTCTTTCTAATCAAGTATGTTCTTCATCTTACAGTCATAAGTTACCTAGATGAATCTAAATGATAAGGAAGTTTGGAATACCTCTTTGCTCACCTCTTGAATCAAATTTGGACCATCATTAAATTAATATCACATTGTAATTTTCAACCAACTAAAATCCTCCATCAAAAATATCACAAAACAATATTTTAGTTAGTTTAGGATTTATTAGGCTAGGCATCCAAAAAATTCCTACCAATCTTCTACATTTTTGAAACATAGAGGTTGTTGAATTTTAGTGTACTTCTCAAATCCTGCTATAAGCAAGTGTGAAAAACCCATATATGAAGGAACGATACACAAGAACATAAGACCCTAGGTATAGTTGTTTCTATTCGCCTTGGAACCACATAAAACCACATCGAACTAGCTAGCTCTTTGTGGAGGAAGCACTTTACCATTCGAGGCCGATACACTTATCCACACTTGACAAATGCAACTTGGCCAAACGATAGGATTATCACTAGGTGGAATTTGTGGGATTCAGTTGCACGTGAGTCATTTTTGTTGGCTATTGGAAATGTTTCCATTCCTTCTAGAACCTCACCCCAATATCCCTCATTATGTGTGATTATTTCATACCTTCACTAGCCATCTTTGGTGGGTTCATAACTGCAAATAAGAGAGATAATGGAAGAATGAGAGACTATTTGAGAGGAAGGACATTAACTCAATCAAGGAATATACATTTTCTTTCTTTTTTCTTACACGAGATCATCTAAAATGTAATTAAAAAGAACAAACTTGATAAATCACTTTCACAAAAACTTGACACGTATCGCCTCACTTGCACCATATTGCATTTGTTATTGAGGTTGTAATATTTTTGCATATGTTCAAATGTGTTTAATTCCTTTTACCTCACACTCATTGGATCACACAACCATCACCATTTCATAACAAAGAGCCTTTACATATTCTCTCAAGATGCAAGGACTCCCACCTATTCAAGTAGGATTTCCAACACTACCTCCCTATAGACCAAGAGGGAGATCATAAAGCCAAGGGAATAACCATGAATCTTTGTTAGAATCAACTTTTCTTGGACATAAATTTTCTAAACCACCACATCCACCTATAAAAGGATGTAGCACACAACCTCCACCTCGTGGAGGAGGTAACACACCCCCACCACCTCCACCTCTCGGAGGAGGAAAAAAGACCCCCACCTCCTGGAGGTGAAAACACATAGAAGAAAATGGCAAGATCATCACATCCATTTATTGTGAGATTAAATCTCCTAAACTTATCCAAGCTTATAAATGACCACATTTTACATGATGCATCTTGGCCATACTTTCCCCACAAGCTTCCCTCTAATATTCCAAAATTCAGTGGAAAGAAAGGTGAGGATCGAATAAATCATGTGATGTCATTTCACCTTTGGTGCTCCCCCAACAACATCGCCAAAGACAGAGTTCATCTTCGGAATTTTGAGAGAAAACTTATAGGTATGATGCAGGGGAATCAGGGCCTAAGAAAAACAATCAAAGATGATCGACAAAAGAAGTCTGACCAGGGGAATCGCCGACAACCACTGGTGTAGGAAGACTAGTAGTCGAGTAGGAATTTGTTGAAGTATGGTTGACAGGAGCGAGAATTGACACAGTCGAAAGTCGACATAAGGTCGAGTAGAAACATCGATGGAAGCGACATAGTACAAGCATGGACGATGGGGTGGATGAAAACCATGGAGAATAAGTGAATTCTACATGTTAAGTTGACAACTGGAGAAGTAGAGAATCGTCGACGTGTTGAAGTGTGGACCAGTCGAAGTGGACTATGATTAGACCGACAACTGTAGGAAATTCAAGAGGCACAGAGTTCGAGAATTGAAGAAGTCGAGGCAACATACCTACAACTGTTGTGGGTAGTTAAGGACGTTTAAGGTAGTTAAGAAGGTGGTTGGGATCAAGCCATATGTCACCACAGGAAAAGGTTGTACATGCACGGAAAGGGGGCGCTGACAACTGCAGGTCTGCAGGATTAGTGATAGATTGGAGAATAGAGTAAGGAAACCTTTGGGAGACTGAAAGGGTGGACCTCAGGAACGAAAATATAAAAGAGTAGAAGACTGGTGTGAAGGAACATAAGAGAGAGCGATGATCGATGATCATATATCGCACACAAAGAACGAAGGTTGTTTATTTATTGTAACAGGATGAGGCTGACTTGTTTATTAATTTACATGTAATTTTGTAAATGATTCAATTAATAGAATCCAAATTCTTTGCATTTCGAGTTCACATCTTATCTATTGTGATCGTGTTGGTGTAGGTTGTGTGATTCTATTAAGAAAGAGGGTTCAACCGACCTGACTTGCATCAAGTGGTATCAGAGCGGAAGAATCCTATGAGCAGGAGAGATTCGGATACCAACAAGACTAGCGTCAGTTGGTACCAGAACAGGAAGAGCCTATGTATGCATGAACATATCCAGCTGTAGTTAGGTATAGTTTTGCATGTGTGGTGAAAATCCGATTGTGATCGGACAAGGGGAGATTTTTAGCTGTGATAAAAAACAATGGCATAGAGAGGTGTACATGTCTGTGGTGTAGGACGAAGAGCGTGAGGACATGTGGGAGTTATGGTAGATCGTGAAATGTTCGACGAGTGGATGCGAACAATGAAAAGCTTGACAATTGAGGTCACAATAGGCAAAGAAGCTCAGAGACATGGATGCATTCCCGACACACTTTACCATAGTGACGAAGAAGTCGAGGAAGTGGAAGATCCGAAAAGGAAAAATGGATGTACCTACCTACTTAGGAATTATGGATCCAGAAGACTTGATAGACTGGATCAGAGTGATTGAGAAATACTTCGACTTAGAGCAGCTAGAGGATCCCAAGTGGGTTCAAACTGCATGTTTGAAGTTGAAGGGTTATGCCTCATTGTGGTGGTACAATGTTCAGGCTTACGGAGTCAATAAATGGAAGGAGAAGATCAATTCTTGGGAAAGAATGGTTTCCAAGCTAAAGGAGAAGTTCTTTTGAAATGACTATGTGATTTCCTTGTTCATGAATTCGCACACTTTCGACAGAAAGAGATGATCATGAAGGAGTACATGGAAGAGTTATACAGATTGTCGATTAGATCTGGTCGATCCGATGAAGGTGAAGAACCATTCGCAAGATATGTAAATGGTTTGAAATATATCATACAGGATGAGTTGAGCCTGTCGAAGTTCAGAATTGTTAGTGAGGCCTACCAACTAGCCCTGAAGGTGGAGGAAAAGCTGTCGAGAAGAACAACATTGACCATAGGAAAGATGACTAGTCGAGGTGGGAATATATATCCCACAAAGGGAATAAGTAGTGGGACGAGAAGAGAATCCGTTGAAGATAATCAACACGCAGAAGGGACAACGACCAAGGAAAGTTGCAAGAAAACCAATGGGATAGTTGAGAGACCCACGGTTGGGGTGCATTTGGTCGAAGTGGTCCAGCAGAGAGATGAGGTGCTGACAGACTAGCTATAATCTGTTATAAGTGTCGAGGAGTGGGACAGAAATCTTATGAACGCCCATAAAATTTCCATGCGGCATAGGAGTCAAAGCCTAGATGCCAATGAGAGGGAAAGGGAGACGAGAAGTTGGGTTCGACATCCTACAGTGGTGAAGATGACAAAGAAAAGAGTCAAAACTTGACGACTAGGACGACGTTGGTCCATAATGACCGATGAGAAGAGAAGGAGCTAGTGCAGTGAAAGGATATTTTCCGAACCAAAGTGTTGATCACCAACATATAATGCAAGAACATTGTCAATGGAAGTAGTACCGAAAACCTAGTGTCGATGGAGGTCATCGACAAGTTGGGTTTGAGATGTCAACAACACCCAAATGCATAGAATATATCCTAGATACAGAAAGGACATCATGTGAAGGTAACCAAACAGTGCATGATCAACTTCAAGGTTGGGAAACTTGAAGACAGTGTGTTGTGGGATGTAATCCCAAAGGACGCTTGTCACTTGTTGTTAGGAAGACAATGGAAATATGATCGGAAGATGATCTATGATGGTCGAGGCAACACAGACACAGTGTGGAAAAATGGCATGCGAAGAATGCTGAAGCCAAAGTAGTAGGACAACAACGAATGCAAGGAGTGTGAGAGAAAGTATTGGGAGAAGAGAGTGTTGATGTGCTCAGCAAAGGAATTTCTGGAAGAAGAGGAGAAACGGTCAGGTAGTTTCGCCATCATTCTGAAGGGACCGAGTGTTGAACCATCGAAGACAGAGAGAATTCCAGTCGAATTCAAAACTATGCTAGACGAGTTTGAGAGGATCATGGTCGAAGAGACACCGACGGGATTTCCATCGATGAGAAGCATATCCCATCAGATCGATTTGATTCTAGGGTCGCATTTTCCAAAGAAGGAACCACAGAGAATGGATTCGACAAAGAGTGAGGAACTGAATCAACAATTCCAGGATTTTTTAGACAAAGGATTGATTAGAGAAAGTCTGAGCTTGTACGCAATGCGAGCTATACTAGTGCCGAAGAAAGGATGAGAATGGAGGATGTGTACAGAATCCAGAGCTATTAAGAATATCACGATCAAGTATATATTTCCATTTCCAAGGATGGATGACTTGATTCATTGTTTGAGTGGATCTAGATATTTCACCAAGATCGACCTGAAGACTGGATACCACCAGATCAGGGTCAGAGAAGGCAATGAATGGAAGACAAATTTCAAGATGAAGGAAGGACTGTATGACTGGTTAGGCATGCCCTTTGGATTGACTAATGCTTCCAGTATGTTCATGAGGTTGATGAACGAGGTATTGAAGCTGTTTCTGGGAAATTTCGTTGTAGTGTATTTCGACAACATCTTGATATTTAGTCAAACCAAGACAGAACATTTGGAGCACATTCGACAAGTGTTTCGGAAGCTGTAAGAAGAGAAGTTGATGGTGAACCTACAGAAATGATTCTTCATGAAGGAAGAACTAGTGTACTTGGGATTTGTAATCTCGGGTAAAGGGTTGGTGATGGACCTAGAAAAGGTGAAGGCTATATTGGAATGGCCAGAACCGACAAGCACGATGGAGGTGTGTAGTTTTCATGGTGTCACACCCCAATTTACTCAATCTTTAAAAAAAAATATATGTACATGTTGACGAAATTAATTATTATGGTGCAAATATGAAATACTAAGAGGATGCATTTGTGACTACGCATTGTCTATTGATAAGTTATAATTTGTATTTCGGTCCTATACATGCCTTAAATATTTATTACAGTTTTGTTTATGGAAACGAGCCATCCTTAGCTTAGAGAATTCATATCGTGTAATGTTAATACCTTATTTTATTATTATCGTAACCCATTCAGAATGTTGTTTACTTCTTATGTAGTTTTTATTATGATACTTCTGAGTTGTTCATGTTTAACAATAGCGCCATAAACCAATTTACGCTATTAAGCATGCTAAAAGTGATTGTACACCAATTTTTTATAAACCCATAATATTCATATGGCAATGCCATAGTATATATATGAACTGGTCATACTTTAAATAATATATACCATAGTATATATAACTATTCACACTTTGTATAACCTATATATTAATACCATGAATTATAAACAATCCAATGTATAAAAACTATGCCTATATATCAATATATTGAAATCTATCAAAACCATGTTAAAACTATGCATACAACCTACCTATGCTCTTTCAAGCTTCATAACTAAGCGAACTATATTATGCATGCTCTCACGATCCATGCTAGCCAAGGTTATGAGATTAAGCTTACGCGTTACATGTTATAACATGGTATGAAAACGACTATATGCTAAGTAATGAAATCATACGATTTAAAACATAGTGTTGATTATTTGATTTAAAACATAGTGTTGATTATTCGATTTACCAACAAAATATGAATGCGACCATATAAAAATCGGTTCGCTAAGGTAGAAGATATGGTTATGGGATTCATTTATGTGATTAAAATCTCGAGATCACAGTTGTAATGCATATCCAATATTTGAATATCATTCAATAACATCTCGTATTAATTCTATCTCTCTGCATATTAAATTTCATATGAGTTTTGTATTAATGCGTGGCCTGCCTTGGTTATCGCAGGACCATTGGAGACTGCTAGCTTGGCTGAAGGATGGTGAGGCCATGTGATGAATTGATCACCGTATCATGTACTGGTTCATCTCCTAATGCGTGGAAAATATATGATCGTTGATCACAATCCTCAGGATCGTAACTGATTTTCCTCCAGGGTTTAGTCAAGCTACGAGGTAAGGTAGTCCTGTTCATTTGATTTTATACCATGCAGTGTTATTCTGATGTGATAAAGGGTGGCTCTACATAGAGATTTCCAATCATGTTGTCGCCATGGTGAAATGTTACATCCTCACATTCTTGGAAGTGCTTACGATGGTTTCCCTCCAGATCGTAAGGTTTTTAGTGCTCACAGTTTGAATTTGTGATTTCGTCATTTGGATGTCTTGGGTTCTATCAGAAAGTGTACGTTGTTTAAAATTAAATCCCGATGGGATTTGTTGGAAGCCAATGCTAACAGTGAGTAATGCAGTTCTCGACATCTCTGTTCGACCTTAAGGTTAAGTACAGAAACATTTAAACCCTTACTGTGTTTATTATGCAAAGTCACGATCCCATCACTAACTTGTCTTTAGTAGAGGTTTTTCTTTACAGTTAGTTATATATTGAAACATAACCATACTCGTTTTATTGTGTATCTTCTAGGGAGAACGTGCTATGCTGTAAACTCAGGGGGCACACCGGCCACCATGACCCTGGTAAGCATTCCCCCATTATTGTTTTATGGTTTAGTTATTACTCATAAATTCTTTAGACCCTAACTTACTCTTTAACACTTCTTTCAAGTGGTCTCGTGGTTGTGGCTATTATTTGTGCGTTTAATTCGGTACACGTAAATGGAACTTCCACACGAGTATGTTAATTTCTTACTAATTCAAGCTTACGCATGGGCTGAGACAACCACCGGGAATTTAAAGATTTGTTTGTTTAAACTCCAATCCGATCGGCTCTGTTAATTATTTACGAGCTTGTTTAATGAAGAAAGTGCTTGTCAGCATGTTCTATTTCTTGTATTAAACAAAACTTTGAGTACTTTCAACTACTGAACCCTTACGGCTCTGTATTTGTGATTTGAACTTTGAATTTATTTATACAATGTAATTAAAAGATTGATTCCCTTTAGCATTCAAACCCTATGTTGTGTTTATGAGAAATATTGCATTACTGCCACTCAATGAGGGACTGAGCATGCAAAGGGATTAGAACAACCTATTTAGTTGACCAACCAAATCCACTAGAGGACAAGATAAAGAAATCCTATGATTAAATAAAGAGTCAGGAATATATATATATATATATATGTATTAATAAAAGAT
Organism: Larix kaempferi; assembly: GCA_027924585.1. Lineage (NCBI taxonomy): Eukaryota > Viridiplantae > Streptophyta > Pinopsida > Pinales > Pinaceae > Larix > Larix kaempferi. Next base: position 25,521,944 of record BSBM01000435.1, on the reverse strand, counting down.
AAATAAAGTAAGAGTCACATATATATATAATATATGTATGTAATAAAAGATAAATAAACTAAAGAGTCGAACTTATACATATATATATTATATAAACTAAATAAATAAACTAAGGGTTCTACTACAATCTAAATATATAAATAACTAAGAGTTCAGTTATAAGAAAATCATAGTGATATTTAGTTATATAAATATATATATTATTAAATAAATCATAACTATGAGTTAAGAGTATAAAGACACTAAAAGTCTTGTTAAGACAAGCTGTCAAGTCAAGCAAACAAAACCATCTCAAATACAAAACCCTAGGTTGCACTCCTCGCCAAAAATAATTATAAATAGAAGGATGGTACAAAGAGATGGGTGTCGAATAATGAGATTGGAGATTCCAAGTCTTGCATCCAGAGAGTAAATATTAATTCCTCGCTAAGGAAAGATAACAACAGCGTCTCCCTAGGCATTCTAGTCTCATTGCATGCTCGAGTTAGCTCGGGGGTGATCCATCAAACGAACCAGGAACGGTTTTGGATCTATGGTTGGGAGGAATGTGGCATTTTTGAAGTTAATCGACCACATCATTACAGGACTAATAAGTATTTTCTATAAATCTATGTTCATATTTTACAGGTTAAAGAGGTAATCCAAGTGATCTCTATAGACCCCCGTGAGCGCATGTTGGAGAACCTAAAAACATACTACTCAGAATCAAACTCAACCTCCACTCCGTTGATGCTAGTGCCTCCAGGTAGGTGCTCAACCAATCATTTTTGTTGTTGTTTTTTTTTGTTTTCGATTATAATTTTAAATTTAAAAAAAAATACAATCAATTAAAAAACCCAAAAAAATCATTGCAGATTAAATACACCTAACAAAATGACAAACAAACCACAACCATCAGAGGAAACCAATGAAACTGAACCATTAGATGATAACATCAACATTGGAATGGACAATGAACCTGCTAATGAACCATCTGAAAATCCCAAGGATGAATTACATCAAGATTTAAACTAATTAAGGGTATTAAGCGATGAATTAAAGAGCACCAGGGAACCCTCTCGGGTTTCCCTGGCTACATCATTGCAAAACATCATTGAATCCATGAACACTTCCCATAGTGAGATCGCAAATCGTAGCCAATATAGGGCTCGAATGAGGGAGCACTATTCCACTGGGATCTCCAAAGAAAAAATTGAATACCTTAACATCACTAAAGCACAATTCTACAACAAATTCATAGATCCAAGGACAAGACATCCTCTATATGTGAGGAAGATATGGGCTTGCATGGACTGGTGTATATACCAGCCATGGAGAGATAACTAGAGAAAGAGAAGGTTTGATCCGGGTCATGTCCAGGAATCACGAGGGGGACAACAGTTCGAATTAATGAGTCGGATCTGCTATGGCGGAAGCTTAACAAACATAATGAGCAAAGTAGGATTACGCAATACAGATAAACACAAATACTCACAAACAATATGCATGAATGTGAATTGTTCTTCTATTACTTGCAAACAGATCAAAACTGATTGATTCTCATCAGCCGTATGTTACAATAGTTTACACACTTATATATAAGTCTAAGACACTTGGGTTTCTTCCCGTTACATTCAGTTACAAGGAAGAAGTTAGAACGATTTCAACAGTTCAACCGTTACGGTCGACTAGAAGATAGAGAGATAGTTTGTCAAAGTTCGACAGTCGATGGTCGCATGTCGACGCTGCTTGTCAATGTCGTGAACTGCAGGATTGTAGAACATGTCGAAGGTGCGGAACATGTCGTAGTATGTTGAAGTCGAGACTCGTCGGAGTTGTGTCGAAATTGAAAACCTATCGAATTGCTGAAGTTGTGAAAGTCATGTTGCATCGAAAGTTGTCGAAGTTGTATCAGCAGTGACGAATGGTCAAATATGTGTTGAAGTCAGCATCTAACAATAAATGCCAACTACAATGTGGATCAGACCTCCTTCCTTAAGAAACAATGGACCCCATTGTTTGCTTGTGAAGGTGAGGAAACTTGTTAATCACTTCAGTAGCAGAGTACCACTTTCCTTGGGATGGTATTTGGCCAGCTTCAGCAAGCTGAAACAAGGGAATTGTGTTCATCCTTGTAAGGTGTACTCGTCGTCCCACAATGGTGTTGCAAGGAAGAGGCTCCTTAACATTTGGATGGATGTCTTTGAGTGCTGCTGTGGAGAATTCGTTCTGTTCCAACAAAGGTGCATGGTATGGTCGAAGCAGATCCACATTGAAGACTGGATGCAGATCCAGGCATGCAGGAATGTCGAGGTGGAAAGCGTTTTTACCAATCTGTCGAAGAATACTGTATGGACTATATTGCAAAGGCTTGAGTTTTTTGAACGGACCAGTGAAGCGCTCCTTCTTATGATGTAACCAGACCTTATCCCCAATTTTGAATGTATGAGGAATACGATGCTTATCGTGTTGGGCCTTAGTTTTCTCATTTTCTCTGTGCAACATATCATGTGCTTGCTTCTGGATGCTGCAAATATGTTCTCGAAACTTAACTGCTTTATCAAATTCTCACTGGCTGCGGTCTGTGTCGGATTTTGGCTGTGTCAATTAGCTGATCAAGTCGATAGGCGCTGAGGGTTGAAATCTGTAACAGACTTCAAAGGGACTCTTTCCTGTAGAGATCTGTTGAGCACGATTGTAGCTGTGTTGTATGAATGGAAGACTATCATCCCATGTGCATCGATGCTGGTGATTATACATGTGAAGCAGTTGTACTACCAAGCGATCCACAACTTTCGTCTGTCCATCGGTCTAAGGATGGAAAGTTGTCGACAATGAGAGTCGTGTGTCCAGCTATTTCCAGAGGGTCTTCCAAAATACGCTGATGAATCTGGAATCTCGTTCGGAAATGATGGTTTTGGGTAAACCAAAGTGTTTCCAAACATGTGTAAAGAAGAGTTGGGCGATCCTTTGCACTATCGTGGTCTTCTTACATGGTATGAGAATGGCCATCTTGGAAAATCGGTCTACTACTACTAATATCATGTCATGCTGATGTCTGGTAGTAGGATAACCCATCAAGTAGTCCATAGAAAGAGATTCCCATGGTCGACTAGGAACTGGTAGAGGTGTATACAATACTTGTCGTTGATTAGGTGGCTTAGCAATGGCGCAAGCCACGCATGATCGAATGTGCTTGTTGAGGTTAGATTTAAGTGTAGGCCAGAAGAAATACTTCTACAAAATAGCAATTGTCATTGCTACTCCAAAGTGTCCTGCAGTCTTGCTGTAACCAAATGAGTTGTTTTCGTTGCTCACCAGTCGGTAGACAAAGTTGTCCAAGCTTGTATAGTGTTGGTCACCCTATATGTCAATTAATTAAAGCTAACACATAGGATGGTCAATATAAATTGTCAAACCCAGGGAGGTCTGTTATTTCAATGGTAATAAGCATAATTTGTGCATAAACATGTCAAGCAGTTGATTTACTAAATGTAGATAATGATCCTACCAGTCTACCGAGCCAAACTCACTCCAGAAAGCAGACTAAGCTAATTCACACATCTAGGGAATTGATTGAAACTACCTTCCTATAGAAATCACCCAACGGTTATAAAATTAAGAATAGAAATAAACCAGATTGCTTTTGCAAGAAGTTAAATCCTATAATTATCAAACTATAATAATTGATCTTTACCAAAATGATCTATCCAGTAGCTACTGTTACTCAATCATAATCTGCCTACTTTAAATCAATTGAAGATACAATAGCAACTAGAATCTAAAGGTTGAACTCTAATTGATAATTACTGTAAATCCTAGAAAGCATAAACAACTAAAAGATATTGGAATTGAGCTTGGTTGTTATAGTTGATTCAAACACACGTGCATTAAATGAATTATCCTACACAGTTGACTATCACACCAATCTGCTACAACTATTCAAGATGTAATCATGAACTACCAAAAGGAAATCTAATCTCTGTTGCAGTTAACAGTAACATTTGCAATAACTCCACACCACACGACAGAAAGAAAGCTAATTCACCCTACCTACTTTAACCGACTATCTCTGTGAGAAGGCGGGCCCTGGCCTTCTAACAGAGATGCCGAGAATCACAACACATTAAGACACAGAAATGAAGAACTCTGCTCTCATATTAATGATGGAAATTGACAGTATCAATGTTCTATTACAGCTTATGTAAAACGGTAATTGTCCAAGCCCAAGCAACGAGAGCCTTTGCATATTTATACATTGACAGTACAGATCACGATCCACTAAACTTGTGCAGCAATGAAGATCTATGATATTCATGTTGCGGAGTTACAACTAATTGTTATAGCTACATTAAACAAGGTTGTTACTCATGAAGGAGCTGTTACTCTAGTAATCAATGGATCAATGTATTTGGCAGTCTAGAATGCAATCTGGCTGTTGCAGCTGGGTTCTGTTTCAGTGAAAGTCTGTTACAGATTCTCATGGTTGAATGCGCTGTCCTTAGAGTTATGACGAGTTGGTGCTTTGAAGAGTAACAGCTGGCGCCACTTGGATGATACAACTGCACTTTAGACCTTGACTAAATGAAATCACATAGATCAGCATAAACCAAGGACTAAGATCCAGAATCTTTAACAATCTTAGGCATAAAATAAATAAAGCAATAACGAATTATACCTGTCAATATTATTGATTGAACTGGAGAAAGACATTGATATAGATTATGAAAGTAGGATGAAATCAGGGCAAAATGATGTAATAAGGATGGCCAGAAAGGGGAAATTCCTAGACCCAACATCTCCCCCCCAACTATCCAATTGCATGTCCTCATGAAACAAACTCCCTTAGTTTGAATCTAAGTCTGAGTTGAATCTGTGAAGATTTGTAAGATTGTAGGCAAGTTCTGGTGTCTCCCCTCGAGGCACAAACTCATAGCAGGATATCCAATGCTCCCAACACACCTCTTCTTCTTCTACAGTCAAAGCATAGATGTTTCTGTAAGGACTCATAGGCAACCATATGAGAGGGAATTTGAATCTTAAACCAATCCACCAAGACCCACACTTTTTCATGCACTGCACATATCCAGGAATCCTTGTCAAACCTTTCTTGAAATTATTAAAGCCATATCGATCCATTTTCTTCAAAGATGAGGAAGAGTACAACCATTTGTATTGACTACCTTCTAGGGCATCCTGCTGCATATTAAGAATCATTGGGACACATGGGGTAAGGATTTTATCTCGCAGGATTTCAAAGTATTGGGCAATTGAAGGAATCCTAGGAGATTTAGCATGATTTTCTATGAATGCTTTTGGATCCTGAGGTTCCCCCCCAATCCAGAGAATAGAATTCTCCTCATTCTTGAGGATGGTTTGGAAAGCATCTCGGCATCTTACATGGTTAATGACAAAAGAGGCAAATGCCCTCAGCTGAACATCCCCTAGATAAGGTAATGCATTAGATGGAGAGTCAATATAACAAGCCCTGTCATGTAAATACAATTCACATAACAAATGATCCTCAAAATCACTTTTCAGAAAAGTCTCCAAAAACTGAGTAGATGTTGGAAAATCAAATGATCTCCCTTCCTTAAGAGCCCTTAATTGAAATAAAGTTGTCTGCTCATGGAGAAAGATAGGGTAAGAGGGGGATGGAGCCCTGCAACTCAACAATTCTATGGAAAGAGTGTACATTTTGTCTATTTCTCGTTGCAAGGACTTAAGTTTCTTCAATCCTTCTAATTTTTCTTGAAGTTTCTCCCACCAGAGTTTCTGGAAGAATAACGCTTCATCCCACTTTTCTCTCAGCCGTTTAATGACATTCCTATGTTCTTAGAGAGAGATCATACCTGTCCTGAATTGATCAATCCACTTGAGCCATTTATCCAAATCGAGATTTAACGAGAGGATCCTCTTCTCCAGCTGTTGAAATATTCTATCTTCTACCTCCTTTCCATCATCAGAGTCAAGATAAATGACTTCCTTGTTTTGGTTTGGCACTGTAACAGCTTCATCCTCTATTGGAGTGGTAGCGGTCTGTGCCTATGGTGCAGTCTCAGCCATGGATTTTGGGGATGCTGGTTCTTGTGTAACAGCATCCTTTATTTCCATATCAACCTCAGCCCCCTCAACCTGTGTTACAGTCTCAGCCAATATTCTTAGGATTGCTGGTTCTTGTGTGACAGGATCCTACCTCTCCATTTCAATCTCAGCCATCTCAGTTTGTGTTGCAACTGTAGCAAATGATTTTCGAAACACTGGTTCTTGTGTAACAATGTTTTCTTCTTGGTCCTCGATATCAAATGTTGTTGTCTGAGTTGCAGCCTCACTATTTATTTTCAAGGGTACTGGTTTTTGTGTGATAGTCCCCTGTTCTTCAATTTCCTTGAACTACTGAGATTGTTTCTGGGTTATATCACGTCTTTCTGACTTATGAGACTGGTCCTGAAGAAGCTCGGTATCCCCTGATGGCTAGGACTGTACTGTTTCATCTCCTAAATTCAAATCAAGAATCTCTTCAATTCTTGGCTCATTTTCCCCTATCAATTCGATTTCTGGCATTCCTTCTTCCACCTCCTCTATCTGTACATGCCTTTGTGTTACATCTCCCAACACAACAATACTGTGTCCTACTGCAAAAACTATATCTCCACACTCTGGACAAACAGTCTCTCCATACTTCTCATTTTCAAATGCAAAAGATGAATTTTCAAATAAGTTTGCAGCATTTTCTAATGTGTTCAAATTCTTCTCTGCTTGCTTTCCAACTACTCCCTTCCATCTTTCCAGCTCATTTCGCAATATATGCAGCTCCTCTTTTAATAATTCATTTTCAAGCAGGATATTTTCGATTTGAGGTTCTTCTATGGAAGTTTCCTGCATAGCAGCAGATGACTTGGGGTTCAAAATGGGAATCTCTATATTTTCCCCTGTTACAAGTGCTTTCTCTACCACAGGTGACTCCCTATTCTCTATGACTGCTCCTGTTGTCTCTACTTCTTCTGTTGTCTTGACTACCTATGATGCTATTGCAACTACTTCTGTTGCTACTGTTGTCACAGCTGCTTCTACTGCTGCTACTTTCACAGCTGCTTCTGTTGGTACAGTCGATCGAGTCCTTCTTTTCCTCACAATTCCCACTGGGTGTTCCTCACTGCCCACTACTACTGGTGCTTTGACAGTTCTTATTTTCCTTTTCTTTGTTGTAGTGGGTGTGTGACCCCTGTTTCCTGATCCTACTCTTCGTTTCTTTGACATAGGGGCCTTTACCTCGGTATTTTCTTCTTCAATAATGGTCCCCCTTATATCCGGAGAGGACACAACCTCCAAAATTTCCATAGTCCCTTCTTCTACTATTCCTGTCTGATATCCTTCCTCCTGAATTCTTGTTTCTTCAATTGTAGCTTCTACTATTGTAGCTTCAACAGCTGCTCCAATTTTAGCTTCTTTTATTTGAGTATCTACTTCTACATTTATAGCTTCTTATTTTTCTGCCTCCTGCTCCATGGTTTCCATCACAATTTCCTCAGCAACAGGGTTTTTTGTTGATGCTGCTTCTCCCTTGTTTACTTCCTCTTCATCACTGGTCTAGTTTTCTAATGCTCCATCCTCCCCCCCAACTGGATTTGAGGAACGTCGGTCCTCACTATCTTCACCAACATCCTCCATTTCCAATACAGGTTGTATGATTGGCGCATCTCCAGCCAGAAATTGTTCCCAGGTTAAATTACAATTTGCAATGGCTCTTAAGACTATTAATTTGATTAGGCCATGATTAGTAAGGGAGGAAAATGGGTGTTGGGCAGTTCTTGCATATCCAACCATAGTTTGTAGGGCTTTAAGCAGATAAAATGGTATATTCACCAAATTGCCATGGCGTAAATGAGACAATAAGGGAAGGTAAGAGAAGGAAACAATTTGGTATCTACATCCAGAAGAGATGTATCTTTTCACAAAGATTGCCACTTGATTCAAGGGTGGTGGTAAAGATGGCAGTTCCAACCCACGGTGCTTTGGACTAATGTACTCTCGAATTGCCAAAGATTCCCTCACCACATTTACATTATGTGCCTTCCATTTAAATAACTTCTTCCCAACCAGGGGTAAGCTAGTAACCTGGGCTATGATTTCTTCTATAACATCCACACGCAGTCCCCTGACCTCAGAGTGAGTATCAGTCAGGTTGAGGGAAAATTGCAATGCGGTTTCTGTGTGGAAACCGTTCAACCGTTCAAAGTATGCCATCCAACCTGCTTCTGTAAAAATATTAAGAACTTCTGCATTGACATGTACAGCTTCTGTATTTACTAGTTCATGTCGGACTGGGTTTCCCATTTTAATCCCTCCTCAAAGTTCAGAATGAATGCAACAATTTTCAGTCTAGATGTGGAAGTTGAAGTTTTACAAACATGCAAAGGGTTGTTGGGGTTAAAAAATCAGGTTTTAGGCAAGTCTGCGCCAGTATGAACATTCTGTTGAAACGATGAAGTTGGCAGAATTGGGGTAACAGGTGCAAATTGGTTAAGGTGATGGGAAATAAATAAAACCATGATCCTGACATAATCCCTAGAGGTTAATTCATATGGGTTCGTTAATCGAGGGTTACGACAGTACATAATCATTATTACCGTATCTAATTTTCTGCCAAATCATGTAAAAGATGTGATCCGTAGCATTGCGTTTATGAGTTTGAGCCATGGATCAATCATTACAACCAGCCATTTTCCTCACGAGTATGAATGCATATGTGCTGAAGTGATGTGGCCACTGCCATCTGGGCTGATAGCTACTCAAGGCACCCGAAATTTTCCTTCATGGAAAACCATGATTGGATCTTGTGGAGAGAGCAACAAAATTGACACCTAATTGAATCATTATTGGCATCATCAATTGAAGAGCAGACAAACTGGCAGAGTCACAGCTGCTAGAATTAGCAAAATAAGCAAAAATGGCAGAGTCATAGCTGTATGAAAGGAGCAGAAATGAAGTGGAAATTACAGATTCGTAGCTGTCGGATTTAGTAGAATAGTCAAGAATAGCAGAGTCGCAGCTGCTGGGTTTAGCGGAATAGTAAAACATAGCGGAGTTGCAGCTGCTGGGTTTAGTGGAATAGTCAAGAATAGCAGAGTCGCAGCTGCTGAAATAGTAAGAATAGTCAAGGATAGCAGAGTCACAGCTACTGAAATAGTAATAATAGTCAAGGATAGCGGAGTCAGAGCTGTTGGGTTTAGCGGAATAGTCAAGAATAGAGGAGTCGCAGCTGCTGAAATAGTAAGGATAGTCAAGGATAGCGGAGTCGCAGCTGCTGCATTTGGAGGATTGGTTAGGAATAGTGGAGTTGTAGCTGCAGCATTTGGTGGATTGGTCAGGAATAGCGGAGTCACCGCTGCTAAAATAGTAAGAATGAGCAAGGTAAGGATTCGCAGCTACACGATATGAAGTAATAGGAAAATTTTCAGCTGACTGTTGAAAGGTAACAAATCATCCATCTTCTTAAAAAGAGCTTTATTAGATCAGGAACAAATGCAAGGTGCCCGTAGTCGTCTGGTCCAGTCACGACCGTTATTCCTCCAATTATTTCCTGCACAGAATTCTTCAAACAAACCCAATCAAATGCAAAATGAAAAAAAATAGATAAAATACAGAATGAAAAAAAGAAAATGGATTATTTATGTACAAATCACGTGGATATTGTAGTTCTTAAAAATTGACAGGGGTTGAGAAAAATCCATGTCCCAGCATTAGCTGATAGTATGGATCACCTGCAACATGTGAAACGAAAGCTTCCCTTGAGATTGGCTTGTGATACAGTCGTAGCCGATGACCATTTGCGAATAATGGTACTTTATTTTCATCAATCATGATCAACTGGACTATTCCATTATCAAATACCCGATCAATCTGATAGGGTCCCAACTAACGGGTGTGCAATTTGACTTTAAAGTCCCTCTTAAACCGTGAATCATACAACAGGGCCCAGTCCCCCTCTTGGAAGACTTTCTTCTTTGTAAATCGATCATGCCACTTAGAATGTTGTTGTTGGATTAAAGCTATATGATGTACTGCAGCTGTGTGCTTCTCATCCAATTCATTAAGCTGATTCAGTCAATTCCTTTATGCCTCTGATAAATCTAGGTTTGCTTCCACAACTGTTTTGAAGGTTCTAATTTCAAATTCAATTGGAAAAACAACGTTCTTACCATACACTAACTCATATGGGGAAAAACCAGTGGTGTTATGCCATGTGGTACGATAGGTCCATAGTTCCTCTGGAAGCCTTTCGGCCCAATCTTTACGATGACTCTTCACTGTTTTTGTCAGAATAGCCTCGATAACCTTGTTTGTGCTCTCCACTTGGCCATTGGCCTGTGGATGATATGGCGACGTTATTTTGTGCTGAATATTAAATTTCTGTAACAGTGCTTCCATCTTGTGAGACACAAATTGTGGTCCACCGTCTGTAATGATTTCCTTATTTACTCTGAATCGAGTAAAAATATCTTCATATAGGAAATCAATCACAGCCTAATCATTGGCCTTAACCAAGGCTACAGCTTCTACCCATTTGGTCATGTAATCTGTGCAAACCACGATGTGAACTTTCTTCTTTGAGGGAGGGTTGATAGGCCCTACAAAGTCTAGATCCCACCTATCAAATGGTTCAACCACAAGCTGTGGCTACAAAGGAATCTCATCTAATCTCTTGGGTTGGCCCATCGTTTGGAAGCTATCACATGCCTGAACATACTTCTTTGCATCCATGAACAATGTGCACCAGAAATAGCCCATTCTTAAAAATTTATGACTTGTCCTTTTCTCAGCAAAATGTCCCCCACAGGGCTCATCATGGCAAGCTTTAAGAATGCTAAATATTTCATCTTCTCTAACACATCTTCTAATCTCTAAATCAAGCCCTGTGTAGAAAAGATGGCCATCAATCCAGCAGTACCTAGCACTCTATTGTATGATCTTATTTTTTTCTCTTTTTGAATCAGCTGACACTGTAAACAAATGTTTGTCAGGGAAGGAATCTTCCCCTGGTAAATTGTCATCACTGTTAGTAAGCCGAGATAAGAAAATATGCAACAACATTTTCCTTTCCTGGTCTATCAATAATTGTGATATCAAATTCATGTAACAGTAACAGCCATCTAGTAACTCTAGCATTCGTGATTGGTTTATTCATTAAATACTTGATAGCAGAATGATCAGTTTGCACAAAAGTAGAATATCCAGTAAGATAATGTCTAAATTTGTTGATGGCATAAACAATGGCAAGAAATTTGTTTTATATGACAATATAATTTAGTTCAACAGGAGACAGATTTTTACTAACGTAGTAAATGGCATAAGGAGCATTACCTTCCTACTGTACCAAAACTGCTCCAATGGTAGTATCTGAAGCATCTGAAGAAATTTGAAAAGGAAAGCCCAATTGGGCCCTCGTAAGATGGGTGTTGTAGACATCCTTTTGTTTAGCTCATTAAACGTTGTTTGGCATGCATCATTCCAAACAAACTGTGCATCCTTCATGAACAGAGTGAACAAAGGAGAAGCTAGTTTGGAAAAAATTTTGATGAACCTTCTGTAATAGCCAGCATGCTCCAAGAAGCTACGTACATCCTTCTGTGTTCCAGGAGTTGGTATATCTTCGATTACCTTGATTTTGGATCGATCTACCTGGATACCATCAGAAGAGATGAAGTGCCCCAGCACTATGCCTTCACTCATCATCATGTGGCACTTTTCAATTCTTAAAGAGAGCTGGCTTTGTTCACAGCGTTTCAAAACCTTTTCTAATTTTTTCAGTGCTTCTTCATAACTATCACCATATGGAATAAAGTCATCCATAAAAATTTCCATGCAATCATTCACCATTTCTGAAAAGATTCCAATGACTGCTCTCTTAAATGTAGCTGGTGCGATGCACAACCCAAAAGGAAGTACTTGGTATGAAAAGTTCCCCAGGGGCAAGTGAAAGTGGTTTTGTCCTGATCTTCTGGAGCAATCTAGATCTAGTTATAGCCATGAAAGCCATCCAGAAAGGAGAAATACTTTTTCCCATACAAGGTATCAAGGACCTGATCGAGGAAAGGTAAGGGGAAATGGTCCTTCTGCATTGCTTTCTTCAATTCTCTGTAATCCACGTAGACCCTCCATTTCCCATTCTTCTTTGGCACAATCACAAGTGGAGAAACCCACTCACTGTCTGAAATCGGGTATATGAATCCTGCTTCCAAAAGTTTTTGGATTTCTTCTTTCACTATGTCTCTTAGGTTTGGGTTCATCCTTCGTTGTGGTTGACATACAGGCCTGGAGTCACTCTTAATACAAATGTGATGAGTGCACAGATGAGAAGGAATTCATTTCATATTTGTCTACTCCCAAGCGAAAGCTCTCCTACGTTGTTTCAACAGAGTGACTAGCTGTTCTAGCTCACTAGGTTCCAGATTAGGATTGATATTCAATGTTTTTCCTGGACCAATTTCTACTGGAACACTCTTCGAATTCTTAAGTAATGGAATTATATTGTCATCACCGATTAGAATTTCTTCTATAAGATTTTCTTGTTGTGTTGCAGTTAGAGTATTGTCCAAGATCTGATCGACATTTTTATTGACTGACATGGGCTGACTGATGAAACTATTAATGGCATCATCGTCTATTTCATCTTTAAAAGTTAAGTCTCTCCCTATGGTTAGTAATGGTTGCACACCCTCTTCCTCCTCCAAATCTGGCCATAATGGAGTCTCAGCTTCTGTGCTTGGTCGAGCTGGAGGGTACAGGGTTAGGCTCCTGATCTTAGTTCCGTATGAAATGGTCATAGATCCTGATCGACAGCTGATATAGGCATCTGCTGTGGCCAACCACGGTCTTCCCAGGATCAGTGGGTGTTCCCCCAACTGGGATTTTGGCTGTAACACCAAGAAATCCACAGGGTATTCCCACGAGTCGACTAAGATCACGACGTCATCTAAGATCCCTTCAGGCTTGATCGTTGATCTACCAGCAAGTTCCAAAACAGTAGGGGTTGGACTAAGATTAGTGAGTCCCAATTTCTTCATAGTTTCTATGGTCATAACGTTAATAGCTGCGCCTAAATCCACCAAGACATTTGGAATTTATGTGTTCCCTATATGAACTGTAACGGTCGGGTTCCCAGGGTCATCGTATTTTGCAACAGGGGCCTTCCCCATTATTAATTCTAAAAGCTTTCCCAACATGTGGACAGTGGGGGTGTCCCTGGGCCTTCTTCCTAGTTTCTTGACACATAAATATTTAACATTCTTGGCATAAATGGGCACATCATGGAGGGCCTGTAACAATGGAATTTTAACTTACAAAATTTTCAATTCTCCCACGAGATCAAATCGAGATTGTTCCACTATTTTCTATAGGGCCAATTGTTCAGGGTATGGTGGTTCTCTGATTCAACTGTGTAGGCTGTGACACATCGTGTGTTCCTTTATGAGTTTCAGCTACTATTTTAGTAGGAGTATCAGCATCCTCAATAATGGGGCTTGCTTAATTAACCATGTTCTCATAGTGTTGATTTACTCCAGTTTCAATCACTGGGGATCAAACATCCTCAGTGACAATAGGTTCCACCACCCCCCCTGATCGTAATTGTATATCATTGCAGGGAATCTGAATGATGGAATACGCAGGCATGTTGGCAGTCTCAAATTGATGGACTGCTTTATTGTTTGGGTTCGGGTTAGGTTGTGCAAGTAGCTGTGGTCGAAGTGGTGCATTCATAGGTGCGACATTATTTTGGAAAGGGAGTTGTGGTTGTTGATACTGTTGGTGCTGATACTGTTGAGGAGGGTACTATTGATACTGAGTCTGGTGATGGGAAATTTATTTCTTTGGTAAGAATTTCTCCCGTTGAAATTCCAAGGAGGATGGTTTGACTGCTGTGACCATGGTGTCCATGAGTTAGTATTTTGCATTCGGTTCTGAGATGGATGCCACTGGTTTTTAGAGTAATGTGAAGGGAATTGTGTATATTCATATTATGCATATTGTTCATTCCATTCATATTATTCAGAAAAAATGTTGTGTCTCGATTCATACCTTGGTTTCGAGGCTACCATGGTTTCTTCTGTGCCATGAAGTATGCTAGCTCCGCATCCGGAATGGATGCCTGGAAGACTACTTTGACCTTAGGTAAGGAAGGAAATTCCTTAGTATCATGCTCGAGTTCACATGTCCTACATACTTCTGCTTTGTCCAACGAGAATTCCTTCAGTGGGTGTTTTTTTCCTACATCTAGGACAGAATACACCAAGTGTAGGATCTTCTACCACTTGCTTTTGCTTTGATCTCATGACATCTAACTCTGAGGAAATGGAGCTCATCATGTATGTTTTGAAATTCTCTAGTAAGTTGCCTATTTCTGCTCAAGTGGCCCCTCCACTAGCTAACTTCCAAGTCCTAGTGAAGACATCCTGGTCTCAGTCCTTGTCTTGTTTGCTGGTTCTAGAGGATCCCCTGGAGTACCTTCGACATAATTCAACAATATTTTCGAAAGGTTACTTCGATATATCCCCTTTTCACAATAGATTTAACATATCAAGGCATTCTTCTCTAATTCCTCTAAGTAAGATGATCTTGAGCACATCCTTTCCAATCTCAGCATGACTAGATCTTTGGAAATTCTACAGCAATCTTTCCACAAAGTCTTTCAAACTTTCTTCATCCTTATGAACAATTTTAAACAACTCCTCTTTTCTATCCCTAGTTCTGCAATATTCTTGGTACTTAGAAAGGAAGGTGTTTTTCATTTGGTCCCAAGTAGTAATGGTCTCACGACCCAGACTCACGAACCAACGCAGAGCATTTCCTTTCAAGGTAGCTGGGAATAACTTCAGCTTCTGAGCACTATAGTTGTAATCATAGCTACGATAGAGGATATCAAACTCAAAAGGAAACTCATCAGGATCCTGAGAGGACTTACCATGAAAATTTGGGAGAACTGATGGTGAGATATTTTTCATAGGAGCTGCTCCAGGTGTCTGGAGGATAGGGAATTCTAACGTAGCCACAATATTACCAGGATGATTATTTTCTCCTTCTTCTTCCTGGTTATTCCCATGTTCGTTCTCGCCGTCCTATTCTCTACCAGCCATGGTTCTAGTCCAAAATTCAACAGCTTCCTTCATGCGTTCTTCCTCTGCTTTAGCTTCTTCTTCTCTTCTCCTCTCTTCTTCTCGCTTTCTCTCTTCCTCTACTATTCGTTGAGTCTCCAACCACACTTCTTTAGTAAATCTGCTTCTGTTGATATGATAGATCTCCTCTCTATCTGGTGCACCTACAACACTTCTTTTCTCTTCAAGAGGTTTACTTTCTGTAAGAGGAGTTGAAGGTCCCATTCTATTCTCCACTGTGGATGTTGAATGTTCAAGATTGGGAGGAACATAATTTCCCTTGCTTGTAGAGTTCCGCAATGGTCTAGTGGAAGAATCATCTCTAGCAATTATCTCATCAATGTATGTGTGTCTTCCCTGACCTGCATTAGTACCTCGACCTCTTCCACCTGCAATGTTAGTATTCAAAGGGGGTTCCCGATTTGTTTCTCTTGTATTCATGCATGCTGTAAATAGTTGAACTAAAATAAAATCAAATGAAACCAACTACTAACTCTGTCTATCTATTACCATCCCCGACAACAACGCAAAAATGTTGGTCACCCTATATGTCAATTAATTAAAGCTAACACACAGAATGGCCAGTATAAATTGTCAAACCTAGGGAGGTCTTTTATTTCAATGGTAATAAGCATAATTTGTGCATAAACATGTCAAGCAATTGATTTACTAAATGTAGATAATGATCCTACAAGTCTACCCAGCCAAACTCACTCTAGAAAGGAGACTAAGCTAATTCACACATCTAGGGAATGGATTGAAACTACCTTCCTACAGAAATCACCCAGCAGTTATAAAATTAAGAATAGAAATAAGCCAGATTTCTTTTGCAAGAAGTTAAATCCTATAATTATCAAACTACAATAATTGGTCTTTACAAAAACGATCTATCCAGCAGCTGCTATTACTCAATCATAATCTACCTACTTTAAATCAATTGAAGATACAACATCAACCAGAATCTAAAGCTTGAACTCTAACTGATAATAATGGAAATCCTAGAAAGCATAAACAACTGAAAGATATTGGAATTGAGCTTGGTTGTTACAGTTGATTCAAACACACATGCATTAAATGAAGTATCCTACACAGTCGACTGTCACACCAATCTGCTATAGCTATTCAAGATGCAATCTTGAACTACCAAAAGGAAAGCTAATCTCTATTGCAACTAACAGTAACATCTGCAATAACTCCACAACAGACGACAGAAAGAAAGCTAAATTACCCCACCTACTTTAATCGGCTATCTCTGTGAGAAGGTGGGCCCTGGCCTTCTAACAAAGACACTGAGAATCACAACAAATTAAGAGACAAAAATGAATAACTCTTCTCTCATATTAATGATGGAAATCTACAATATCAGTGCTCTGTTACAGCTTATCTAAAATGGTAATTGGCCAACCCCAGGCTACGAGAGCCTTTGCATATTTATACATTGACAGTACAGATCACGATCCACTAAAATCGTGCGGCAATGAAGATCTATGATCTTCATGCTACAGAGTTACAACTAACTTTTACAGCCGCATTAAACAAGGATGTTACTCATGAAGGAGTTGTTACTCCAGTAATCAATGGATCAATGGATTTGGCTGTCTAGAATGGAATTTCACTGTCGCAGCTGGGTTTTGTTTCAGTGGAAGTCTATTACAGATTCTCATGGATGAATGCACTATCTCTTAGAGTTATGAGGAGTTGGTGCTTTGAAGAATAACAGCTGGCGCCACTTGGCTGATACACCTGTGCTTTAGACCTTGACTAAATGAAATCACACAGATCAGCATAAACCAAGAACTAAGATCCAGAATCTTTAACAATCTTAGGCATAAAATAAATAAAGCAATAACGAATTATATCTTTTAATATTATTGATTGATCTGGAGAAAAATATGGATATATCTTATGATAGTAGGATGAAATCAGGGCAAAATGATGTAATAAGGATTTCCAAAAAGGGGCATTTCCTAGACACAACATATAGCAAGGTGTTTTTAAGGAAATAGTTGAAGTCTGAGATTGACAACTTGTTAGTCTGTAACTGCTGGTAGACTGCTGAGAATTTGTTGTCATCCTCGTACAACTATTTCCAAGTGGCCATGTCGTATCCCTGCATACTCATCATTGTTAAAAGGAGAGTAATGGGTGGTTGACTGAGGCAATCTACGATGGCATTAGCCTTGCCTTTTCGATACTTAATCACCAACTGGAATTGTTGTAGGTAGTTAATCCACTTGAGTTGTCGGTTTGTATGAAACTTTGATTGTGTCAAAGTAAACTATAGAGGCTTATGATTAGTGAGAATGATCGTTTCCTTACCAAGGATGTAATGCCTCCATTACTTGAGAGCTTACACAATGGCGTACAGTTCTTTTTTGTATGTCGAGTATCTTCTAACTGTGTCATTAAAAGTCTCGGAATGAAAAGTGACTGGGTGACTAGACTGAGTGATCACTGCGCCCAAGGCATAGTCTGATGTGTTCGTCTCAATCTCAAAGGGATGATGCGAATCGGGTAACACAAGTACTAGTGCAGTGCAGATCCTGTGTTTGAGTTGTTCAAAATTCACTTGATGTGTTTCTGTCCATTGAAAGATAGTTTTCTCATTTCCCTTCGTCAATTGATTCAAGGGCCAGGCTATGTGACTTAAGCCGAGTATGAACTGTCGATAGAAATTCGCCAAACCAAGAAAAATTATTAGTTCTTGAATGCTTCTAGGTGGGCCAATATTTGAGGATCTGTACTTTGTCTCGATGGGCCAATCAACGTGAATGCCTATAGAATCGATTACATACCCCAAATATTTGATGTTGGTCATTGCAAAAGAGAACTTGTCCATATTTAGATAGAGTCGATCTTGTTGGAGAGTGTCAAGGACTTTGTGAAGATGTCAGACATGTTCTTCCAATGATCGACTGAAAATCATTATGTCATCGAGATAGACAATAACCCATTTTCCAATGAAAGGTCAGAGAAGGTTATCCATATGTCGCATGGAGGTTGTAGGTGCGTTGGTTAAGATGAAAGCATGACTAACCATTCAAACAATTCTTCCTTGGTCTTGAAAGCAGTTTTCCACACATCTGAGGGCTCTATTTGAATTTGATGGTATCTCGACTTGAGGTCGAGCTTAGTAAATAATTTAGCACCTTTTCGACAGTCGATGAGTTCATCTATCTGCAGCAGAGGGTACAAATTTTTCACCAATATTTTGTTGAGAGCTCTATAGTCGATGCACATGCACCAGGTCCCATCTTTCTTCGGAACTAGGACGACTGGAATTCCACAAGCAAAGGAGCTGGGTTGGATGTGACCTTTGTTGATTAATTCTTGGATTTGTCTGCAAATCTCTTCATTTTCAAGAATGGATATTCTGTAAACAGCTGCATTAGGAAAAGAAGAACCAGGAACAAGTTCAATGGAGTGTTTTACCTACCAATGCTGAGGTACTCCATTCAGAGATTGAAAGAGGTTCTGGTACTCATCGAGAATATGATCGACTTGCTGCTTCTGTCGAGAACTCCTTTGGTCAGTGACTCGACTTGTTGTTGTAGTCTTCTTAGAATGTTTTGGCTTGATCATGATTAATGCGATCTTTTGAGCATGATTGATGAGCTTCTTTGTCTGTTTGGCAGATATCAGTGAAACCTTCGGTGTAGGTTGATGCTCTAGTATGCTGAAACATTGATTTTGGATTCTGACAATCACCTTCTGAGGCCGTGACTAATAGCTTCCATGTCTATCCCAGAGGTAAGGTTTCCCAACCAGGGCGTCGTCTACGGAGAGTGGTGCCACGTCACAGAGTACTTCATCTTCAAAAGGTTTTATGAAGTAGGTGAATTTTCATTATCGAGTGATCCGTAGTTGTTGACCATCCTTCATCCAACATATGTTGTAAGGATGAGGATGCAGAGTGGTAACAAGATCTAGTTTCTTCACAAGTTCTTCAAAAATAAATTTGTTTTGACTCTTGTTTTCCACAATCAGATGTAATGGGTTTCTCTGGACCCATATCTGTGTATGGAGTGAGTGTTCTTGTTCCTCCTCGTCGACGATAGTCGAGGATGCTCAAGTTGTCAAGGTCAAAAGGGTCGTCATGTCTAGATCCGATTCTTCCACCGTCTTGTCAAATGTGTCGGAGGTCGACACTTTTGTCAGAAATGTCTCACGAGCTTTGCATTCAGACGTATCATGCCAAGATGAGTGGTGGTAATCGCACCATTTTTCAGTCAGCAGTTCTTTGCTACATTCCCTCTTATGAAATGGCTTCTTACCATTATCAGGCTTTGGCGGTGTCAGTTGATGCCTTCTTGTCAGGTGGTCGTCTTGATGTTATCTTTGTCGCGAAATGTGCTTTCCCTTTCTGCTCTATTTCGATTTTTCTGCCATAGTGGAAAGCATCTGCAAGCGTATTGACAGTCAGAAATTCCATCTCCTGTTAGATGTACTGGGAAAATCCGCTAACGTACTTCAAAACAAGCAATTTCACTTCTTCTTGGATGCCAAGTCTAGCCATGAGTCGGTAGAGCTCGTTGGTGTAAATCTTTACTAATTGGTCTTTCCATTTCCGTAGCTGCTGCCACTTCTTATACTGCTGCTCGAGGTATTTCGGCGGGTAAAATTCCCATCATATGTTTTCGATGAATTTATCCCATGTTTCCATGGGGTCTCTACTTTTCTCCATCTTTGTTGAGAGGTTCTCCCACTAGCAGTGCATGGTGGTAGACATCTTTAAGGATGCAATAGTGATATTTTCTTCTTTTGAGAGTTGATTTACAGCGTAATAGGATTCCAATTGTTGCACCCAATTGTCGACGGATTCCGCTTCAATCTTACCTTCAAGATTCAGTATGTACAGATTCATTTGCACTTTGAAGGGGTTGATTTTATCGAAGTGAGTTCTCGTAGAGGATCCTACGGATGTCGAAGTGAATCGCAAGAGAATCTCATTGAACTGGGAGAACATTTCAGTCTGTTGTCGAGCAAGAGCTTGCTCAATAAGCTGTGTTGTCTCATAGGCTGCATGTCTATCGCTTGTTTCTTCTATCATTTATGGAGATCGTGTCTGCTTGGATTGCTGAAATTACGAGCGAGTTTGAACCAACATAAGTTAGGTAACTTCGATAGAAGTGTATATTAACAGAACTTAAGCACGAACAAAATTGAGTACTCTGATACCAATGATCCGGGTCATCTCCAAGAACCATGAGGGGGACAATAGTTTGACTGAATGAGTCAGCTCTGTTATGGTGGAAGCTTAATAAACAGAATGAACAAAGCAAGATTACGCAATACAGATAAACAAAAATACACACAGAAAATATGCAGGAATGCGAACTGTTCTTCTATTACTTGTAAACAAATCAAAACTGATTGATTCTGATCAATCGTATGTTACAATAGTTTACATGCTTATAAAGAAGTCTGAGATGCTTGGGTGTCTACCCGTTACGTTCAGTTACAAAGAATAAGTTAGAACGGTTTCAATAGTTCAACCGTTACAGTCCACTGGAAGATAGAGAGACAGTCTGTTGAAGTTCGACAGTCCCTGGTCGCATGTTGGCACTTCTTGTCGATGTCGTGAACTAAAAGATTGTAGAACATGTCGAAGGTGTGGAACATGTCATAGTATGTCAAATTCAAGAATCATCAGAGTTGTCTTGAAATTGAAAACCTGTCGAAGTGCAGAAGTTGTCGAAGTGTTGAAGTTTTCGAATTCATGTTGCGTCGAAACTTGTCGAAGTTGTATCAACGGTGATGACTAATCAAAGATGTGTCAAAGTCAGCATCTGACAGCAAATGCCAACTACAATGTGGATCAAGGTTTATGGTGTTTAAGAGGCCCCCATGCAATAATTTGGAGGTCCCACAGTATTTTCTTAGGAAATTGTGGGTTGATTTTGAGCTAGGATACCATGTCAATTATTTTGACATCACTGAGTTTCAAGGTGTGGGTCTTGGCACTTCCCACAATTGACCTTAGGCCCACCGCAACCCACTCAGAGGACCTCCTACACCTAGGAGAGATCCAAACCCCCCTCCTTAGCCACCTTGGTTTGGTAGAGGCCTAGATGAGATTGATGACTCAGTTAGACGTGCCACACGTCATTTTCTTAGACATACCACGTTTGTGGCTATGTCATCATAGATCTGAGAGGACAATGATGAGACACACACAGTTGCACGGTCTATGGGTGGTTGCTGGGACAAAACAGGTACATGTGGAACCCAGGTGGGGCCATCTAGCTCGACTAAAACAATGGCACGTCATTGTTCTCACTGTGGTCATTCTTTCCATGGTCTTACACAACAGCATGCCTGGGAGAGATACATGGACCAGGTTAGCTATTTTTTTATTTAATAATCAAGTATTTATTGTATGTTATTTGATTTGTGTTTTTTAATATATTTAACTTTGAATTACACATTGTTGACTTTATTTGTTTTAATGTACAGTTATTCAGGTCTGGGTATCCATCCTCCAGGTGGGAGGACATTTGTTCCTTCGACCTAAACCGAGCCATGGAAACAGTAGAGTAGATTGTGGCACCATACGCGCAGGTAACTTCTTTACTTTAAATAAATAGATCCAATTATGAGTAATTTGTGTTTAGTAATTACAAATTAATTAGCACTGAGTAACCATTTTTTATATTATCATCATTTAAAACCAAAATCAAAATGAATAATTTTCACAAAACATGTCTATCATATTATCATCGAATTTTATAGTTGTGTTTATCATATTGTCTAAATTATTTGAGAGCTATAAGTTCATATAATCTAACCAAACAAAAATGAAACCTTATAAAACATGAAAACCTAAGAAAACTAGACATGTGTTGATATTCACTTTAGGCATCCTTTGCTTCTCCATTTTCAACATCTTTCATTTATGATGCTACTTGTACTTATTCTATGTCTTCATAATCACCAAAATCACAATGAACTGCAAAGTCTTTTGGACGAATACCATTCATTGAACCTATGGAAACTATAGGGTGTAATGTTAGGAGGCATTTCTAAATCTGTAGCCAACTTCTCTAACCTTTCACTATGTGTTGCCATTCTCTTTCCATATCCAAAATCATATCCAATTGGTATTCATGATGACTACATATACTTTGATTAATATGCAAAATTACCTCTTGTAAGGTGTTCATCTGTGGTCACAAGCACCTCAGGATGTTGTGAAGCTCTGTAAATCCACAATGAACACACTCATCATTTTAGTTGTTTTCTTCCATAGTACCAACATAAAGTACAAGAGAAAGGGGGCTGGGAGAAATAACCTAAATTGCAAAGAAATTGCCTAAGTCTCCATTGAGATCACTTAGATAATAAACCAAAAAAGGATTTCCTAAGAAACAAGAGTTCAATTTTTTATCTACAAACCAACATTTCCAATTAAAATAATCATGTCATAGTCCAATTCTTAACAAAGAAACAAACCAAAGAAAAGTATTCTCGTCCTCTTCACTGCTAAACAACATTCACCACCACCCCTACAAATTATGAAGTAACCCAAAACCAAATTTTGGCTCAACCCAACTTACCATATGATGAAGTTTCTTGGTGTTAATAGTCAGAGATATCCTACACGCGCCAAGATTTTCCATCTGAACCAAATTAAAACACTCACTACAGAATAATCCAAGTTCAAGTGTGCATTGATTACTTGAATGAGGAGGACTTAAAAGTGATTTTGTCGACCGCATCCATTTCCATTTATCACATAAATACCAGTAAGTGTGATTGCTAATGTATTTCATGAAGGAATTACATGAGTTATAACATTGCTTTTTCCAATTTCACCATCACATTCACCATGGTTTATGTAAATTTGGTATCACATAAACAAATAATATGAAAATATTCAATAAATTCAAACTTTGTAGCTATACCATTAATACCTCTAGTGATTATAGAAATGGGAGAAAATTTTCCAAAATCTGTCATTCTTACTTTACCAATGATGAGAGAAGAGTCCCCAAAAATCAAAACATTCCTAATAGCTAAATTCTTCAAAATGACCATTCCTTGATACAAGGAAAGAACTCTTTCAAAAGCTGGGTAGGGGCTTTCTTGCCATGTCAACACTTCAAGCATAAATTTTCAATCTTCTTTGCAACATTATCTTCAACGAATGACCACAAAATGGGTCATTTGTTCCTATCATGGGCCCAATCCATTGTGGGTCAAAGGACATGATCCCCACAACCATGTTCTTTACCAAGTCTTGAACAAATGGACTACACCAATACAATAAAATTTTTATATAATATCCAAAGCCCGTCAAACCACCACATATGTGGCTACAATTCCTGCATACATTTTCCATTGCAACTGGCAGGCATTTTTACTCCTTTGTCATTAATGGCTTGTCATCAAATGACAACCATATTCAACATTGTTTTACTTTGTGGTTGAATATACCCCCTGCACTTATTGTCTCTATGTGCTTATCTCTATTGTTGTTATTGTGGCGATTGATTTAAAGCTCTAATTGTTGTGATTTTTAGTGTGGATTCTTGAGTCATTGATGTCATTTGTAGGTTGGTGCATGGGGGCTTCACTCAATAAACCACTATCATAGCACGTTCGTTTGTGTCATCTGAAAGAATACCCCTAATTTCACTAAATATTGGAAAATAACTTCCAAAATCGTTTTTTAAACCCCCTCCCAATATGCCTTCCCAATTTAAAAAACCCCTATTTCCACTAGATATTGTATGTATCAATTTTTTCATTAACATTTTTTATACTCCTTAATATTTCTACCTAGTATATTGATATGATACCCCTCTTATCACCCCACATGCATTCTCCAATGCACCTTGCTTCTTTTGATGTATGTTGTGGATGCACATTACTTCACCCACAATGCAATTACTCAACCACATATCATTATGATTTGCAACATCTAATGGTCTAATGAAGAGATAGGATATCACTTCTTGTATGTCACTAGAGCCAATGCACATAGTACAACATTTAGATTACATGTTGCAGTTTCCCAATCACTGACCAAGCGTGTTGTGGGCTAGGTATTCAAGTCCCCACGGCTTGTAACAAGCTCTAGGAGGTTGACTAAACCTCCCAAGGCCTGTAATAGTCACGAGTGGTTGGGTATTCAAGCCCCCAAGGCCTATCGAGGGCCTATAACAGGCCTTGGAGGCTTAGATCCTCCCAAGGCTATTGGTAACAACTGGTTGAGTGATATTGGTAACAATTGGTTGTCAATTACCACTGTCTCTCGACTATGATCGAATGGAAACCCACTTTACCCCCGAAACCCCTAGCCTCAAGCATGCCTCAAGACGCGATTTCCCTGCGTACTGGTAATCCCGAGCCTTGCCTCAACCCGATTTCTCATCCATCTGTGATCTCGCCATCTCCATTTGGTGGATATTTGTTAGCCCGCCGATATAAAAATACCCCAATGTATTTTTGTATTGTTACATTAAATAAAAAAAATCCTTTGCCCCTTAATATATAAGCAACATAATTTTTAGGTTTTCATGAATATTTAATACCGCAATATGAATGAACTTCGTATTATATTTCCTTCTAGTGAAGCCCCTGTGGGTTGGTGGAACCTAGTTTTTGGATAGAATAAACGATTGATAAACCCAAGAAAAAGAATTAACTCTAGCATATAACAACGTTAATTCACTTAGTATATTTGGGCTTTGATCCAATTCACAGTGATACTACAATCAATCAATCACTACAATCAATCATCAAATCAATCACTAATTGACCCATAATACTCTCTGCTAACACCTAAATTACCTTGCCATTTCATCTCCTAAGTCTACCTACCCTACCAAATTGGTATCCTTGGCACACTTCCATCCTAAACAAACCATCTCACCTGGTGCAAATGTATATCAAATATGAGTTGTCCCTATAACATCAATCCTAAATCCATACCATAATATTGTCCTACAACTTTACTCGGCTTCCTGTGTACCACAAACACACTTACTGCAATCCAAAACTAAAATTGAGGTGATATTTCTACTGCTGGTATAATCATATCAAATTTGGATTAACATTTAAACCTATAATACAATAACTCATAAGTCTCATAACAAGGTAATCATTAGCTCATGTGATCATCTACTCCCTCTTGTTGGATATTATACTTTTACCTCTATTAACGAAGTAATTGTTTGTCTCTGGTAATCATCTAGCTTGAATCTAAATTAATCATAGTCATGTTTTTTAAGTATTATCGTTGTCATTATCATTGGAATTGTGTTTAATATTGTTAATATTTTTTTATAAATTCAATTTAAATATTGTAGTGTTCACACAGGTGTCTGTAGGATTCAATGACCAGCCATCCCCACCAGGGATAAGCAGATCTCCATGTGTGTTGGTATCATGTGTATTAAAGTATAAATTTAATTTCAAATATGATGACTTGTCTGTGTATATTTATATTTCTATATATTAAACTATGAGGTTATAAATGGGTATGCAGGAGTGAGCACCTCACCCTGCCTGTGCCATTATCCCCTAGCATCCATGCCCCCTTCCATACATCCCTCCACACCCCCTTCCATCCATCCCCCCCTCCTATCCACCACCACACTTCCATCTAGCTCCCCCTTATGTTTCATATCATGAGTCCCATCACCCCAATCCAACCTTTCCACCACCTTTGTTACAATTTCCCATGCTTCCACCCTCCCCCATATGACCGCGATATACCACCCATCCACATTTACCCATCCCTTCACTGTAACACAGACCTCCCCCCCCCCACATTCCCCCACCACACTTGCTTCTCCTTCCATGGTGGCCCCATCCATATTACAACCAGTTGGGGTTTATCACCCTAGACATGCATCTCCACTTTTCCCACGCCGGTCCACACCTCCTTCTTTCACATCTCCTTCTTCCACTGTGCCCCGTAGTGATGTATCCACCGGATGTGGCTACATCCTCCCCTATACCATTCACCCTAGCATCAGAACAGGTTGTCCAGTCGACTGCTCCATCCGCCAGCCCTGAATACCAGCTGGTTGTGTTCATGATGAGATTGACTAGTTTATGAAAATCTTGTTCAATTTTAATGAAAATTACTATAATGCATCTAATTTCATCATTTATCTGATTGTTCTAAATGTTGCAGGGTGGCATTGATGAGATACTTGGAGTGTTAAATTTTCAGAATTTACTTCAATTTGATCTAGGATCTTAACTGAGAGAACAACATGTACAGCAAATCTACAGCATATCAATCATGGACACAATAATGCAAGCACAAAAGAGACATAGAGTTTACTTGGGGAAAACCATAAGGGTGAAAAACCCCAATAACTTCCTCAGAGATAAATAGAGCAATGATACAACCCAAGAATAAGAGATAGACATCTCCTAGCAGCAACTTCTCCTCCTCCACAAGTGCGCCACTCTCCCGAGAGTGTGAGAGAGAATAGAATGTGTAAAATGAGAGAGACACACTCTCTATTTATACACTAACTTGACTTGACCTTTACTCAACTAGGTCGGCCTCAACTTAACCACTTAACATAATGCTGACTGGGCCGACACCCAATAGGGTGGTCTAATAACCCTTTGACCCACATGACTTATATAGGGCCGACCCCAACAAGGTGGTCTAATAACCCATCAAGTATAAGTTACGACACTTACAATATAAATGACGACACTTCCATATAGCGAAATAATAACATCTCTATAGGAATACAAACACTTCCGTATAGAGGAATAATAACATCTCTATAGGAATACAATATACATATATGTCAAATACATTCCGAAGTTACATATACATCAACACTCCCTCTTAACTAGGAAGCTATTTCTCGACACAGGTCTTCTAGCACAAGTCTTCTTCTCTGGATCATCGTCACTGGATAATCATCATCGAGGCATTGTCATCATCACTGCTGCTGCTATCTCAATCAATCTCTAAATCTACTCATCATAGGAATTTCTATAGAGCCAGTCCTTTTTCATACTGGATGTAGGCCCACCACCTGCAGGTCTTCATCATCACTGGCCATACTGTGGAATCCTTAGGACTTACTACGTGCATCACAAAACCTGGCTACATCATCCCAGGCTATTACGAGCACACAACTCTACCTGTCGGATCTCCCAGGAGCACATTACACGTGACCCATCAAAAAAACTGGCTGAAGCATCCCAGGCTATTACGAGCACACAGCTCTACCTGTCGGATCTCCCAGGAGCACATTACATGTGATCTCACCACAAAACCTGGCTGAAGCATCCCAGGCTATTACGAGCACACAACTCTACCTACCGGATCTCCCAGGAGCACATTACATGTGGTCCACCACAAAACCTGGCTGAAGCATCTGAGGCCTTTTTCATCCTATCTAGATCTCCCAGGAGCAAATTACATGTGGTCATGGGAAAACCTGGCTGAAGCATCTGAGGCCTTTTTCATCCTGTCCAGATCTCCCAGGAGCAAATTACATGCCATAGGACAAAACCTTGCAAAAGCATCTCAGGATGTTACGGCTACACAACTCTACCCTTAAGATCTCCCAAGGCAAAAATTACATGTCCTCCCAGAGCAATGTCTCGAAATAGCATCCTAGGTTGTTATGGGTACACAACTACGACCTATAGGATCTCCCAGACATGCTCATCTACACAACCTGATCCACGGCCACAAAGTATCATCTTGATACTCACTATACATCATCCTGATGTACACATGATCGTCCTGATCATCATCACTGCATCGTCCTGATGCATGTCATTTAGAGAAGCTCGTCATCCACGATCATCCCGATCATACAATGCATCCACCTGATGCATACCAAGTATCTACCTGATACATATCATCATATACAATGTATCTACCTGATACATACATCGATACATGATCCACAAAATGTATCCATCAACACACATGATCTTCTTGATCATACCTGATACATATATAGATACATGGTCCAAGCATCCAACATGATGCGTACATACATAAATGTAAATGATCCAACTCATCATATCCAGCATCAAACATGATGCGTACATACATAAATGTTAATGATCCAACTGATCATACAAAGCAGAAACTAGAACATCATCCTGATGCTCATCATCGAGCGCTTACATCCACAACCATGTGAAGGATCCTCCTTCCAGCATGCTTGGAATGGCTTCAGCAAATGTCTTCATCACTTATTCCTTGAAGTGTTGTCAATCTGAAGAACACCAAGCCTCTCTCTGAAGTACTCGAACTTCACTCTGGCTAGTGGTTTCGTCAGCACATCTACAATCTGCTCATCCATCGCAACATATAGGAGCTTCACTGCTCCTCTCTGCACCGTATCCCTGATATAGTGGTATTTTATTTCTATGTGTTTCGACTTGTCATGGAACACCGGGTTCTCAAACAGCTTCACACAACTCTGTTTGTCACAAAAGATACCAGTAGTCTCCAGCGGGAGATCAAATAACTCTGACAGTAGCTTCCGAAGCCATACTGCCTCACAACTAGCTGAATAGGCTGCAACATACTCTGCCTCAGCTGTACTCAGTGCTACGCAGTATTACTTCCTGCTAAACCAAGAGATCACACCTGATCCCATACTGAAGCAGCACCCAGATGTGCTCTTCCTATCTGCAGCACTGCCTGCCCAATCTGAATCAACATAGCCCTGCAGGTTAAACTTTTGATTCGCTTCATACATGAGCCCATAAACAATTGTACCCTTCAGGTACCTCAGAATATGCTTTACAGCAACCAAGTGAACACTCCTGGGATCCATCGGGAATTGGCTCAATGTGTTCACTGCAAAGCAAATATCTGGTCTCATGTTTGTCAGTTACATCAAGGACCCAATCATCTGACGATAC
This sequence comes from Larix kaempferi, assembly GCA_027924585.1. Classification (NCBI taxonomy): domain Eukaryota; kingdom Viridiplantae; phylum Streptophyta; class Pinopsida; order Pinales; family Pinaceae; genus Larix; species Larix kaempferi. Next base: position 25,492,938 of record BSBM01000435.1, on the reverse strand, counting down.
ATAGAGACATCAACCGGCTCAGATGAAGCATCACACAGAAGCTTCAGGTTTGATGCCATGGGTGTGGCCATGGCCTTGATTCCATCATCCCAAACCTCTTTAGGATCTCTACTGCATACTTCCCTTGTCCAAGGAAGATTCCATCTGCACTCTGCCACACCTCCATGCCAAAAACAAATAGTGCATAATCCCCAAGTTCTTCATCTCGAACTTGGCAGCAAGCTTCCGCTGCGTGTCGGCAATCAATCTATCTTCACCTGTAATAAACAGGTCATCCACATACAAAAGTAGTATCACTGGATTTCCTTCCTCAACCTTCCAGTAAAGGTTGGAATCTTCTTTACTCTTCGTAAAGCCCAAACTGGATAGAAAGCTGTCTATCCTACCATACCAAGTTCTGTACATATATGACTCCCTGTCATGTGTCTCAGAACCAAGTGGCTGCTCCACATACACTTCTTCTTAAACTACACCATTCAAGAAAGCTGTCTTGAAATCCATCTGGTGTATCTTCCACTTCATCACTATAGCCAGAGCAAGTACTGATCTAATGGAAGTGTATCTGGCTACAGGAGCAAAAGTCTCTATGCTACCACCTACAGCATGCTTGATCTTGTAGATCCTCTTGGAAGTCACTACAGACTCCCCTTCAGGTCTTGTGACTGCATCCCAAACATCTTCATGATCAACTGCTACTCCTCGATCATGGCATTCTTCCCAGATCCTGGGAAATTCAATATCTTGAATATTTTCAATAGATAACTTTGTTGTTGAACAAATGTTGTAGTCCTTCTTTTGTAGGTGATGGTATACGATCTTTCGTACACAACAAGTTAAATTGCATGATTAGAAAACATCTCGTAGTTTTTAGAGCAAATTCTTACACATAAAGAAATATGTCATACAGTAATGCAATTATCTTAGCCAATGCTTCAATACAACATTTATCCATATCCCGTAACTTTCTAGATGCCTTCCAATCTCTACTAGAACATTGTTAAGAGTGTGCACAACTCCCAACATGTCAACAAAGAGGTTTCATTCTAGATAAGTAGCAATGGAATGTTGTACAGTGCCATAGGCCACTTACCCATGTATATTAGTAGTATACTGTTCATCAATGCAACTATTCTAATATGCATAATGCACAACCTAATTCTAGGAACATCAGTATATACATTATTGAATAGTATTATTTAAACAATAAAATATGCAAGTAATGACAATTCAAATACTTATCTTTGTGTGTTTGTTGGGTTGACTCCCTCTCAGTCTTTGCTTTTTTTCTGCAACTCCATTCTGATGTGGATTGTGAGAAGTGGTCAACTCCCTCTGAATATCTGCATCCTTGCAGAAACTACTAAAGTGTGCTCCTTCTTGATCTTTGCTTCCTTGATTTCCTGTCCTTGAACTTACATCCATCCTTAATCACTATGCATGCTTTTTCGTATCATCATTGTGTTATCATTGAGGTCTCATACATAATCATACATTCATTAGTATATTCTTAATACTATCAAAACACAATAATCTTAAGAATGTATAGTCATGATCATTTCAAACAGAAATAATAAGCATTTCAAGGTTTATATAGGACTCTTATGGTTAGTCATATCATAAATTAAAGTAAGAAACATAATATGCCTAAATCTGTGATTCCTCAAACCTATACCTTCATGATTCTTCTGGTTAGTCATATCAACAATTATGGTAAGAAGCATAATATGCACACAACCATGACTATTCAAACCTATGACTTCATGAATAATCATTATCAACAACACAATAGTATAAGATCCTAACACAAGGTAGGATTCTAGCTTGATATAGGAAAAACATACCTGGATTAACATGCTAGCTAGTTATGTCTAACATACCCGCATAATGTCTTCTGGTTCTCTTCAATGACTTGTGCTAGTAAGCTGCATGTCTCATAAGTTATCCATTGTAGAACCAAGTTATACATACCTCGTAAGTAGATTTTATAAGTGATCCATGACAATGGATGAATCTTTGTCTTCATGTCATCATGATCATATGTTCTTGAACTAGAACATGATTTGTCTTTCTTGGTGTACCTTTCATGTTAGCGAACAAGATAAACCTCATACAACACCATAATGCATTAGTATAAGTTTCAACACCCAAATGCATGCATTCATAATTTTGTTAAGGTGATACGACAAGTCTAAAATCAAGATTGTTCTAACCATAATAACATGAAGACAAGCATATCATAAACTTAATCATGAACAAATATCAAGACATACCTAGATGATTCATACCTGTCGAGATTGCTTGTTATCTTCTTATGTAAGGCCTTAGCCTCATCTCCCTCTGAAACAGGAGCTTCTTCACTTATGCAGGTGACCAATCCATCCTCTTCTAGGATTAAACCAATCCACTTGATTTGCAGGAACTCGATCTGGAGTTGTATTAGGGTTTGTCAAAAAAACCCCAAAAATTCAAACTTTGAATTTCAAACTTCCGAAAGGATAGAAATATGCACCTTGATGAGCTGATCAAGATGGTATATTCTGAATTTGAAAACTGCAAAGTTTCACTCCTCAATTTTGCCTTTGAAACTTCCAGATTCACTGGACGTGACCCTGAACTGGGGTTTGATGAAGCCCGCTATTCTGCCCAATCAAAAGGTTTGATCAAAATCTCTAAGATTCTATTTTTTTGAGGAGCTTCCACCCATGGTCACAGATTTAAAAAATTCCCATTTTTACAGAAGCCCTAATTCTCCACTTTTCTGATCAAAGTCCCGAACTAGGGTCTAATCAAGCCCGGCCTTCTGCCTAACCAAAAATTCTGATCTTGGTCTCTAAATTTCAATTTTGATGAGTAGCATTCAGCCGTGGTCTCTAATTACAAGAATTCCAACATTCTCCGAAACTCTAAATTCCGGAAGCCATGAATGAAGGTGCTAAAAAATAATTATGTTTTGAAAGAAATATGTACCTGATTGTTTCTGGTGTAACTCCACACTTTTCAATCCACAGGGTCTGAAAAAATTTTCTGTGGTAGCCTGACCTGTCATCTTTCCATCTCGATAGGTCCGACCTCAATTGGATTTTCTGAGAGAGAGTTATGCCAAGTGTCGCAACGTGACCTTTTTATGGGATAATACAAGAGAGCTAACTTGTATAGCGTGCCACATGTCACTGGTTAAACGTCAGCCTCTGAAAACATTTCTTGAGATAGTACAGTCTGTGTACTACCTGTCACATTTTACGAAATTTCATTTGGAGCTTCCTAGCCCAAGTTATGATCTTTTTTCCAAGGTCACCTCTTTTTGACTCAGGTCTGGAAGAGGCAAGAACCCTATATTGTACAGCTCATAAATCACAAATTACAACGCATTAGAGGTTTTCCTTTGGACAAAAGGTACATGGGGATCTGATCTTCTACCTATAAACATTTCAGACCCAAAAACTTCACCAAAATGGATTTATAGTGAAAGTGCTACGATGAATGGTTTTTGCTATATCAAGCCCTAGCATCGTAAGTACAACAAGTGTCATACATGCCATATCATGCCTTCTTTCAGGCTAGCTCTAATACCATGTTAAATTTTCATAATTTACTTCAATCTGATCTAGGATGTTAATTGAGAGAACAACTTGTACAACAAATCTACAGCATATCAATCATGGACACAATAATGCAAGCACACAAGAGACACACAGTTTACTTGGGGAAAACCATAAAGGTGAAAAACCCCAATAACTTCCTCAGAGATAAATAGAACAATGATACAACCCAAGCATAAGAGATAGACATCTCCTAGCAGCAACTTCTCCTCCTCCACAAGTGCGCCACTCTCCTGAGAGTGTGAGAGAGAATAGAATGTGTAAAATGAGAGAGACACACTCTCTATTTATACACTAACTTGACTTGACCTTTACTCAACTAGGTCGGCCTCAACTTAACCACTTAACATAATGCTGAATGGGCCGACACCCAATAGGGTGGTTTGATAACCATTTGACCCACATGACTTATATAGGGCCGACCCCAACAAGGTGGTCTAATAACCCATCAAGTATAAGTTACGACACTTACAATATAAATGACGACACTTCCATGTAGAGGAATAATAACATCTCTATAGGAATACAAACACTTCTGTATAGAGGAATAATAACATCTCTATAGGAATACAATATACATATATGTGAAATACATGCCAAAGTTACATATGCATCAACATGGAGCACGAAGGAGAGAGACCCCCCCACGACTTACAGTCTCGCATGCGGTGAGTTATTTAAGATTTGAAAACTATTTTTATTTTTAAATTATGTTTTATACTTGTATAATTGCCACTAAAAGTTGACATATTATTTTTTTTGTTTCAGGGCCGGGGGGGGATGTGGTCGAAGTCGCCAAAAGGACCCAGCTTCCTCTAGCACGAAGAAGAGGAAGATCAATTTTGGAGATCCACTTGGGAGCTCTGAGGGTGGGAAGGAAAATTGAGAGACCCTCCTATGTACACTAACCACGATGTGGCATTTTGGGCACAAGTTGCCATATTTTGTATAGGGCACGAGTTGCCATTATATAGACATTGGGAACAATGTTCCATTTTTCCAAAAAAGTGTACATGATTGGATCATTTTTTGCATATTAATAGATGGATTTGTACTTGTCTATATGACTTTGTCTTTGATTACATTTTTGCATACATGATTTTGTCTTCAATAACAATGTTATGGAAAAAATTTCACATACATATAGATGTTATTTCAAGACACCAAGTGACCTCAATATGAGTCCCTTGTATTTGAATGGGTCTCCATACAATGATTTATACTATATCTTCTATGGGGGTACACTGAGAATGTAATAATAGTATGTGTTATAGTAAATTGTGTTCACATAAAACATACACACATCGAGCAAATTCACATACACACATACACACAACATCCAACATACACATAAATATGTCACTTCAAATCAGCCTTCTAAACTCTGTTATTAATGCATGCCTATTAATTTGTCAATGAGAAGAGAAAAACAAAGGAAAAGTCAAAAGTCATTAATATATTAGTACAACAATGCAACACATAGTATTCACAAGCAAACCGAATAGGATGAAAATAAAATTTAATGCATCTATCTTTGTTTTTAAAAAAGATACAAGAAAAATATGACTAAGTTCTATTTATCCATTGTGTCAATGATCAACAGTGTAAAGGAAATTGCATAATTTGATAACAAAAAAACCAACTTGTCAAACTAGTGGAAAAATCACCCATGTTTCAGATCTAATAGACATGGAGTCTATACTGAAAAGCTTAGTAGATGATATATTGATTCTGGCCTATTTCTTGAATCCTTTGCTAATCAACATATGAATGCTTATTTATGATAGAAACCAACAATTTACAAGTGTCCTATATAGATGCATTTTCATATTCCTTCTGGGCATTTGTAGCAAAAACGATAATTGTTTCAAACCACATATGCACTCTTCTATTTACATTGGCTAGTAGTTAAAATTGGATCTTGGACATTTTGGGATGCACCATAGACACTTTACATTCATCAACACACATTCTACTTTGGACTAATTCTTTATTTCCATATGCACTATGCATATTAGTTTTTCAATGGAAAAGAAAAAAACTTAAGCAAAGTCAAACATGATTAATATATCATTACAACAAAGAAACACAAAGTATGCACAAGGGAACTGAATAGGTTGAAAATAAAATCTAATTTAGCTATCTTAGTTTTTGCAAATGACAATAGAAAAAAAATAAATTAAGTTCCATGTATCCATTATGCCAATGAACAGAAGTTTGAAGGAAATTGCATAGTTTAATAGCAAATAAAGCAACTTCTCAAATCAAGTAATAACACTAAGACTGAATTATTATAGGTCCGTATCCTTCGACATCCTCAAAGTGTCCCTGAATGGCCATGGGATTCCTGGAAAAATGCCCGTAGCACCAAACCATGACTTTGGTAGCGAATCCGTTGATTCTGATGGATTCCAGACACCGAGTTTCAACTAGGGGGCCCCCAACTCAAGGCCTCCAACACCCGAAAATGGTTCCAATGTGCCATCTCTGGAGCAAGGGTTTTGCTGAGTGAAGGCCATTCCAATTTCGCTCAAGGGGGCCATTTTTCCTCTGAAGGCCCTTGGGCGTGCACGGCCACCATAAACATGTCAAAAATGGCCATATGCAGGTGTGAGAGCCGACGAAATCCATGTTCGCTCATTGTTTTGGGTTCCGTGGCCCTGGAGCAAATCCTCAAAGTGTCCCTAAATTGCCACAGGGTGCCTGGAAAAAATGTCCCTTCTTCACCAATATTTTTTATTTTTTTTGTATAAAAAGACCAACAAGCATAATTATTATCTTATCACGCTATTGAATCTCTTGTTATTAATCCTATTTAAGTTGTAATTTCCAAACACATATATATTATTGACTATATTAATAATAATATAGGGTTTTACAGCAACAATGTATCCTCTATCTTTTATTCTTGTATAAATTAAACTATATTACCAAGTTGTGAGAATGCTTATGTTTTAACAAGTTCTACTAACTTGTAATCTTATAACACAAAAGCATTATTAGCAAATAAATGGCATGTTAAACTATCCAAATATCAAATTCTAATTAATATTATGGACATACCATTTACACATGCATTACTACTAACATTCACTATAATATTGATATGAAATGCAATATATAATGCAAACATTATATTTATATTGTGTTTTCAACATACCACCCACATTGAAAAGTATTATATCTATACGTTATGCATGTGTTGTGAATACGATGCAAAATGAAATGTTTTCCCATGTTAATAATATAAACATGCTAGCTATAACGTTATGCCACGTAGGCTATACAATAATAATCCCAACATTTTAAACCTGTTATGGTTATTGTTTCCATTGTGGCACATTGTCTCCACGCTCGAGGATCAACTCGTCGATTCCAGCTATCACACCAGTTTTAATTCACATTTCTCAACATATTAATAACATCACTACTCTCAAACGTTGATTGCGATCCATGTGCACAAATGGATTGAATCATAGATGACCTACACCGTTCATCTGTGTTTTATGGTAAGGATTTTAGCGCCCAACAACCCTATTGTACCTCGCATTAAAACAAGTTCATTGGTTACAGAGGTAAAGTCCATCCTCTAACTGGTAATTATAGCATTGGAAAACTCTTACTTCCTTCGATACTCCTCTTTTTGTTATGACAGGCCCTTCGTAGATCTCTTTTGCCCTGTGCAGGACATTCACACACAGAACCATGTGGAAGGGCTCAACAGACTGTCAGGTAAAAGAATACGACTATCATCCTGTTTAACCTTGTCATTTCCAATACTGATTTATGTACACTTCAATGTTTAATGTCGTATTTTTTTTCCTGTGCAGGCATTGTGATGCTATGAAACATTTCCCTCCTTTACTCTTACCGTAGGTAATGTATTCTTTTTCAACCTAAAGTAATTTGTGGTAAACTGGTTTGTTTACTTCATTCCTCACACCGTGGTTAACCCCCAATTGGTTTACGTGTGCAACTGAAAAGAAGATAGTTGAAAATGGCCAGGGTAATACTCCCAACCCACGCCATGGAAAAATAGAGGTGAAACGGTTCTCCTTGCTGGCCAAGTAACTCGTCAAACCGTGAGTCTCGGACATAACCTACCCTGATGATTAGCGATGGGTTACTAAAATGTTAGGGTTGTTATTTTATTAGATTCATACCGAAAAGAAATGGTCGCCTACCCTTTGCTTACTATTTCACTGTATAATTTTGTCACCGAAGGTCTTCACGACCTGAAACTTATAAAAGTAAATACTTAGTTTTTTGTTAGGAAGAACCCTTACGAGTGTGCTTTGATTATCGTATGTAACCTTTCTCTTAATAGTTGTTTTGTGATCAAAGAGAAAGTCGGCTCTTTTGGTTCACGATTTATGGGTAAATGTTTTCACCTCGTTTAGGTTTTGAATGACCTAACTGGTCTTCGTTACTTCGACTGTAATCTTAACTCTCATTTGGTTAATGCAAAATTTATAATACTTTCTGGTTAACCTCGTGTTTGATTTATCTTGATAATTTATCAAGTTTCTCGTTTTACTTAGAAAGGTTTGGGATCGCATTTAACCACGGTTATAATCTCAGGTTGTTTCTAGCCATGAGTATCATTTATGTAGTTGTTATTTTCTAAGTATTATGTTGCAGTAGTGATTATATTTGTGTATAAGTTTGTAAACAAAGTTATTTTTTATATGAACCCTCTTCAAAAATCGTTGATTGATTTGTCTAAAGAAATAATTCTCCTTTGATAATATGTATTTTCGATAGGGTGTGAGTATTAAACCCTAACTACATTTCTTGGCAGAGTTCATTAATAAAGAATATGCTAATAAATGTTTAAACATATAGGGGTATTAAACCCTAACTTACCATTATTAATAGGTTTCGTTGCTCTCACCAGTTCTGTCACATAAACACTGTTTTTATTTTAGTATGCTGGTCGATCTTCGACCATGGAGTTTACACTCCCATGTGGACAACAACTCGCATTTGCATAACAAAAATGAATATTAATGGATTCACATTTCTCATGCCGAAAATGAATGGCATTCTAAACAAATTAGTTAAAATTATTTATGTGTGAAGTCCGTGAGTACTGAAATCAATTTGTTTACATATATAAATTACTCTATTTATATAAATTTTGTATATCTATGAAAAGATAGCTTAGATAGATTTCTATACTGCAATTGTTGGACATGTAAACAATGGGTTTACATTTCTATTTCAGTTGTGCCATAATTATGTCTAAATGCATTCTGTGTAATTCTTACATAATAGAACCACATGAAACCATATCAATATCTGACCAATAATGATCATGCCATTCTCCGTATTGATATAAAATAAACTAATGTAATACAAATAGCATCTACAAGATTCTATTACTATAAAATCATTTCTGGTTAGATCTAATGATACAAATCTTTTCAAAAACATACCAGAAATTTACAAATAAAACCCTCTATAAATGTTCAGTAATAAAATCATTTAAATACAATAACATAATACTTATCTGTAATTTTTTATGGCCAGTGGAACACAGCCACAAACCTCCCAACCTTAGACCAGCAAGTCTTCCTTTCTCTCATGGTCACCCCCGAGCTGAGTTCACAGTTACTTTGGGTCAAAGTTTCTATTTTATTTGCCATTAACTTGTTCTCCAAGTTACTTATAAAATATCTTTTGCAGCAGACAACCCAACATCCAGCCGAGTACTCCTGAGCTCCAGTATTCTCTAGGTACTTTTAAGTCTCTGCAATTAAGAGAACAATCAGTCACAACCTCTATAAGGTATTTACAGTGCTCCTGCAAGTTGTGGTAGTACTCCTACCTCGACACTACTACTGCTCTAAGTTATACCCAACTGCTATTGTTTTCTCTTTTTCTTGTTTAGTTTGTGCTCCAAACTGCCCCCATTTCATTTCCTTGATTAGCTCTGGTTAATTGATCCCCTTGAATCCCCTCTCTTTTCCTTCTCTCTTTTATCTCTTGTGTGATAATGATCATCAATGAGTAAATCCCCTCGTTTCTTTCTTATTCCTCTTTGGTGTGTGTTCTCCTAATTTTTATTTCTTTAATTCCATTATTCTCCCAAAAATCTTCTTTAGGGTTTTTACAAGTGTATCAATAATGATTTTCTCATTATTATTTTATTTTGTATTTATCCTCCAAACCCATAGGAAATGTGACTCCCATCTCTTTAATGTGCTGGTCCACACTAGTCATCAAAAATTAACTTCTTTAACTTTCTACTGTCACACAAGTATAATGAAATAATACTTAACAAAATATAAAAGGGGTTATAAGTCCAAAATTTGGAAAATTACACAAACTAATCCTCATAAGAGTTCTTCTCTTCTTCGTTGTTGACTCTCACTCTACTATGCATCCATGCTCCATGGAGAGGTCTCTCCCTTTCTCTATATCACCGCATTTCGTGAATGCGACCACACCCAAATTGTTGTAGAGATAGCGAGATAGTGGACCAGACTACTAGTTGAACGAAATATGATGCCCATATTTCCCCAAATATGACATAATAAATTGGAACAGGCCGTCAATTTCATTCCCTCCTAGCGTCATGATGTGGAATTGATTTTCCATGATTTCATAATTGAAGGATTGATCTAGCTTCTTCTTTCTTTGAATCCTTTCTACGTTGAAGATGCCATTAATTTGTGTACTGAATTGAATGAGAGCACTGCCCTATTTAAGTGCCCCTTCACTTTTATATGTGTTGTAGCACCAAGTGGACATATGGCTTCTTGGGCTGTGCAATGTAACGTCCATGTGCACTGTCGGGTCCATGTATTTACTATGATGGTATCCCACTTGGGGTTTTCGGGAATATTCACTATGGTGGGGCGGTGGAATATTTAATGTTGATAATATGGAACAAATGATGACACCTGAATTGGGGAATATCAAGGCATAATATTACTATGTTGATCAATCATTGTTAACTATTTTAGTGTTCATAAATATGCAACATATAATGTAACCCAACTTTGTGATTATCAAAGCATAGTATTAGCATGAGTATTAGTAAGATGGTCATTGCTAACTATTTTACTGTTGATATTGTGCAACACATTTATTTCAATCATGGCATCGAGCCAAACATTGACTTGATAGTGTGGTGTGTAATCTTTAAAAGTGAAGAATCAAAGAACCATTCGATGATACATTATCCAAATGAAAGTAAGTTTTGAGTTAAAACACTAAAACTTACACCTTTGGAATCACTATGTAGATAAACAAAATTTAAATTGACATGTGATAGAATCAAGAATCGTACCTATGGAATAAAAATTCTCAATTTTGCAATTAAAAACTTCATTTGTGATGTAGGAAATCACACTTTTTGAATAAAAGTAGACAAATTTCAAATAGAAATGACACTTTTTGGGTTAAGATTGATTCTGAAGTCATGTTTTTGGAATGAAAATTTGCATTTTTTGAGCACATTTTTGCAATTTTTTTAACATGATTTTGCACGTTAGAAGGGTTGTTTTTGGGCTTTTGAAAGCATAATTTTGCACTTTTTTTGTCCTTGAATATATCTATATTTAATGAAATGGGCATTAAAAGAAAATGAGAACTAATGGAGTCATTTAGAAAATCACAAAGTCCTCAAGTCTCCCAACATTGGTTGAGATAATAAAAAGGGAAGATGGACCTCTTAAGCCTTTAAAAAAGAAAGTGTTCATCCCTACTTGCATATTTCCATAATCATAGAAATGTTTCTTAAAAAATTTAAAAACTTAGAGAGTGTGGAATATGATTTAAAGGTTTTTTATATTACGATATATGTTATCTATTCATATTCATAAGTAATATGTTAGTTGGGAGGAGAAAATTTATCCTCACAACTACTATTCAAATATTCTTTGTAATATGATTGTATGAACCAATTGTTGTTTAATTTAGAGTTAGTAAGATATATTAGATATAAAAATAAAAATTTATAATACTATGATATTAATGTAAACGTAAATATAAATATATAATTTTCTAATATAACCACATTATCATATGTGTATAAAAGGTATCCCATCTCATTATTGATGATAAAAAAAGTCACACTAAGTAAATAATGTCACTAATATTTGTAGTTAATGAATTATAAAGGATTGAAATAGAAAAGCATAGTCTAACCACATTATTACATAAATAATATCAATAATAATAACATATGTCATGAACAATGAACACGGTAGAGAAGTACACTCTAACCACAATGTCCATCACATCATCACACATGTATAAAAATGTATTCCATCACATCATAAATGTTCAAAAGAGTCATGTATATCTTACTTCAATATGAACACTTAAAAACTAAGAAATATATTCTAACATACTTATCACATAATAATAATGATAAATATTTTTTCACAAAATAATTTTTAATCAAATGATTTTTTCGATATGGAAATCATATAGCAAATAATTTATTTACTATTTATATTTTTTTCTCTTTACCCTATCCTAATTAGTTTTTAAAGTGAAATGGTGAAATGGGCCCTTGGTGGATTACCCTTGTCACGTCTGTTAAATAAGAATTTCATCTTCTCAGAGCTTCCCTATGTGAGATTCATCCCGGGATCAACTGAAAATAGCTAATTGCTCTTAGTAGTTTTCGTTTTCGAATAATGACACATGATAAATGCAAAGAACTGATTTTCTTGGGTGTTAATCCTTTTAAATCTGTCTGGTCGGTGTCGTGTGACTGTCCATATTGACATCTCACCCAAGAAAGTTGGACATAAAATGTGTGACCACATGAGGTTGAACTTGAAAATAAACATGATGTCGATGTAGAAAGAGAAGTCAACTATGTTGTGCTTCTATAATGACAATAAATTAATTGTATTCATTAAATTAATTGTATGCATTAATTGTATGCATGTGAAAGTTTTTAATGAAGGAATTAATTATATTAATAAGTGTTTATATTTTATATTTTAGAGTGGAGTAGTAAGTATGTTTTTTTCTAGATAATAAGATAATAAAATAAGTGTACTTTGAAGATTGACTAGTTTAACTACAAGAAAGCATGTGATAAAAAGTAGTTGAGACATAAACAACTAGTGATTATAAATAATCATAAAAAATAAGTGATTAATATAATCACAATAAAATAATTAAAACATAATGCAAGCTCGGCACTGCAGGGCAGGGCACTCAGCCAACAGACGAGAGAACGATTCGCGTGGCAAAAATGAAGTACACGGAGAAGCAGGTTGTGCGCAAATGGTTCCTTCCAGCTTCCTCAAACGAAAATGTAAGAAAGGGTCTCTGGTCACCTGAAGAGGATGAAAAGCTTACTGCTTATCTCGTCAGCAACGACATGCAGGGCTGCTCCTGGACCCGTGTCGCCATGCACGCTGGTAAGCAACCATGTCGGCTCTAATTTCAATTATCTCAATTCAATGTGGTAGTTTATCCTATGAACTTTTGTAAATTTATGGTTTATCATCTTGACAAACTGTCTTGATTATCATGGATCTTGTTTTGGATTCCAAATGTGGATGACAATTATAGTTATTATGGTTTTTCTATAAACAATGTATAATGTGATTTTTATAGGTATTATGATTTTTTATAACTAATCTGGTTTTTCCTGATGATAAATTTTGTTTTCAATTCAAACGTCGATGACAATCATAACGACTGTGGTTTTTCCCTGTATAGATTGTTTTCTTTATTTTTATTTTTTGAATGTAGCTACTGTGGTTTTTCCCTGTATAGATTGTTTTCTTTATTTTTATTTTTGGAATGTTTTGCTTTATGTTTATTTTTTAAAATATAATTTTACAAAAAAATTGTGCTATATCTAGGGCTTCAGAGATCTGGAAAGAGCTGTAGGTTAAGATGGATTAACTACTTACGCCCTGGCCTTAAACGAGGTGCATTTTCACGGGAAGAAGAACGGCTCATCGTGAACTTGCAATCCATCCTCGGCAACAGGTTTTTGTTTTTCTCCTTTTTTCTTCACCTGATCGTCTTCCCTTCAATTTCATTCTTCAAATATTCATCACATTTCATTATACGCTGCTTGATCTGTTCACTAATGTCCAATGACGATGCTAAGCAGGTGGGCTCAGATTGCCATACATTTGCCGGGACGCACGGACAATGAGATCAAGAATCACTGGAACTCTTCAATCAAGAAGAAGCTCAACTCTAAACGCCACATCTCGTATCGCTCTGCACAGCCCTACTTGGATGTTGTGCCCGAAGGATACCAGAAACCTGATAACACCTTCAATGCCGTGCCCAGTGGAGAAAATCAGTTGCCAGCTCTGCCGGGCCTAATGGAATTAGAAGTACAGGAGCAAACAGAGGATCAAAACAATGAGATTAATCAGCTGATTTCCTATGCCCAGATGTCAATGAATGATACTTCTACCAATACTCATGAGAGCATCACAAGTCGTGCAGCTTTTCAGGGCTCAACCGGAATCACAATCCCTGCTCTCGTTGAAAGCGAATGCTTCAGAGAAAAAATTGAGAATGGAGGATGGAGCACTAATCATTCCTACTCAAATGCAGATAATCGGTCTCATGTCGTCAATCCAGGAGCTTATACAGGTCATGAGACGGAATATTGCCAGGGCCTGTATGACAATACTGCCCATCAGTCATGCCCCCGACTTAGTTTCCACTCCCAATTTGATGCACCATCAATTGAATTGTCCGCTGGACAGTGTAACGGTTTTGATGCTTGGGATGATTACAAGGATCCTGTACATCTGAGATATGATATAAACTTGGCCGACACCAAGTATATTGACATTTATAGCAGACAGAAGAGCTGTCAGTTACGTCAAAACCACAGAAGAGGGGTGGGGGATCAACGGAATTGCTTGATAATTCCTTATCAAGAAACGAACGCAAATACAATTTCCACATCAGGAGCAGGAAGAGGAAATGGACCGTTAGAGATTGACTGTAAGAGTGTCGAACCTGGCCAAGTTTCAATTCCAGCGCATGGCGATATGTACAATCTCAATACTGCGGCTGCTTCAGATATGGATGAAATCTATTATAATCTCGACGAAATCTAACTTAGCTAGGTAACTCATTTAGAGATTTACAATTCGTTTTTAAAGAAAATAATATTTTAGCTAGGTAAAGAGATGTACATTAAATGTTTCTGTGGGAAATTTGATTATGAGTGAAACCAGAGAAAGGATTCATATCTTTGCCCCTCCTATACAGTGTTCAAATTCAGATATTAAATACAATGTTTTAGCAATTAAAAAAAAAATCAATCCAACGCTCAAAGTAAAAACAAAAAATAATAATAATAAAATTAAAAACATGAAAGTAAATAGATATGATGAAGTCAAAAATATTGATGAAGAACTTCCTCTATTTTTTTTTTCATTTTTTTTTCCAGAGAAAAATAAACAGTATTTTTGACTCATTAGTATCAACTGATACAAATACATGACTGTTATTTCCTAGAAACATTAACCAGTATAAGAAAACCTAGTAATCATAAGCAGACTCCTTACAAACAAAGTGTGCCCATCAGGCTATCATAACAAAGAAAAAAAACTAGTATACTTCAGAAAAAAAAAAGACCCTGAAGAACTAGAAAGGACTAATTGTTCATCCACCCATTCTTCCTAGGGGAGGATCCACCATCAGAGCTTCTTTGAACAAAGAGTCAACTAGGTCATTGTTCTCTCTATAAGTGTGTTTAATAGAAAGATCAAAAAAATTGTTCAAGATACAGAAAATTAGGAAACACCAATGATGAAGTAAAGCATTACCAAAATGAATATGCTTATTGACCCACTTAATAATAAGAACTTCCTCCACTTTATCTAAATATCATTCACTAAATCATAATAGAAAATACCTAAATAAATATAAAAAATAACAAAATTTGTAATACTGAATTAGTTCATTATATGTGATATATATTAATTTTAAAGTGTTTAAGAATCTAGATGGAAAGATACATAACAATATTGATTGAAATTATTAGTATATTTGTTCATGGAAGTTTTTAAATATATTGTGAAACCAAATTTAAAACTAATAAAAAAAACACACATATAAAAACTATTTGTAATAATAAAGTTATAAACTCCTTTAAGTATGTGAATGCAATTATCTACTTCCAATATAATTATCTAGTTCTTAATTGAAATGCAGAATTAGAGAAGACATTGAAGAGCCAATCATCCTATCCAATGGAAAATAGATATGTTATTTATAATGAATTTTTTTTTTATAAAAACAATTTTAAATATAAATAACAAAGAGTATAACTTATTTGTAAATCAATCTATCTTGGAGAAGACTAAACTCCGCATCTAATTACTTAAGTAAAAGAAAATCTATGATAAAGATAATAACTTCATTTTTTTTAAGTTAGCTCTAATTTTTAATAAGCAAAATATAAATATGATAAATTTACAATTTCTTTCAAGTTAAAACCTCTATATAGTATTTTTATAATTAATTTTTTTATCATTTACAAATTAAAAACAAAAATACCAAAAATTAATAATAAAAATAAATGATAAAGCAAAAAAACATTCCTAATAATTAAAACATAATAAAGAAGAGATCTATTGATACTTCCATCCACCCACATGAAAACAAATTATAACAAAGAGTATATGATCTCTAAAATAATGAAACTATGATCTCTAAAAGAATGAAATTGGATAAATTCATTAGATAAAGTGAACTAATAGGTAATACTAATTAAATTTAGTATCTATTTAGGTTAGCTTTACATAACCTCATCCACTCACATGAAAGAACCTATAACAAATATTAGATAATCTCTAAAATAATGAAATTAAATAACTTCATTCATTAATGAACTCATAAATAAAACTAATAGTTTAAATCATTAAATTTAATGCATATCCCCCCTTAACTTTGCATAACTTCATTTCCCAACAACTTTGTAAAATCTCATACCAACAGCACACTTAATAGTAGAGACCACCACATCCAAATAATAAAGTGAAAATAAAAATAATAGTATAAAATAATAAAAAAAATAAGATAATAAATATTAAATTTATTTAATTATAAGATAAAAAATTAAATATATAAATATATGATGATGATGATTACAATCCACTTAAACCAATTTTCGTCTATCAAACCTTAAAAAGGGTATTATTTGTTCTGCTTTACAATGTTATTCCTATGATCAAAAAACTTGCAAGAAGCTCTCCTACCTGAAGCTTTCTTAAAAATTTAGTGCTCAAATGGGACAACCTTTTACAACATAATTGGAAAGGACCAAGTCGTTGTGCCCTTTACTAGAACGATATTGAAAATGTAAATCATTTGTTCATCCATTTTGCATTTACAAAATCTCTGTGGGATAACGTATGCTTGGATTTAAAATTTGCAAATGTGTGGGGTTCCATGTCATTGGACACAAACTTTTATAATTGGTATAAAGATGAGCCTTATCATAGATCTCTTCGAGTATTTATTTGCTAGCATGTTTGGTTGCTTAGGAATAGGTCATGATATTTGAACACAAGAGACCATCTCTTTCTACTGGCACATTCAAAGTTTTAAATATATATATATAAGGATTATAAGCCTATTCATGGTGTTAATCAAAAGGAAAGAATATTAACCTTGGGACCAGATTTTCAGGGGCTATGTCATTTTTTTGATGGAGTTGTGGATAATCTAAGTTGTAGTGCATGGGTTAGTCTTTCTATAAATCAAGAGCATTACTTCTATTTAAAGTTAAATACTGGCTTTGGAACTAACACCAAAGAAGAACTTATTGATTTATGGTGCGTGCTTAAATTTGGTATTGTTATTTGTCTTCCTACAATGAAAATTTGTGGTGACTTCTCTATCATTGTAAACTGGGAAGATCAGGTTTATAAGCTACAAGTTCTAGAATTACAACATTGGGATTGAAGAACTAAATACTTACTGTATTTTTAATGGCAATTGGAAATGTCTCATATCTATAGAGAACATAATCTAGTTGTTGATTGTCTTTCCTAATAATTAAGAATACAAATTAATAATAAACCAAAAATTAATAATAAAAATAAATGATAAACCAAAAATTAATAATAAAAACAAATAATAAGCCAAAAAAATATTCCTAATAATTAAAAAATAATAAAGAAGAGGTCTATTGATACTTCCATCCACCCACATGAAAACAGCTTATACAAAACACTATATTATCTCTAAAATAATGAAATTGAATAAATTCATTAGATAAAGTGAACTAATATATAATACTAATTAAATTTAGTATTTAGGTTAATTTTACATAACCTCATCCACCCACATGAAAGAACCTATAACAAATATTAGATAATATGTAAAATAATGAAACTAAATAACTTCATTCATTAATGAACTAATAAATAAAATTAAATCATTAAACTTAATGCATATTCACCTTAACTTTGCATAACTTCATTTCCCAACAACTTCATAAAATCTCATACCAACAACACACTCAATAGTAGAGACCACCACATTCAAATAATAAAGTGAAAATAAAAATAATTATATCGAATAATTAAAAAAAATAAGATAATAAATATTAAATTTATTTAATTATAAGAAAAAAATTAAATATATAAATATATGATGATGATGATTAGGGTCCACTTAGACAAATTTTGATCTATAAAATTTTAGAAAACGTATTATTTGTTTTGCTTTAAAATTTTATTCCTATGCTCAAAAAGCTTGGTGAGAAACTCTCCTAGCTGAAGCTCTCTTGAAAATTCAGTGCTCCCATGGGACAACCTTTTACAACGTGGTTGGAAAGGACCAAGTCATTGTTCCCTTTGCTGGAACGATGTTGAAAATGTAAATTATATGTTCATACATTGCGCATTTAGAAAATATATGTTGGATGTGGTATGCTTGGATTTAAAATTTGCAAATGTATGGGGTTCTATGTCATTGGACAAAAAATTCTATAATTGGTATAAAGATGAGCCTTATCATAGAACTCTTCGAGTATTTATTTGCTAGTAGGTTTGACTGCTTAGGAATACCGCAATATTTGAGGATAAGAGACCATCTCTTTCTATTGGCACATTCAGAGTTTTAAATATATATGAGGATTATAAGCCTATGCAAGGTGTTAATCAAAAGAAAATAATATTAACCTTGGGACAGTATCTTTAGGGGCTATGTGGTTTTTTTGATGGTGCTGCGGATAATGGAAGTTGTGTTGCAGGAGTTAGTCTTTTTATAAATCAGGAGCATTACTTCTATTTAAGGTTAAATATTGGCTTTGGAACTAACACCAAGAAGAACTTCTTGCTTTATGGTGCCTGCTTATATTTGGTATTGCTATTAGTCTTCCCATAATGAAAATTTATGGTGACTCCTCTGTCATTGTAAACTACACAAATCAAGTTTATAAGCTACAGGTTCTAGAATTACAACATTGGGCTTGAAGAACTAAATACTTACTGGTTTTTTATTCGCAACTCGGGATATCTCATATCTATCGAGAACATAATCTAGTTGTTGATCATCTTTCAAAGGAAGCTTTACACCTTGGTGAAGGTCATCTTTTTTGGGAAGAATACATTGAGGGAAAGATTGAGGATGCAGGTTCCATTCTCTTTTTTTATTAAACTCTGCACTCCTTAGCTTAATTTTTGGATCTTGAAATTTGCTTAGATCGAGCTTGTAGGTTTGTATAAAGTGTTGGATGTGGAACACTTTTTTTGGTCTTTTGGGAGATAATTTTTTTACAGTATGTTAGAATATTTTATGGAAAGCGAGGCATGAAAATACTCCTGTTGGAATATGTACTCTTTGATTCCTATTGAATAACAAGAGTATGGTGTTTTTTCTCCTTGAAAAAATCTCTCCTAGCTCACTTCAGTAGATTTCATCCTCACCACTCGTAGACTCACAAATATGGCAGACCCTTTCCGACCACGGAGTTTTAGGAATAGACCAACATCCCATTTTGCTATAGATCTCATCAGAGTTCGTTCTTATCTTGGCTATATTAATTTTCTTCTTTGAACTAGATAATATTGAGAGATACTTTTGGTCTTCTAGATTAAGGTTGATGACCTCCTTATAGTATCTTAATTTTCTTTTAACCTCTAAATTTTTATCGCACCATAGATTTTCTTTAAACTTAGATGTAATAATATTTTTGACACTATTGATATTCTGCAAAGTGTAATTTTCGTCAATGCCGCAATGGTTTAACCAAGCCATGTTATCTTTACACCATCCCTGCTTGAGGCGTAGTTGGTTTTGACTTGAATTTAAAGCAATTTTATGAAGTCTCTAGTTTCCCATGTTATTTATCTTGTGCTTGTACAATAGGTATCTAGTCATAGACATGCTCTCAATGGTGGATAGACCCACTTCTAAGAGGAGAATAGGATAAGGCGTATTGCTTTTAATTTTAAGGCTATAAGTTTTAAAACGCTTATGGATTTGCTCAATCTTTCTCCAAGACTCTCTAGAAATGTTGCAACCCCATACTTCACAACCATATAGGATAACGAGGATGACAAGTGTTTCAAACATGAACTTATTTTTATCCCACATGAATAGGTTGGCTTATTTACAATTGTTTTCCATACAAAAATAATCTTTCCACCCTCCGTTGACCCTTTTATTGATACTATAGTTCTAGTTGAGCTTGTGGTGAATATCAATTCCAGGATACTTGTAAGAATTCACTTCCTCCATATTTATATTGTCGTAAATAAAGTTAATGTGGGTTCCTTTCTTCTATTTTATAATCATAACCTTTTTTTTTGTCGATGTTAACAATCTTACCCATATTAAAGCATAAATATTTGAGAGTTCTCAATTGTTTATCAAGTTCAAAGGGACACCTTTCCATAAGAACAATATCATCAGCATAGACCAGGAGAATCAGTGCGCCAAGGGGTTTTGTTGCTGCGCTTCATTAAAACCCGGGTCTGTCCAAAAAGTAGCCAACAAAATGTTGGTGGTTACAGGTGATTCTAGGCGGGGTTTCCTTTTGAGCTTGCGAAGAGAAAAGAAGGGCATGATTCTTCCTTCAAGAAATATAAGTTGATTAGTTTACCCTATGGTTATAAAATGTCGGACAAAGAGCTTCATCTCTTCTTCAGTGCATAAATTTTATACATATGTAACCTGGTTGTGCGTTTATCGTTTTTTTTTAAAGATTGATAGCTATCTAGATTCCATTGTGGATGGAAGTCCACCGAGTGATTAAACTATTATTTCGTTTTGGTTTTAAGAAGGGGTGCCATCTTTGATGGTCTTACATCCCCAAGGATCACAGATCCACCGATTCATAATCGTGTAAATTTAATAATATTGCGACCCTTAGGGTCTTTACCGACTTCTTATATAAACGTTTATGTATTTTAATACTGGTTTGGAATGTTAAATGTCCAGGTTGTAAATCTAAACTATAATTGTTTGGTTATGCGATTACAATAGATATTATAAACCATGTGGAAGATGATCCATATTTTTCATAGAAACCCTAACATTCATCGGGTTTATTAAATAATAAGGTTTGGATTATTTCATTCCTTAAATGATTTGCGATTTCACTATGTGATCAGGATAGTTATTTGGTATTCACTTTGGCATTCGTAGATTTTGAATATGGCACTGATAGATTTTGATTACAGCATTTATAAAAATAGATTATGGCATTTCGTAGTCTTTTAACCTAGGTCACGATCACACCAAATCTGCGTTCTCGAACTGTGACATAGGTTTATAAAATGAAAAACGTGTTAAGTAATTTTATACTGCATAGGCCTCTCAGCTCTAGAGATTCCAGAAGTCACTATTTATAGTTTTATGCAGAATGAATGTATTCGTCTATACCATTTGCTTTACTTAGTTTTGGTGATCTTGTTGTGGTTATGTTATAAAAGTGGAAACATTTCATGCCTCTGTCCTTTAACTAATGTTATCACCATATTGATATAACAATGGGCATAAGGCACCATAACCTTGGTGCTCAAGAGATTCTTACCACATAAATGTAAGGATCAGTGTTTGTGAACTTTTGCAGTGACACCCCTTTCTTAATTGGGGTTTCATATTTCAACGGCATTGCTAACTGGAAAGCTAAATAATGGATAATAATAATCATGCAAGCTTAGAGATAGGTCTAGCTAATCATAGCTACAAAATCAGAGTATCAAAGCACCATTTCGTGTTGTAGGTGGCCATATGATCAACATGTTGAGATTCATAAGAGATAGCGCAAGAATTGAATGAAACCAGTACAACCCAAATTCTTCAATAATGACAAACATAAACCAGGACTATGGCACAACATTAGAGAAATAAATAACCTAATAAGAAGTGCATTAGAGAGAGAAATAAACCCAAGCACAAGAGAGCACAACACTTGATAGATGTCCTTAGGGAAAACACTTTATTAAGTAGAATGAATGATTACATAATAAAAAATTACAAATGATAATTGTGTATATATAATATACGCACAACTCAACAGGTAGGACGCTATATTTGAGAGGGATTATGAGCATGTGTACAAGGTGAGCCTTAATCAAGCCTAGAAATATAATAATGATAAAAATCACAAGGGGACACCCATGCAAGATGGGGGGTAACAAGCTCAAACCTATATAAGGGTTTGTTCTCTTCATTTGTACCGAGTGGAAAGTTAGGGTACTAAAACCCTTAATACTCTTGTTTAGCAAATTGTATTGGAGTTATTGGATGGATGAAAAAGCCACCTTATGGACGAGGAGATATTCTAGATCTTGATGATGTCTCTTATGCCAAAAATTACTTGACATATGTTTTTGAAGCATTGAATTAGGGTAACATCATTTCTTGTTCTTTTTAGTTTATCATTGGGATGTTGTCTATGGATTCATATTTCTCTATACTTGGATAGGTGCACAAATATTTCATTTTAGGTAGGCATAATCTTCACAACTGTTGGATTTCATTTTCTCTTGGGATCTCCCTCGTTAAAGTTTCTGAAATGGTGGACAACAAGGATAGGGCTATTGTATCTTGTACATTTTAGCCTCACTTACCCTCTTTTCCTCAATAGGACAACCTTTCATGGTCCTTATTTGACCCCATATCCCCATTGTACTTTTCATAGAAATTAGTATTTATTTCAAATACCACTTAAAATCTCTAAAAACCAACTTTTATTTCTACTTAACAAATCTGAAAATTACATTTAATTATCACATTTTAGAACTGCCTCAAAGTCAAGGAAACCCATCACTTCTTGCAACTCTAACTAGACATAAAATTCAGCAATACAAATATGCAATACATCACTTAAGATATATTCTAAAACATATTTGTACCAAGTCCCCTTTAACCCTTTATTTTCCACTATATTCATTGGACTTAGTGTGCTTAGGGTAGCCCCTCAAAGGTGGCTACTCCACCAAATCCAAAAGCAAACTTCCATAAAGTTAGGGACAAACTGATGTATAACTTTCAAACAAAGAGAAGCTCCTCCTGATGGCATGAAATCTCTCTTAAACTGGCCATGAATCTTCAAAGGTATGAATGTTGAATCATCTAGGGCACAAAAAACCTAGGGCATTGCCTTACCAAGATCAATTTTCTAGTTGTTTGGAACCCTCCACCATACAAGCAAACTGTTCCAGGGTTGTCGCTACACAGGAATTCATCATAGGTTGACCAAATTACGCCTAGATTTTGACAAATATGACTTCTATTGCTATTTTGCACCCAGAATTTTGAAATATTGTTGTTTGAGCTTGTTTGACTGCTAGAATTGACCTAAATTGTCACTTTGAGGCTCATAAAAGTCCTAGATTTTCTCTTTACCATTGTTTTGAGGTTAAGAAATTTTAGGACGGTCGTTGGAGCCCTTTAACAAGGTTAAATACGTTATGGAGGAGACCTCCCTGCTAGATGGGGATATTTTGATGGACATGGAGACATGTGGCATCACCACCACTTCTTAGTTATTATTTTATGCATTGTTTAATTTGTTATTTAAGTTGGCTAGGATAAACTATTTTTGTGCTTCCTTGGAGAGATATAGATCTCATACTTGGATATTATTATTTTATCTTGAGGAGGTTTTGGGCCTATACTCTATATAAGAGAGGCTTCTCCCTTTTGTAATGGTTGTTGAAAGTGTGGTAAAATTCAAGAGCTTATCGTTGAAGATCTATTGAAGGCTATTGGAAAGTTTATAGGTTAATTCTTGTTTACATGAGGCATATGTTTGGACTTCTCATTTATAAATATTAATGTGGAAAAATACTTGCAAAGGATATTGTTTCATGTATTATTGTGAAGGGTTAATCTACTCCAATAGGAGGAATTAATTGTGGTCATTTCCTCTCTAGTTTCTTTAATGTTTTATGAATGAATTTATTCTTTTTGCATTTGTCATATTCTAGAGTTGTTAAAGATTTATACTTCATAGTAAAACACACCATAGTAAAACACACCATAGTAAGCGAGTCTAAAGGTGCATCTCTTGTAGGGCCCTTTAATAAAAATTCTGCATTAATTAACAACAATATTAGGCTAGCTATAACATTCCTTTGCGGATCTGTTTTCCCTAATTATTACTTTAAAAATCCCTTTAATCCTGACATCTTGACCCTATATGCCCAACTTAAATTTAGGCACTAATATTTCCTTTCAACTAGCCCTAAAATACAAAATTATCATTCATTTTATATTTATTTAAATTTGGAATTTACTAGTGAAAATCTCATAAACTATATTTACCCTAAGTCTAATAACCCTTCGAAAGTCATTATCATATCTTAGACTTAGTTTCCTTTAGGGATTCCTCTCATTCCAAAGGATAGCCATCCTAAAGAGAGTGAAAGTTTTATCAAGGTGGCATGGAAATCCTTCCTATAATTACCCCTAGGGTTTCACCTGTGGCTAGGGATTTTCCACCCAAGGTAGGGATTTGAAAGGTAACAGACCTCAATTTTAGGACACTCTTGATTAAACTTATCTAGTGAATAACCTAATGGATTAGCTTGAGTGGTTGAGTGTTGTGAATAGCAGGCGGAAGGTCTTAGATTCAACACCCTAGGCTAGATTCCTCTGCCTACATGAGCCTCACTCGATGTCTATTAGGTGGAAATCCATGAGAGACAATTAAGTTGAAAATATTAGCATTATGCATTACTAAAAGAGTTGGGCTATGTTGAAGAATTTGCGGTTCAGCTCTCAATTGATTTACCTGTGTTGAGTTTAAAACTTTCTTGCATAATCATATGATATTGATCCTGTGAAAAAATTGTTTCCATGAAACCTGGTCTCTACTTAGACTCGTAATTGGTTTGGGATTTTAAAAATTAAACATCCATATCCTATTAGAGATGAAACAATAATATTTCTTTGGGGTGTTCTCATTGTCCTTTATTTTAAATCTGAGGTCATAAATGGTATCTCATGTTTTCTTAACATTATGATATCTCTTGTTTTCTAAACATTCAGGGACAATTTTCTTTATGAATGATGAGCTTCAGAAAGGGACTTACAATTATTGTCCAGCAAGAAGTTGTGAATACATTTGACAATGTGGAGTGCAAATGTGATGGTTTAAGTACAATGTGGATAATTTTGAAGGGCGGTTGGATTGCTTCAAAGAGAAAACTAACCCTCTCAATATGAGAAAAACCCAACCCTCTCAACATGGCTTTGAATGAATCATGTCTCCAAGATCATATTTTATATATTCATTATAGGCGTTGTCAAGTTCTTGGTTAAAGTGTACCAGAAATTGTGAAGACATTGACCATGTGGGGTCCAAATGGGATGGTTATGTGTAGAATGCGGAAAATTCCGAAGGCCAGCTAATCATTTGCTTCAGAGTGAAAATCAACCCTACCAACATGATTCTAGATGGAGCTTGTCTCTAAGATTACATTTCAAATTTTCAGTATAGGCATGTTGTTCCTGGTCAAAGTGTAACAAAAATTGTGAAGACATTGACCATTTGGGTGAAAATGGGACTGTTATTAGTATATTGTGGAACATTTTGAAGGACTGCTAACCAGATTGTTTCAGAGAGAAAATTAACCCTCTCGACATAGTTCTGGATGGAGACTGTCTATCATATTATATTTCAAATTGGTCATGTAGGCATTGTCAAATTCCTGATCAAAGTGTACCAAAAATTATGAAGACATCGACTATGTGGGGTGAAAATGGGATGGTTGAGTAGAATATGGAAAGTTTTTAAAGGAAGATAACCAGATTGCTTCAAAAAGAAAATGACCCCTTTCAACATGGTTTTGGAGAGTGCTTCAGTAAAGGAACTGTCAAGTTCCAGGCTAAAGTGTATCAAGGTGGTTGAGAGAGTGCTTAAAAAAATGCACATGAAAGCTATAAAATGAGTAATTATGTACATTATGCTCATGAAATTTCGTAATAAATTCAGGATAATAACAATGAATTCATTCATCCTCAAGATTGTAATTGGTAAATTGAACTCATTCATCATCAAAAATAAAATTGGGAAATTGAATTCATTCATCAGCAAAGTCAATTGGGAAATTTCCACACCTTAATATGATAGAGGAATGAAAATTATTCAGCACTACAACATTTAAAAAAGATATTAAAGATCTAAAATGTTATATACATTCCACCAAGTAAAGGCACATGAGAAAGAAAGTAAAAAAAGAAAAGAAAGACACCACTGGCGTTCCTGTGTGAAGAATCCCTAGGCTATGATATAGCTGACAAAGCCACCATCGATTTGTTCTTATGTAACCTACACATCTGACCCATCTCATCGCTTATATCGCTACAAATTTCCTGAACAATCATGTAGGACTTAGGTAAACGATCTTGTATGGTGTCCAAAATGAACTGTATGATGTGGTAACCATCTCATCTCTCCTCTAGAATATATTCCCTTACAGATTATGGATTGTTGCAGCCCAACAAAATATTCTGCTCCTCCCTGCTACTTCTATCTATAATTTTGTTGTAAAATCCTTCCCGTGCTAGTGAACGCACCTCAGAATTATCTTCATAATAGATATGATCCACCTCAAAGCTCTCAAACTATGAAGCCAGTTCCTTAATTTTGTCATGGTACCTCTTCATCTACGGGCTATTTACTCTATACTCACCTGATTCCTACAAAAACATATAAATGAATTCCATGCAAGAAAGTCCTTTATCATGAGAAACATTATCTTGATTTTAAAGACAGAGAGGGGTTATTGTGACTTGGTTGCAAATGAGCAGGCTGTGTCAACGGGTAGTGATGTGGGTGATTCCGCGCCAGAAAGCATGTTCGAGACCTGCAATGAGGGATTTGTAATGGCATCCATTGCTGGTGATAGGGAAAAATCCAAAGTAAGCGGGTAGCTCCTCCACGACTCTATCATCCTCGTCGTCCTGAATAAAGAAGCCAATGCTTGCACGACCAGGGTTTGGGATGCAAGATCCTCCAAAGTAAAGAGTACCTCGGAACTAGTATCGACGCCCGCCCCTTGTAGGGAAAAAAGGGGTTTTAGTAAATGAAACCCTGAAAAATTTATAATCATCTTGACCATCTACTTTATATGCGTTCAATGAATGTGATCACTAGCTGCTCAATTGGTAGAAAATGACTTAGAATAACACTAAATACCTGCTCATGGCTGCATCCAAAACCTTCGTTTTAGGGTTTTAGGTATCCTCCTAGGAATCAGTAGCAAAAATCATAATAGACTTCTGAAGTTTTGATCCTTTGAAATCGATCCATCACCATATACTACTTAATCTTCACAGCAAGGAAAATAAAACCCATGTTCTTAAGAAAAACATCAATAAAGAGCAGAAAATAGACGTGAATAGAAAATGAAGCAGAGGGTAAAAGACCACACAAATAACTATAAACAAGATCCAGAGGTGTTGATGTGCACCAAAATTCACTTTTTCCAAAACTATCCTACTGAGGTGTTTCAACTTTCAAGAACACAACCCAAACAAATGCTATCTTGGTAGGAAATCAGAAAAAAGACCATGGACCATTTGATGCTTACATAATTGTTTTTGGAAGTAGTAATTTAAGTGACCAAACCACTCATGCTAGAGTCAACAAAAATCATTAATATGAATGAGAAAGTGAATAAGCCCAAACATTGTTAAAATCAGATAGTCTGTAGAAATTATCAACACGACCTGAAGCTATCACATATTGAGAATCATGTAGATATTTGATTACAACACTAGGGAAAAAAATCTCAATTTTTGCTCACACCAGAATGATTTATTTGGTAAATAGATATAAGATTATAGAAGAAATGGGAAACACAAAGTACATGGTTAAACATGCCACCCTCTAACTAAACCGTTCATGATCCTAAAACTCATGAGAACCTATTATCACCAACATAAATGTGCTTGGTGTTAGAATCATCAAGAACATATGTTCTTATTCTTAGCCATGTGATGAGAATCTCCTATCCAATCATCTATAGAAGGATTTTTTATATTGGAGTTGTAGGCATAAATAAAAAGGGCCTAAGCTCTAAAAGGAGGATTAGGTTTGATGTTGTATTGCTTCATGGTAGCCTTTAATGCTTCCATATTATTCCAACATTATGATTCAAAATTACCATCCCATCCACAAAATTGCCAACGCTTGTTAGTTTTATTTCCCTTGGATTTTACTTCTGTTCCAAATTTGGACTAGAGGGATATTGACTTGATTTAAGATCCTTTTTTCCTCTATTTTTCTTGGATTTCTTCTTCTTCGTACCTTTTTTTCTTTGCACCACTAAGAAATTATTGTTGGTAACTATAAAAATGACACCAACATGCAAAGATCCTGTCTTGTTCTCATGCTATGTATTCAATAAATTACTCAAAACTAAGCTTTTCACTAAATGATTCAAAACTTGACACTTTATAAGCAACTCCAAAAGCTTCTTTGCTGGAATAAAATGTAGAAAAAATAGAGTATGGTTTAATAATTTTAAAAAGGATGGAAAGCATCATCCAATCATCAAACCTCTTCATACCAAAATATACAAGCATAATTATCAAAGTCTTAAACTTTGAGAGATGGTCTTCATTACAATCAAAGTTTGTAGGGCCCAAAGAAATTAGCTCATTCTGAAGATGATGCATTGGGAAATTTCATTGCATTTACTAAACAATTGCATAAGTTTGGTCCAGGCTACATTTGGTTTGTTAATCCCTTGAAGTGTTAGAATTCCAAACCCTAGGTGATTTCCATCTTTATGTTCTCATGTGTGCCAACTAACCCCGGTCCAAATTTCATCCCTATTATGCCCCTGTTATGCTAGAAATACAAAACCAGTTTTTTACTTGTCCACTTCTACAGGAACTAGGGAGGTTCTGCAACAACTATGTTTTAGATATTTTATGCATTGCATTACAAAATATGAAAAGAACTATTAGCATCTTGCATTTGAGATAACTGCAACAAGAAGCATACATTTCGCAGCATGCCTTCATTTTGCAACATCTTCCCATGCATTTTTGGTGACTTCTGTGTTTTCAAATCAACCCAAGGTTAGGCATGAAAATTAGATTCATTCACCATATCTATTTCAAAACAGATCAAAACCCTTAAACCATTCAGAGTTTGTGAATGAGAATTAGTAAGCCATAGCCAGAGGTTTCAGAGAATTCCAAACTCATTTTTGAAATCCTTTGATTAGTAATAAATAAATGAAAATGTAAAATGTATGCTTACAACACTCATGTATGAATCCTAAATAACATTTCCCATACATAATAATTTTCAATGGAAGTCAATTGGAAATCGTTCTAGTATTTGGGCGTCACAATAACAGGGAAACAACTCTCAATTAGTGACAGGAGATCACTTTAGGAATAGAAAAAAAGATTCATCCTTGGGTTCAAATTGGTTGAGTCCCCATGGTAGGATGACACTAGTTAAATATGTTCTTTTGTCCATTCATATTTACATGTTTTTTACTTCAGAAACTCTTGCAGGCGTTCATAAATAAATTGGGATGCTCCTTAGATCCTTCCTCAAGCAAGGAGGAATATTTTGATGTTGAAACTGTGATGTTTCGAGACCAACACTTTGACCTCCTGTGAGGCTAGATGGGAGGAGATGGGAATGTACAGGTTTATAGCCTCGATAGGAATTATTGGGTTCTTTGTCAGAGACAAAGTCTAAACATAGAATTCCTCTTATTTTTGGATTTTGTAGATATTCAACTTTTTTCGGGGGGATTTTGTTATATATTTATATATATATATATATATATATATATATATATATATATATATATATTGAAAAGGACTATGCATAGAAACAAAAAGCTAATAACTTATTTTCAAAATAAAGGGGATACAGAAATAGGAACACAAGAAAAATTGAGAAATTTGTAAATGAGAACTAACCATATGTTTATTTATTAAATTGCAACATTAAATAAAAGCAAGTGAAATAAAAATAGATGCATGACCCAAAGAAATGATCCTTATTATTGAAAAAATGACCCCATACAATCATTTTAAATAAAATGATGGTCTTCAAGCCTCTACGAGAGCTTGGATCAATAACTACTCTAGAACTTCTGACATAATATGAATAGAACAAGAAAAACTAAATGCCAGGAGGAAATACAAAATCAGAAAAAACCATATGGCTTGGACCACCCAAGAATGAGTGCGATTCAATAGCTCACCATTTGAAAAATTGATTACTTATTAGCATTGCATAAATTGGAACTTCTAAACAGAATAGATAAACAGACATGTGAACTACCTTATGAAAAAAACCAGATCAAATTTCCACTTTATCTTATCCTGCCACTTTTCAGGAAGCTCCTTCTATCAATGACAACACTTAGTCATGAGAAACAAACTATGAGGTATGTAGTTTAAAGAATCATTGCAGTTCTTCTAGGCTCTAGCATACCTCTCCCATAGAATATAGTATATACCCTTTGAGCAGCCATTTCCTTTTCTTTATATAATTGTTTTTCACAGTTAATGGTTATACCCGCTCCCCTATATTAGTGATTATTTATTTGAATTTTGAGGAGTATTAATATTTCGTTTCCATTTTAAAATAACAGCAAGTAGGTGACGAGATAAAGTAA
Source organism: Larix kaempferi (assembly GCA_027924585.1). Taxonomy (NCBI): domain Eukaryota; kingdom Viridiplantae; phylum Streptophyta; class Pinopsida; order Pinales; family Pinaceae; genus Larix; species Larix kaempferi. The sequence goes on along the minus strand of BSBM01000435.1, from coordinate 25,462,250 downwards.
GGTGTGAGGTGGAGAGAGAAGGATATTTGGGGTTCCCATATAGTACACATCAACAGCCTTGAATATCCTCAGATCACAAGATGATGCCAAACTCATTTCCATATTACAAATGCAAATAACCATATGAGAAATGACAAACAAAATCAAATTCCATTTATATATCATGTCCGACAAAAAATCTTGTAGCACATTCATCAGCTAACTCAACCTTTACATAGATTTGCATAATTTGCCTTTGATAGGTACATTTAACATGCTCTCCTACCTTGTGTACGCCATTCTTTTTCTTCAATTTTTACTAAGCATGTTAGGTCGACCAGTCTACCAAAGATGAAGGGACACCTTTGCAGCATTATTATCCAAAAACATAGAGACATAATTAAAGAAAGGCTTATGTAGAGGTATATAACCATTTTGTGGAAGAATTGTACCATAAACTTGAAGAAACCGAACTACTGCGTATTTTGGACTCCACAAAAAGGGACAGAAAACAAATTATCCTCCACAAAACTACCCCTGCATCTTGAGAATACAAACCATTTATTTCCTGGGAGATTTTATAGTCGTAGGGAGGTTTGACATTTATGATGACATAGAACATAGACCATGGATAGATATCATGGCCATAGCTCTCAATTACTTAGAAATTTACTAGAACCAGAAATCTCAATAATGTGAGGAAACATATACCAAAAATTTGCAAAGTAAAGTGATGAGAATGCACCTGATTGGGTAGATATAGAAACAAATTGGAGACTCGGATAGGCTTGTTTATGGATTGGCACCACCTAGTTTTTTCTCTTGGTTGTATCCTCTGGCATTAGAACCTTAGAAACCCTAGATCTGCAAAAACCGTGTAATATTGATCTTTGACCTTCAAACCCTAAGCCCCTCTCAATGCAACATTAGTGATGAAAACCCAAAAGAGTCATATATATATTTCAAATACTGAAAAGACTAGTGAAAAAATTAGATTATGCACATAAGTACAAAACCCTTGTTGGGTTGAACATTCATAACTTGTCATGAGTGGAGCTGCTCTGAGCTAGTCAATCGTGCATTTTTCCCCTTTCCCCTTAGCTTTCGATGAGTAGGGGATTTTGTGGAAATTCATTTTCCCTCCTTTCAACAATATTTCCTTCTCTTATCACATTATCTAAAAGACTAATACTATTAAATATTACCTTAAATATTAGAAAATAAAAAATACCAATTTAATAAGTTAATATATAATTTTAAAAGGTAAGAAATTAAAAGACTACAAATTTAGAACATTAAAACATTAAAGTGAGATTAAAAATATTCATAATTAAAAGTTTAAGCCCACAATCAAACCAGGACCTCCAGGCTCCAACCATATTAATCATAAACCATGACCTATAATGACCTCCAACTATATTGTTAATCATAAACCATGACCTCCATTTATGTTGATAAGCCATGACCTCAACTTTGTTAAATTAGATATTCAACCATGGTATAAACTTGAAATTTCATTATCATTAAGTTAATCAACCTTATAATAAATCATCCATGGATGCAGGTGGAGACAACTAATAAGAGGAGATTATGGTGGCACATGGACATTCGAGACCGCTGTATGTCAGATGGACGGAGCTCTAGTCTACATTCAAATGAATTATATCTGGCCCATGGGAAGGTACTATGAATTGGAAGGGCAGGGATAACGGAGGAATGATAGTAGTTATGGAAATTAATTATGGCAAAGTTGGATGCAAGTGCGGAATGTGTTTTTATGTCCCATTTGAGGACGAGCGGTGGTATTGGCATGGTTATGACAATGGATGTATTGTCCTCATCAAGTTGATGGATCGTGCTATATAAAAGCTTGGCATTATCACCTATCTGCTAAAGGTGGAAAGTCTAAGCTCATTAACGACTAGTTATAGTGGTAGGAAGTGCGGTCATGAGGAAGACATGTATGAGCCAGAGAATGTTGAGGAGGCCAACCAGGGAAAGCTCAGTGGAGGGAAACAAAGAGTGATCTGAGAGCAGTTGAGGGTGGCTCGGGACACTTGGGACTACATGGAAACAATTCCAAAGGAAATTAGGGAAAATACTGACTTCGTGGAGAAGGAATATTTATGGGAAGAGATGGAGGTTTCAAAGCTAGATGAGGAATTTTCTATGCTTGAGCATTGGATTTTGGACCCTAGGTCTAGTACTCACGCCCACTTGTTGTATGAATGGGATGTATCCATGTTCTGGGTAATTAGCCACCTGCTTCAGGAGCGCGAGCTGAAGAGTTTGGGGGATAATATCCTTGCTCACTTATGGAAGGAGCGTCTAATATTGGATTCATAGCTCATTCACATGAAAATTGATTTCATCATCCACCACTTGGGAATACCATTTCTTCCTTGCTTGAAGGAGGGGGCAGCTCCTCATGTTGGCGTCTTGGTTGGGATGTGTGCGGGTGAGTGGGGAGCTGTATACCAAGATGCAGATGGCGCGGGAGCCCCAGTCGACCCTTAGGAGGATTTCCAGGCTAGCATGTCTTCGATATTTCAAGTGCGATAATTGTAAGCGCATCTCTATTTGATCCTTTTGGTTGTAATTAACTTTGATAGTCTATCATATGTAACATCTCGGTCCTAGTGCTTGGGTAGAAGTCTTATATAGTCATCACTATAGTGAAGTCTTTAGTCTCGGTGCTGTAATATGGGATGAAATTTTTTCCTCGCTTAATTCTTCGTATAATAATGAGGTGGAGTTTTTGGGATGTGGGAAATATATTTTTGGGACAACATTGTCTGTAATTTTGTGTCGAACGCTGATCTTGAGCTATAATGGCTATCCGATGTATTCTTTTTCCAAGTAATATATGAAGTTATAGCTTATAAAAAAAACTTATAATATTACAAACTATATCTAGTGCAAGGATAATATTAAAGACTCATACTTATTTAAAAGTCTATAAACCTTGGCAAATCTTACCAATTATTAAAATTTCAACTATAAAATATTTGGCGATATTTTTCTAAAATTATTTCAATTTCTAAGGATTTTGTATAGTTTATATAATAATTTGGCAATTTTTAGAGTGAAAAAAGTTCATCCCACCAAAATTGGGCGAAACAGGGCTTCGAAAAATGCAAATTGGCGAATCGTTTTTTGGAAAAAAAACATGGAAAAATAGCCCATGGGCTAAATTTTGCCCTTAAAATTATCCTTGATCTAGTGTTCTAAACTTCAAAATGAGCACCACATCCCACTTCCAGGCCAAATATACCCTATGGAGGGCCAATATGGTGGTTTGGGACCACACACATGGACAAGATGTCAAAACAAGAAAGATAGCTGAAAATTTATGTTTACAAAGACAACTAAAAGCAGAAGACAAAGTTGGATGGATATGAACACCGAGGATGGTGTTATTCTAAAGGGGGCAAGGAGCTCATGGAAAGAGCTCCGTAGATAAAACTTTGTAAGTATGATTATGTTTTCCTAAGTTATAAGTGAATTTGTAGACTTAGGAGACTGAAGGCTTGACACAACGAAACGGATGGGGCATGGAATCCACTAGGGGGAGAGGGTCAATGGCTTGGTAGCCATAATTTTTTATGGCAGTGGTCATCTTAGTACCATGAGTACTTAAAGTGAACTGTGATGTTCACTAAGAAAACACTTAAGTTTAAATGTATGTTAATAATTAGTCCTAGATAAGGATGTCGAAGAAACTTCTAGTCGCCGCAAGGCAGTAAACTAGCAACAACATCTCCATCTGTGATCACATTGCTCTGTCGATCACACAAAAGGATAACATGGATTGAAGAGATAAGTTGACTTAGATGATGTATGGACCAAAAATACCCTCTTCAACTGAGAAAAATTCTGTTTATATTGACATTTTTACATGTGCGCTACTCTCTAGGAAGTAAACCAACACACATCTACTAGTATGCCCTACTTTACTCAAGTGAAACTAGCGCACACCTAGAAAATTGTTGCAAACTCTTGTTGCAAAGTACAAGAGTTGCACACTGTGAGCTACTTTAGTGTATGGAACTCACGCACATCTTAAGATGAAGTCAAAAAATATATTAAGATTACGAATTGAGATTAGTTGAGTTGGTTCTGCAACTTCCCCAACCTCCCAATTCAACCACCTCTCAATTCCAACTGCCTACCTTGTCCCATAAATATAAGAAGGATCCATGAGAGAGGAACCTAGAAATAATGCATTAAGGGTTGTTACGCTGGAGGAAAGTCCCAAGACATTGTGAAGAGCAGGAGCCCATGACTCAATTGAAGAAACATCTTAACACGTCAGGTATATTGTACTGATTCATGTTTCTTTGACAATAAAAAGGTCAAAATACCCTTCCCGTCCCAAATCGAATGTCTACTAGATTGTATGCTAATTTGGATTAGTATCTGATTATTGTTGATGTTAAATTACTTTCTGATTTCATCATATTTATATATAGTCAAGATACGATGAGGAAGGTATCCTTTTTGTTGCAGGTTCATCAAGCGGGAGATCAAGCTGGAGATCAAGTGAAAGCTAGGACCAGCCGCCGATTAAAGGTATGTCTTTCGATATCTCGATCTCTTTCATTTATAAGAACTAGTTGTAATGCAATGAATGTATTTACCTGTCAACCCCGCCCAAGTTGGTAGTGTCTCTCCTCACTGTAAGGTTAAAATCATGAAAAACAGACTGGCGACTCCGCTGGGGAGTAACTGATAGTTATTCTTTTCTAGGAGACCTAGTTTAGGGTTTCTTCCAGTCCCTTTTTCAGTTTTTTATTCTTTGAGAAGTCTTATAGGTCTTTGTTACCTGTTTCTTACTGCTTGATTCATCTCAATCCACAGTTGCAAAGCCTGTTTCTACCATTTTGAGGCATGTGCGTTGGCTTACCCTACTTACAGTAGCGCATCTTTCTTGATGAGCGTTGGTTTGTGTACTGAACAATAGCGCATTCTTTCTAGTGTGCATTGGTTTCTGCACTGCACAGTAGTGCATTTTTCTGTGTCTTCCAGTTTTCTGTTAGGGTTTGTTTTCCAGTGGTTTGCTTCCACTTCCAGCCTATTGCTTTTCCTTCTTGATTGACGCCTAAGACTTCCATGTCTCTTTTGAGTCTTGTTGGCCTCTCTTGAGTCTTTTTAGTTTGTTTGCTTGCTTGAGTACTTGTTTAAGTGTCTTTACTGCTTTCTAGCCCTTTTTGAAGTTCGTGCACTATTATCTTTTGGACATAGCTGCATACTTTCACCCTAATTGCTGTTACAGTCATATAGACCTACATTTTTAACGTTAGTTATCTGTTGCAACATTTAGCATGCTTTCACTTTGTCTTTTCCTTTCCATTAGGGTTTGACTTCAAGTTTGAGTCCTTAGGGTTGCTTTCGAAAGGTTGCTTGGTTTAGATACTTTCTGATTGTCTTATCATTTCAGTCCAAGTGAGTCAAATCTTTCTAGTTTTCTTTCTATTGAGTCTGTGTGTTGTTAAAGGCATTCTTGGTTCGCTTGCTTACTTTTGCTTGGCTTAGTGTTTTCTTAGGGTTTTGATACTTAGGAGCAACCTGTGTAGGTCTGCCTTTCCATTATAAGTGTCTCTTTTCCTTGCTTCTTTTTCACTCTGTTTCCAAGCCTCAAGTTTTTCTTTTGCAGAAACTTGGTAAGTCAAGTCTTCCACAAGTCTTTTGATTCATTTGTTTTGAGCCATTTAGATGTTTGTCTTACGCACACTTTACATTTAGATCTTACTTGCTTTTGTACAAGTTCTCTTTCTTTTACATTAATCAGAAAAAACAAAAAATTGTTCAAATAGCTTAGTAGTAAGGTCTTGCATTGTTTTAAGGTAGCATAGTTTGCTCTGAAATATTAAAAAAAAAATACAAAAAGAAGTTTGATTTTAGGATTGCCTAGTTTTTCAATTTTTGAAATAATATAAATGGAAAAGAGAGAATTTTTTGTGAATTTGAAAGCATTATTTTACATGCACTTTACTTTCATAACAAACCATTCCACACACCGCACTACAACACTTGAGTAACAAGTATCCCTTAAAAAGAAATATTGATAAAATTTATTAGCTACATTTTTCTTTTTAGGTATACACATCATCAACTAGCTTAGGCTAGAGTTTCGAACTTAAATCACCTTAAACGATCTGAAACTGGCTTCATTACTCAACAATCGTAGTACGACTTTCAGTTAGGTAAATCCATCTCTATCAAATAGTCTTGGGATGCTCTACTAAAACTAGATTTAAGCACGAGGCCGTGGGAGATTGGAATTGCTGAGGATATCCCCTCACTTTCCTCTCAACCATAAACCAGAGTCGACTCGCGTACGGGGGTCCTTTCAGACTTTGGGCTTTACGACCTTGCCCATGTGTTTTGACTAGGTTGACGACTGTCCCCCTAGGTTATTTCATATTGATGGTATCCTTAGTATCATACTTTTAGGGCTCTACACAGGTAGAGTGGGCGGTTATTCCCACTTCAACTCAGGAAGGCGTGGAAGGTAAGACTTTGGCAATAATCCCAGGAAGGTGGTTTGGTGATTCAAAACGCTTGCACCCAGTGGACCTCTGGAGGATGTCATGTAACTGACCATCAATACTCTATTAGTCTATTATGGGCCCTAATCATCCCAGACTTGCTTCCGAGAGTATTTACCATTGTTTTCTTGGTTTGACTACTTAGGAAAAAAATTTAGCGGTATGTTGTTTGCCCCTTAATTGTAGTGGCCACTAGGTTTTTTACTTAGTCTACGTTTTGTAGTTGTGGAGAACCAACATCTTCGTCGGTCTTGGAGGTTGAAAAACCTTCCCCCACTCATAGTGGATCCTCCACCGCCACTGCAACACCGGAGGACAGATTCCCGTGGTTCTTTTGAACTTACGGGCGACACAGAGGCTCTTGGTGAACCACAACCCAGAACCCTGGATCAAGAATTCTTTGATATTGTCGAGGTTGAGGATCTAACTTCTAGAAGGTTCAGTACTCCTTTCAACCCTCCTCTTACTAGACCAAACAATCTGCTTCTGGTACTTGTAGGTTTTCAACAACTTGAGTATAGTGCTTACTTGTTTACACTGGTTTATACTATGACTAACCTAGGAGACGTGCGGGGAGTCCCTCAAACTCCCACAACTTCTATGGATGCAAGGATGGTTAATCCTTCTTTCACAAACACTGCTACCTTGAGTTCGTCGCAGACTGCTTCTGCCTCAACTCCGTCCTTTAGTTTCAATGATGGTACTCTAGGCATGCCGAGCTCATTAGCTTCGACATCTGCCTCAATTTCTACCCCAACTTTTGGACCAAACAATGTCCCTTTGTCAGGGATACCCACAGTGAACTTCACTCAGTCTTCTACTACACAACAGGTTCAGGGTGTAACACAAGCTGTTGCTTCCACTTCCATTATAGGATCGATTCCCTCTACATCTATGCCTATCATGGGTACCATGACTATGCCGTATGTTACAACCACACTTGGTTTCAACCCCTATGCAGGGTACAATGTGAATCCATTGAATATACCCACAGGGAGTATGCCCTTCTCTTTGTTTGCTGGAGGAGGGGGTAATATGTTTAACCAGCAGTATGGCGGGGCTAACACCCAGCCACAATGGACAAACACACAGGGTTTCAATCCACATTCTTTTGGGTGGAGTAATTTCAATCCTTTCATTTCACAACCGATAGCTGGGGGCAAACCCAACCAACAGTACAAGAACCAAGCAATGGGTGGTTCCCAATACCAGGTTCCTGTCTACCAGATGCCATCGGCTCAACCCCGTTTACATTTTCTAGCAACTTTGAACTTGCCAGATCTTTCAAAGCTTACGAACGACCCTGTGTCTCATGACTCTGCATGGCCACCAATTCCCACTAAGTTGCCCTTAGACATACCAAAGTTTGAAGGTAAGACTGGTGAGGAGCCTGGTGACCATGTTACGACATTTCATCTCTGGTGCTCCTCTAATTCACTGAATGATGATTCCATAAGGTTAAGGCTCTTTCCAAGAACCTTGACAAGTGTCACAGCCAAGTGGTATATCGAATTTCCTGCAGCTTCCTATGGCACCTTTCAGGATCTTGCTATTGTTTTCTTGAACCACTTTCAGCTTCCAATCCGGTACAATGTTGGCACTGACCTTCTGTCGACCTTTCGATAGAACAAAACCACTCATTTATCTGATCATATTCAGGAGTGGTGAAGGCGAAATAGGCTCATCAAAGCCAACATCCCCCTAACATTCTTATTAGAATGGTACCTTAAGTTTCTTCTTCCTTATATTTCTAAGGAAGTTGCCACTTCAGGGGTGTCGTCTGAAGAGGAAACCATTTTGAGAACCCAGCAGCTGGACTTGGACTATGCTCAGTCTAGGATTTTATATGAAATTATTCCTGACGCGTCGAGGTCTAATATAGACTTAGGTAAACCTAAACCTGGACCACATGTGGATGGAATTGTAGGTTCAGTCGATTCTGTAGCGTTTGATGCCTTAACAAAGCAGGTTCACACCTTTTCAGTCAAACAGTCTACTGCAGAAGCAATTTCTGTTGCATCATGTCCTTCAACTACAGAATCTGTATAGTAGGTGGGGACAAACCAAAAGGGCTCTCGGTCGTCCAAAAGAAAGGGAAAGAAAGGGGAGGGAAACCAATAAAAGCCCAGGAACACACAAAATGCCGAGGAGGGTAAAAAGGATAAAATGAAGGCTAAGTTCCCTTGCAAGCTATGTCAAGAGGACCACCTTACCCATTAATGCCCTCTAATGGAAGAAGCCTAGAAGTTGGTCCGTGAGAAGAACTGAGCTGTTTTAAAAGATCCTTTTCCTCACGGACATAGTTCAGCTTCTGGCAGCTCTAGTGTTGGGGGCACCACTCGTGCCACCTCTGCTGATCAATATTTTGTTAATATGTTTAACTCAGATGCTCTACTGCAAACTCAAGCAAAGAATTATATCCCAGATCCGCATCAGAAATATGCTCCTGAATCCTCTACTCCTCTTCACATACCAGTGGAGACGCTACCAAAGATACCAAAAGGTGTCTACAAATGGGCTGTGCACAACTCCAACGCGCGGCCTTCCCCCAACTACAATGTTGTGGAGGATTTAGACCAAACCCCCTCTTCCATGTTTACTTTGGAGGTACTGCAAAGTTTCCCATTGCAACGCAGTCCACTCCTCAAAGCGATTGGGAGTGTTGATTCATCCACCATGCTTGCATGCTTTGATATGAAAGATATCAAGTACTGGTTGCCATATCATGTCGCTCTCCAGATAGAGGTTGTCCATGGTCCCATGACCATTTGACAAGCTATTGTAGATGAGGGTGCATCAACATGCGTAATGTGTATCTCTTGCTGGAAGGCTTTGGGCAAACCTGAGTTAGCTCCCTCTAATAAGGTACTCACCACCTTTGATGGAAGATCTTTCCGTCCACACGGAATCTTACCCTCATTTGATGTTGAACATGCGGGCAAGCTAGTATCGGTAGAGGTTGAAGTTCTGGATGCTCCACTCGATTATAACTTGTTGTTGGGTAGGAGTTGGAAATATGCCATGCAGGCAGGGCCGTCAGTTGTTTTCTGAATCATAATGTTCCCTCATGAAGGAAATATCATCGTGGTCGATCAACTTTCATTTTCCAAGAAAACCAACTAGATTTCACTGGGTTCAACTATCCTATTGATTGATCAGTCCAACCTAGTCACTGAGAGTTTGGGAGTAGGTCTCTATGGGTCATTAATAGGAACTTTTGACCTACCTTCTCCCGTTAATTTTATTGGTTATGAGGAATGTTCCTCACTTGAGACTTCCACGGTCAGTTCAACGATAGATCCACAGATTCTCCCAACTAAATCAGAACCAGTTTTGCCTGTACTTGTTGCATAAGCAACCTACCTGCATTCAAAACAAACTGCAACAAAATATATCATGACTCCGTTGGTCTCTGCTGAGTCAGATATGGACTGTGCTCCGGCATGGTTAGTGGACTCTACCCACTCTCCTGATTGTTTAGACATAGTTTTTCCTTCTGAAGAAACAATTTTTGAATCTATGATAGGCCTGGACCACCCTCGAGAAAGTATACACCCCAGGTCCTATTTACTTCCCGTTCTAAACTTGATAGATGGAGATGAGTTCTCTCCGAGACCCATTGAAAATGTTGATTGGTCCTCTGTCCCTTCCACTTCACAAGTTGTTTTTGCCGAAGGGAATAAGGCGAGTACATCGAGAACCATCCCGGTTAACATTTCCATTGAACCTGGAGTTATGGAAAACATCTTTATTGGAGCGGACTATTATCTTGATGAGATCATTCTGTATACCAATATTTTTAACGATTTCCTTGACATTTTTTCCCGGTCTCATGATGATATCCCAGGCACTGATCCTACTTGAAGAAGTACTATGCTTAAGCATCTCTGCTTTTTCATGTATTTTTAGCTGTACATTTTTGTAGAGTTAGTTTTTTTTACAGTTGTAGTTATGTCTTATGCATCCATTGTTTTGTGTTTTAGATGTCGACTGAATACTTTATAGGGTTTGCTGATGGAGCTATCCACCACACCCATCAGTTGGCCTCATCTGCTTGCGTTATTTACCCACCAACTGGCCAACTGGTTTCTTCGGGAGGGGCTTGTTTAGGTCCCACACTGAATAATGTAGCTAAATACATTGCAGTGATAGAGCTACTCTGGGATGCTCTGTTCCATGGCATTTCACATTTAGAGGTACAAATCGACTCACAGTTAGTTGTTTTTCAGTTATTGGGTGTTTATCAGGTTAGAGATCCTACTTTTCTACATCACTTTATGCACGTTAGGTTACTTGAGAGACAGTTTGATTATATCACATATCAACATATTCCAAGGAACTCGAATGCATTAGCTGATTCATTTGCAAACTATGTTCTAGATTGGCATTTGCATCATTCACACACATAGTAATTCATGCATAAATCACAATAACACACATATAAATAACTGATACTATATATATATATATCTGTATCAAAAAATAGTATGAGTTTGGATCATAAGTCTGTCATAGAGTCATGTCATAAGATACAAAATTGGGATCGATGGCCTCAAAAATATACATAGAATATCCTTCTCCTATGGAGAAGGTGGGGCCTCATCTGTCTCTACTGCCTCTCGGCAGCATATGACCAACATAGCCACTTTCCGCAGTATCCTAATCCAGGTTGGGGGCACACCAACGACATACTCCTGCATGTCGAGCGGCATTCGCTCGATCCTGTAAGTTGGAACATCATGAGTCAACTGACTCATCTTTGTCTCAATGGTTCCCAGTATGGAATCAACTGCACCCACTTCCACTGGCCTCACGAAAGTGCGAGGATGTCCCTCGGGACGCACTGGTCCAACATCTGCAAATGACACTTTGCTTCAGTACTTCAAACTCATCATAAAAATTATATATATAAAACATAAAAATTTAATAACTTTTCAAAAGCATAAACATGCCTATCTCTCCCCAGGTAGCTCTTGGAGGAAGGATTAGCTCAGGATCGTTGCGGAAGTCTATACCCGCATACGGAAACTGCTCGATAGTTGGCACTTGTCTTTCCCACCAACCACAAAATCATCCTCATGGTAACAAAATTTTCTCTCGCCACCACCCTGGCGGAGGAAGATCTCACCCCAAGAAGCCAACATTGGCTCACGAGGGTTGATTGGGGGCAAAGGCATGCCAAAACTCATAGCATGCACCCTTTCAAAGAAGAAGGTGCACAGTATGCTTCCGTACCCAAAGTTCTTCATCCTCCCGGTCTTACATCCCGAGAGTTGAAGCTTCATGTTGGCCAAAAGACTTGAACACCAGTCATATACTCTTCCGTGCAAGCATTCAGGACCAAGGTGCATATAACGCCTCGATGCAAGATGTTGTGTAACACTCCCTCCCATTTGGTTAAGAACACTTACAATGACTTTCAGGGGGAAGCTGGCAATAGTCGAGATCAGAATTTGACAACCAGACTTCTTAGTTCCCGGTACACAATGAGTATTCACATACTCTTGTACGGACAAGGCACCCACATTGCGTGAGGACCCTTTCAAGTTCACAACATCTCCCCTCCAAGAGAGACCCATGATAACGTAGATTTCGTCGATGGTGAGTTCTAGTATTTCACCTTGGATATTAAACACCAACGCCTCGGCATCCCAGTATTGGACAAGCCTCTCAAGCAAGCGGTTTAGTGCCCGCATATTGACTGTTCTATAAAATTTCAATAATCCACACCTTCGGAGCACATGGAAGGTTTCTGGATCTTGCAATGCTATCCGATCCATCTCCTCATGCTCCCTTTCTCTCCAAACAAGAACCATCCTAGCAAGAAAAAGTCCAATTTTTAGTCCTCGCCATTTTTTACCCAATCTTCACGGGTGTGCACTATTGTTTATGCTAGACAGGCATGTTTGAGTGTTGCTTTCCTTGAGGAAGACCAGTGCACACTACCAGTATGCCCTACTTTGCCTCATACACAGTAGCAAACATGCAAAACATGAGTTGTACATTTATAGAAAATGATTTTTAACCATAAAAATTGACAAAAATGCATTAAATTGCAAGTATGGGTGGAATAAACTTACTTGGTGGAAGCAGAAGGTCGATTGATGCTCCGGTTTGATCACAATGAGTGAAAGAAGATGAAGGTTTTGCTCCTCTTTTGCCCTAGAAATTTCAATCTATGATATTTTTTTTTCAATTTGAAACTAGTTATATAAAATTGAATTTAATTTTTACCCACTTTTAGCAAAAGTATATAGTTTCAAATTGTCCCTAATGTTCTATTTAATCACTAATACCTACAAGTTTTGGTGAGTTGAATTTAACCTAGGTATTTCATATTTTCACTAGATCTTCAAAGTATTAAACCGAAAATGACTTATTTTCTTGTTGATAGACCAGTATAGATACAATATTGTCATTATTATGTCATTGAGAAAATTTGTCGATAGTTGCTAATGTGATTATTGAGATCCTATCTTTTGGAAGGTCATGAACTTATTATCCTAGAAGTTGTCTTTTAAGTCGTTTTAAGCTCTTGTTTGGACTATGAAAAACTAAACAAGATTGTCGAGCAGACTTTCTCTCTTCAAGTTCGTTAAAGGAATTGAAGGTCCATCCGCTTAAGTATAAGTTTAACCCTTTTCCGGACTTTTGCAAATTACTTACGAAAAAATGAATACTCTAGTCATACGTGGCTAGAAGAGTTCTTTTCTCATTGTTTTAAACTTTTTCGGGGGAGGAGACTAACTATACAAAAAAGGACTTTTGGAGCCTTCTTTAGGGTTTTCACGCTCTCAAAACATGAAAACACCAAGCAAGCACTCACCTACTCGGGCTCGATGTGAAATCCAAGAGAGGGTATATAGAGGATTGTTTAAGTTTTTTAGACTCTATAAACAGGAAAACACCGGCGAGCATATACCAACCCGGGCTCGATATTAAAGTCCATGGGTAGGTGTATGGAGTTATTGTTTAAGTTTTTTAGACTCCTTAAAATTGAAAACACCGGCGAGCAAGAACAGATCTCGGCTCGATATTAAAATCCAGAGATCAGTATTATAGAGTATTTGTCTATCTCTTCTTTGAACTCTTTAAAAAAATGAAGAAGGTCTTGAGTCTTCCTCCCATGGGCTCGTTAAAAATTTTACATGGTTGGACTTATTGAGTTTTCTATCTTTCTTGGACTCATTAAAACAACAAGAAGGACATTCTTTTACAAAAAATAATAAGGGATAAGAAGGGTATATCACATCTTTTCCAGTTTCAAAGGTAGTTAAGTCAGTCATATCCTTGAACACAACACCTACTTGATTTTTTCATGTCAGTTGGGTTTTAGTTTTTGGCCTTAGGATGAACCTAATCTCCAAGTTTTACTCCCCCGGTTAGTTATTCTTCCAACCATATGGAGGGTCTGTCAATGTCTCCTACATTGCAGTATTATATCACTTCCCCTTCATGTTGAAAGTTGCCTAAGTCACTTTGTGGCATGCTCACTGTTCAAGGATACAGCTTGTGTTGGCCATTCTGCAATTTACCTTGACTTCATGTGTCTGCCATCCTGGTGTCAATTTGTTTTGTCTTGTTACTTGTCCTACTCCGCATTAGCTCATACCTATGAGTGTTCCTCGTGCTGGATGATGTAGGATGCATTAATGCCTCCCTTCTAGCGGACTTCTTCCCATCAACTTCAGCTCATTATGCTCTAGGAACGAAGTTTAGAGTTTCAGTTAGTACCTTGGGGATTGCAATCATCAGTGGCATTTTCCCTCGCTGTTGAATAATGGGAATACATCAATGTCTCTTATTCGACAGGTTCCTCAAGTGTTTGACTTCAAGTCGACTTATTCACACTTGTTGGATCATACTAGGTACCTTGGACCCCATTATCATTATGGATGGAAAGTTCTCGCGTTTGTTAACGGTATACATCAATGACCGGTAATCAAATGATACCCCCAATGTTCGACTTCAGCTCATTTATTCGCATGGTTAGGGTTTGTACATAGGGTTGTTTGGATGAAGACCTTGGGAATTTGATAGCATCAGCTTGTTTATGTTATCACCCAAGCTGCGCAAGACTGAGCCTCACTCATTTTGGCTCTTCATGAGACATAGATCCAGCTTTTTGTTATCGCTATGATCTCTCTTTTTGACATGGATCCACGCTTGTATTTCAGTGGCCATGCTCTATATATATATCTCTTACTTATGTATCGGAGATCATTCTACACATCTATATGATGTCAAGATTGTAATTGTTCGCTGACCTTGATTGTTGATTCAGGTATTTTTGTGACTTGGTTCTGCGGTTTCTTGCTCCTCCTCTGACTTGGAATTATAATGTATTTCGGCCATCGTTTCCCTCTGACCTCACACATTAGGGGGCATCTGTTATAGGTCAAATTTGCACTTCTCCGTTCATGATCACATTGCTCTATCGATCACACAAAAGGACAACATGGATTGAAGAGCTAGGTTGACCTAGATGATGTATGGACCAGAACTACCCTCTTCAGCTGAGAAAACTCATGTTTATACTGACATTTTGACATGTGCTCTACTCTCTGGGCAGTAAACTAGCGCACATCTGCTAGTATGCCCTACTTTACTCAAGTGAAACTAGTGCACACCTTGAAAATTGTTGCAAAGTACAAGAGTTGCACACTATGCACTACTCTGGTGTATGAACTCGTGCACATCTTAAGATGAAGTCAAAGAATATATTAATATTACGAATTGGGATTAGTTGAGTTGGTTCTGCAACTTCCCCAACCTCCCAATTCAACTACCTCTCGATTCCAAATGCCTACCTTGTCCCATAAATACAAGGAGGATCCATGAGAGAGGAACCTAGAAAGAATGCATTAAGGGTTGTTATGCTGGAGGAAAGTCCCAAGTCATTGTGAAGAGGAGGAGCCCAGGACTCGGTTGCAGAAACATCTTGACACGTCAGGTATATTGTATTGATTCGTGTTTCTTTGACAATAAAAAGGTCAAAATACCCTTCCTGTCCCAGATCGAATGTCTATTAGATTGTATGTTCATTTGGATTAGTATCTGATTATTGTTGATGTTAAATTACTTTCTGATTTCATCATATTTATATATAGCCAAGATACGTTGAGGAATGTATCATTTGTGTTGTAGGTTCATCAAGCGGGAGATCAAGTGAAAGCTAGGACCAGCCATCGATTAAAGGTATGTATTTCGATATCCCGATCTCTTTCCTTTATAAGAACTAGTTGTAATGCAATGACTTTATTTACCTATCAACCCCCCCCAATTTGGTAGCGTCTCTCCTCCCTATAAGGTTAAAATCCTGAACAACAGTCAACAAGATGTCAAAACAAGCAAGATAACTGAAAAATTATGTTTACAAAGACAACTAAAAGCGGAAGACAAAGTTGGATGGATACGAACACCGAGGACGGTGTTATTCTTAAAGGGGGAAGGAGCTTATAGAAAGAGCTCCGCAAATAAAACTTTGTATGTATGATTATGTTTTCCTAAGTGATAAGTGAATTTGTAGACTTAGGAGAATGAAGGCTTGACACAACAAAACAGATGGGGCATGGAATCCACTAGGGGGAGAGGGTCAATGGCTTGGTAGCCATAATTGTTTATGGTAGTGGTCATCTTAGTGCCATGAGTACTTAAAGTGAACTGTGATGTTCACTAAGAAAACACTTAAGTTTAAAAGTATGTTAATAATTAGTCCTAGATAAGGACGTCGAAGAAACGTATAGTCACCGCAAGGAAGTAACAAGTTCCTATAATATAACCAGTAGCATGATGCTGATCTATACTAAGTACCATTAAGTAAAAACAAGAATTTAACCTAAACAACATTAATATCTTGGCCTCGACAAAAGGTTTTGTCAAAGTTCCTAAGTATAAATGATTAATATTTTCCTAATTATAAATTCGGAATAAAAGATAAAATGATTTATTATTACTAAGAAAACATATTAGTAGTTATTTAAATAAATATTTAAATGTTATTTCGAATAAGATAAATAAACTAAGAAAGATTGTAGAAGGACTAATTGTCCTTAATTAAAAGTAAAAGCTTATCTACAAAAGAAGAAAAGATTAACTAGCAGTTAATGCATGAGTATGCATGGATAACTAGTAATTAATGCATGAGAATGCATGAATAACCTCTCAGCTATTTATTTAAATACTCAGTTAACTAATTAACTAAAGATTGACTATGTAAGTCAATGAGTTAAAATTAGCTAAACTAAGTTAAAGTTAGCTAACTAAGTTAAAGTTACTTCAAAGTTCTAGTTATGTTTAAATAAGATAATTATCTAAGTAAATTAAAATGAGTTGAATATAAAGTTTAGGAAATAAATTAATGGAGTTGTAATTAAGATAGATTGTTTATCTTAAAGCTAACTAAAGGTTAAATAAAGTTAAAATAAATTTAGCTAAGTTAAAAGATCAACTTAACTGATTAACTAAATATTTATTGAGCAAGTGGACGAGTTAAAATTAATTAAAGTTAATTAAGTTGAGTTCTAACAAGAATTTATTGTGATAGCCCAAAACCTAAATTGGGTTATAAAAAGGGCACTATGGTGTTTGTAAAGGGGGGCACTCTTCTTCTGCTTCTTCTTCGAAGGCATGGAAGAGAGGAAAGATAATAAGATCGAATAAAAGAAAGAGAACATTAGCCTTACGCCCTAGTGGATTCGTGCCCAGCTCGGGGGTGGTCTCTCGGCGGGAAAACCTACGCCGGATAGAGATCAATTTGGATGGGAGGAATGTTGAAGTCAAGCTTTCAGTCGCCCATTCTAGTTACTAAGTTAAGTGTCTTTCTTATTATTTTCAAGTAAGATATTTTGTTTTTATTATGCGAATAAAAGTTTAATTATTAAAGTTTAGTTATTTGTTTAATTAGTTGTTTTAATTATTATTTTTAATAAAAGTTTAATTATTCATTGAAACTAAAGTTTAGTATTTGTTTAAAGTAAAAGTCTAAATTTAAAATTTAGTTACTTGTTAAATTATTTGTTTTAATAAAAATCTAATTGTTTGTTGAAATTAAAGTTAGTATTTGTTTACTTAAAAGTTTTTTTTTTTCACATGCAGTTAAACCGGCGCCCAATGGTGGGTGAGGACGCCGAATCGGACGGGGTCTCGGGGTCGATCCTGGGTGGGGACGGCCACAGCCGACCGCCCCAGCCACCCGGCCATAACGGCGGCCCCACACAAGTCGGCAGTTAAACCGTCTTGTTTACTTAAAAGTTTAAGTTCTTGGTTTAAACTAAAAGTTTAGTTATTAGTTACATATGTTCAAAAGTGATTTTCTTTCTTAAATACTATATACTATATACAAGCGTGAAATTTCTGTGTTGTATTATTTATCATATTTAAATTTATGAAACCTAGTTAAACCGAGGTCGCGTAGAATGTGTGAGTGCCCAAAAGCTTGTGTAAAAGATTTTATATATAATCTTTGGTATGGATAAGCCCCATAACGTGGTGTAAATCTGTCCTCTAAGATCTACACATGAGGATCAACACAATTGTATATGTGCACATACATGATATTCTAAGCATATATCCTTTTCCATCACGCATAAACCACCATAGAATGCATTCCATACTATTTAAAAACCGATAGAGCCAATACCAAGCCCCTGACATATACTCTAGGGTCTGTATGTTTTAAAAATAGTACACATAACTAAATTTGGCATCTCACACTAAATTTGGACCACTCCATCATTGGTTATTCCCTCCGCTATATTTGGCAACATACACACTATTCACTAAGCGCCCAGCGCTACACCGCTTGCAAGTTTAAGAGCGATCTGCTCCTTCGACCATCGATCAGACCAACAGACAATTACCACCGCCCACCGCTCATACCATATACTATCTACCTGAATGCGATCTGACCATCCCTTCTCTCCATCGATGCACAGCTACCGTAGATTTCTCTCCTCAACGCTCAGGAACCGTTGGATCATTGTTTCTTTCTTTCGTTTGGTTTCCGCGCTTAAGACTGAAATTTTTCCCAGCAGTTCTTGTAAAATCTTAAAGAATTCCCATCCATTACTTGGAATTTTTAATTGATTCGAGTAACACCATAAAAATTCAAACAAGAAACATATCGATTCATAAAATTGTCGTTGAGCTTGTCTTTCTAGATACTTATGAATTCTGACAGTGAGAGAAAATGTCCAGAGAATTGTTTCTTTAATTTGTCTAACGAGACCATCAAGTGGCTTACATTCCTGCGGTTATTGTTGGGTATGAAAACCTTCTTTCCTACATGGGTTGATGCAAGGTTGTCGTTGGTTATGTACTAAATTGAATTATCTTTTCATCACAAGAGTTATTCTCCATTATTAAATACGATACGTCAATTTTTGGTTCTAAATTAGTTAGTTAAGTTAAAGTATAGTAGTCTGACATTTCCAACTGACTTTTGACTACTTAAGTTAATGAATATATATGTCTAGTTAAATGGTTAGTCAATATACATGTTTAAGTTTAGTTAATACATGTATAAATATATGGGTAAGAAATATGGACCGCAAATGCAAATTATGTTATTATGGTTTGAACACATATAAAAGAGTCATGTCTGTAGGTTTATATATTAAACATGTGCAATTAAAAGCTATTCATATATTTAATACATATATATTAGTAATATGTGTTTAAAAGGGATATACATATATTAATTGATTAATACAGGTATACATCTAGTTTTGAAATAGCAATTAAGATTGGTAAGCAAAGTTGATCATTTAAAATTAAATTTAAAGAAATTGATTATTTATTTAAGCCATCCATATATATATATATATATATGGGTTATATAGTGAAGGGCTTATATGAGCATCTATTTTATAGAAGGGGATAGTGTAGGTTAGATGGTGTTAAAGTCCTTAATGTATATGTTGGATTTCATGGTAGAGAGTTTATTGTGTAAAGTAATATCATAATTCCTTATGTAGAACTCATTGTATAAAGTAACATTATAAGCATTGGATAGGACTCCTATATTTTTTAAGGGTTAAACGACATAATTATATATATGAGAAGAAGGGAGTTCTTAATGTCTATGAAATTAGTTAAATTTATTAAATCTGCCAATAGATTTATGTCTTCATATTCTTAATATATGATATGCGATGGTTACCATTACATATTTGGTATTTATGTTTAGAAACAATGAATAAAGGATAAAACATGCCTTCCTATTTAGAATAAATAAAGAAATCGCATATGGTGTAGTCATATGGACCCTGATAGGTGTCTTAAATGTCACTTATGGAAAGATAGGTTTCTTAAATGTCATTTATGCAATGAGTTAAGAAGGAAGAGGGTATGGACACCCTATATATACTTATATAAATAATAAAATAATTTAAGCCATGTATATTTGATTTAGGAATATGAGTTTGTCAAGTTTATATATATATAATATAACACATGGTTGGCATATCAAAGAAAACGGATAAAATAGGTTATGATATTTGTAAACATACATATATATACCTTTGCAATTAAATTGATAGTTGGTTGGACTATATATATATATATATATATATATATAAGTATTTATTTTAAGAGATGACAATGGATTTTCTAGAACTCTTATTAAGGTATCATTGTTGTTTAAAAAGGCGAAACATATCGGTGTTATACATTTGTTGAAAAATAAGAAGAGTTTAAAATAGATAAGTACCTCGTGGTTTGATATATAGTCCTTGGTTTTAATATATATATAAGAGTTACATATGTTTGATGAAAAGGAAAGAAATGGATGTTAGAGGATATTATCATTCCTTTTAAAAGGTTCTATATGTTTTTCGAAGAAGAATAATTGTTACATGTTGTTTATTAAGGTTAGATATAGGTGTTGAACTATGAATACACAAGTCCAATATCTTAAAATTCTACGAATGTCAATAAAAGAACTAAGATGGAAACAAGAAAGGCGCCAAACAAACTCTTAGTGCTGAAGTTAGTTAAATATGAAGAGGACACCCAACGAAGTCTCACTGATTAATGTCCACATGTAAGTTACGGCGTTGTGGAGACCCTTAAAGATTTTTTTTGTTTAGGGTGTATTCTGAGGGACATTAGATTCTCTCAATGATTCCATTACTTGTCCACAACAATTTTCTCTATGGTCTCTACGACAATTTTCTCAAAATATTCCTCCATACTCTCCATATCCCCATGTAAATACCATGCATCCAGTACCTTTTCCACATCAACAAATAGTTCAAATTTAGTTACGTCCTTCATCTTTACAACAAAATTCAGGAAAGATTCTTTCTGCAATATAGCCAAATGTTGAGTCCCAAAGAAACTAACTAGGGAATCACCCTCGAACACATTTTCATCCATCAACACTGCCTTGGCCTAACAATGTAGGACAACCTCTAAATTTTTCTTATGGACGAGTTCCACTAGGTCTTCCTCGACCTTAGTTTCCAACTCAAGGAGATGTTGCACAACTTGGATCATTGACTCTATCTCAAGTATGGCGTCAAATGCCTAACAATTCACTACCTTCAAATCATAGTGTCAATGGATATGGATTATATCATTCTTGACACAATTTTAGACAACCACCTCACTTTTTGAAGCAAGGGAAGTCTCAAGGAGGAATGCCTCCTTATTCACCAAATGCATCTCGGGGAACTCCTCCTTATGGAGTATCACGACCAATGCATGTTTGACAGACATCAATGCAGATACCTCATCGATTGGTATCAAACCAAGTGCCTCCACGGAAAATGCCAAGCCAAACTATGCAATATCAATCAAATCCTTTGCAGGAAATTATTGCTTCTCAATTGCAAGAAAATCATGAGCATGAACAGTCACAATATCTGTAGAAACCTTTCAAAGATATGTAGAAACAGTCAAAATTTTTCTTACATGCATTCTATGATACTATAACACAAACATCATATTTTTGGTGTGTTGTTTGATTCTGTCTTGAGATTTAACACAGTTGTCCTTCAAGATGGGATTAATCTTCCTAGATTTTTCCAAATGGTCTCTTATTTTTGTAACCTTGATGGTGCTCTATGTGAAACCCTTGTTCCTGGAACATTGATCTATGTAAATCAAAATTTTCCTACAATTTAAATTCTTTAGATTCTTACTTTCGTGTTGGTTCAAACTGTATAATGTCTAAGTTTTTCCCTCGCATTTGAAATTCCTTAACAAATTTTGTAATGGTTGGGTAAGTGGCCAATAATATATTAATCACTTTGCACCAAAAGCCATGTCCATCGCACCAAGCTGTAGGGCATATAATCCACTTTCCAGTTCAAAATTTTGTATTTGCATCATCACCTTATGCATACTGTTAGATACAACAAAGATATTAACCTGATTTATTTTTAAGCATGGAGGATGGGTATGTTTTCTTCCTAAAGGGTTATACTTATTTTCAAAGTTGTAGTATAACAACCAATATTTGAATGTGATTGCAACTTTTAATAGACTTGCTAACATTTTCTAGAACTTTGAGAATTGTTTTTTTGAAATTTAGGATGCTTTTCCATTTAAGGTTAGTTAGTTGTGTACATTTCTAGTGTGCACCACGATGACCATTTTAAGTTTAGATCTCATTGCTCTGTTTCTGGGTTTATAACATGGCATTTTCGGACATAAGTTTTGGTTTCATTGGTGAACCATAATTGAACCATTAACTTGTTTGAGCATGTTACGTCCATGATTTGCAGATAAGATAAGTTCAATCACCAAGAACAAATCCTAGGGTAACTTGCTGATACCACCCATTGTCACCTTCGTGGTCATCCTCCTCATTTTAGTGCAACATTTCTCCAGCACAAGGGGGATTCTCTAATAAGATTACAAGCTTGTCCTTGCAATCTTGATAAAAACTCAGATTTGTAAAAAGAAGATACTTTTAGATTTAGGAAATAAAGTGATCGTGGAATATCATAGCTAGTGTCTATCCATTGGGAAATGGAATCCAATTTAGAGAGAAAGAAGTCTCGAGTGTGATGGAGAAGACATAATTAAGACATGCATTGATGTCCTACAACTAGTTTAAAATAAAGTTTCAGATTGTACAAGAATATGTGAGGGCCTTATGTAAGCTGCACCATAACAACCATGAGATTTCTTCCAAGTAATAACATGCAACCATGAGCAATAAACAAATTACCATATATGAAACCCTAGATGAAGTAGATTGTCTATGGCAACCTTCTAATCGAATTATCACCCAACAATATATCTTATCTTCAAATCTAATTTGACCATGAGATCATGGATTTTTTCTCCTGATTATGAGCTCGACTAGGAGGCTCGAAACATTGAGATTAAAAATATACAATGGAATAGGAGGTTTTTAAAAATATGCAAAAGGTTCCAGAATCAGATTCCAATTTAGCTCAGGCCTGATTGTCATGTCCACGGCAGAGATGTGGAATTCAGTTTTATTTTGGGCCACCATGCCTGTATGTGTCAAAATATCATAGCCGGTAAGATCCCAACATAAACAGGGGAAGCCTCCTTATATAAATCTCTAAGAGAAGATAATGAGAGCTTTAAAGAGAGCTTTTATTTTAAAACAATATTGGTAAATGGGATTTTCAGCATAGTTTTATGCCTCCAAGTTTTAGAGGCACGGTCCTTTGATTCATTATCTCATATTCTGATGCTTTTGAATCATTTTGCTCTACATTCTAATTTCCAGCTAGATGCATTTGAATGTGAACTTATTAAGTTAGAATTTTTTTGATGTCTTTCAGGCTAAAGATAAAGAGAATAATTGCAATTTATATTTTTGATGATGTTGCTGAGCAGTGTGGAGAAACTACAATAAAGTAAGAAAGTTGGAGCTTTCCTACTACTTTAGGAGCTAGAAATGACCACTTAGTTTGGACTTCTAGATTTTTAACGCGTGGAGTATGTTTTTATTTGTATTCACATATATTATGATACAATATTTCCCTTTCTATTGGAAGTATGCAATGATGTTGATGCAAGTGTGTTCCAAGTATAAACATTTTATGGTGTTCGATTCTATTTTGTTATTCAACTCCGTGTTCTTTTTTCTAAAAATGCATATTGTAGAACATTATAGAACATAAATGTTCATGAAGGTGTATAAATCAATGAACATGGCTACAATTATATAGACAACTCCTCCCAATATTCGCAAGGAGTGCTAGCAGATCCCCATGAGCATTGATCTTAAAAGAGTTTACATACTCATGGAAAATGGCCATTTTGGCTAAAACCTGAATTTTCAACTTTGCTCCAAAGTGGCTCCAAACGATTTAGTCTCACCCAACTAATGGAAACACCCATCTATTAGATTTGAGTAGTGAAGTTAGCCTTTCACTTCTACGATTTGATGAACAATAACAATTCCAATTCCTCGTTCTTAAAAGATGAGTTGGTTTTCTAAACATTTTGGAATCCCCTAGTTTAAATTTGGAATCAACGTATTGTAGGGCTTGTCACCACCCAAAGTTGCACTTAACTTATAAATCCATAATTATGAGTGTAACTATAGAGGGAACTTAGAAGGGCTATCCAATGTCATTGCAATAGATTCTTCTCTCTCTTGAGTTAGGCTCTCGCTCGACACATAGGGATTATCATGAAGCCTACGATTACTATATTTTACTATATTTTCCCTTGAAGCTCTAGGTTAATTTTCGATTTAGTAAAACATGAATAATTTATGTTAAATATTTTGGTGGTTGAAAACTTGAAAGAGGATACTAGTGCCAAACATCCAATTAGGGAAAATAGAGTCTAAAGGTATTAAGAAGGTTCAATTTAAATGAGATGAAGAATTATGATGGTGTTGTTACAACATGCTAATATCAACCTATGATGGGTTTTTTTAGATTGTAGAAAATATGAGTTGATTGATTGACCAATCCAAATCCCGAGCTTTGATTGTCCACTTTCAGTGGCATTGACCAGGACGACCTCCTTTCTCTCAATTCTTATATACAACATATGGAACTATCTTTTGATTTTGAGATGAATGAGTATTATAACTGCAATCTCCATGAGAACTACATATGAATGAGTGAAATACACTTGTTGTTCTCATTGCTTTAAAAAAACTCTAAAAAATACAAATATTCTCGTGGTATATGAAGTTGTAAGGTGCTAGCTCAATGGTAGAGCATTTGCATTATATAATGTAGAAGATTGGCGGATCGATTCGACCATGCCCTATCATAAATATTTGCATTCTATCACTATTACATAGAGGGGGTATTATGACAATATTTGAAACAACATTTTTGTAAATTGTTTCAACTTAAGACAAAAAAAAAATGTGTATTGTCTTAATTATTGTCTTTAAACTAGTATTTTGAACTATTGTCTTAAATTTAATACAATAGTTGAAGTCAATAATTTAGGACAATAGTTGAAGACCCTGGCTTAAAGACAATAATTAAGACAATACACAAAATTATCTTAATTTGAGACAATTTACATAAATATTGTCTCAAATATTGTCTTAATACCAGGATCTATGTGGTAGTGTTAATCTATATATCATTTTCTTCATATACCCTTCTACTTATTTGTCTTCATACACAACAATCTATATATCCTTTTTTTCATATATCCTTATGCTTCTTTCTCACGGAGCCTTCTTCTTCTTCCTTTTATCCTTTCACACAACCTTTGACTTCTCTCTTACTTTGTTTTTTTTCGTTTTTCTTCTCACGGCTTCCTCCCTTCATTAACTCTCCTTTCTGCAATTTCGCCTCCTCTCGCGAGCTGCTCCTCCCTCCACCCACTACCCTTTTTCCCGTGTGAAATAAAAATAAAACTACATCTCATTAATCTCATTATGAAGATTTTAATGGTTGATTTAATGAGAAATGGGGTGCGATTCCAAGAAAAAAAACAATCTACGTTATCTTATTTACCGAACTCTATATGCTTCACTTAATCAACCTTTCATCGAAACTAGCTACCGTTGTGAATGGTCATTTTTTTAAGTAAAGAATCGTCATTTTTTCATGCCCACAAATCAAGGGTTAATCTAAATCATCCAATGTGAAGCCAAATCCAATGGTGAATAAATATTACGATGGAAGAGGGGAGCGCTGAGACGTCCGATCGAGAAGCAAAAATGAGCGGCTGACATTTATCGTCGGAAAAGGAAGGTCGGGGCACCCTGCAACTCTAATTTAAAAATAGTGCAGAATGAACTTCGGATAGATAGCGATGGGGAGGTACTCGCACTCCTAATTCAATATACACCTTAAGTCACTGTCTATGAATTTTATGTCATTTTTCTTTTTGCTTCAATTAAGCATGTTACAATTGCATTTCTTCTATTATGGTTAATTTTATGTGGAAATTTTATCATCAGTATAAATCCATCTTAAATATGATCTATTAAGTATAGAGAAGCATTCAATTTCAATTTTTTGAAGTGTTATTTTTTAATGATTTTTTATTTGGTTTTAAATTTTTATTTTATAAATACATATAAATTTTTTAATTATTTTTTATTTAGCACAAAACTTAACATCATTACATTAAGTTACACATCTACCTCATACTAAATTTAAACTACTAAAACTATTATCTTTTTATAAATACAACAAGCTATAAAATATCTTTTAATCCAACCTTTAGTTTAAGACGAATATCAATTAATTAAACAATTCTAACCTTTAGTCTATGATGAATACCAATTAGTTAAACCATTCTAATGTCTTCTATCTCATAGGCATAACAATTTGACTATGTATTTTCATAAAAGTCTAAGTATGTGGACTTAAGAATTCATCTTGTAAATTATATGGCCTAGTTTTCCATACACTATCGACATGTCTCTAAAGATGTAGAATCTTGTGTACTCAAAATCTGGTGTATTCTGTTTATCCTAGTGGGTCATAGATCGCAAATTTATATAATTCAAGTTGAAGTATCAAAAACCAAACTAATGGGTTTTGGATAAGAAGAACACGAACATAAGATTGACATTATATCTATTAACTTTATTCATTAGTATAGTTGCTTCTTGTTCTGTTATAACATTAATATGTTATAAGTTAAGTGACATAAATATGTATGAACAAGTTATAAGTTATTTGTTCTCTATATTTAATTGTAATTACTTCTTGTCTATGTCTAAATTACTTGTTATCTTTTCTAATTAAATAAGTTGTCTATCACTACATGTTATCAATACATAAACTACTTCCCTCTATATATATTATTATCAATGTAAAAACTGGTTACCTAAACCTAAAACTTTTAGACACCAGGAATGTTAAAAACATTATTTATTTTTTACCATCTCAAATTCATATTCGAAAAAAAATTAGATTACTATTACTTTTGCTTTAATGGAGTTACGATCCTTCTCGGCATATGGAACATCCGCTACTTTTTCTTGATTATACTAATATTATACCCGCTGTTGTCAGAAGTTGTTAACAGTTTTGCTCGCTGGGCTCCATTACACAAAAACAGCATCTATCTCGGCTGAAAGACAATGCACTTTAACGTCATTGATCATGGTCTTTACGGGAATATACCTATTCCTTCTTCCGAAAGCCCACTGCAGAGAGGGCGTTTCAGGACAGATTATTGTATTGCTGCCAATTTCACTTTCATACTTTATAATTGCTATATTATCGTTCGTTCCAGTTATGCAGTATGAGACTCAGATGGTTGCAGATGTGTTAGAAGACGAATCACGATATACTTATTAATTGACACAGTATTTCGATTGCTAATTGTTTTATGTATATATTTCAGAAAAAACGTAAAGTAAAAGATATGAAATCGCGGAGAATCGGTTGAGAGGGAAGATTCATAGCATTGTGCGATATGCCTACTATCTTCCAAGGTATTGATTACGTCCTTTATGAAGGTATATGCTTTATTTTTATTTGGATATCCGTTATGCTAAACCACATAAATATCAGTATCAACGAGGAGTAGAAGCAGGAAGCGGGTAGCAAATTATTATGATTTGTTTTGTGTGGTGAGCATTTGCGCTGCAACTCTCCTGCGGCGGGCAGGGATAAGGGCTTACAATAAGAATGCCACTGATCTACCCATGACATGATCATGAATAACTATTGATGGTGCCTACCCTGTTCCTCGTCCGCCAAAGGAGAGTTGCGCTGCGACTGTTCCTCATAGTGCAGTGTTTGCTGCATGACTATGACAACGACTATGCTCTAACAATGGTGCCTGTACTCCTGGACGACAAAGGACGATGGTATTTCTTACAGTGAATTCTCTCTTTATTATTAACTTAGCGGACAGTAGCCACAATTCCTATTACAAAATATCTATAACTTATTTTGGGGTAGTCCTAATTTGTAGAAAGGCAATTGATTTCGTCCTGATTTTAACAATTGTGACAGGCATTGGAATCACGAAATCCTGGAGCTCAAGGCCACCAGGTTTCTTAATTGGACATACTGCCTGGAATCCAAAAAGCCGAAAATCTACAGTGAGATTTATAGTGTGACGATTATTAAGAAATTTATCTGGTAACTATTTTTGTATATGCCATAAATATTCTAATAATAAACGGGAAAAAGGGGATATGAAAGAAAAAACTTAGAGTAAGCCAGGGTTGTAATGTACAAAAAGAGACATGGTTCAAGAAAAAAACAACTTAGTTGGGTTACAATAGATTAGATTGATATTTTTGTTGTGATCTTATGTAAATCTATATACTGGAAAATGTAATATGATTTAATAATATTGTTAAGATTCATTGATTTTAGTGATATTATATTTTGTATGATATCATTAAGTTAAATAATCAAAACTCTAATTTAACTCATTACATAGAATCACCAAAATTAAATATTCTAAACCTTAATTTATGTTGGATTTCACAATTAACTAATTAGGTAGAATATCCACCATTAAATAGTTGAAACCCTAATATGTTTGAATTACAATAAGGAACATATGTGGAGATTTGCATTATGATCTAATGCTAATTTGTGCATTGGGAAATGGAGTATGATCTAATAGTATGGTTAATATGCAATGATTTTAGTAATGAAATTTCGTATTATATCATGTCTAACCCTAATATTAGACTTAAATAAGTAAATAAAATCAACATAATATAGCATCATGTTACCAAATATAAATAAAAAATAAAAAAAATTCATGTTACCTCTTAAAATGAAAAATTAAAACCAAACAATAAGGTTTAATTTGTTTAGAGGTGTAAAAAAATTATAAAGAGTAAAAGAAATTACAAGTCTAAATACTAGACTCTTGACAGATCTTGATTTAAGAAAGATCTATGCTCGTGTGCTAAAAATATAAAGAAATGCCCACAATTATATATAGAATCACCACATATTGAATAGTTGAAACCCTAATCTAATTAATAGAAACAACACTAAAAAACCAAAATCCAAACAAAGAATAAATCATTGTTCTATTGATCTATGTCTTTAGATAGAGATTTTCATTATGATCTAACATCCATCTAATTAGAATCATTGCATTGGAAAATGCAATATGACCTAATAGCATTGTTAAGATGTATTAGTTTCAAGTAATATTTCCTCTTGTATGATATCATTAATGTAAACACTCAAAACCATAGTCTTATTGAGATTGATGAGTTTCTATTAATATATAGATGCAATTCATCATTAAATTTTATTGCATTTTTTCACATTTATCAATATGAATACTTTCTTACAATTCACCATTTTGATCATGTGAATAACTTTTTTTTGTATTTTTAGATGAAATTATTTTAATAAGAACATTTTTGTTTTAAGCAATATTGATTTGATGCGTCAAATGCCCAGCATAGATCCATCTTAAATATGAATATATCAAGTGTCCAGTGAGATCAAGTCTCTTGAGGTGCAAACTTTTCCTCAAGTTTGAGACTTTAAAAGGGGTTTGCAGCTCAAGAAATTTGATCTCTTCCAATCCTTGATAAAACCATAATTAAGATGAATCTATACTGATAATATTATACATTTGACAACTTTATATTCTGTTAAGAGAGAAGAGAAATTAAATAATGTTTGATTAATCATTTTAGTACTACGTATTAATGGACTTGGTCTTATTCTGATTATTCTCACTCATTCACCCTTGGATTTTCCCGCAACGAGAAGTGTCGTAAATGGCATCATGTGCGTTGCTCACGTCAAATAAAGAATAGATACAATCACCATTCTACTAACAATAACATAAAAATAGTAAAATCACAGTAATGTCACACTTAAAGTGAATGAAATAATAGATAAATAATTTTATTTTATAAGAAAAAAATATTTTTCAATTTCATAAATTCAACGTTAATTAAAAAAAATAGATAACATTGAAAAAAAAATTAATTTCAAAGATTCAACTTTGATCAAGTCAATTAAAATTGACTTCAATCTCGTTACATATATAATAAAAATATTAGTTCATTATTAAATGTAGAGAGTAAAAATATATTAAAGAATATAGAAAAATTGCATTTTCTTGTACAAACTATATATTTCAATTGTATCATTACATAAACAAGATCCACATAGTGACAAGGTCCCTACGATGTTTGTTTAGGAGATGCCTAACTCAACTCTTAGAAATCCATAAGACATATGTAACGGCTACTCATTAGAGATGGTCTATGGGGGAGTCCAATTTGTCCATCTGGTTTATAAAACGGAAATGCGGTCTTTAAATCCATGCCCTGATCATGTTTTTTTTTAATCTAAGAAAATGTCGAGACTTGATCAAATGCCATTTAATTAAAAGATTTTGAAAATATTGCATTTTCAAAAGTCATATCATTGTATTCAAAAGGGTTTAAATCTTTGACAAATAGTCAATTCCCAATGGAAGATACAAAAGAAACCATATAAACAGAATTACAAGACCAGCCTTTTCATATTGAATGGCTGAACAAGAACTACAATAAAACTCACCCCAATGCCATAAATTGATGCAATTATGCTCAATTAGAAGTAAACGTGCCAAAGTGTACTAAGGTTTTATGAGTCCTCTTTCCATACAAAAAGCTATCTAGCCATGCATACTGGTATTCTTTTCCTCTAGTGTGAATTGATACAACAACAGTTCCATTCATCAATGCACCTGAAATTTTTCTAGGATTAACTAGCTTGACAGAGCCATCTTGCGGATTCTCAAGGAATTGATAACAATTCTAATGGGTGGTTTTCAAAAGGGTTGCAAGCTCATTTACATTGACAACCATGTCAGAATATGTAATTCCTCATGTCGTCAATGTCATAACTGGTCGCTAAGAAGTTATTTCCAATGGTGTATGCTTGTAAGGGGTGAATTTACTACTTAAAAGATGTAGAATCCCCTAGAGAAGACTCGATCCCTCCTATATAGAACCATCAAGATGTTCCATGTAATATATATGGGAGATCCTGTAAATTGTTTACATGAGACATAGATAGATTAATTGTTTGTATGAGACAGAGATAGATTAATAGATATAAAAATATTTCGGCTGATGTTCTTGTTTTTTAGAGTTATAGCTATGTGTAGTATTTAATATTTCTATGCTCCAAAAACCAACAAAGTGGTATGAGAGCTAATTGCTCCACTTGTCAATTGGTGTTAGAGTTGGCGCAAGGTGTTGGAATCAATTTAATACTCAGAGGAGGGATAAATCAGTATTAGCGCAGTTATCAACAATTTTTACCTTATTTAACATATTATCCTTTACTTAATCTTTATCTTCAGTTATGCGTCTCAAAAAGAAAAATCCACATATATGCACCACATAAAAAACACATAACACACAGGATTTTTACATGGAAACCCAAATGGGAGAAAATCGCGAAATTCTTCTTTATAATGAGAAAGAATACATTTGAGGCATCACCAACATCCTATGTTTACCAACACCAACATCCTATGTTTACCAACACCAACTGGAAAGAGACACCAACCTCCTAGTTTTACAAGAATTGACCTG
The DNA here is from genome assembly GCA_027924585.1 of Larix kaempferi. Taxonomy (NCBI): domain Eukaryota; kingdom Viridiplantae; phylum Streptophyta; class Pinopsida; order Pinales; family Pinaceae; genus Larix; species Larix kaempferi. The sequence continues at coordinate 25,430,759 of BSBM01000435.1, read as the reverse complement.
GAGGAAGCTACAACTCCCTGTATTTTCTTCAGCACCAATTGGAAGGAGGAACCGACCCCCTGTCTTCTTTTTTTACAGGCACCAACCTGAAGGAAGCTCCAACTCCTTGTCTCATTTCCCCATTCAAGTTACATGATGTCCAATATGTGTTGTTTTCTTACTGAACTTCAACTCCATGCACTCTTTTGATCTTTTGCTAATGATTTTGTTGTGCTATGTCTTTGCATGTTGTCTATACTCTGTCACTGCGTTGCATACATCACTTGAATTCTCGAACTTCTTAAATTATACTTATGTTGATGAATTACTTCATATACTATGTGCTTCGTTGATACTACAGTCTATGTCACTGGTTACCTCAATGTTCTACTATGCATGACTGCAATAACTATTAGAATTTAGATTTCACAATGATCACAACAGTAGGTTTTGATCATTTTGTTGTGTCCATGAGCCCCTTGGCACTCCGAAAATCAAACTGAAACTTACACTCAAAGCTCGTATTCTCTCTCCATCAATCTTACTTCAAATATCGAACTTGTAGCTCTATTTATATAGGTCTTGCATGGATTGTCTGTTCACAAGTTGGTTGTGGCATCCCTTCTTCCATACTTCATGGATTGTGCATACTCCATTCGTCATCATCTGCACTATTGATGTGTCAAGTGCCCTCATGGTCCACAACATAGTGGGACTTTACACCTTGCTGGTGTACCTTTGCGCTCTTTATGTACCATTGCCTTAGGTATGTGTCCAATACTTACACTTCATCTTTGATCTTTCTATGGCCTGCTCTGCACCATTCTTTATGGGTATTGTGCCCTTGAGATATTGATTCTTTGCGGAACTTGCACATAATCCAACTTCTTCTTAGTGGAACTTTGATCTTTTCCACTTCATCACTTGTGGGTAATGCACATTTGGTGTATTGATACTTTGCGTATTCTTCACATACACCAAATTATACTTGGTGGGACTTTGACTTACGCCTTGTCATCACTTGTGGGACTTGCACACCTAATGTACCATCGATTGTGGAATTTTCTCATAGATGGTCTTCAACCATTGTACCCTTCTAGGAACTTATTCATGTTCCACTTACTGAAAGCATATTTTGATCAGCTAAGTTTGTTCCCTTTCAGGATTGTCCAACCGTTAGCTGCGTGCACACTTCCAACGATTAGCCAAGCAATGATTATGCTTGCTTGTGCATTCCAAAGACTTCCTTCAACATACTTGTGCACTAGCACCATTTTCTCAACCAATATCCTTGGTTGTTTGTGCACATGTACCATTGTCCAAACAACTCTTTGAACTGTTACCATGAGAGAGTATCACTTGGTGGAATCGATGTATGCACAAGGACCACATGCTATAGGATGTTGGATCTGCGTGATGTATCTTTGAATTCACATCTTCAGACTGAATGCACTTCTGGATATACTTCAAAGTTGCATTCATATCTGTCACCTTCACGATTTGTGCATATACTTCTGTTATTCATGTTCTTCTTCATCTTGCGCATACACTACTTCAAAGTGGCTTCCATTACTTCTTCATACTTCTGCAAGAATGATGTATCCACCTTGAATTCAACTGATATCAATGACTTAAAATGAATCAGTTGACATCCTCTTTGACATGAGTTGAAATCAATGACAACCAAAGTTCAACAATATCCCCCTTTGGCATTGATGTCAACACCTTATGAAGCTATACCTAATTTTAGTTGAACTGTATGCTTCATCTCTACGTGGTCGTAGTGCTTCCCCTGTGTATATGATCCCCATGTGTTCTTTGGGATTTTGGCTACTGTGCTCTTTGTTTTATTACTTTTGCTACTTATGTGCGAACCATATATTCATTCATATTTATGTCATTTATTCACGTGATCTTCTTCACACTCTTTCACGTTTGGTGTAGCTTCATGTTGTTCCTTTGATGATTTGCTTCATGCTCTTTCACATGTGCTAAGTCTTCAATTTGTTTCTTTTACTATTTGCAATTCCCCCCCTTTCAGGTTGTCCTGTAGACTTCATGCCTCGCTTCTATGTCTAGCTTCATCATAGATGCCTCAACTTCATGCATCTCTTCTTTCATTTTGTCCTGTTGACTTCATACATCATTTGATGTCTCAGTCTTTTCATGTCATCTTCATGATGTGTATTTCATGCCTCAACTTCATGCATCTCTCTCCCTTTACCATCAATGGAAAAGAGGTTCCATTTATTTGTGCTATGTAAATTATTATGTTTGTGTTGTGCTATCCTTATCATGACTACTTCTGAAGGATGACTCCTCTTATCTTCATGCTTCGTTTTGACACTGATATATTTTCATAATTATCTTTGATTTCCTTTTGGATATAGATGTTACATTGATCCTTCATCTTGATTTCATGTTCCTATTGCAATACTTCAACATTCCTTGCTCAATGATCTATGCTGACATCCTTACTTACCAACTGCGTAGTGCCAATCCCTTATGTATTTATGCTTGTTTGTTTAGGTTCTCATTGTGTTGAGGATTGAGAACCACCCCCAATTTTTCTCTAAGATATTCCAATGTACTTCGTGGAAGGGGTTTTGTAAATATGTCCACAATTTGTTCCTTAGCATCACGATATTCTAGTTTGACCACATTATTTGCTACTTTCTCTCGCACAAAATGATACTTGATGGGGATGTACTTCGTCTTGCAATGTAACATCCAGAAATTTAAAAAAATTTAAAAAAATTTAGATATAGCATTTAATACTAAATCTAACTATGCAAAATAACATAAATGTCTAAATGTTGGCTTGTTGTACTAAATGTTGTTTGTTAGTCGTAAGTGAAATGTTGTGACTAGATACTTAACAATTTTTCTTTGATGTTAAACTTACTCAGTTGTGTTTTCGGAGTCTTTTGTTTATGTTCTAACGATATAAATTTATAGGTGTTAACTATTGTTTCTTTCTTGTTGATGATGAAGGGGTCCTACGGATGCCCCGAGGCTTACTTAACATTCGTGCTAAAGCATTTAATTCGTCCTTTTCGCAAATTATAGGAATAATGTTTATGACATGTGACCGAAGAGTTCTAAATAGTTTTCTGTGTCTCCCAAGTGTTAATGATTTAAGAGGCATAATGTCGTAAGTGTTGTTGGTGAGATCTTCAGTTAGCCTAGTATGTAAAAATTAAACGTACGTCAGTTGTAATAATCAAAATCTCAGTATTCATCTATATTAATTCGTCCAGACAAAAGAATAGGATTCATAGACCAAGTTTAACTCTATGTATAAAGTCATTATGAGTTTCTATTTGATCTATATTAGGAGATTACCCAATGTCTGTATATGATGGCTAAGTGCAAATGAATGCGATGTCAATAAGCAATTTCGTATATATAAATTAGAGCCTAGGAATTACATGTGAGATTTGATTATGTTATAATTTAGGAATTGTTGCAAGTCCATGTCATAATATAATGCTATCCTATGCACTATAAACAATTCCTTTGAAGTTTTGATACTATATTGAAATATGCATATGCCAAACCATATACAAGGTCCTATGAACAAAACTATATGGTGATGTGTGTGTGCATCTATGTGCCCTGATATAATATTGTGCTTTCCTAACTATGCATTCGACTCTACCTTGACTTACCACAAGGTGTTAATACTAAGTCGAATGTCACATTTTTACGATGTTTTGTATGAAATATTTAATACCAACACCATTAATGTATCGTGCTGGCAGGCACTTGGGATTCCTTGGCATTTAATACTCACCATTGCCAAGACAGTGGATTACCTCCGTGGATCTTGTCATGGTTCTTAAGCACGTGATAGTGTGGTGATGTCTCATGTCTCATGATGAGCTGTAAGTATTTTGGTTCAAGAGTTACCTGAGCTGGCTCCTCGGTGGCTATGGTAATGATGGGTCAATTAATATGGTTGTTGGCTTGGGTTATGTGAAGAAACTTTTGGTGATCTCCACCATTGATCTAGCAAGGGTTTTGGGTTGTTGGGATCTAACCCTACCTCCACTATGCTCACGGAGTTATTGTTTGCCTTAGGATTCGACATTGTGGCTCTGAGGAGAGGTCGACAGGCCGAGAGCCTTTAGGGTTTTGATAACAATCTTTTGGAGGAGCGCCCACAGTTCGAAACTGTGACCTGTTAGTAGTCTAAGAGCCAAGACATTGAGATGTTTTACAGTAGTGGTTTTGTAATGTCAGTTCCAGGGTGTGTAATAAAATCTTAGTGGTAGTTGGTTCGACACTCGGCTTTCCATGCCTATTCAATGGTGGTTTTCCAAAGTTGTTTTTCATACTTCTTTGTATTCGATGGTGGAGAATGGTTCCAGTAGGCACAGTCTTGGTGTTCAGCTTCGGTGCAATTCTTTAAAGGTAAAGGATCTTGAGTTGAAACCGTGTATCTCCATTCTAATTTTGAGAGTTCAGTTACTGCTATTTTGTATTCAATAATCTTTGTAAAACTTGTTTTGACCACTACTGTATTTCGAATGGCAGGTACCTTCATCGATGGCTTCTCAATTTAAGTGTTTGGTAGCTGGAAACTGCTAAAAGACTGGTACGCTTTGGTGGTTACTCGTTACTCTGGTTAGATGCATATTGGGTCTTTACTGTGTTCTTTGCTGAGACTCTGTGTTTGCTTGGGTTTCGAGGATGACCTTCGTCAAAATACTTGTGAGCTTGTTTTGACATTTTGGGGAGGATGAAACCCTCGACCCATTCGTCGTTGTTTTCAGTAGTGCTTGTTTTTCCATTGTAAAATCCGTAAGAAAATACTTAGAAAGGGTTTCACCCTACTACTGTTCTCGATAATAAAAGGATTTATGTTTTCTCTTCGACCTGTGTTTGTGTAGATGATAATGCGAGAGTTACTCTATCTTGTGTAAAGAAAAACGAATCTTACTTAAATGAACATTATTGTGCCTTTGATAGAATAAGATCTGTGCTTTCTATGTTTATGATACATGTGTATAATTGAGGGCACTACTCCAGTTTGTAAGAAATGAAACTCATCATTTTGCCTCTTCTGTGTAAATGATAATACAATAACTTGTTTACCCACTCTATCGTATTTGTTTTTGTGTCAAGAGCTGGGCTCTGGTTTGTATGCATTTGATGTTCTTAACATTCTACCACTATTGTATTTTAAGGAAAGCTAGATGGCTAAGGGTTTGGATCTATATTAAAATGGTTAAACATTTATGTCGATTCTCGAAATTGTTCTGCTATTATGATAAATAATGTTTAGTTCGTAGGGTCAATGTCTACAACAATAAATCGCATGGTTTACTATTTAATAGTTTTCCATTGCAAGTGCTAATCTAGACTTGTAATCATGCCGAGATGTTCTTATTTCAGTCTTAAGGAATGTGTATGATAAGTGTTTTCGAAACTATGTTTTGGAGTTGAAAATGTCTCTCATTGTTGAAGTCTGTCGATTTTAAATGTTGCCCGAGAGCCAATACTTTTCTGTCTGCAACTATGTAATGAGATTTTTAATTAGATCCATATTCTGTGGTTGGATGATGATTTTTGAACCTTAACTAAGCTATAAATCTGAGAGTTAGGTTTTGATGCTTCTACGGTTTGGTAAACAAAAATCTCTATTTGGGTAGTTTAACATAATGATTCTTGGTTTTAAATAAATAGATAGTATAAAAGCAATGAAAACTCTGCATGAATATTAATACTTAAACAATTATGCATTGTTTGAAAAGGGAAAATAATGTAATGCTTGTTGATGCTATTAAAATTGCAGCTATTTATGATTTGCTAAATATTGTATAACAAAAAGATAATTTCTATACTTAGATATGAAAAAGTATTTATTTTCATGATAATTATATTTGCTAACAATAAGGGATAACAGTACCGTATACTTAGAAAATAAATGTTTTTATAGCTGTTAAGTTCATTGCATCTTGATGAAAGCAATACAATGAACCTGAAACATTTAACTAATGAAAAATAATCATAAGAGAAAGACATGGAATTATGTTATTCGATACAGAATATTAATGGTAGGAAAAACTAGTAAAATACAACAGTATTGGTCTTCTCATTCATCTAGCAATCTGCCTATCGATTTATCTACCTTAATTTCTCCTCTATACTAGAGTACGATGCATATCCATTAGCATGGGGAAAAATGAAGAGAAACATTTACTTCGATTCATCTTACTTATTCATTACTAAACAAAATCCTAGTTAGAACAAACAATGAAATAAATATATTTGTTTTTATAATACTCTTGAAAACAGTAAATCAATATTTGTAGATAGGAACTTTAACTACTTAAAATTTGAAAGACAAGTAGAACCTGTAATTGAAGGTACGGTTGACAAACACCCAATCAAGCCTGTTCCTGCCAACCTTTTCCTGAACAAGCAGCCAAAACTACTTGCTTCCTTTGGACCCCAAAGCCTGCTTATTGAACCACTAAGTAGATGGAATCTATGTAGAAGCAAGGCACTCGGTAAAATAACTTCTGCACTCAAAATATGCCTTCTGCACTCAGCAATATAACTTCTGCACTCAAAATATGCCTTCCGCACTGAGTAGTATAATAGGTAGACTTACACCATGATCAAAAACTCTGCATATCCCCTCATCAAATCTCTTGGGTGCAAGTACAGCAAAACCCCAAGGTAAATTTCCTCGTCAGGAAAAGTGATGAACCTCAGTTCATAATTTGATGGCTCTTATATAGACTTCCTAGGTCTTTAGTGGTCATTTTTGAATAAATGAGCCTCAAGCTCCAGTCCCACCTTCCAGGGCACTATGACCACATTTCAAGGGAGTTGTCCCATACCATCAGCTAGTTAGTTGCATCATGATGCTTCCACTTGTCCATTGCCTTCTACCCCAGATTCCATTCCACTTAGTGGGTGAGTAAACACTCTTTCAATAGTCCCCTTAGGTGTTTGTCTCCTGTTTGATTTATTAAATAATAAAATATTGTGCAATTACAGTCATCCTTGGACACTTGTCCAATATAAAACTTTACAATAAAAGTTAACATAATGTTTTCCAACCTAAACTGTTTTTCAGCAAAAAGGGTATGTTACATGCTTTGCATAACAGGATTCTTGGAGATACTGAACACACTTGTGTTATCGTATAGTATTTGTACTAGACCATATATATTTACTTGAAGATCCTTCAAATTCTGTTTCATCCATAACGCTTGTGAACAACAAGCAGCTGCAGCAATGTATTCAGCTTTTGCTGTAGATAATGCCATTGATGGCTACTTTTTGCTTATCCATGAAACACGACATTTCCCTAAGAAAAAATCACCACCACTAGTACTTATCCTATCATCCATACTTCCAGCCCAATATGCATCAGTGTATGTGACTAAGTCGATATTTTTTCTTCATGGGTACCATAGACCAAGATACATAGTCCCTTTCAAATACTTGAAAATTCGTTTGACTGCTTGAATATGTGTTTCCTGGGTGCTTCCTAAAATCTTGCGACAAGTCCAATAGCTTGCATGATGTATAGTCTAGACGTAGTTATATATAGCAGACTTCCAATCATCAATCTGTAAAACTTCTAACCAACTTCCTTAGCCTCATCTTCTTTACTCAATTTGCATCTTGTAGCCATGGGTGTACAGACTGGCTTCCAATCTTCCATGTTGAATCTTTTTAAAATTTCATTTACATACTTAGATTGGGAGATGAAGATGCCATCATTTAATTGTGAAATTTACAACCCAAGGAACAATGGCAGTTCCCCTAGCATAGACATCTAAACCTCCTTTTCCATATCCTTCACAAATTGTTGACTCATTCTATCATCATTTCTTCCAAAAATGGTATCATCAACATATACTTCCACGACTATCATTTTTATATTTTCAATTTTGATATAGAGATTACTGTCCACACTCCCCCTTTTGAAACCTTGGTTTGGCAGATATTTATCCATCCTTGAATACCAAGATCTGGGATATTTTTTGAGGGCATACAGAGATTTTTTTAGTTTGCAGACATAATCCTTGTTTCCTGAGAGTGAAAAACCATATTTTTTTTCAATGTACACCTCTTCTTCAAGATATCCTTTTAGAAAAGTTGATTTTAAATGAATTTGATATACCTTGACATCTTCTGCACATACATAGGCCAAGAAAAGTCTGATAGCTTCCAGTCGAACCACATGGGAAAATTTTCCTCAAAATCTATTCCCTTGATTTGGCCATATCCTTTACATACCAATCTTGCCTTGTTTCTGGAAACTTGTCCATCTTCATTTAGTTTGTTTTTGAATACCCACTTTGTTCCTATAACATTCTTGTTTTTGGGTCTTGGAACAAGTTCCCAAGTCTCATTCTTTTTTATTTGGTCTAATTATTCATTCCTAGCCTTCATCCATCCTTCATCTGATTTGGCTTCCTCAACCCCTTCTAGTTATATTTGTGATAGTAATGAGAAATGCACTTCCTCGGTTGGATTGTTCTAAATCCTTCTAGTTTTTACGTCGGTGTCTTTGTCTCCGAGAATCAAATTTTATGAATGATTTTTATGAACAAATATGGAGGGGACCTTTGTTTTGTATCTTCTTTCTTCTAGTCCGCATTGATATACTTCCTCCTGTGGTACTTATGTTTCTTGATTTTCTTCATATGATTGTTCTAGCGGTGGTAAGTCATCATCTTGTTCATTTCTTCTATGAGTTAGTACGTCATCAAATTTTACTTCAGGACTTTCCACTATTTTCCTAAATCGCAAATTATAGCACATGTAAGCTTTGCTTTCATAGGAATAACTCATAAAGATCCCTTAATTTGATCTGGAATCAAATTTTCCTAATGTATCATCATTTCTTTTGATCTAACACTTGATTCCAAATATTCTGAAATGCTTAACTATAGTTGATCTTCCTTTCTAGAGTTCATATGGTGTTGAGAAACTATTCATCCTAATCAAACATCTGTTGAGGATGCAGACAACTGTATGAATGGCCTATGTCCAAAACATGTCTGACAGGTTTCATTCGTTTAACATTGTTTTGGCCATCTCTTGAACAATCTTGTTTTTTGTTATAGCCACCCCATTTTGTTGTGGAGTTGTAGCTGCTGAAAATTGTTTTCTAATTTTGTGTTTATCACAATAGTTATCAAACTTATTTGATGTATATTCTCTGCCATTGTCATTCCTCAAGCACTTTACTATTAAATTAGTTTCATTCTTGATCTGTATGGGACTGAAAAGTGAGCTAATATTGGAAGAGAACTAATACTGCTGCAAAGTAAAACTTTGAACCAAAAATGTGAAACCAGGGCTGAGCTTGGGCCCTTATGGCCAGGCTGTGGAAGCCGATAGCCACCAAAAAAGTAGTCCAGGTTGAACCTTGAAATTGCATATTGTTGAAGATGCCATGTTGAAAATGGCTTGCTGGAGAATGTTGTAGGAATTGCTGAAGCGTGTTGAAGATGCCATGTTGATGATGGCTTGTTGGAGAATGTTGTAGGAACTGCTGAAGCATGTTGATGATGGCTTGCTATAGAGAGCGAAATAAACTTCTGAATAATGTTGAAGATGCCATGTTGAAGATGGCTTACTAGTGAATGCTGTAGGAACTCCTGAAGCATGTTGAAGATGCCATGTTGATGATGGCTTATTGGTGAATGCCAAATTAGAACCTTCATCGGAGACATAAGGTCATAAAGTTGGGGTTTTGACATGCTAGCTATGTGATAAGTAAAAGAGCGGTTACCAGCTACACTAGCACTGTTTCCACTGAGATTTGACTGATCGTTTATTTTTTTAGTTTTCGAGTTGTTTTACTTACTGGTTAGGATTTAGGTGTTTTGGTTTTACAGCTGCATTTCTTCTTGCTCCACTTTCAACATTACTGTAGCTTCAGGCTCATCATTTTTTCTTCATCACTGCAATTGGTATTAGAGCAGTTCGCTCCTCTACCTCATCATTGTGGTTTTATCAGGCTTATTTTTCTATTGTTCTTAATATCTAGGTTTAGGTATTTTGTTGTTTTCTTCCGTTTTTGGGTATCAGAGCCAACTATTTTATGTATTTGATGTTGCTAGTATTCTGCTAGCATTCATTGCTCCTTCTACCTACCTACAGCATCTTCATGCTCAGCTAACCCAGCTCTGCTCACTCCACCAAGCACTCATTACCATCCATGCCCAGCCCCAAAATGTACCTGAAAACCCTAAATGCTCCATCTATCCTCATCTCTCCACGCTGCTCCCATCTTTCCTCTTCCCCCAGCACATACCGTAACCCCTCTAGCCTATGCATCTTGGTAGCCAACTTCTCGCTGCATGCTGCTCCCCTTCCTACGCTGCCATTCCTTCGCTCCATACATTCCTCCATCATTCACTCCACGCATTCCTCTCAGCCCATCCATTCATTCACCCCCAGGTTCAACTTTCTCAGCATTTTTTTTTCTTCATCGCTGCCATTAACCCTAATCTCCACCATTCATGCCCAATCTACCCAGCCTCACTCACACTGTCTGCCCACCTTTTTTTCCTATGTGTCCAGCCTTCCCACGCTGCCTGCCAACATTTTTTGTCAATGTTTTCTACCTAATGCACCCAGCCATTTAACACTCCCACGATCTCTACCTAGCTCGCATGCCTAGCGAGCTCTCATGCTGTCTCCCCCATTCCTCATGCTCTTCCACTCCACGCCCTTCTCCTAGCCATTTAACACTCCCACGCTCTCTACCATCTACACCTTCAACCTCCACTCCTGCAATCAAGCCCCACTTCTGCATTCCTTCCACGCAATCCCTAACTCACACCATCTCCTTTTGCTTCATGCCATCTCCTTCCACGCTGCCCATCCCTCATGCAGTCAACTACTGCCCAGCTATCACATTCCACTCCTGCACATACCCTCAGCCTCCATCATTGTTGCATGCATCTCTCCTCCTTCACACTCAGCACTCACCGCTCACCTACTACTCTCACACTCCTGCACTGTCCTGCGCTCGCCTCTCTCTCCACCTGCAGCTGCACACTCTGAGTCTACTCAGGCTCACTCTCTAAAATGCTCAGTATTCTTCTCCCTATCTCTACTAACACCCAATGCTTCTCCCTCTTCCATTCATTCCCACCTTGTTCCCTGGACGCCTAGCTCTTCTCTAGCACCATCTGCAACTCCTCTTTCATGCTGAGCTCTGCTCACTCCACCCACCACTCACTACCATCCATGCGAAGCTCCAAAAATGCTGCCCTCCATTCTTCGCTGGCACTCCCTTCCAATGCAGCCACTAACCACCTTAACCCTTCCATCTTCCACCTTCACTCATCGTTCCACCTTCTCAAGAAAGAACGAAAATTCCTTTCCTCTTCTTACAATCATTGATTGGGTCAGTCTGTCTTTTCAGCACAAATTTTTCAAAAAAATTGGCAGGTCTTTCTGTTCTTGGAGGAAAGGAACTATCAACAATGGCTGGAGCTTTTGGAGGCCCATATCTCTCTATGGCTGGTCAAAATCAAAATACAGGACAGATAAATGATCAGTCAAATCTCAGTGGAAACAATGCCAGTGCAGCTGGTAACCACTCTTTCACTTATCACATAGCTGGCATGTCAAAACCCCAACTTTATGACCTTATGTCTCAGATGAAGGTTCTAATTTGGCATTCACGAGCAAGCCATCATCAACATGGCATCTTCAATACGCTTCACCAGTTCCTACAACATTCACCAACAAGCCATCTTCAACATGGCATCTTCAACATTATTGAAGTTTATTTATCTCTCTCCAGCAAGCCATCATCAACATCGCATCTTCAACACGCTTCAGCAGTTCCTACAACATTCTCTAGCAAACCATCATCAACATGGCATCTTCAACACGCTTCAGCAGTTCCTACAGCATTCTCCAGCAATCCATTTTCAACATGGCATCTTCAACAATATGCAGTTTCAAGGTTCAACCTGCACTACATTTTTGGTGGCTCTCGACTTCCATAGCCTAGCCATAAGGGCCCAAGCTCAACCCTGGTTTCACATTTTTTGTTCAAAGTTTTACTTTGCTACAGTATTAGTTCTCTTCCAATATTAGCTCGCTTTTCAATTCCATATTTTCTATTTCCTCCAGTAGTAATCTACAGCACTTCACACAGTTTTGTTTGTAGAAAAGGCCTTCATAGGTTTTTGAGGTAGCTTCAAGCTTTGGTATCAAATCACACCCTTGTCAAGGTCAGGATCAGTTCATTTTCTAGTGGAAACACAGATCTATAGCACAGATCTCCACCACGTAGAGAGGAGGTACACAGATCTAAAACACATACAGATCTCTCCCTCTAGTTTATTTTCGTAGGATGATGCACAACAGCTGCATGGGCCCCCCAACTGCTTGCGTCTTACACCAACTCCACATCCCACCCAGAGAGGAGGTACACAGATCTACGCACATGTCTCTCCCTCAAGTTTATTTTCACAAGATGTTCAGTAGTAGCTGTATGGGCACCCCGCCTGCTCACATCTTTCACCATCTACACATAGTTAGGATCTTCATCAAGTTGCAATAGCGGCACCTTTTCTACATATGGTTTCTCTTCTTTGCAAACATGGCTTCAAACTTAGACCGGGAGGAAGGAAAGTAGGGATGCTTTCCACTTAGACCAGGAGGAACGAAAGCAGGGAGGCTTTCCACTTAGACCGGGAGGAATGATCTGTATGGGAGGCCCACACCCCCCCTTCATGTATTAGGCACTATTTAGGTTCTATTCCCACGAATGTATTAGTTTTATTTAGATTATTAGAGTAATCTTAGTATTAAATAATGAGTAGCATTTATTGTGCTCCTTTTGTAATTGTTATTAAAAGGCACCCTGCCTCATAATACAATCATTCTTGTTTGTGCCAATCTTGTGTCTTTCATTTCATTTCTATTGTGTTAGTAGTTGGTTAGAGTTCTGAGTTCTTATTGTGCTTCTTAGTTTGAGAGGTGAGGCTCTCCTAGCCTCACTCTCCATCTTTGTATTCAGCTTGTCTTAGTTTTTTAGATTTGTCTTAGCATATTTCAGTTCCTGCTCTATATTTCAGATCAATTCTCAACCACTTCTTTAAACATCTTGAAACATTTGAATGTTTCTAATTTTGCATTAATAAAGAACACCCATGCCATTCGAGTGAAATAATCAATAAACATAAGAAAGTATTCCTCGCCATTCATTCCTTTGGTTCTCATTGGACCGCAAAGATATGAATACATTAATTCCAAAGTTCTTGAGGTAGTATATTCTTTTGTTGGATATTTTATTCTAGTTTGTTTCCCATGTAGACAGTGTTTGCAGAAGGAATTTGATGGATTAGTAGTCCTTGGATTGTCCCTCACATCTTTTTTTCTATTGATCCCGACCAAAGTATCAAAATTGATGTGTCCCAATCTTCTATGCAAGAGCCAACTTTCATCATTTTGTCCAATGCAACATTTTTCTTCTCTTTCTTTAGCCAGGATGTAAACATGGTTAGGAGTTATGGAGGTTGTATCCCTGTTTTTTATTTTGCATTTTTCTGAGTCAAAGGTAAGAGTGTATCCCCGATCGCACATCTGGCAAACACTCAAAAGATTGTGTTTCATGTTCTCGACAAATAGAACATTATCTTCCTTGGTTCTTTTATTTCCTAGGCTTGCTAGGCCTTTACCCAAAATTTTAGATGAGCCATTGTCTCCAAAATAGACACTTCCTCCTATGTCTTCTTTGAACTTCAGAAATGTGCTTTTATCTCATATCATGTGCTTGGAACATCCACCATCTATATACCATTGCCCCATTCTACTTTCTGCATGTAAGGTTAGGCTGCATGCTTCCTGATGATCTTCATATTTCTCATCTTCCACTATCTTAGTGGATTGCATAGGTTGCTGCTATTTTTTTCAATCATGTTATGGCATTTCACAACATTCATCTTCTGAACTTAAAATGATGAAAGGATTGGAATCTTCAAACAAAACTTCAGATGGTTTTCTGAGGATCTTTTGTTTAGGATTTCGCTGATTGAACAAAAAATTATTTCTCACATATGCTAATGCATGAGCTCTGCAATCTATTTCTTTACAACAAAAATTGTGACACTAAAAGCAATTTCCAAAGAAAATATTTTGGTACTTGATAGGATAGAAATTCTGAGGCTACGCAGACTTATTTTCCAAAAGATTCATCCTTCGATGTTCTCTTTCAAATCTATGATTTTTTCTTGATTGTGGGGTCTCGAGAGCATCTGCATAAATTTTACCAAAGTAAGATTCTTCATCAATGTTGTTTCTTCCTCTTTGTTCTAACTGAAGGCTTAATGTTTGGAGTTCACTTCTTAGAGAGACAACTTCAGCTTGCAAAATTTTACACTTGCCATCTTTAAATTTCAGTTTCCTGGTGTTGTTTGCTTCTAATCTCAAAATAGCTTCTTGTAGGAGCTTTCTTTTCTTCTTTGACTTCTTCAGTTTGTCCATTGCACTAAGTAATTCTCCTTCAAAGTCTACTTCAGCCATATGTTCATATTTTGAGTCCATGTCTCTTGGATTATGTGTTGAAATCTATCTTCTAGAAGTTAATCAGTTACCGAAGACACCTGCTCTAATACCAATTGTTGGAATCGATTTAATAATAAGACGGGGGGTGAATGAATATTAGTTAATTTATCATCATTTTTTACCTTATTTAACATATTAACCTTTACTTAATATTTATCTTCAATTATGCATCATAAAATAAACATCCAAACACGGGATTTTTATGTGGAAACCCAAATGGGAGAAAACCACTGAATGCTTCTTTATAATGAGAAATAATACATTCAAGGAAGCACCAACTTCCTTTGTTTACGAGCACCAACTGGAATGTGGCACCAACCCCCTGGTTTTATAGAAACCGACTTGAAGGAAGCTACAACTCCCTGTATTTTCTCCAGCACCAACTGGAAGGAGGCATCGATCCCCTGTCTTCTTTGTTTTACAGTCACCAACCTTAAGGAAGATCCAAATCCCTATCTCCTTTCCTGTCTAACCACCCTGATGCCCAATATGTGTTGCTGTCTTACTAAATTTCAACTACGGGCACTCTTTTGATCTTCTGCTGATGATTTTGTCGTGCGATGTATTTGTATGAAGTCTATACTCTATTACTGCACTTCATACATCACTTGACTTCTCGAACAAGTCTCAAACTATTACTCTCTTGTTATAGTTTTGTATTATTTGTTGTTTGTAGATACTTCAAGAACTATTTTTTAAGTGTAGGCTTAGTGCTAAAATGTTTTAATTTTATAGATAAGGTTAATAACAAGTTGTTTTATAAATTTTTATTCAAAGTTTATTTCTATGTTAGTGCTCGTGTATAATACAAATTGTAACTTTTTACTTTTAAAATACAAAGTTTAGATTTCTGTCAAATATTTTTGTCAAACTTTACTTGTATGTATCTCAAGACTTACATCTCTATAATTTTATTATTTGCACCATTTATTTATAATATAAATAAAAAAATTAAATATTTGTTGTTTAATCATTTTCTTTAAATTGAATTATTAATAGTAAAAATATCTCAATATATCATTACAATTTTATATTAATAGTGGCTCATTAATATAATGTTTGATTAGTAGTAAAGTTGATATAATGTGAATGACAAAATTGGATACTCCATAAAATAATCTCTAGAAATTGTTACTATGATTGTAAAATCCTTCATACATTTTTGTAACAATGTCCATACAATTGCACCGTGGTTGAGTGGTAAGTCTATCTAAATTTACTATATTCTATGTTTTAGTGATAAGTTTGCATAAGCTTACTATATTCTAAGTTGCTAAAAGTTTATTGAGTAAACTAATTATTATTGATTACCTTCTCATTTATTGGTAAGTTTACACTACTTTATTATAGTTATATCTTAGTTGATAAGAGTTTAATGAGCAGGTTAACTATTATTAGTTACGTTGCAATAAACTCTTTGTTTTATTCGATTTGTTTTATTTATTTTTTTGGTTAGAAAATCATTTTCACTAAGTTGGTAGTAGTTAATTATAATCAACTTACATTCATCTTAATCTACAATATATGAAGTAAGGATCCATTTTAATTCTCAATTTCTCAAGCAATGACAAAGATCAAATCCATAGAAGTGTTATTTTTTTTATGTTCCAAAAACCATAAAACAATTCACAACTTTAAAGAGTTAATCCTTATTGTGGAGATATTTAATCCTTCTGAATGGTATTGTGAACCAACACCTCACTAACTTGTATGATGTTGAAAGATGATTTTCACTATTGAGAGATAACATATACATGAGCAGTGACTTGGAATGTAGGCGTATTTTTATTATCAAATAAAAAGACATTTCATGCAATTCAGAATACCCCACAAAAGCAAGAAAGGTATACATATAAATATCTTTAATTTGTGCCTATCATAGCAAGGCTTTAAACAAAATCCAACACACCACCTAAACCAACCATCATTATCACCCATTAAAGACCCAAATCCTTCCATATCCGTTGAGAAAAAACACCACGAAAAAAATAAAAAAATAAAAATTTATGCTCTCTTCTTACAAGAATACATATACAACCATCATTACACTTTTGAAGCATCTCCCAAGTAAAAACCTTATTTTTCAATACTAACCACAAACAATTTTATCTTCATGAAAACATTATTCTTATATAGTTTATCCCACCACCACTTAATTTCTCAATGTACATTGTTCTAAAGTGCCCTAAACATACAAAGACCCTCCTTATTATACTTTTGAAGCATCTCCAAGTAAAAACATTATTTTGCAATATTAACAACAAACATTTTTCTCTTCATTAACACCTTATTATTCCATATTTTATCTCACCACCACTTAATTTCCCAATGTACATTGTTCTAGAATGCTCGATAACCTAATCTAAGTGTGTTGTTATTTTATAGCACAACTAAGAAACACACAAAACAACACTCTTCTTCAACTTGAATTCTAATTAAACTATCGGCTTAACTTTTAAATTATTATTATTATTTTGTTATTAAAATTTTTAATTAAAATATCACCTTAAATTTTAAATTATTATTATGACTTTGTACTTAAAAAATGTCAAAGTAGTGCTAACAAATGGTTTTTATAAACACTCAGTCAGGATTAAAATAAAAAAGTAATTGGAATATATATATATATATATATATATATTGCAAAACCATAAGTTTATATATATATATATATATATATATGATATGATATGATACTCTATTAAAAGTTCCACCAATAGATAATAACACATAACCAATCACACCTAACCCATATATACTGGATAGCCAATCAACATCAAACCCGCTTTTTTCTCTCTCAATATGTATTAATGTGGTAGGGACCAATAAAAATTCTACATATAGATAATAATAGATAACTAATCAACATGTGTGTGTATATATATATATATATTTATTTATTTCAGCAATACATAATTAAAATAAAAATTAAATAATACAAAATTGATTAAAAAAAATAGGTATTATTATCTCCTTTATTTATATCAATATTAAAAAAATTCAATTCCATTTAGATTTATTTATTCTATCTTTATATTTATTGATGATAAAAAGTTATATTCATTATTATATGTAATATAAAAATATGACAATAATTATTAACACAAACTCAAATAACGAAAATTGAAATTACTAATTCAACACGTATTGGCTATCTCTCATTGAACCAAATCAAATTGTTTATAAATTTAACTTAATTTTCTTGCTAAAAATGACCCAATTCGTCGCCTAAAAATGGATTAGGCCAAACATGCAAAGCAAATTCGCACTGATTTTATTTAGGTTTTTTTTTAACTTATAAAATTGGAAATCATTATATTTTAATCTTATTAAAGTTATTCCGAATAATTAGGTTGATAGCTATTTAGATATTATTTGATATTTTGGACTTTTTACGAAGGAATCAAGGAAAGCACTTCCTCACATATCGTGGAAGGTAGGCATCCAAGCCAGAAGATGTCTCAAAGGAATTGAACTCAGATGGATGGAATGAAATCCATCTAACCCCACCAGACCACCGTATGCTTGACTTAAATAAGCTTCATTTAAGAGGTGGTTAATAAAAAGTATGTTTATTAAATAGTATTTGTTTTACGATTATATTAATTAGTCTAATGTTTATGTTAGTTTAATATTTATATTAATTAGTTTAATGTTTTTGTTAGTTTAATGTTTGTATTAATTAGCAACAACCACATTTTTAAATGTGGTTGATATTCGTCCATCGGTGTATATCATCCATGACCATAGATTTAAAAGTGGTTGATATTCCCGATTAGCAAATATCAACCAGATTTAAAAATGTGGTTGTTATTAGTAGATAGCCGAGCCCAACAAAGAAATAGTTAAATTAAAATATTAATAAAAATACTATTTGAAAGTAAAAATGAAAAAAATAACTATATTAAAATATTAATAAAAATGTTATTTCGAAATAAAAATGAAAAAATACGTAAATTAAAATATTAATAAAAATGTTATTTGGAAATAAAAATAGAAAGAACTACATATTAAGTTTAAAAAAAATTAAATAAAAACATTAAAACATATTAAAATAAACTAAATTAACTTAAATTAAAAAAAATATTAAAAAAAATTAAATTAAAAAATAAATAAATAGAATAAAAGTAAAGTAAAGTAAAAATAAACTAAATTAAGTAAAGTAAAAATAAACTAAATTAAAAGTAAAGTAAATTAAATAAAGTAAATAAATAAATAAAAGTATAGTAAATAAGCTTAAAAACTTAAATTAAATAAAGTAAAGTAAAATAATGAATTAAAATAGAATAAAAAATAAACTAAAGAAATAAAAATAAACTAAAGAAATAATAAAGAAATAAAGAAATTTAAGAGAAAAAAAACTTAAATAAATAAAAGTAAAATAAAAGAATAAAATATATTAAATAATAAATGGTTTACTATGGTTGGCCAAGGTTAACCATGGTTTACATTGATTGACTTTGGTTGACCATGATTAGATATGATTGACTATGATTTACATTGTTTGAGTGTGGCTGACTAATTGACTATGGTTGGCCATCGTTGAACATGGTTGATTTTGGATGGACATATGTAACTTTGACTTATTATGGTTGACCATGATTGACTATGGTAAACTTTGTTTGACTATGGTTTACTTTGGTTGATAGGTTGACTTTGTTTGACCGTAATTGACTATGCTTAAATATATTTTACTTTGGTTTACTAAATAATTGTAGTTGACCATGGTTGACTTTGGTTTCCTATGGTTGTCTTTGGTTGACTATGATTGAATTTGTTTGACTGAGGTTGATGTTCGTTAACTAAATCACTATGGTCGATTATGGTTGACCATATTTGACTATCTTTGACCATGGTTGACTATGGTTGGCCATGGTTCAACATGGTTGAATATGGTTGACTTTGGTTGACCATGGTTGACTATGGATGACTTAGTTTGTCCATAATTGATTATTGGTTAACCATAATTGAAAATGGTGGCATATGGTTTATTATGGCTCACTATAGTTGACTAAGATTTGAGTTTGGTCAAAAAAGTTGACAAACCATCCTAATGATGGATCATGTTTTGGATTCGAAGACATGAACATGATGATGAGCTATTGTTGACTATGGTTTACTTTGTTTGAATATGGCTAACTTTAGTTGACTAATTGACTACATATGGTTAATTATGGTTGACCATGTTTAAGTATGGTTTACTTTGGTTGGCCATATTTAACTCTGGTTTACTATAGTTGACTATGAATAACTATGGTCATCTATGTTTGACTATGGTTTCCTTAATTCGACCATAATTGAATTTGGTTGAGTAATTGACTATGGTTGACTATGGATGACCATGGTTGACATTCATGGACTATGGTCGAAGTTGGCTTACTATGGTGACCAATTGACTATGGATGACTTTGTTAGGCAGTAATAGACTATGGCTAACTTTGTTTGACTATGGTTGACTTTTGTTGACTAATTGACTATGGTTGAATTTGATTAAATATGGTTGACTTTGGCTGACTTTAGTTGAATAAGGTTAACCATGGTTGAGTATGGTTGACTTTGTTTGAATGTGGTTGACTTTGGTTGACTTGTTCAATATGATCAACTATGGTTGACTATGGTTCAATTTCGATGTTAATGGTTGACTGTGGTTGACTTTGGTTAAATTATTTTAAAATTTTAAATATATATTATTCATATCAAATATATTTATCATATCAATTTAAAAGTTGTAAGTAATTAATATGGATGACTTTGGCTTAGTGTTAATATTATTAAGCCATATTTGGCTTAATGACTTTGGTTGTTTGGGCATGTTTGACTTTGAATTACTTTGGTTGTTTGGGTATGTTTTCCTTTGGTTGACTTTGCTTGAATTGTTTACATCGTTTACATGATTTGAGGGACGATGTTTACATTGCTTGGTTGATCATGTTAACATTGTTTACTTTGGTTGACTTTGAACCTTACATTGTTTGGTTGACCATGGTTGACTTTGGTTTACATTGTTTGGTTGACCATGTTTAAATTGTAAACTTTGTTTTGGTTAACCACAGTTGACTTTGGCTTACATTGTTTGGTTGATCATGGTTGACTTTTGTCGTCTTTGGTTGTTTGGTTGACTTTGATTAACTTTGGTTGTTTGGGCATGGTTGATTGTGGTTGACTTTGGTTGACTTTGGGCATGGTTGAATTTGGTTGTCTTTGGTTTTTTAGGCATGGTTTCCTCTGGATGACTATTGTTGCTTAGGCATGGCTGACTTTGGATGAAATTATTTTACATTTATTGTATGAATTTGGTTTACATTGTTTTGTTGACCATGGTTTATTATCTTTAACAATTGTTTACATTATTTGGGCAAGGTTAACCTTGGTTCAGTTTGCATGACTTAGGTTGTTTTGTTGACTTTGGTTGCTTGGGTATGGTTTGGTTGACCATGGTTGACTTTGTTTTACATGGTTTGGTTGACCAAGGTTGATTTTGGTTGTCCATGTTTGATTTAGTTGACCATGGTTTACTATGTTTAACCATGGTTACATTGTTTCGGCATGGTTGACTTTGTTTGATTGGGCATAGTTGACCTTGGATGTTGGGTTGAATTTGATTAACTTTAATTGTTTGGAAATGGTTCACTATGGTTGACTTTGGTTGTTTTGTCACCATCACTTAAGATTGAAATAATAATATAGTTATTATTATAAGCATTAAATATTATTCTTTATACTTAAAATTGTAATATTAAAATAATAATAATTAATATTAATATTAATGTATTAACATTATTAATATTAATATCAATTTGCCATAACTGTCTATGGTTTACCATGGTTGACCATGGTTGACTCAGGTTGTCTATGGTTGATTATGGTTGACCATGATTGAACATTGTTGACTATGGCTGTTCGCTATTGACTATTTGACTGGTCATTGTTGACTATGTTTATTCATGATTGAATATGATTGTTGGTGGTTGTTGATGGCTAATTGTGGTTTATTATGTTTATTGAAGGATGAGTGTGATTGCTCATGTTTAAATATGGATGAGTATGGTTGACCCTCTCCTTACCTACGATTGACCCTGGTTAGTTAACCATGGTTGACTATGGTTGATCCTTATTGAATATGGATGAACATTGTTGACTATGGTTGATTAGGGTAGACTATTTTTTATTATGATTGACTATGGTTGACCCTAGTTCATTAAGCATGGTTGTTCATGGTCCACTATTGTTGTTCATAGTTGACCATGGTTGACTTTAGTCAACATTAGTCAACCATAATAAACCAATGTTAACAATAGTCAACTATAGTCAACCAAATTCAACCATAGTCAACTATGGTCAACCATAGTCATCCAAATTCACCATAGGGAACCAAAGTGAACCATGGTTGACTTTGGTTAAACATGATTGAATATGGTTGAATTTGGTTTACCATTGTTGACTATGGTTGACTTTGGTCGACCATGGTTGACTTTGGTTGTCCATGGTTGAATTTTGGTTTACCATGGTTGACTTTAGTTTTCCATGTTTAAGTATGGTTATCTTTGGTTGACTCTGATTAACCATGGTTTACTTTGGTTGACAATGGTTCACATTGGTTGACTTTAGTTGAACATGGTCGACTTTGGTTGAACATGGTCAACTATGGTTGATTATGGTTAACTACGGTTCCCTTTGGTTGAACATGATTGACTATGGTCGACATTGGTTGACCATGGTCGCCTTTGGTTGACTATGGTTGACTTTGGTTGATTATGGTTCACTATGGTTGACCAAGGTTGTCTTTGGTTGAATTTGGATTACCATGGTTGACTTTGGTTTACTATGGTTGATTGGTGGTTACCATGGTTAAATTTGGTTAATCATGGTTGACTTTGGTGGATTGGTTGACTTCCTAATTGAACATGGTTGTCCTTGGATTAACATGGTTGATTTTAACTTATGCTAAATAACTTTGGTTGACCATGGCTCACTACGGTTGAATTTGGTTAACCATGGTTGACTTTTGCTTGACTATGGTTGACCATGGTTGACTTTGGTTGACCATGGATGACTTTGGTTGACTTTTGTTTACCATGGTTGAATTTGGTTGACTTGGGATGACTTTTAGTTTATTTTAGTTAACTTTGGTTGACCATGGTTGACTATGGTTAATTACGACTAACCACTATTAAATATGGTTGACTCTAATAAACCATGGTTCACTATGGTTGAGTTCAGTTTACTACGGTTTAATTTGGTTGATTATGGATGAATTTGTTTAATTATGGTTGACTTTGGTGGACTAATTGACTATGGTCGACTTTGGTAAAACATGGTTTAGTTCGGTTGAGGATGGTTTACTTCGGTTGACCAAGCTAATTATGGTTGACTATGGTTGACCATGGCTCATAAATGTTGACTTTTGTTTAAAAAAGTTGACTTTGGTTGACCATGGTTGACTATGGTTGACTATGGAGAACCACGATTGATTACGGATGAATCTAATTCACCATGGGTGCCTATGGTTCACTTTCGTTGACTATGGTTTGATTTGGTTGACTATGGTTTAATTTAGTTGACTATTGTTGAATTTGTTTAATTATGGTTGACTTTGGTGGACTAAATAACTTCATGGTTGAATTTGGTTCAGCATGGTCGATTTTGGTTTATGATGGTTGACTTTGTTTGACTATGGTTATCTTTGGTTGAGTATGGTTGAGCATGGTTGAATTTGGTTGACCATGGTTGGATTTGGTCAACTTTTAATTGACTGTGGTTGACTTTCGTTAACCATGGATGACTTTTGTTGACTATGGTTGACCATGTTTGACTTTGGTTGAAATTGGTTGGCCATGGTTGACTTTTCGTTGACTCTGGTTAACTTATGGTTAAGCATGGATGACTATGGTTGAACATGGTTGACCATGGTCAACCATGGTTGACTATGGTTTAATTTAGTTGACTATTGTTGAATCTGTTTGTTTATGGTTGACTTTGGTGGAATAAATAACTTCGTGGATGACCATGGTTGACTTTGGTTGAGCATGGTCGACTTTGGTTTCTGATGGTTGACTTTGTTTGACTATTGTTATCTTTGGTTGAGTATGGTTGACCATGGTTTACTATGATTGACCATGGCTAAATTTGGTTGACCATGGTTGGATTTGGTCGACTTTTAGTTGACAGTGGTTGACTTTCGTTAACCATTGATATTTTTGTTGACTTTTGGTTAGCTATGGTTGACCATGTTTGACTTGATTGACATTGGTTGGCCATGGTTGACTTTTCGTTCACTTTGGTTAGCTTATTGTTAAGCATGGATGACTATGGTTGAACATGGTTGACTATGGCCGACCATGATTGATTATGGTTGACCATGGATGAATTTGGTTGACCATGGTTAACTTTTTGTTTGGCATTACCATTGTTGACTTTGGTTAACTTTGGTTGACTATGGTTGACCATGGTGGACTTTGGATGACTATGGTTGACCATGGTGGACTTTGGATGACCATGGTGGACTATTGATGACCATTGTTGACTTTTTGTTGGACTTGGTTGACTATGGTTTACTATAGTTGATTATGGTTGACTTTTGGTTGATTGTCAGTGATGATGTTTGACTATGCTTAAATTTGGTTGACCACAGTTGACTTTGCTTAACCATAACAAACTTTGGATTACCATGGTTGACTTGGGATGACCATGGCTGACTTTTGTTGGCCTTGGTTTACTTTTGATTGACTATGATTATCCATGGTTTACTATGGTTGACCATGGATCACTCTGGTTACTATTGTTGACTTTGATTTTTGTCTTTTGGTTTATATTATTATTCTTCATGGTACTCATGCTATTAATATTAATTATATTAATGATAGTATTAATTATATACTAGAATGTTCTTAACAATAATGTTAATAATAATGTTATTAGTGTTATTATTAATATTATTAAGATTAATAATATTATTAATGTTAATATTAACATTGACTTTATTGCTCATAACATTAGAGTTAATATTAATGTTAATATTATTAATGTTGTGGTTATTTATATGGGATATAACCACAATTAAGAAGCAATAATGTATAAATAAAACATTTAATAAGTAATTATGTAGAAATAATATTTCAATATTATGTCAACGTCATATAAGAGTTAATAATTTTATAAGGCTATGTTTGAGAGTAAATATATAAATATCTTTATGGTAATTTTTTCTAATATTATTACTAATAATGCATTAACATTAATGTTAATGTTATAAAGATTTGGATTTTATTTATAATATTTATGGTTTTGATGAAAAAATGTTGAATTGGTGGTGACTTTAAAAGAAGTTTGACAATAGCAAACTATGGTTGACTTTAGTTCATGGTTGAATATCAATTTTTACCACTAATTTTAAAGATGTTCAATTCTAGGAGTGCGACACTAACCATTTGTGGAATGGTTAGGTTACATTGTGGCATATTATTAATTAATGCCATTAATGATAATAATAATGTTAATTATTAAACTATTAATATTAATCCACCGAGTGAAACGAGGTGCTTCAAAATGAAAAAATAATTTAAAAAATTCATGTCCGCTAATAAAATAAAAAATTATGGAAAATATTTTAAAAAAATCCATGTTGGTTCATAGAATAAAATATTATGAAAAGTAATTAAAAAATAGATGTTCGTTTATCAAATAAAAACTTAAAACTTAAACCCAGATCTATAAATCAAGAGAGATCAAATTTCTTGAGTTTAAATCTAAAAAAAGAAATACACCTCAAGAAATTGGATCTATGCTGGTTATTAATCCATTCATGCTTAATGTTGACATTAATGTTAATTTTTAACATTATTATTAATGTTAATTTTTAATGCTTAATATTAATATTAATATTAATATTAATGTTTAGTAGTAATGTTAATATTAAATTTACCCTCAATATTAATATTAAAGTGGAATATTAATATCTAACTTATTGCATGAATAAATTCAATGATGAAAATATTACTTAAGTATTTTTAATTAATAAAATTAACTCTCACATGTATTAATAAAGTTAATAAAGTAACTCTCACATATTTTTATTATATTTGATTATAAAATATTAACTATAATATTTTATTTATACATAATAAATATTTTTAATTATATTTTCCATATATAATTTAAATTTTTATTCATATATTATAAATAGTTTTAATTTATATTGGGATTTACTTTCAACAAAATAAATAAAAAGTAACATTGTTTTCGAACAAATTATTTCATTTTAAAATAATATCCTAGCTATTAAATATGACAATTTGTTTAATTTTATAACTTGTTTTTCAATTTATCTTCACTTTTTAACATTAATGAAAAAAAAAATTTATTTCTTAAAATTTGTTTTTAAAATATTACTCTCTCTTATGTGAATATTCAATCGGAAAAGAAGAAAAATTTACATTTAGAAACAAATGGAAGCAACAATTTTCAATATTTTCGCTCACAATAATTTGAAAAATACAAACACATAATCTCCTATTATAAAATAATATTTTATTTGAAAAACACAGTCAATAACTTGATTGGAAATAATATTTGAGTATAATTGGAGTATATACGTTGATTATAGCTCGGGCACAGATGAGTTGGACGATGATGAGAATGATGAGCTGTAGTTGGAGGATGATGAGAATGACAGCCCACAGCAACATGGATAATGACAATGACAACGCATTCCAATAAGAAGCCAAGGAGGCATGACGTTATGGTTTCTTTTCACCAGTTTCTGTAGGTGCTAGTGGCTATTTTTAGTTGTCTCTTCTTTATTGCATCCTGTGCATAGTTTTTTTGGGGTTTCCTTTTGCAGTGGATAGGGATCGTGGCTCGGTCTCCTTACTTTTGAGATGTAGCTCTACTATTTTATGGAGTTGGGTGTTTTGTTAGTCAAGTTTTTTTTAATCTCTTTTTGTGAGACCCTGGACTAGGTTTGACTATGTTGTCTTTTTTGAATTATTTAGCAACATTTCCTTTTATTAATTTCAAAATTTCATGAATTTCAAAATTTCATAAATTTCCCTTTTAGCAAGGAATTTCACTAGTTTATAAGTGGGTGAGAGAATAGTATTTACTATTGGTCTTAAAGGAACATTTTCTTTGTCAACTTTGGGAGAAGCTTATCCTTAGTCTCCTCATAAGTGACATGTTTTTAATTGCCGACCAGACTTCTTTCGTCATCTTACTACTCGGGCCACCATTTTACTTTCATCCATTTTATTTTCAGAATCAGTCTTACTCATTAACACTGTAGCCTTCATAATGAGAATGTCTTAAGTTCTTCAAAGGTATTTCTTTCCTAACTTAGGCAATTGAGTGTCAGCCTTCAGAATGGGAATGTCTTAAGTTTTAAGTGGTTATTCTTTCCTAATTACCATAGCATAGTCATGTCTTAGTTCATCTATCTTATCCAGTGGTTTTGCTTTCCTAAATACCACCGCATAGTCATGTCTTAGTTCATCTGTCTTATCCACTCGAAGTACACTAATCACATTCTCCTTTGTTGGAATTCTCCATGGAACAATCGCAAAGTTAAGGCCCAACTCCAAACACACGATGTGAGGCCTCATCTAACTCCAATATATATTGGTGATGTTTATTTTTGGACATGAAGCTATCGTCATCCCTAACCCTAACCTATCCCACGCCCTAACCAACGTTCTCTCCATATGTTGTGTTGCAGCGGACTCCACCTTCACCTATACAGCATCACGCACCACGCGGATTTCTTCGCTCCACACTTGCTTATCTCTTCGATAAAACTAGATGATGGTGGATGCTTGTTCTGGGTTTATCATGGTTGATGACTTGTTTGTGGGCTCATGCACAATCATGGACTCCTTTAAAGACACTTTAGATGCCACATAATACTGAAAAAACCTGGAACCTCTGACTTTAGGTGACAATTAGGGGTACTTCCGTAACGGATTTGAAGATGAAGTAAAAAGACAAAAGATAGGTAATTGAATCAGCTTTCATAATATATAACATTTATCTAAAAAAAAATTGTGTAAAGGATTATAAAATTAGTTTTCGTTAAATTGGGTTTTCCAATTTTCAGCACATCATAACATATATGTTTGTGCAGGTGCAGTACTTATGGAGGTAAATGATGTCCATTTTGGATAAAATCTTGCAAACATATAAAGGACATATGGGCCTAGTAAAATACTATTTTTTCAAAAATTTTCATGAATTATTATTTTTATTATTAATTATTGAAGTCAGAAAACCTTGAAATTAAAACGTTATGTGCGGGTGCAACAATTTAGGGGAAAATTTTGATGAAATCATTGATTTCTACATATGAGATTGTAGAGCTCAGTCTCCTCTAGTGCACCATATAGTTTCCTTGGGAAATGGTGAAGGTAGTCAAAAGTTATATAAAAACGAATTGATGTATGTATTTTCGAAAATTGACGTGTGTCATTTAGAAAATTAATAATAAATAAATAAAACATACATTTTTATGAAAAAATTACATATTCAGAATCTTCAGATCATACTCTACAATATTCTTTATTTTCATAAAAAAATATTGAGTTTTTCATAGCAAAACATGCCATTGAAACTGAGCATATTGATAGAGTTCTAAAATACAGGCAATGGCCCTGGGTTTTTTTTTCTAGCCAATAGGTTCAATAGTCTGAAGCTATTTCCGAACATCATCACAAGCCTTGTTCCTGCCAAGTTTTTAAATTTTAAATTAACGCTTATGCAATTTAGACTTATTCATAGCGCATATGTGTTATAACGCATATGCGATTCATATCGCATATGCGATATAACGGATATGCATTTTTGTTTCGTAAAAAAGAGTAAAAAGAGAATAAAGATTATTAAATAAAAGAGTGGCATAAAGATTATTCTTTTGGAAGGTAAGATAGCATCCCATCATGGTTAATATAACATTATTTAACATGACAAATGGGTTCGGAAAAAATACATCTCTATTTTCAACTAATTTATATTTGATATATTAGGTAGTATGGTATAAAGTATAAACTCACAACAAAGTGAAGGGGACATCTAAGAAGCCAAATGGTGGATTGTGGATTTTTATTGATGAAGTAATTGGGATATCGTGGTGAGTATAATTTGGTTTTCAATCCAATTTCAAGGGTTAGGGATTTAATCCTCGCCATTTTAATAATTTTCCTTGTATCCTATCCTAGGTATGAGAGTTAATAGGCACCAAAGAAAATTCAATTCAAATATATCTCGAGAATTCCATCTTCACTATTGTGTAGTCTCTTAGTATAGAAAGTCAACTTACTACACTAAGATAGTTGAAGTTTGTGGCTTCAACCTATAGTTCACTATGCATCTATTGATTGATGTTATTGATGAGAACCAACACATCTTTGCACTTATTTTGTTAATCAAACTTTCTTTGATATTAGTGTAGTTAAATGACTTCAAGTAGGGTTTTTATTTAATAAAAAATTTATTATATAACTTAATAATGCTCTACTTGAGTTGATGATGATTATGGTTGTTATTAACGTTCATTGAGACCAATTTTGGTATATCAAACCTTTAAAAAGGTAAGGAGTCTCTTGGTTTTCTTTAGAATTATATTTCTGTGCTTGAAAATTTTAAGAGAGACATTCATAAATCACCATAGTTTTGATGAGTTAAAATGTTAGGAAGGTTGGTATTGTAACAAATATTTTGAATTTGGGATGTAATGTGGGTGTACACATGACATTTTAATGTGATTTGTTTCTATATGATCTTTAATAGTTTAATCACATTACACTATTGATTAAAAAACAACAAATCATTTAACTAGAAATTTTGCAACAAATAATTTATCTAGAAATCTTGATGATTGATCCTCTCACTCACTCCATACCTCACTTTCTCCCCTTGCCTCCTCTCTCCTCCCCCTTTCTTCCCCCCCATAATTCCTTCTCTCTTTATCCACCCCCCTCTCTCTCACACACATCCACACACCCTCTAAAACAATTCCTTTGTTGCCCCTCCGTCCCACCAAAACTCTCCCTCCCTCCCTCCATGTGCTCCATCCTATCACTCACTCCATCCATCACTTTCTCCCCCTACCTCCTCTCTCCTTTCATTAATATCCATGATCTCTCCCTCTCTCTCTCTCTCTCTCTCACACACACACACACACACACACACACATAATCCCTCATCTCTATCCCTCGGTGTAACCATCCTTGAACATCCTTCATTTCCCTAAATCCCTACTCTCTCATTGTTATTATCCCACTCTCTCACCCTCTAACCATCCCTCCATCCATCATTCTCTCTCTCTCTCTCTCTCTCTCTCTCTCTCTCTGACTCTCCCCCTCTCACTCTTTAACCACCCCCCATTTGTATCTCTCATTCACTCACTCTATACCTCTATCTATACCACCACTCCATCCATCCCTCTCCTCCCTCTCACTCTTTAACGACCCCCCCCATTTGTCCCTCCATCCATTATGCTATATATTTCCTCCATCCATTATCCTATATCTTTCTTACACCTAATCATACCTCCCTTTTATATATCACCCTCTTCTCTCGCACTTATATTTATTCACCTGTATCTCTCCCCCCCCATCCCTCCCTCCCTCCCACTTATATTTATTCCCCTCCCACCAATCCCTTCCCTTTATATTTCTCCTCCCTTTAGTCCCCCCTCATATTAATGTCCATAGACCAATCCCTCCCTTCCCCTTATATTTCTCCTCCCGTCATCCACCCCATATATCTCCCCTACCCATCCCTCCCTCCCATGATTCCCTCTACAACTTCCTCTCCCTCCTTTGACTCCCCCCACACCTCTTTTATCTTAATCAATGTAATGTTGGGGCATGAGCCACCCCATAGATCGTCTGGATGGAATATTGGGAGTCTAAATTGTATTATAAGGGGATAAGGGTGACATTATAGGGTTTTGGATGGTATGGATAGGTATCTGGACATTGACCATAGTCATGGAAGAAAAGATGGTCCAATGAGTCTCTAAACTAACACACATGTACTATAGATGGAATATTTGGCCTTTAGTGGGATATGGGTGTCATTATGAGGTTTTATGCACTAAGGATGAGTCTCAGGGTCTTAACCATCGTAATGGGACAAAAGTGTAACAGAAACAAGTCTTAAACCACTACACATGCCCTTTAAAGGGGATATTTAGCCTTAATATGGGATATATGTGCCATTAGACTATTTTATGCATTGAAGATTGTTCTTGAAGCGCTGACCATGGTCATATAGGAACCATTACAAATATTTCCAGACAAAACATAGTTCTGATGACACTACCATGGTCCAAGGATAAATCCAATCTTCTAGGGATTAAATGATGTTTTTATGGTTCATGGTTAAATGAGGTTTCAATAGTTGATATGCACTAAATCGCATATGCGATATAAGGCATATGCGATTTAGTGATCACATTTATAACAAACTGGTCGTTAGTAAAAAGCATAAAAAGCATAGAGTTCATATCGCATATGCATTAAAACGAAGATGCATTATATCGCATATGCGATATTTGTTTAATAAATAATCTTGGGTTGCGGGCCATGGGCCAATTTTACTGTACAGGAAAAGACATAATTCTTCTGAATCCCACACAAAGCATACTGTTCAACCTGCAATTTAATCATTTATTACACAAATCCATAGGTTTTGTACAATTTTGGGTGGATTTCAATGGGGAATCCATGTAATAGAGTTCGTAAGTTAGTGAGGAAGATGCTTACACCCGAAGAAGCTGAAATTAAAAAATAAAAGAAGAGGGAACATTTAAGAAATCATCGGCATTCATTGGATGAGCAAATACTTCCCATTTCCGCTGAACAGATACCTGATGAAGAGGTTGAGGAAGATATTGCAACTTTAATGCAAGCTGGTTATAACCAAGATGAAAATCTTGGTCTATTATTAACCAAACAGCCCTCTAAAGAGTTCAATCATTATGTTCCTGATGAGACTCCGTAACAACCATACCAGGTGGTTCAATCTCCTAATAAAAGTTGTCATCCTGCAGTGGATGTAAATGTCTCTCCAGCATTTCAAACGACAAGAAATCTCGCATCAAAACGAAAGAGAACTCCTAAACGTATACAAGTGGACGAGAGCGAATTGACTTCCATGGAAGGTAAGGTGGCTAAACGCACAATCCTTCATCATTGTTCTCAAATAATGAAACAATATTTTGAACCAAAATCTGAAGATGGTAAATGTCAATTGTTTTTAGCTTTGATTAAATCTAGAAGAATGGCAACTGTTAGAAAAAATTTAGGCATAATAACATTCAAGAATACCGAATCATGTAATCACATTGTTAAATCTCTTGCTGCTGCATTCACATCAATTGGTAAAAAAAATCATTCAAAATACTGTAATGTGGCTTGCCACGTATTGGCTGAATCAATTGTATCTTGATCCACAAGAGAACGTCGTTTACTTAAATGCACATTAGAAATTGTCCCTTTACATCCAAAGACACTTAAAAAATATTCAGTAAGAAGACACAACCTTGATGTAGAGGGACAAATGGAAACATTATGGGCATTTAGCGGTAGGTTGCCACATAAAGACATGAAGTTGGTCGAAGCAGTGAAGGGACTAGTGCACACTTTTTGGCACGATAACACTAGGCCTTCTTCTAACACAAAGGATGTGTTAAAACGCTATAGGGGTTCTATGAACAATGAAGGGCATGTTAAACATTATCTTGACATGACACAAACTCAATTGTTTGATATGTTTAAAGTTTACCACGTAGAGCTAGGGCTTGGGCAAAGATCTTTTGAAAAATGCAAGCCTTGGTATGTTAGAATCAATAGAATCTGGAACAGTTGTTGTTGTAGATACCACATAGAGTTTGATCTATATTATCATACATTTGCACATATACGTAATTTTTTGCATCCTAACCATGTGCAAGAATGCTCAAGTACAATACCGCCAATGTCATCTAGAGATTTCATCCATAGCATAATGTGTCCAAGGCAAAATGGGCAAACACATTACTTAAAAAATGTGCAGAGGGTTCTTGCAACAATTGTGGTGGGATATCATTATGGTCCGATTGCATCCATGAGAGTGAAGATCAAGCATTCGGGAATGCAATTATTGAGAAGTAGAACTTTCAGGATGAGATATATCAGCTACGTGATGGGAAAGAAAGCAAGAAGATGAAATCGGTGACTTCACAGGTGACAATCTACATGAAAAATGTTCATTTAACTGAGTGTACATTATTTATATGTTGTTTTATAACATTGTTAAATATTGATGTATATGAATATTCATGTAAATATTTTTATGTTGTTTTATAACATTGTTTATTTTTTTCCACCAAGTGTAAGTATATGATTTGATTCTAGAGTTCTGTGGAAAGATCGAATAGTACATTCAGCATGTCTATATGGCACGGTGGAAAGATGCAATTCAGAATATGCCGAGACACCTTCCCTCTTGGAACAATACTATCAGTGGTTGACTTTGCGAAAAATTACACCCTACAACCACAAAATGAAATACAAAGTCAATACTATCACTCAGAGTAGGTGATCATAATGGTCCATATCACTTATCGACATGGGCTAGATAGCAATGAAGAGAAATGTGTGATATTGAAAGAGAGTCACTTTTGTATCAGTGATGACCGGACCCATGACATCCATTACATGCAACATTGCTTTCAGTTGTTCTGTGCTCATGTGATAGCTATGGATATACCATTTTATTGTCATTTGATTTAGTCAGATGGTTGTGCTGGACAGTTCAAGAATGCACGTGTATTTCAATGGTTGTGTTTGTTGCACATAAAATACAAGGTGCCACATACATGGAACTACTTTGAAACAGGTCACGGCAAAGGAGAGCACGATGGTGCTGGTGCATGCATAAAAACTCCCCTTCGAAGGGAAGAGAGGAAGTTTACAGGTGCTCACCTTCGAGACGCTTCATCTATAGTCGAATGGTGTGCATCTGTGATGGGAGAACAAGCAACAAGGAAACACCTAGTGCAGAGAATATTCTGGGAGGTGACAGATGTGGAATGATCCCAAACACATCGGGTGAACACAGTGCATGGAACTCGAGTTTTTCATTCAATTAGAAGCTCAGACAACTCGGCCCTACAAATTTGGACAAGATTGAAGGCTTGATTTTGCAGTTCCTATAGCATAGATGAATGAGATGATTGTGAGTATATAGATATACTTGATACATGGGATTGAGTGACACTTGGGACCAATTTCAAGGGGGTTAATGAAATAGACCATTTGGAAGATGATCATACATATATTTCTACAGACTATAATCCCATATCAGATCACATACAAGCAGGTACAAAAAAGTAAATTAGTAGTACCTAAATCACTACAAGCCTTTACATTGAAAGAAATTTTATTTATGTTACATGCAAGAACTTTTTTAATATTGATGTATTTTTAACCTTTTTAAATTTCCTTTCACAGGTCAGATATATGCAATGGTTGCCCCAAAAATAATGAATGGGGTTCTAACTATTTGTTGGCACGTTGCTTAGAGGGGAAACAAACCATTCTCGAACCTGTTATAGATGATGAAAATATTGAATTCCTAACTGGCCCAATGGTTATAAAAGGGGAGTAGTTGACACTAGTAGCACAAAAAAAGGGAAGGGTGGGTATGTATATCAAGATTATAAACCAGGAGCTATTGTATACCACTTCACCAACCTGGTAGTTGGTATAAACATCAAGCTACGCACAATTTCAAACAAAAATAGGTCACATGTATGATACTTGCTACCTCATTTAGAGCATGAGAGATTGATGGACACCATCGGTAGCAGCGATGATCCAGATGGCCTACTCGAGTGAGTGCATTGTCAAATGTTACTAGATTGTCTAGTGTGGCTATATTGTCAGGTGCGTTAAATTTAATCCTTAAAGTGTGTGCTGAAGCACAATTTCAATTATTTAGCCTTCAGTTTATTCCCAATGTAGTAATTTGTGATTGTCGGATACCATTCACAGACATAATTTACTATTTAGAGGATACTGGACAAGTTATAAACACGATCCTACAACCTCAGGTGAGTTATCTATAAATAATGTTTGCACATTTTCTTTATTTTCTTCTGAGAGTACTAATGTTTAGCCTTTCGTGTGCCTAGGATACAAACACTATTTATGGCACATTGGAGGCGCCAAGAACAACCGGTGTCTTTAGACACCACCAAACAGAAATAGAAAAATAACATGCTCTCGAGTCAAGTTTATCTTCATATGCAAAAATTTCTCTTGTATGTCAAGTTTAGGAATATTTATGCCAATTTTTACATATGACCAATAAACCTTAAAACTAGCAATTATCAACAATTATGATAGTTCTCTTCTAACTTCTTTCAATACCTCCTTTTGTTTCATGTATGTGCATAGCCTAGGTATATGGCCTTTTTGTTTCATGTATGTGCATAGCCTGTATATGGAATTTTGTTTCATGTATACATGCATAGCTATTCATTTTGTTTCATGTATGTGAATAGCCTAGGTACATGATCTAAACCTAGAGAGGTCATAAAACCGTAGTTTGTAGTTCCATATCTCAATTTGTGAACCCTAATTTTATTATGGGGTGTCTAGTTCATGAAACCCTAGCTAGTTTGTAATTTGTAAGTGTAGCTTAGGCATATGCTTGTTGGATTATACTTTGGTACAAGAATAATATAGCCTGTGATCTCTAGACACATAGCATTTTCTTAATGCTGCAACATGTTTTGCGGAGTTGACCCAACAATGCGAGATTACATTGATAGAAACTGAGCAAAACCCCAGTTTATGAAATGAATGCACAATGAAGTCACTGGGCCATGAAAACACGGGAGAGAGGGATACCTAGAGGTAATCGCATGCCAGGAGAGAAACGGAGTCGACGGTTCGTCGATCCGACCTCTGGTTGCCGAGTTATGTCGAGTTGCAAGTCGCATGAAAATGTCATTCAAGGACACTTGGTGACTTTCGGTCCGGGATCAAAAAAACAAATGCAGCAACAAGATTGCATGTCGTTGGCTCCTGGTAGTGTGTATGGGAAATGCTGACATGGGACCTCTACCAACACTAGCTCGGTGGAGTGTTTTGCGTAGTTGACCCAACAATGCGAGATTGCATTGATAAAAACTGAGCAAAACCCTAGTTTACGAAATGAATGCACAATGAAGTCACTGGGCCATGAAAAAATGGGGGAGAGGGATACATAGAGGTAATCACATGCCAGGAGAGAAACAGAGTTGATGGTTCATTGATACGACCTCCGGTTGTTGAGTTATGTTGAGTTGCAAGTCGCATGAAAATGCCGTTCAAGACACTTGGTGACTTTTGGTCTGGGAGCGAAAAAACAAATGGATCATAAAGATTGCATACCATTGGCTCCTGGTAGTGTGTATGGGAAATGCCGATGTGGGACCACTACCAACACTAGCTCGGTGGAGTGTTTTGCGTAGTTGACCCAACAATGCGAGATTGCATTGATGGAAATTGAGCAAAACACTAGTTTACGAAATGAATGCACAATGAAGTCACTGGGCCATGAAAACACGGGGGAGAGGGCTACCTAGAGGTAATCGCATGCCAAGAGAGCAACGGAGTCGATGGTTCGTCGATATGACCTCCGATTGCCGAGTTATGTCGAGTTGCAAGT
This sequence comes from Larix kaempferi, assembly GCA_027924585.1. Lineage (NCBI taxonomy): Eukaryota > Viridiplantae > Streptophyta > Pinopsida > Pinales > Pinaceae > Larix > Larix kaempferi. The sequence continues at coordinate 25,394,519 of BSBM01000435.1, read as the reverse complement.
CGCATGAAAATGTCGTTCAGGGACACTTGGTGACTTTCTGTCCGGGAGGGAAAAAACAAATGGAGCAGCAAGATTGCATGTCGTTGGATCATGGTAGTGTGTATGGGAAATTCCAACATGGGACCGCTACCAACACTGGCTCGGTGGAGTGTTTTGCGGAGTTGACCCAACAATGCGAGATTGCCTTGATGGAAACTGAGCAAAACCCTAGTTTACGAAATGAATGCACAATTCGTTTCATTGCTCTAGAAATACTACAAATCTTATTCCAACTATAACACTACATACCTTATGGAAGAAACACTTAGCATGTTTACATAGCTAATAAGTTAATAACATGCCTAAAAATCAATCATTCATAGGAATTGAGGTACATACCTAGCTTTGAATAACAAAGATTTACAAAAAAAAAACATCAATAAATAAATGGGGGTATGCATGCCTTTTTTAGGTCTTATGACAATATGCCCAAATTTACATTCAAAACTACATTGTCAACTTGAAGTACATACAAATACATTCATCAAATATGATTCTTTACATCTAAGAATTCCTTGTCTCATTTAGCACATTTATACTCATTCATTAAAGCATTGGTAATCATAGCACAACATTGAATAATTACCAAAAATGAAATTACACAGTTTTACAAAGACGATTTCTCCATACACTAAGGAATCTAAAGCCTTCCTTTCTATACCGAACACATTACATTCATTATTTGCAATGCCAACTCTTCCCTCAAGGTGGTTTATCCCTCTCCAATTTTCTTCTTCATTAAATGAAAGCTAAGCGGTGAATGGAATTAGTTATTACTATTTACAAGAGTCTTGATTAAGTTGGGAAGTAAATGACCCTCATAGGAAGAATTTTGCTTAAAAATCAACACATAATATTCAATAAGAAGCCATGTACTTGGATGGAAACTTGTCCATTTGCAACTGAAACGTACCCTCAAACAAACACAAAGCCATAAACCTAAAAACATATTCAAGCATATATCTGCAAGGCATATAATACAAATGTCTCCATCCCATATCAAGTCAACCAAATAGGTAAATCTGAACATTGCTTTATATTATATGTACATGTATAATGTTTTCAAAAATGGCATTCCTCGGCCATAATACATAATTGTGGATCATACTGTACATATGTGTGTACATACAAACAAAACGGTATATGGATGTATTCCCCCTATATATGGATTCTATATGTACCTCCCCTATACATGAATTCTATTTATCTCCCTTTTCACTGCCAATGTCAGTGGCTAATGAGAAGTCTATATTTCTTTTGTGACTAGTCGATGGCGTTCCCCAATGATCCGCAGGAGGACGCATTCTCAATATCGGAGACTGCACACAAACCAAAATTTGTACATTAGTTTACCAAGCTATAAAAATAAATACAACTCTATGTACATTTAATCAAATTCCAAGCAAATATAACATTTTTACTTACCATGCGTGTGTAAGTCCTCGGCACTGAAACTGCATGTACTTGGGTGGGGGGGCATGCAAGGTAATTAGTGGCCCCAATTGGGTGCTCTTCAGGCACCACTAGCTCAGTAGATGCCTGCATAAAGTAACATACATGTCAATGTCAGAAAATACAAAGAAAATAAGACATATATATACTACATGGACGGACAATGACTCTTTCAAAGAAAGCGAGAAATACATGTACCTGGGGGGGGAGCAGAGGTGGGTCACCAACAACCTCAGTTGGGTGCTCTTCAGCCACAACTAGCTTAGTAGATGCCTGAATAAAGTAGCATACATGTCAATGTCAGAAAATACAAAGAAAACAAGAAATATATATACTACATGGACAGACAATGACTCTTTCAAAGAAAGCAAGACATACACGTACCTGGGGAGGGGGGGCAGAGGTGGGTCACCAACAACCTCGGTTGGGTGCTCTTCAGGCACCACTACCTCAGTAGATGCTTGCATAAAGTAACATACATGTCAATGTCAACAAATACAAAGAAAACAAGACAGATATACTACATGGACGGACAATGACTCTTTCAAAGAAAGCAAGACATACAGGTACTTGGGGGGGGGTGCAGAGGTGGGTAACCAACAAAATCAATTGGGTTCTCTTCAGGCACCATTCCATCACTAGATGCCTGCACATAAAGTAACATATGGACCAAAGTCAGCAAATACAAAGAAAATGAGATTGTATATAATATGTATGGACGTGCAATGACCTTTTCAAAGAAAGAGAGACATGTACACACATGCCGGGGGGGGGGATAGGTGGGTCACCAACAACGTCGATTTGGTGCTCTTCAAGCACCACTGCATCACTAGATGCCTGCATAAAGTAACATATGGACCAATGTCAACAAACACAAAGAAAATGAGACTGTATATATACTATGTATGGACGTACAATGACCTTTTCAAAGAAAGAGAGACATGCACACGTACCTGGGGGGGGAGAGTTGGGTCACCAACAATGTTGATTTGGTGCTCTTCAAGCACCACTACATCACTAGATTCCTGAATAAAGTACCATATATACACAGTGTCAGCAAATACAAAGAGAACAAGACTGTATATATATACTGCATGGACGGACAATGACTTTTTCAAAGAAAGCGAGACATGTACATGTACCTGGGGGGGGGAAGAGGGTCACTGGTGGGTGGACTAAATGACGTTGGGATAAATAGACGGTGAAACATAGCCTGGAAACCATGCTACGTAACAAAACATAAAGATACAATTAGAAAATTTTGAATAATTAAATGTATACATGTTTCAAATCATTAAAAGCACAATTAAAAGAATAACTAAGTTTGGGAATCTTCCTCTACATGGGAGGGACCAACCGAGGATTCCACAAACTCATCATGCCCACCATGCATAAAACATATTGTATTGAGTTTAAGACATATTGAATGTTGCAATTTCTAAATTATAAATATGTAAACCACTCGATTACAAATTAAAAAAGTAAAGTTCTTATAGCTAATGGTGAAGCACCCAAATCATATGCAGCATTGACCGTTGCATCAATGACATCAGCATCAACTGCCGGATTATGTGAATCTGGGGTGTCATTGGACACCAGTTGTATATTTGTTCACGTAAATTGTGAGATAATTATTTAAATAGAAATAAATTACGAAACAATTGAAAACTGTGATATAAAACAAAATATATATACTATGTAAAGAATGAATTTTACTTACATATCGGAGTAATCCATTGCCCCGAAACTCTGAAGCAGGCCCATAGCATATGCTTCGACACGATGTGCAAGGGTGTGGAATAACCTGATGCTCTAAAGACTCTGCGTCACTGGTGCAATGTGTAGCTCTGGTTTGGTCTAGGGACCTAAAAGGTGGATCCTGACTATGAGATGGTAAAACCCCAGATGGGCCAGCCTCGGAAGTGCCAACCCCTTGGCCTACATTGCCTTCGATGATAGTTCCATGTCGAAGCAATGTATCAGCCAAATCGAATAAGGCTTCCTACATATCATCAAGAATGGGACCCACTGGAGGATATACCCATGGAGTGTTTGGTGTGCATGGAGGGCGTCGCACATGGTTAGGATCGGTCCTATCCCCTTCGCTATCTTGGGGCATCCCATGACCTACACCCTGGAACTATAGAATGTCAAAATAGTTCACATGTTTCCCCAAGATAAATTTTGCATATAGCTTCCTAAGGAAATGAAATGGGATGTCTCTATTCCCGTGAGGGTCTTCATCGAAGACCATGTACCAGCGATCCATCCAATTGGCTTTAATATTTGGTTCCACACACCAGTCTATGGAAATGTGTGGTCGACTGGTGGGTGGAACCAATCTGGTGCTAGGGTCCTAGAATAATGAAAACAATTGGTGTTTGGTTATCTTTAGTTTTTTGACATCTTTGTAGCTCAACCCAGTGGAATAGTATTGCCTCTAGGAATCTCTGTACAAGCTAATGTTGTACAGTGCTCCCTGGGCATTGGCAATTGTATTTGTTATGGACTCTAATGCCTCAGCTAAAGATTGTCTTAAGTGGTCCCCCCCCTAAAGAGTGAGCTAAGGTGCCTCAATGAACCTAAACGAGCCAAAATCTCTTAATTATGGTCGTGTTCCTCCTCGGTGTGTGGGTGTTATCAGACAATCCACTCAAGCGGACGCGAACAGGATCTCCCTAGATCAAAGTAAATCTAGAACAAATAGAATATACTACTAATGCATTTCCTATATCAACTTAAGGATCGATTATTAGATGTATTACCCTTAACTTCGCAATCCTTTCCCCTGAATGCTGCTCCATGTCTCACGGTCGTCAGATCCAAGCTGTAAGACCTGTCAAGACAAGAAACAAGAGAAACAAGTAAAAGGCATCTATACAATAAGAGATCTAAGTAAACAGTTAAGCAGGTAAACTACTCAATATCATTACACACATGAACAATATTGGTGGAAAGCATTTGTATTACTGTAAAAAGGGGGAAGTACATAATAGAGGTATAGAACTACAACCAAGGCTTAAAGTTGCAACCCTTCTCCAACAAAGCCAATTGCCATATCCTTCCAAAGAAGTATGAGTTCTTGAATAGGTGAGTGGAGATGTTCCAAGGGTGATTTCACGAGCATGTAGATACCATAGACTTCCTCTCCTTGGGATGGGAGTGAGCTTCATTTAAATAGGACTAAGTGGATAGGATAGGTTGAGATATGATAGAAGAGGCTTAAGGGATCTTTCCAAAGTATTAGGAACCAAGTTCCAGCTCCTCCAAGAGGTCAGGGATAGGGTCCCAAGTCAACAAATTTCAAGAAGAACCTCAAAGAATCTATTTTTGCCATCTAACTGAAATCGTCACACCCTGTAATGTGGCAAGGTGTGATGTCGCATGTTGCTCATGTGTAGCCTGCGATGACCTCTCAAAACCTAACACAATTGGGTAAAAATTCTCCCTAGGTGATTACTTAGTCAAGATATCTTCAGGGGTGTATACACTGAATCTTATGGTGGGTAGATTTTGGGTGTAATAGAATGCCCCCCAAAGCATGAAGCTGTTGATGATAAACAGGTGAAGTGCTTTGATAGAAGAAATGGCAATAGACTTGTCGGACAAAGGACACTACTGCAATACAACTGACTCTGAACTGACAATCTCATATAAAGTACAACATGGTTGGCGACCAATACAGTGTAGATCCATGGTAGTAATGACCGACTGAACACAATCATGGCTACTAGACACAAGCATAGGTCCATGATGAGATGATAACATAGCCACGACCAATACAAATGTGGATTTGTGTGATACAACTCAATACAAACTCCATCGCAACCTGGGTAAAACATGACTCCCCAAGGTCTTCAAGCTGAACCCACAATAATACAAATCTATCCATGTGATTACAAATGTCTTGATGTCGAACATGGTAGAAACCACTTGATTACCGGCCATTGATGTAAACCATTAACAACTACGAGGGAAATCACCATTGATGTCAATGATTCCCAAGGCATCATAGGACATGTCATCAAGTGTGAATAGATGAGTTGAAGTTGAATGCAAGACGAAATCTTTCAATCAAGAGTCAATGATGTAAACTCATGTTGAAAGCAAGGTAATCTACCATTTAGGCATGCAGGGCCAAGGTACTTGATTGGTTTCTAGATTCAATCCTCGGATGATGAGTTGAAGTCAACAAGGATGAATCCATCGAAGGAGGGCCATGATGAATCCCTCATCAATCGACATGAAACACGACAAAAATGTATAGAGTAGATAGGATGGTACAGTAACATGCAAGACTGACTCAGAGTAGATCGACGTGATGGTGGGTGTACTGACTACAAATGATAAATGATAGACATATTCTTGAACATGGGCATGGAATGACTTGGAAGTATTGACACGATGAGTGCGAAACCAATTCTTAAAGCGACTGATGATGGAATCTTTTCTTTGAATGATTGAAAAGAGTAACAAGACTCAGGAAATAAGTGGAACTCGAGGACAAATGGATGATCCAAGTGCTGTATGCAAATGTAGATGAGTGCCATGTTCAAGAATGATTACATATTGCCACTAACAAGGTATGTAACACAAACGCTTTCCTTTTTCCCCATCATGAATGATGAGTGCCTCATGTGTTTTTTATGAGGTTGATAAGGGTAACCAGATGCTCGGTATAGCTCATCTCATAGATGAGTCCAATCCCAAATATTTTCCAAACCTGGGATAGGAGGGGTTCATCCCATGACGGTTCCTTCAATGTGAGGATTTAATGAGTCCATAGAAGGTAAACTCGATTGTCATTTCATGTTTAGAGAGTCTGAAAAGAACTAAAGAAGACTCGAATGGTCCTTTTTCGTAAAGTTAGCCTCATCGCCTGAAAAAGGGTAAAACAATGCAGGAGAGGACTCTTCCAGTCATGATTGGTTGGAGTATATCTTTTTCGTAATTAGTGCCTCCTGGTCCAAAAAAGGGGTAAACTATAACCAGGAAGACGACCATTCAAATACTTTAACAAGCGTGAATGTGACAAGTTCACTTGGCAATCTTTTCATTTTTCGAGAGTCTGAAAAGAGCTTAACAGTAGACTCCGGGGGGTGTCCTTTTCCATGGGAGTTTAACGAGCCCAGAAAAGCGATAAATCATAACTCAGTACTTGTTCTCAATTTTCGTGAGTACGAGAACAAATGAAGAGTAAACTCATCATCACGCAATAATTACAAACTAATCATTCCAAAAATAATGACAAAACATTCAAGGGAGAGTTCATACCTATAATGACCGTTGTGATACGAGAAATGACACAAAAGACTACTTACAACTCCTGCACACTAGAAAATATGTCAAATAGCCTCAAATACGACAAAAACAGTTAAAACTATGATAAATGGCCCAAGAGCATCAAAATATTTGAAAAGGAATATTACATTCTATTTATAAATAGAAAAATGGGCCAAAAATAGTTTTCATTGTTTCATTTGCCAATTTGGGAGGAGAAGTACCAATTTGGAGCCAAAAATTCCTTTTCCAATTCAGGGAGCTACGATCCGCCATTTCACCCACCATCAGGAGTAGGTAAGCCTAAACTCCATCCAGCAACTTTCTAGTGAATTAGATTTTGTTTTTAAGTTCAATTTTTGGGTTTTTTGATGAATTCATGGAGGGCTATTGCGCCCTCGGCTCGTCGCAGTTGGCCCTTTCGAGAAGTGCGATGAGACCAACTCGGCGCAAGTACTGAATGATTGAAGTGAGATGACATCGCATTGTATGCAAAAGTATGGTGCGACGACGGAGATGCATTTCCCAAACATCAAAATAAACCCAAAAAATGAACTTGTTGTGGTTGGAGTAGGATCTAACAGTGTTTAAATGTCGCTTTTGGTAGGTTGCTAGCAAACCAACATGGTTTTAGAGTGGTGGGAAAGAGAACACGAAGTAGAAGATGTACAAGCTGCAAATGATCCACAATGAGTGGATGCCTTGAGGAACTACGGTTTGCTCAAGTTCTTTGAGATTCAGGGGATGAGATCCCAAATCCCGTTGCTATCACACGTGCTCTAGAGTTGGGATGCGGCCCAACAACATTTTTTGATTGGTGAGCACATCCTCATAATAGATGTTGAGGACATATTTTTTTTACTGGTTTTTCCCGGAGAGGGGACCCTGTATCTCTTATTGGAACACGGGCTAGTGACTGCACAGTCGATAACATGGTGCCATAGCATTGTACTGCTCTTGCTCGATATTCCAGTGGGAATATTCCTATTAGAGATGTGGTGAGCCATCGATTGCATACCATACTATTTACTATTACTAGAGTGGCGGGAAGCCAAGCCCCACACATGGCCACTCGGGCTCAGATGCTTTATGCGGAGGACTGCAGGTCCCCCAGGGTTTTCAACTGGTGCAAGGGTCTCCTCGCAAACATCTGAGCTCAGCTAACCAAGTGTCAACGGGGAGAGCTCAAGCAGTTTGGTTATGGATCGATTGTGGTATTGTTCCTCTTGGAGCAAATCCCTCTCTTGCATCCACAAATAGTACTAGATGACAGGAATCCTAGAGATCCCCACATGCTCAGATGGGCTAAGGTGATGACCCGCCATCGTGGAGGACCTATCATCAGCTTTGGTCCTGAGTTCTTCACCTGGCTAGAAGGCCAGTTACTCATGGTTGAGGACTTCCCATACAGAGGTACGGATTTCAGAGAGGATCCTGACTTGGTGTTTCCCGTATGACCAGTAGGACTTTCCCTTCTAGCTATAAGAGATAGAGGTGGGGAATCAGTTGTGCCCCCAGGTGCTCATGCTACCATCGAGGAGATGGAGGAGGTATACAGGAACTTGTCCTAGCTGACAGTAGAGGTTCCTGAGCCAGCGATAGATGACTTGCCGACACCTATGTAGAGGTTTGGGGTTGGAGCGTTCATACGCTTCAATTCCCTACTCCGCAAGGTAGCAAGGACCGTGGATTGCTTCCTTACTCAGTGACAGCAGGCTGTCCGTGCTAGGGGTGGTGTATGGGTCAGGCGTCAAGCCTGATGACACTATTATACTTGTACTGAGAGCTCAGAGGCCTCAGGTTTTGTACTACTGAAAGCTACGAGGCTTCAGATTTTGTAGAGACTCACTAAAAGCCATCGTGCTTTAGAATTTGTACCAGCACTACTTTTGAATGATATATATATACAGACATTCCCAACGATTTATACATTGTGTGTTTTAAAATGATGAGTGATGTGATCTTGTTTACATGTTCGCTTTTATACAGTGCATTATTTAGATGTCGTGAATGCTTTTACATATTATGAATATTATGTGTGTGTGATGTACCAATCCAAAATGAAGTTGGCCATTGAGTTAGCAACTGTGCTTAACTCTCGTGGAATGTGTAGGTACTGAATGGATTCAAATGACCTTTCCAGGAGACGTAATCGTCTGAAGAGATGGAGTAAGGTGGGATCACGGATTGCATAAACCCGGTTAAGATGGGAAACCACTAATTGAGAATCCATTTGGATGACAATGTGGTTCATACCCAAGGAAATGGTGTTAGCTAGGGTTCTGATTACTACCTGATACTCTGCGGCATTGTTGGTCGCAAACCCTAGGCAACTTCCTCCTAAGCTGATGAGCTCACCTGTTAGGGAATATAGTACCCAGGCTGTCGAAGCAAGGTTATGGGTATGCCATCTGGCGCCGTCCGTGAATCCATAGCACATTTCCATCTGCACACGTAGACAGAACATGGTATAAGGAGCAGAAACAAGATCTAAATACATTAAAAAATGCTTCACAGCACACAAAAACACAAAAAACACGCCATGTACAGTATATACAAGAAAGTCTAAGCATGACAAGTTTAGGCATAGTATCTCTTTAGGTAAATCCCATTGCGGGGTTCACCCAAAGAGATTCTGTCATAGTCTTCAAGATCGTAAGCTCCCTTTTCCAAAACACACTTCACAATGTAAGGTCCATGCCACATGGATTCGAACTTTCCTGCTCCTAGTTTGTCGTGCTTCTGGTCATAAGTGAGTGTTTATGTATATGTAACTTCGGAATGTATTTCACCCATGTATTTCATATATGTATTTTGTACTCCTATAGAGATGGTATTATTCCTCTATACGGAAGTGTTTCTATTCCTATAGAGATGCTATTATTCCTCTATACGGAAGTGTCGTCATTTATATTGTAAGTGTCGTAACTTATACTTGATGGGTTATTAGACCACCTTGCTGGGGTCAGCCCTGTATAAGTCATGTGGGTCGAAGGGTTATTAGACCACCCTATTGGGGGTCGACCATGTGGGTCAAAGGGTTATTAGACCACCAAGTGTGGGGTCAGCCCGGATTAAGTTAACCATGGGTTAATTTACACATGTAGGCCCCATCAATTTATTGGGAAGGACAGAACAAGTATAAATAGAGATCGGGAGATCTCTATTTGATCATTCATTCACACACTTCTCTCATTCGGAAAGGGGCACACTTGTGAGGAGGAGGCTCTGCTACTAGGAGAAGACTATATCTTGTATTCTGGTTGTATCATTGCTTTATCTATCTCTGAGGAAGTTATTGGGATTTTTCACCTTTATGGTTTTCCCCAACTAAACTCTATGTCTCTTGTGTGCTTGCATTATTGTGTCTATGATTGATATGCTGTAGATTTGCTGTACATGCTATTCTCTCAGTTAAGATCCTAGATCAAATTGAAGTAAGTTCTGAAAATTTAACATGGTATCAGAGCTAGCCTGAAAGAAGGCATGATATGGCATGTGTGACACTTGTTGCACTTACAATGCTAGGGCTTGATATAGCAAAAACCACTCATCGTAGCACTTTCTCTATAAATCCATTTTGGTGAAGTTTTTGGATCGAAAACATTTACAGGTCGAATATCAGATCCCCATGCACCTTGTGTCCAAAGGAAAACCTCTAATTCATTGTACTTTGTGATTTATGATCTGTACAATATAGGGTTTCTGCCTCTTCCAGATCTGAGTCAAAAACAGGTGACCTTGGAAAAAAGTTCATAACTTGGGCTAGGAAGCTCCAAATAAAATTTCGTAAAATGTGACAGGTAGTACACAGACTTTACTATCTCAAGAAACGTTTTTAGAGTCCGAAGTTGAACCAGTGACACGTGTTATGACGTACAAGTTCGCTCTCCTATTTTATCCCATAAACAGGTCACGTTGCGACACTTGGCATGAATCTCTCTCAGAGAATCCAATTGAGGTCAGACTAGTCGGGATGGAAAGATGACAGGTCGATCTATCTTAGAAAAAAATTTCAGACCCTGTGGATTGAAAAGTTCGGAGTTACACTAGAAACAATCAGGTACATATTTTTGTCATAACATAATTATTTTTTAGCACCTTCATTCATGGCTTCCGAAATCTAGGGTTTCAGAGAAAGTTGGAATTTTTGTAATCGAAGACTACGGATGAATGCTACTCATCAAAATAGAAATTTAGAGACCAAGATCATAATTTCTGGTTGGGTAGAAGACCGGGCTTGATCAGACCCTAGTTTGGGGCTTTGATCGAAAAAGTGGAAAGTTAGGGCTTCTGCAAAAATGGGAATTTTTGAAATCTGTGACCATGGCTAGAAGCTCCTCAGAAAAATAGAAGCTTAGAGCTTTGGATCAAACCTTTTGATTGGGAAGAAGAGTGGGCTTCATCAAACCCTAGTTTGTGGTCACGTCGAGTGAATCCGGAAGTTTCAAAGGAAAAATTGAGGAGTGAAACTTTGCAGTTTTCAAATTCAGAACATACCAGCTTGATCAGCTCATCAAGACACATATTTCTATCCTTTCGAAAGTTTGAAATTCAAAGTTTCAATTTTTGGGGTTTCTCTGACAAACCCTAATCCAGCTCTTGCAAATCAAGTGGATTGGGTTAATCCTAGAAGAAGATGGATTGGTCACCTGCATAAGTGAAGAATTTCTTGTTTCAGAGGGAGATGAGGCTAAGGCCTTACATAAGAAGATTACAAGCAATCTCGACAGGTATGACTTATCCAGGTATGTTTCAAGATTTTTTCATGATTAATTTTATGGTATATTTGTCTTCATATTATTACGGTTAGTACAATCTTGATTAAATCTAGACTTTTCATATCACCTTAATAAAATTATGAATCCACGATAGAAGATATTCATTGATTAGGGTGTTGACACTTATGATTGTACTAATGCATTATGGTGTTGTATGAGGTTTATGTTATCTGCTAACATGAAAGGTACACCAAGAAAGATAAATCATGTTCTAGTTCAACAACATATGATCATGATGACATGAGGACAAAGATTCATCCATTGTCATGGATCACATAGAAGATCTACTTTCAAGGTATGTATAACTTGGTTCTACAATGGTTAACTTCTGAGACATGCAGGTTACTAGCACAAGTCACTGAAGAGAACCAGAAGACATTATGCGGGTATGTTAGAAATAACTAGCTAGCATGCTAATCCAGGTATTTTTTTCATATATCAAGCTAGAATCCTACCTTGTGTTAGGATCTTATACTGTTGTGTTGTTGATAATGATTATTCATGAAGTCATAGGTTTGAATAGTCATGGTTGTATGCATATTATGTTTCTTACCATAATTGATGATATGACTAACCAAGAGAATCATGAAGGTATAGGTTTGAGTAATCACGGGTTTATGCATTGAAGATTTAACTAATCAGAAGAGTCCTATGATCAAATAAGAATATGCATGAGTAAAAGAAGACTTCCTTGAAACCTTGAATACTAATGTTTATTATCTGTGAATGACCATGACTATACATGTTTAAGATTATTGTGTTTTGATAGTATTAAGATTATACTAATAAATGTGTGATTATGTATGAGACCTCAAGGATAACACAATGATGATACTAATAAGCATGCATAGTGGTTAAGGATGGATATATGTTCAAGGACATGTAATCCAGGAAGCAAAGATCAAGAGGGAGCACACTTCAGTAGTTTCTGCAAGGATGCAGATATTAAGAGGGAGTTGACCACTTCTCACATTCCACATCAGAATGGAGTTGCAAAGATTTACAGGGAGTCCACCCAGCAACCAAACAAAGATAAGTATTTGAATTGTCATTTCTTACATAATGTTATCCAATGATGTATATGCTTATGTTCCTAGAATTAGGTTGTGTATTATGCATATTAGAATAGTTGCATTAATGAATAGTATACTACTAATATACATGGGTAAGTGGCCTATGGCACTATACAACATTCCATTGCTACTTATATAGAATGAAACCTCTTTGCTGACATGTTAGGAGTTGTGCACACTCTTAACAATGTTCTGGTAGAGATTGGAAGGCATCTAGAAAGTTACGGAATATGGATAAATGTTGTATTGAAGCATTAACTAAGATAATTGCATGACTGTATGACATATTTCTTTATGTGTAAGAATTTGTTCTAAAAACTATGAAATGTTTTCTAATCATGCAATTTAACTTGTTGTGTAGGAAATATCGTATACCATCACCTACCAAAGAAGGACTACAACATTTGTTCAGCAACAAAGTTATTTATTGAAAATATTGAAGATATTGAAGTTCCCAGGATCTGGGAAGAATGCCATGATTGAGGAGTACCGGTTGATCATGAAGATGTTTGGGATGCATTCCCAAGACCTGAAGGGGAGTGTGTAGTGACTTCCAAGAGGATCTATAGATCAAGCACGTTGTAGGTGGTAATATAGAGACTTTTGCTCCTGTATCGAGATACACTTCCATTAGATCAGTACTTGCTTTGGCTGCAGTGATGAAGTGAAATATACACTAGATGGATTTCAAGACAGCCTTCTTGAATGGTGTAGTTGAAGAAGAAGTTTATGTGGAGAAGCCACTTGGTTCTGAGACACATGACAGGGAGTCATATATGTGCAGAACATGGTATGGTAGGATAGACAACTATCTATCCAGTTTGGGCTTTACCAAGAGTAAAGCAGATTCCAACCTTTACTACAAGGTTGAGGAAGGCAATTCAGTGATACTACTATTGTATGTGGATGACCTGTTTATAACAGGTGAGGATAGATTGATTTTCGACATGCAGTGGAAGCTTGCTTCCGAGTTCGAGATGAAGAACTTGGGGATGATGCACTATTTGTTTTTGGCATGGAGGTGTGGCAGAGTGCAAATGGAACCTTCCTTGGAAAAGGGAAGTATGCAGTAGAGATCCAATGGGATCGAACCTGAAGGTTCTGTGTGATGCTTCATCTGAGCCGGTTGATATCACTATGTATCGTCAGATGATTGGGTCCTTGATGCACCTAATGAACACGAGACTAGATATTTGCTTTGCGGTGAACACATTGAGCCAGTTCCTGAAGGATCCGAGGAGTGTTCACCTGATAGCTGTAAAGCATATTCTGAGGTACCTGAAGGGTACAATTGATTATGGGCTCAAGTATGATGCGAATCAAAAGTTTAGCCTGCAAGGTAATGTTGATTTAGATTGGGCAGGTAGTGCTGCAAATAAGAAGTGCACCCCTGGGTGCTGCTTCAGTATGGGATCAGGTGCGATCTCTTGGTTTAGTAGGAAGCAGTCCTGTGTAGCACTGAGTACAGTCGAAGTAGAGTATGTTGCGATGGATGAACAGGATGCAGATGTATTGACCAAGCTGTTTCCCAGAGTGCAGTTTGAGTACTTCAGAGAGAGGCTTGGTGCACATCAGATCGAGGTTCCTTTCAAAAGGAAGTGATGAGTCTGAAAGATGCAGATGCACATGAGATTTTCTGACATGGTTGATGTGTTCTCCCATGGTCGTGATGTAATTGCTGAGCCATTCTCACATGGTGGTAGATGTGTTCTTTTATGGTGTAGATGTAAGGGCTGAATCCATTTTTCACATGGTGGTAGATGTGTTCTCCCATGGTGAAAAAGTAAGGGCTGGAGCCTTCCCCAAATGGTGGTAGATGTGTTCTCCCATGTCGGTGTTGTAAGTGCTGGATGATGTGAATCTGGGCTATGCTTCGTGGACGATGAGATGATCTGAAGAGGACGATGCTATGATGATCAGGAGGATCATGGATGATGAGCATCAGGACGATGCTCCAGTTACTGTTCTGTATATGCATCAAGATGATGCTGGATATGATCAGTTGGATAATTTATATGTATATGTATGTATGCATCATGTTGGATGCTGGATATGAGCAGTTGGATCATTTGTATGTATTTTGTATATGCATCATGTTCGATGCTTGGACCATGTATCTGTATATGTATCAGGTGGATACATTGTATGATCAGGTAGATCATGTATGTTGATATGTATCATGTATTTGTATTTGTATCAGGTGGATACACTGTATGATCAGGTGGATCATGTATGATGATATGTATCAGGTAGATACTTGGTTTGCATCAGGTGGATGCATTGTATGATCAGGATGATCATGATAATGAGCTTCAGGGTGTTGCTCCAGATGATATGTATCAGGATGATATAGTGATGATGATCAGTGTGATCATGAGCATCTGGATGATGCCATGTGCGATGATGATCCGTTGGATCATGAGTATCAGGTTGATACTTGGAGGTCAGAGATGATATGTGGCAGGTTGTGCAAATAGCATGTAATTAGTCTTGGGAGATCTTGCCGGTCGTGCTGTGGCACATAAATGTTCCTGGGATACTCTTTCTAGTATTGCTATGTAGTATGTAATCAGTCCTCAGATATCTGATAGGTTGAGCTGTGTGCTCATAATCAGTCCTGGGGTGAGGTATTACTATGGAGACATGTAATCAGTCCTGGAGATCCGAGAGGTTGAGCTGTGTGCTCGTAATTAGTCCTGGGATGCTCTTTAGAGATCTTGCCAGTCGTGTTGTGGCACATAAATGTTCCTGGGATGCTCTTTAAAGGTTTTGTCTATCCACATGTAATCAGTCCTAGAGATCCAAGAGGTTGAGATGTGTGCTCGTAATAAGTCCTAGGATGCTCTTTAGAGATCTTTCCGGTCGTGCTGCGGCACATAAATGTTCCTGGGATGCTATTTAAAGGTATTGTGGAGGAGAGGCATGTAATCAGTCCTGGGAGATCTTGCCGGTCGTGCTTAGTCACATAAATGTTCCTGAGATACTCTTTCGAGTATTGCATCCGCACATAAAATTAGTCTTGAGAGGCCACCTTTATTAGACCATTCGCACAGATGATGAAGACCTGCAGGTGGTGGGCCTACATCCAGTATGAAAAAGGACTGGCTCTGTCGAACTTCCTATGACGAGTAGATTCAGAGATTGATTGAGATAGCAGCAGCAGTGTTGATGATGATGACTCGATGATGATTATCCAGTGACGATGATCCAGAGAAGAAGACTTGTGCTAGAAGACCTGTGTTGAGAAATACCTTCCTAGTGAAGAGGGAGTGTTGATGTATATATAACTTCGGAATGTATTTAACATATATGTATATTGTATTCCTATAGATATGTTATTATTCCTCTATACAGAAGTGTCGTCATTTATATTGTAAGTGTCGTAACTTATACTTGATGGGTTATTAGACCACCTTATTGGGGTGGGCCCTGTATAAGTCATGTGAGTCAAAGGGTTATTAGACCACCCCATTGGGGGTCGGCCATGTGGGTCAAAGGGTTATTAGACCACCCTAATGGGAGTCATCCCAATCAGCATTATGTTAAGTGGTTAAGTTGAGGCCGACCTAGTGAGTAAAGGTCAAGTCAAGTTAGTGTATAAATAGAGAGTGTGTCTCTCTCATTTTACACATTCTATTCTCCCACTCACACTTGAGAGAGTGGTGCACTTGTGGAGGAGGAGGATCTGCTACTAGGAGAAGACTATCTCTTGTATTATTGTTGTATCATTGCTCTATCTATCTCTGAGGAAGTTATTGGGGTTTTTCACCTTTATGGTTTTCCCCAAGTAAACTCTATGTCTCTTGTGTGCTTGCATTATTGTGTCCATGGTTGATATGCTGTAGATTTGCTGTACATGTTGTTCTCTCAGTTAATATCCTAGATCATATTGAAGTAAATTCTGAAAATTTAACATGGTATTAGAGCTAGCCTGAAAGAAGGCATGATATGGCATGTATGACACTTGTTGCACTTATGATGCTAGGGCTTGATATAGTAAAAACCAGTCATCGTAGCACTTTCGCTACAAATTCATTTTGGAAAAGTTTCTGGATCTGAAAACTCAGATCCACATGTACCTTGTGTCCAAAGGACAACCTCTAGTTTGTTTTACTTTGTGATTTATGATCTGTACAGTATAGGGTTTCTGCCTCTTCTAGATCTGAGTCAAAATCAGGTGACCTTGGGAGAAAGGTCATAACGTGGGCTAGAAAGCTCCAAATGAAATTTCGTAAAATGTGATAGGTAGTAAACAGAATTTACTATCTCAAGAAACATTTTCAGAGGCTGAAGTTTAACCACTGACACGTGGCACACCATACAAGTTCGCTCTCCTGTATTATCCCATAAACAGGTCACATTGCGACACATGGAATAACTCTCTCTCAGAGAATCCAATTGAGGTCAGACCTGTCAGGATGGAAAGATAATAGGTCAGGATATCTTAGGAAAATTTTGCAGAGGCTGAGGTTGAACCAAGGAAACGTGGTACGCCGTACAAGTTCGCTCTCTTGTATTATCCCATAAACAGGTCACGTTGCGACACTTGGCATAACTCTCTCTCAGAGAATCCAATTGAGGTCAGACCTATCGGGATGGAATGATAACAAGTCTGGATATATCCAAAAAAAATTTCAAACCCTATGGATTGAAAAGTTCAGAGTTACACTAGAAACAATCACGTACATATTTTTGTCAAATCAGAATTATTTTTGAGCACCTTCATTCATGGCTTCCGGAATTTAGGGCTTCGGAGAAAGTTGGAATTTTTGTAATCAGAGACCACGACTGAATGCTACTCATCAAAATAGAAATTTAAATACCAAGATCAGAATTTTTGGTTGGGCATAAGGCCGGGCTTGATCATACCCTAGTTCGGGACTTTGATAAAAAAGTGGAAAATTAGGGCTTCTGCAAAAATGTGATTTTTTGAAATCTGTGACCATGGCTCGAAGCTCCTCATAAAAATAGAAGCTTAGAGATTTGGATCAAACCTTTTGATTGGGCAGAAGAGTGGGATTCATCAAACCCTAGTTCGAGGTCATGTCTAGTGAATCCGAAAGTTTCAAAGGCAAAATTGAGGAGTGAAACTTTGCAGTTTTCAAATTCTAAATATACCAGCTTGATCAGCTCATCAAGGCACATATTTATATCCTTTCAGAAGTTTGAAATTCAAATTTTGAATTTTTGGGGTTTCTATGACAAACCCTATCACAACTCCAGATCCAGTTCCTGCAAATCAAGTGGATTGGGTTAATCCTAGAAGAGGATGGATTGGTCACCTGCATAAGTGAAGGAGTTCCTATTTCAGAGGGAGATGAGGCTAAGGCCTTCCATAAGAAGATTACAAGAAATCTTGACAAGTATGGCTTGCAGGTATGTTTCGACTTCTGTTCATGGTTAAGTTTATGATATGTTTGTCTTCATATCATTACAGTACAATCTTGATTAATTACTAGACTTGTCGTATTACCTTAATAAAAGATATTCATTGATTAAGGTTTTAACACTTATGATTGTGCTAATGCATTGTAATGTTGTATGAGGTTTATGTTGTTTGCTAACAAAAGGTACACCAAGAAAGTCAAATCATGTTCTACTTCAAGAACATATGCTCATGGTGACATGGAGACAAATATTCATCCATTTTCATGGATCACATAGAAGATCTACTTTTGAGGTATGTATAACTTGGTTATACAATGGTTAACTTATCATACATGCAGGTTACTAGCACAAGTCACTGAAGAGAACCAGAAGACATTATGTGGGTATGTTAGACATAACTAGCTAGCATGCTAATCCAGGTATGTTTTTCTTATATCAAGCTAGAATCCTACCTTGTGTTAAGATGTTATACTATTGTGTTGTTGATAATGATTATTTATGAAGTCATAGGTTTGAATAATCATGGTTGTATGCATATTATGTTTCTTACCATAATTGATGATATGACTAAACAGAAGAGTCCTATGATCAAATAAGAATATGTATGAGTAAAAGAAGACTTCCCTAAAACCTTGAATACTAATGTTTATTATCTGTGAATGATCATGAATATACATGTTTAAGATTATTGTGTTTTGATAGTATTAAGAATATACTAATAAATGTGTGATTATGTATGAGACCTCAAGGATAACACAATGATGATAATAATAAGCATGCATAGTGATTAAGGATGGATGTAAGTTCAAGGACAGGTAATCCAGGAAGCCAAGATCAAGAGGGAGCACACTCAAGTTGTTCCTGCAAGAAAGCAAAGGAGCACACTTCAGTAGTTTCTACAAGAATGCAGATATTTAGAGGGAGTTGACCAGTTCTTACAATCCACATAAGAATGGAGTTGTAGAAAAGAAGCAAAGACTGAGAGGGATTCAACCCAACAAACAAACAAAGATAATTATTTGAATTGTCATTACTTGCATATTTTATTGTTTAAATAATACTGTTCAATAATGTATATACTAATGTTCCTAGAATTAAGTTGTGTATTATGCATATTAGAATAGTTGCATTGATGAACAGTATACTACTAATATGCACGGGTAAGTGGCCTATGGCACTGTACAATATTCCATTGCTACTTATCTAGAATGAAACCTCTTTGCTGACATGTTGGGAGATGTTCACACTCTTAACAATGTTCTGGTAGAGATTGGAAGGCATCTAGAAAGTTACGGGATATGGATAAATGTTGTATTGAAGCATTGGCTAAGATAATTGCATGGCTATATGACATATTTCTTTATGTGTAAGAATTTGTTCTAAAAAATATGAGATGTTTTCTAATCATGCAATTTAACTTGTTGTGTAGGAAAGATTGTATGCCATCAGCTACAAAAGAAGAACTACAACATTTGTTCAGCAACAAAATTATCTATTGAAGATATTGAAGTTCCGAGGATATGGGAAAAATGTCATGATCCGTCGATCATGAAGAATGATGTTTGGGATGTAGTCCCAAGACCTAAAGGGAAGTTTGTTATGACTTCCATATGGATCTATCAAGATCAAGCATGCTGCATATGGCAGCATAGAGAAATATAAAAGTGATGAAATAGAAGATTCACCAGATGGATTTCAAGACAACTTTCTTGAATGGTGTAGTTGAAGAAGAAGTGTATGTGGAGCAGCCACTTGGTTCTGAGACACATGAAAGGAAATCATATATGTGCAGAACTTGGTATGGTAGGATAGGCAGCTTTCTATCCATTTTGGTCTTTACCAAGAGTAAAGCGGGTTCCAACCTTTACTACAAGGTTGAGGTAGGAAATCCAGGGATACTCTTATTGTATGTGGATGACCTGTTTGTAACAAGAGATGATAGATTGAT
The DNA here is from genome assembly GCA_027924585.1 of Larix kaempferi. Classification (NCBI taxonomy): domain Eukaryota; kingdom Viridiplantae; phylum Streptophyta; class Pinopsida; order Pinales; family Pinaceae; genus Larix; species Larix kaempferi. Next base: position 25,374,558 of record BSBM01000435.1, on the reverse strand, counting down.
TGTCAACACACAGCGGAAGCTTGCAGCCGAGTTCAAGATGAAGGACTTGGGGATGATGCACTATTTTTTTTTGGCATGGAGGTGAGGTAGAGTGCAGATGGAATCTTCCTTGGACAAGGGAAGTATGCAGTAGAGATCCTGAAGAGGTTCGGGATGATGGATTGCAAGGCCATGGCCACACGTATGGCATCGAATCTGAAGCTTCTTTGTGATGCTTCATCTGAGCCGGTTGATGTCTCTATGTATCGTCAAATGATTGGGTCCTTGATGTACCTGATGAACATGAGACTAGATATTTTCTTTGCGGTGAACACATTGAGCCAGTTCCTGATGGATTCGAGGAGTGTTCACCTGGTTGCTGTAAAGCATATTCTGAGGTACCTGAAGGGTACGGTTGATTATGGGCTTAAGTATGATGCGAATGAAAAGCTTAACCTACAGGGTTATGTTGATTAAGATTGGGCTAGCAGTGCTGCAGTTAGGAAGAGCACATCTGGATGCTACTTCATTATGGGATCAGGTGTGATCTCTTGGTTTAGCAGGAAGCAGTCCTGCGTAGCACTGAGTACAGGTGAGGCAGAGTATGCTGCAACCTGTTCAGCTAGTTGTGAGGCAGTATGGCTACGGAAGCTACTGTCTGAGTTATTTGATCTCCAGTTGGATGCTACTGGTATCTTTTGTGATAACCAGAGTTGTGTGAAGCTATCCGAGAACCTAGTGTTTCATGACATGTCGAAACACATAGAGATCAAATATCACTATATCAGGGATATGGTGCAGAGAGGAGCTGTGAAGCTCCTGTATGTTGCAACGGATGAGCAGATTGTAGATGTACTGACGAAGCCACTAGCTAGAGTGAAGTTCGAATACTTCAGAGAGAGGCTTGGTGTTCTTCAGATCGATGACACTTCGAGGAAGAAGTGATGGACACATTTGCTGAAGCCATTCCAAGCATGTTGGAAGGAGGATCCTTCACATGGCTGTGGATGTAAGCGCTGGATGATGAGCCTCAGGATGATGTTTTAGTTTCTGCTTTGTATGATCAGTTGGATCATTTATATGTATATGTATAAACGCATCATGTTGGATGCTGGATATGAGCAATTGGATCATTTGTATGTATTTTGTATATGCATCATGTCGGATGCTTGGACCATGTATCTGTATATGTATCAAGTGGATACATTGTATGATCAAGTAGATCATGTATGTTGATATGTATCATGTATTTGTATTTGTATCAGGTGGATACACTGTATGATCAGCTGGATCATGTATGATGATATGTATCAAGTAGATACTTGGTTTGCATCAGGTGGATGCATTGTATGATCAGGATGATCATGATGACGAGCTTCAGGGTGTTGCTCCAGATGATATGTATTAGGATGATATAGTGATGATGATCAGTGTGATCATGAGCATCTGGATGATGCTTTGTGCGATGATGATCCATTGGATCATGAGTATCAGGTTGATACTTGGAGGTCAGAGATGATATGTGGAAGGTTGTGCAAATAGAATGTAATTAGTCTTGGGAGATCTTGCCGGTCGTGCTGCGGCACATAAATGTTCCTGGGATACTCTTTCTAGTATTGCTATGTAGTATGTAACCAGTCCTCAGATATTTGATAGGTTGAGTTGTGTGCTCATAATCAGTCCTGGGGTGAGGTATTACTATGGATACATGTAATCAGTCTTGGAGATCCGAGAGGTTGAGCTGTGTGCTCGTAATTAGTCTTGGGATGCTCTTTAGAGATCTTTCCAGTCGTGCTGCAGCACATAAATGGTTGTGGGATGCTCTTTAAAGGTTTTTTCTATCCACATGTAATCAGTCCTGGAGATTCGAGAGGTTGAGCTATGTGCTCGTAATAAGTCCTAGGATGATCTTTAGAGATTTTGCCGGTCGTGTTGCGGCACATAAATGTTCCTGGGATGCTCTTTAAAGGTATTGTGGAGGAGATGCATGTAATCAGTCCTGCGAGATGTTGTCGGTCTTGCTTAGGCACATAAATGTTCCTGGGATACTCTTTCCGGTATTGCATCCGCACATAAAATTAGTCCTGAGAGGCCACCTTTATCAGACCATTCGCATAGATGATGAAGACCTGCAGGTGGTGGGCCTACATCCAGTATGAAAAAGGACTGGCTCTGTAGAACTTCCTATGACGAGTAGATTCAGATATTGATTGTCATAGCAGCAGTAGTGTCGATGATGATGACTCGATGATGATTATCCAGTGACGATGATCCAGAGAAGAAGACTTGTGCTAGAAGACCTGTGTCGAGAAATACCTTCCTAGTGAAGAGGGAGTGTTGATGTATATATAAATTCGGAATGTATTTCACATATATGTATATTGTATTCCTATAGAGATGTTATTATTCCTCTATACGGAAGTGTCGTCATTTATATTGTAAGTGTTGTAACTTATACTTGATGGGTTATTAGACCACCTTGTTGGGGTCGACCCTGTATAAGTCATGTGAATCAAAAGTTTATTAGACCACCCTAGTGGGGCTCGGCCATGTGGGTCAAAGGGTTATTAGACCACCCTAGTGGGGGTCGGCCCAGTCAGCATTATGTTAAGTGGTTAAGTTGAGGTCGACCTAGTTGAGTAAAGGTCAAGTCAAGTTAGTGTATAAATAGAGAGTGTGTCTCTCTCATTTTACACATTCTATTCTCTCACTCACACTTGGGACAGTGGCGCACTTGTGGAGGAGGAGGCTCTGCTACTAGGAGAAGGCTATCTCTTGTATTCTGGTTGTATAATTGCTCTATCTATCTCTGAGGAAGTTATTGGGGTTTTTCACCTTTGTGGTTTTCCCCAAGTAAACTCTGTGTCTCTTGTGTGCTTGCATTATTGTGTCCATGCTTGATATGCTGTAGATCTGTTGTACATGTTTTTCTCTCAGTTAAGATCCTAGATCAAATTGAAGTAAAATCTTAAAATTTAACGTAATCAGTCTTAGAGACCCGAGAGGTTGAGCTGTGTGGTTGTAATTAGTTCTGGGATTCTCTTTAGATATCTTTCCGGTCGTGTTGCGGCACATAAATGTTCCTGGGATGCTCTTTAAAGGTTTTGTCTATCCACATGTAATCAATCTTGGAGATCCGAGAGGTTGAGCTATGTGCTCGTAATAAGTCCTGGGATTCTCTTTAGAGATCTTACCAATCGCGCTGCGGCACATAAATGTTCCCGAGATGCTCTTTAAAGGTATTGTGGAGGAGATGCATGTAATCAGTCCTAAGAGATCTTGCCGGTTGTGCTTAGGCACATAAATATTCCTGGGATGCTCTTCCTGGTATTGCATCCGTACATTAAATCAGTCCTGAGAGACCACCTCTATCAGATCATTCGCACAGATGATGAAGACCTACAGGTGGTGGGCCTACATCCAGTATGAAAAAGGACTGGCTCTGTAGAAATTCCTATGACAAGTAGATTCAAAGATTGATTGAGATAGCAGCAGCAGTGACGATGACGATGATGCGAGGGTGATGATTTGCTGATGGTGATCTAGAGTAGAAGATTTGTGCTAGAAGACCTATGTCGAGAAATACCTTCCTAGGTAAGAGGGAGTGTTGATGTATATGTAACTTTGGAATGTATTTCACCCATGTATTTCATATATGTATTTTGTACTCCTATAGAGATGGTATTATTCCTCTATACGGAAGTGTTTGTATTCCTATAGAGATGTTATTATTCCTCTATATGGAAGTGTCGTCATTTATATTGTAAGTGTCGTAACTTATACTTGATGGGTTATTAGACCACCTTGTTGGGGTCGGCCCTATATAAGTCATGTGGGTAGAAGGGTTATTAGACCACCCTATTGGGGGTCGGCCATGTGGTTCAAAGGGTTATTAGACCACCAAGTGTGGGGTCGGCCTGGATTAAGTTAACCATGGGTTAATCTAGACATGTAGGCCCCAATTAGTTTATTAGGCAGGACAAAACAAGTATAAATAGATATCCGAAGATCTCTATTTGATCATTCATTCACACACTTCTCTCATTCAGAAAGTCGCGCACTTGTGAGGAGGAGGCTTTGTTGCTAGGAGAAGACTATCTCTTGTATTTTGGTTGTATCATTGCTCTATCTATCTCTGAGGAAGTTATTGGGGTTTTTCACCTTTATGGTTTTCCCCAAGTAAAATCTATGTCTCTTGTGTGCTTGCATTATTGTGTCCATGATTGATATGCTATAGATTTGATGTACATGTTGTTCTCTCAGTTAAGATCCTAGATCGGATTGAAGTAAATTCTGAAAATTTAACAGTGAGGACCAGGTCACCCTTGTTAAACGTACGAGGTTCAACTGACTTGTCGTATTGAGCTTTGATGAGTTTCTTGTGTGTTTCATTAGCAAGATCGGCATCTTGGCGAGACTCGTCAAGTTTTGCTAAGTGTAGGAGACATTCTTCCTCGGCAATATTATTAGGAAGAAGTTCGATAGCGAGTTGTAGACACAGAATTTCGTAATCCATAAACCAATTGGAAAGGAGTAAAACTTGTGGCGGTTTTAACGGAGGTTATGTAGGCCCATAACACTGAAAAGAGCATGTTATGCCAATTGGATTTCTGCGTACCTACCATCCTTTGGACCATAATTTTCAAGACTTTTTTAATGGCCTCAACTTGTCCATTGGACTGTGGGTAGTAGGGTGTTGAATTTTCATGGTGAAAACCCAACCTATCGCTCAGTTCATCAACCATCTGCTTCTGAAAATGAGAACCATGATCGGTAACGATAGCCCGAGGAACTCCGAACTACGCTATTACATGATTGAACATGAAGAGTGCAGTGGTTTTGCCATCATTCTGGTATGTAGGCATAGCCTCGGCCCACTTTGTAAAGTAATCCACAACTACAATGATGTAATTATGTCCCCCGGACGAGGTAGGCTTACAATGCATAAAGTCGATGCCCCATTTTGCGAAGAGGCCCATGACAATAACTGGGTGTAATGGGGCAGGATGGGTGCGCTTCTTCGTATGGAAGTGTTGGTAAGGAGGACATTTTTTTACGGCCTCAATACAATCTTTGAAGATAGTAGGCCAAAAATATCATGCGCGCAAAATCTTTTGGGCTGTAGCCATCCCAGAGAGGTGACCACCACATGCCCTAGCGTGACAGTCATTCAGAACGCGTTCGGCCTCATCGTGAGTTACACAACATCGAAGGATTGAATCAATGCCATGGAGATACAAAGTATCATTGATGATTAAATAATACTTCACATGGTGACGTATCTTATGACGGTCGTCGCGAGACAGTTGACGGTTGAAGCATTGGGTTTGAAGATATAATGAGATATCTACATACCATGGATCAGTCATACTGATGAGAAACAATGATTCATCCAGAAAAGAGTCATTGTGCTCAACTTTTGCATTAGGACGGGGAAGGTCATGGATTAGCTCGGCAAATACGAAAGAATTTTTTGACTTGGCGTTCTCGAAAAGAAGATCAAATTCTTGTAGTATCACGATCCAGCATGAATACTTGCCCCCAAGCACCTGACATGTTAGGATGTGGTACATGGGGTTCAAGTTTGCGATGATGGTGGTAGTGCGGAGCAAGATATAGTGCCAAAACTTTTGGATGGTGATGACCGCTTCCAATGCGAGTTTTTTGACATGTCAATATCTAGTTTCAGTGTCAGTAAGACCCTTACTTGCATAGTATATTACATGTTCCTGGGCATTTTGATCCTCCTGTACCAAAAGCATGGCGATAGTGGTAGCATAAGCGGTGAGATATAAGATATAATCTCGATAATAATTGGGAGGTTGGAGCACGGGGGAATGCATGATGGCATGTTTGATACTGTCGAAGGATTTTTGAGCTTGGTTGTCCCAAATGAAAGGGACATCGTCTTGAGTAGTCTCATGTACCCTTGAGTCTTCTCCGAGAAATTGCAAACAAAATGTCTTAAATAAGTCGCCTTCCATTGGAGACTTTGATGTTACATCACATCAGTTGGGGGTGGCAGGTTGATGATGGCCTCAACCTTTAAGGGATCAATGCGGATCCCATCCTTCAAAATGATAAATCCTAAGAGGCGTTCAGACTCAACGCAAAAGATACACTTATGGGGATTCAGACAGATATTGTACTGTCTACATCTGAGTAAAATGGTCGTCAGATGATCAATGTGGAACTCGCGCTGCTTTGAATGAGCAGGGAGATCATCCAGGTAAGGTTCCACAAAGTCCTTAATGTCATGGAAGGAAAACGACATAGCCCACTGAAACGTGGCGCTAGCATTTTTAAGGCCAAATGGGATTTTGCGGTATGCAAACGTTCCCCACGGGCAGATGAAAGCCGTCTTGTGTTGGTCGGAGGGGTTGATCTCAATATGGTTGCAACCAGAAAAGCCATCCATAAATGAGAAGATGACGCTTCCGGCACAATTGTCGATAATCTGGTCGATGAAGGGGGACGAGTAGTTGTCTTTTGGACAAGCCCGATTAAGGTCTCGATAATCGACATAGACGCGAATGGTACCCTACTTTTTGTTTACAGGGATGACGTTTGAGACCCAATCTGTCAAGGGGACAAGATAAATAAAACCATCCTTTAGGAGCTTTTCAATCATAGCCTTGATTGTCATCGTCTTCTGGGGGTGTACCGGTCGCAACCTTTGGCATATAGGTTAGACGTTGGGATAGGTTTTTACTTCATGAGAGACAATCGCGGGGTCTATCCCAGGCATCTCCTCATAGGACCAAGCAAATACGTCTCGAAAATGCTTAAATAAGGCCGTGCCAGCAGCTATTTCTTCAAGGGAACACTTCTGGCCTATACGAATGTGTTCCAATATACCAGGTTTCATCAAGATGTCTACCAGGGAGGTTGGCTCAATGTTGGCCAAGTTGCCTTCTGTGTCTATAAGACATGTAAGGATGGGGGAATGAGGGAACGGATAGATGTTTGGTGAGAAGAGGGTGTGGATGTTGTCCTCTATGTACTCCAAAGGAGGAAGAAAAGATGACCTATGGTTGAGATCATCCCACGGACCATCGTCAACATTGATAACTTCCATGATGGACTCGTCTGAAGTAAGAGATCAGGTAGAGATGACGTCCATCATAGAGAACAGGATGGAGAGGCCACGGTTACATGGTCCTCTGGTGCTGATTGGACAGCCTCGTAGATACATTCAGCAGGTGAAAGAGGCATTATATCTCTAAGCAGGTGTGTTGTGGCTTCATCCATTACAAGCCAAGTATCGGTAGAGTAGGATGAAATCTTTATGGACATCATGTGCACTATAGCGACAGGATTAGGGGGATCTGTCGGTGGAAAAATGCCCATGAGAGATTAATCTTTCAAAAGGCCAACCCCTATACTCTCATATTGTTTTGACATTTGTCTAATGGAAGGAACATGGTAACTAGGATGAGTAGTAGCGTCTCGTGCGCAAAAATCTAATTGGTCAATAGTAACAATTCATCCTTGGTGGGGGAATTATACTATGCAGAAGATTGAAGAGGCTACTGCCTGCATGGCATAAAACCAATTGCGACCAAGCAAGAGATTATTATCTATTGGGGCTGAGACCACGTTAACGGTTATGGTCTTTCCACCCGACTCAACTGCAAGAGCTTGTAAGAACCTATGAGGTTGAAAGCCATGCTTGTCGAATGCTTTCAACGTGGTAGGAGAATGATTCAATTCGAGGGATCCAATGGCTCTCCAATAGGAAATCGACATGACAGAAGTGGAGGCGCCTTCGTCTAAAATGGTACAATGGACAATCTTCCCAGCAATGTTCTTAGAAACTTGGAATGCGAGCTGGAGGGAGAGCCTCGGCTTGAAGTGGTCAAGTGGGAACATGATGGTATTCGAGGAATCGGGGTCGAATGCACCGACGGCTGCAAGGAGAGTTTTGCGTTGATTAGGACAATTCTACAAAACTTCCAGGGTAGACATGGCGCAACGAGCTTGTGCCAAGTCTTCTACGATATTGTAATTTTGTGCCGCTCGAGCGTTAGGATTGAAAACAACTCTTTGAATCATACTCTTGGACGATCGTAATATTGAGTCTCAGGATGGCTTCTCAATGGTGAGAGAAGTTGATGGTACAATGAGATCAGTTAGGGTCGGAAGCTTTTTTAGCATTACTTCTAGTGGGTTCCTTCGAAGGGACCAATTCGTAAGATCACGAGTGAGTGTTCAAAATGATCATCTCGTTACGCACCATGAGAACATGCGCGGTATTCGATGGTTCCCCCTGGGCTGGGGGGGTTTGAGCAATCATCTGTTGGTTTTGAGTAGGAAACAGATCATTGAGGACTGCAGGAGTTGGTTTACCCCTAAGAAACTTTTGTACTTCATCTCTATGGGGACATTCTTTGGAGAAGTGGTCATATCCACACAATAAACAAGGATACTTTAGCTTCTGTTTCTGCTTGGTATCGTCATGAGTGCTCTTTTGTTCCTACTGGGCAGAAGACCTTTAGGGTTTCCCCTTGTTCTTCTTTTTGCTGCCAAACTTTTGAGATGAAGCTGATTGGATAGAATTCACCTCTTCAGTTAGAGCAGGAGTGGTAGATTTGGTGGTGCTATGGCGAGCTTGAGTCGATAATGGGGAGGAACCGTGAAGGTTGGATGATCCAACAGTGCTAGAAGTAGGCTGGGTGTTAAGGGATCCAATGATTCCATTAGTTTGGAGTCCCGTATGTGGTTTCACAGGGTCATTAACGTCACGGGGTGCGTCAGGAAAATATTAAACAAAGTGCCAGATTGAGTGTAGACTAAGTCCAGTACATGGGCACTTGCGATGGCTTGTTCTTCGGTGACAGCACCTCGCATGGCAACATCTCTTGCTATGGTAGGGATGAGGGATTTCGTAAACTAGTCTACTAGGAGTTTATCTGGAATAGGAGCTTTAATGAGACATCGTTTCCCTCGCCACTCATGGATATGATTAGAAATATGAGTGGCGGTATTCTGACGGAGCGAGGTTAAAAGGTCGGTACCAGTTTCATACCATATGGGTAGCTGGAAATGTGTCAAAAAGTTCATGGTAAGAGAACCAAAATTAGGAAAAGAATGAGGTGGCAACTCAATGTACCACTTGGCAGCCGAACCAGTTTCATACCATATGGGAAACTGGAAATGTGTCAAAAAGTTCATGGCAAGAGAACCAGAATCAGGAAAAGAATGAGGAGACAACTCAATGTACCACTTTGTGAGAGTCCTTTAAAACAAGCTAAGATGAATCAAGTCATCCATTAAGGAATTAGATGAACACGATAAATGGTAAGTCATCACGTGGCTTTTAGGGTCTTCACCCGGCTTGTTGTCAAATTTGGGGATATCAGACGGAAGTTTCACCCGAATTGGTGGCCAGTTAGATCCATGGTAAATATGATCGTTGGTTAAACGGGATAGGTCAAGCAGGTCAAAAGTAGCCAGGAAGGGCAGCTAAGGGTTAGGCTACGCATATTGATAATATGGATAAGGCATGTAAGGACTGGTATGATCGTAAGGTGTACCGGGAGGAAACTGGCCATAGGGGGGTGTGCCGCCCGGACCGTAAGGGGATCCGCCTCCATAAGGTGGTCCATTCCAATAAGGTGGGGTCCACCTCCACCACCGGGAGGGGGTGGAGGTCTGCCGCCACCACCGGGAGGAGGTGGGGGTCCATAACTATAATAAGGCGGCCCACCACTGCCTCCTCCTGGAGGGGGTGGTGGACCACCTCTGCCGCCAAAAGGATGGGGGCACCCACCACCTCCGCCGCCAGAAGGATGAGGGTCTCCACCACCGCTGACACCACCATAGTAATTAGGTACTCTACCGCCTCTACCTAGAGGGGGTGGTGGAACACCTCCACCACCTGAAGGGAAATGTCCTCCTCCACCATGATAGGGTGGTCCCCCGCCGCCTCCGCCAAGAGGGGGTGGTGGACCATTCCCGCCACTACCGGAAGGGTGAGGGATATTGTTGGTAAAATGAGGTGGGCCTCCACCAAGGTTACGTGGGGGCCTGCCACCTCCAGCAGGAGGTGGGGGAGGACTGATCGGGGATGGTGGTACTTGAGGGATAGTCGGTTGGGGTCCGTGTTGCAACACAGGTTGTTTCCCCCATAGAGTGTATGGATTCCCAGGATAAGGTATCCCATATGGTGCGTTTCTTGGATTAGATTGGCCTAGTGCTGGGTTAACAGAACCTGGATAAGCTTGACTCAATGAGGGTAGGCTTAGATTGTATGGCCCCCCAACATGAGATAATCCCATGGTGGATGGTCTAGCGGGCAGGGAAGGTCCAACGGAAGGTCTGTTGGGGATTCCACCACCTATGTTCTAGTTAGGAAGCGGGGGTTTCCCCCCAGCCACAACAGGTTGACCACTATTCAAAGGTTGAACCGACGTAGGTTGTTGACTAGCTAGCATAGTAATAACGTTACCGATGGGATAATCTGCAGGAATGGAATATCCTCCCCTCAAATTTTGAGGTAGGGGAGGAACTAGTAAAGTAACTTTGGTAGTAACAGGTGTGTTGGACTGTTGTCCTTCCACTGGTTGGCTCACTTGAGGTGTAGGACTAGACTCTTGTGAGGTTTGACCAGTCTTATTAGTGGTCTCGTGGTGGGAAGATTGTTCCAGTGATCCAAAAGATATCAGATGATCCAGGATAGGTCGGTCATCGAATCTTATTTGGAAGTTATGATTTCGAAACTCTTCAGAGCGTTGCTCAAGACTCTGTCTTCAAAGGTGATCACCCCTAAGACGTAATTGTTCCACACTTTCACGGACAGGGCCAAAAATCTCGGCGGGGTCAGGCCTATAGTAGGTTCTAGAGAGCTTTGGAGTAGTCTAGTTAGGTGGGGATGAGATGGAAAAATGAGCCATTGGGTGGTCTATAGAAGAGGTCCAATAACCTGGTGAAGGACCAACAACTGCTGTAGGGTCATCTTGGGGTCGGTTTATCCATTCCAACGATCCAGGTTCTCCTGGAATGATGAGAGAAAGGTCATGTGAAATGGGTATTTGTGCTCCTTCATCCTACGGGTGATGAGAGGCAGGTGAATCTGAAGGAGTTTGTGGAAACAAAAGTCCTCCAACATTTAGAGTGGGGTTTTCCACTTCAGTAACTACAACCGTGTTACGCTGATCCATTCTTACCCTTGAAATAACCTCCGAATTAAGGGGATATTCGGGTGATAAGTTTAAGATCCTACAGGATCTTCTCCAGGGAAAATCGACCAGAGCATCAGGACAATCAGCCAGGATGGTTGAAACAACGTTTCTCCTAAGGGAATGCTAAAAGAAAAGTAGTCTAGGAAAACCTACTCAAACTAAAGCAACAAGCAGACTTATGTGACAGTGTGGATTCCAAAGTCTGGAACCTCACAGGATTATCAAGGCATCGCAAACCGCAATATACTACAGGGTCCAACAATATGACGTGACAAGGAGGATTGGGACTGTACCCTTGCCTGCATACCCGATTACCTGGACATTACGTGCGTGGTAATCTCCTCGAGTGTTGTTCTCGGTGTATTTCTTTGTCGAGACGTCCAAATGGTTAACTCAGTTGGTTTCAGGTATCCTAGTGGTGTCCCCCAATATACGCAATGTACATGGGAGCTCAAATATGTAGTTGTGTTGTCTAATGCACAACCGTTCGGCAAGAGACCTTCTGATATACTACTGAGTACATGATACACCCTTCGATATACGCCAAGTATGGATTATGGTACTTGGTGGGTACATGAAGGAGCTCGATATACCGATAAGTACATGGAAGACTACAATACCCCCGGGATATAGTGCTGGAAAATAACGACAACTGCCACGCTTAACGACACCGGAACACATCTCTAACTTACACACAAGTTGTTAAAATTTTTACCTAGTTCTACCGTTAATTTTATCTTGGACGGTTAGGTGAATGCATGAGGTGAGTACATAATAAGAAGCATAATGCAAGCCCTAGCTACATACATGAAATATTCTTTTCTTTCAATGAATTCTAGCTATGGGAAGGAGAAATCTTTTTCTTTCTGTCGAGATTGCACAACACAATGCAACACAATCCCAATTCAAACAAAACTTGACTATGAAAGTATTCTTTTCCTTTTTCAATGAAACACAAAAATCACAACACTACTACCCAAATCACAACATTTTTTTCTTTTCCTTTTCAAAACGAGAATGATACTAGGCAATGGAAAGAGAGAATTCTAAGATGGATTATGCAAGCTTTTCAATTTCATTTTCAATGGCCCAAAAGCAATGAAAAATAAAACATGCACTTATCTTTCCCTAGCATGGAAACACTTTCGCAAAATTGGAAGCATAGCTTGAGTCTTTCAAGAAGATGAGCAATTCATATTTCAAGAAAAACACAAACGATTATACATTCATTCAATTTTCCAAAAGATTGCTAAACGAATCATTCCAATGCAAGAACGTTTTTCTTTCAAAAAACACTCATGAAATGATGGGAAGAAGCACTTATAGACTTTTCGATAGATGCATCAACGAATGAACTTGATAACAAATAAGCTTTCAGATCTAAATGAACAAAAAGAAAACACTACTTGCAGCACTAATACACTCAGAAAACTCAAGAAAAGACAAGCACTCAATCAAGCTGAAAGGCACACTTAACTCAAAACCAAGCAGTAGCAAGCAAATCAAGCAAGCAAAGCTCAAACAAAACAAATCTAAATGAGGTATGGAGGTTGATCTAATGCAATGACCAGATCAGGGATGGAAGGAAGGGAATGCAAGGGTGAACGGATGAAGGTGGAGGAAACAAGAGTATCCACCACTACCGGTCTTCACGCTTGTCCAAGATGGAACCCAAAATCAATCCAAATAGAACCAAACTCTCAAAACACAAATAAAAAATGGGATTTCTGGCTAGATTTTGCAGCATAGAGGGAGTTCATACAACAAACCGAAGTCCAGACTGTCAAATGGAGAGGGGATGCCTGCATGCCAAATTTTGACAAATCAGCGCACTCTGTGCTTGAACACATTGCGACGTCGCAGTTCAGTAATGCGGGAAGTACGACGACGTTGCAGTTTACCAATGAAAGGGATGCGATGAGTGACTAACAGGTAAAGGACAGAGATTAGAAATGACACATTGTCGCTCTGTTCCCACTGCCTAGGTGTGACAAGCGAAGTCTAGATTCAAAAATGAATCAGATCTCTCAGTAATGAACCATTGAATGCTTTGGGAGTGAGTCATATAAACTCAGAGGAAGTATATTAGAGTCTTCAATATGAAGATCCAACAGTGAAATCAACTTCAAGAAGTAAATGGAAAAAATAAAAAGGCTCGTGTCAAGCAATCAACTGAATATGACTCTTAGATTGACAACTACTGACCAGATTCTATATCTCCAGAGTGGAGTTGCCAGATTTGTTATCGGACAGTCCACTCGAGCACACGCGAGCAGAATCTCCCTAGCTTAAGGTGAGTCTAGAACAAATAGAACATACTACTAATGCATTTCCTAGATCTTCTTAAGGATCGAGTATTAGATGTCTTACCTTTCACTTTGCAATCCTTTCCCCTGAATGCTGCTCCATGTCTCACGGTCGTCAGATCCAAGCTGCAAGACCTGTCAAGACAAGAAACAAGAGAAACAAGTAAAAGGAATCTATACAATAAGAGATCTAAGTAAATAGTTAAGCAGCTAAGCTACTCAATATCATTACACACATGAACAATATTGGTGGAAAGCATTTGTATTACTGTAAAAAGAAAGAAGTACATAATAGAGATATAGAACTACAACCAAGGCTTAACGCTGCAGCCCTTCTCCAACAAAGCCAATTGCCATATCCTTCCAAGGAAGTATGAGTTCTTCAATAGGTGAGTGGAGATGTTCCAAGGGTGATTTCACCGGCATGTAGATACCATAAACTTCCTCTCCTTGGGATGGGAGTGAACTTCATTTAAATAGGACTAAGTGGATAGGATAGGTTGAGATATGATAAGAGAGGCTTAGGGGATCTCTCCAACGTATTAGGAACCGAGTGCCAGCTCCTCCAAGAGGTCAGGGATAGGGTCCCAAGTCAGCAAGCTTCAAGAAGAACCTCGAAGAAGCTATTTTTTCCATCTAACTAAATTCGTCGCACCCTGTAATGAGGCAAGGTGCGATGTCGCATGTTGCTCATGTGCAGCCTGCGACGACCTCTCAAAACCTAGCACAATTGGGTACAAATCCTCCCTAGGTGATTACTTAGTCAAGATATCTTCAAGGGTGTATACACTAAATCTTATGGTCGGTAGATTTTGGGTGTAACAAAATGCCCCCCAAAGCATGAAGCTGTTGATGATAGACAAGTGAAGTGCTTTGATAAAAGAAATGGAAATAGACTTGTCAAACAAAGGACACTAGTGTAGTACAACTGACTCTGAACTGACAATCTCATATAAAGTACAACATGGCCACCGACCAATACAGTGCAAATCCATAGTAGTAATGACCGACTGAACACAATCATGGCTACTAGACACAAGCGTAGATCCATGATTGGATGATAACATAGCCACAACCAATACAAATATGGATCCGTGTGATACAACTCAATAGAAACTCCATTGTGACCTAGGTAAAACATGACTCCCCAGGGTCTGCAAGTTCAACCCACAATGATACAAATCTATCCATGTGATTACAAATGTCTTGATATCGAACATGGAAGAAACCACTTGATTACCGGCCATTGATGTAAACCGTTAACAAGTGCGAGGGAAATCACCATTGATGTCAATGATTCCCAAGGTATCACAGTACATGTCATCAAGCGTGAATAGATGAGTTGAAGTCGAATGCAAGACAAAATATTTCAATCAAGAGTCAATGATGTAAACTCATGTTGAAAGCGAGGTAACTTGCCATTAAGGCATGCAGGGCCAAGGTATTTGATTGGTTTCTAGATTCAATCCTCGGATGAGAGGCTTAAGGGATCTCTCAGGGGCATTAAGAACCGAGTGCATTTTTTAACTCTATTAATCCTTTATATATGAATGAATAAAGGATTGGGGATTTCCTTGGACCAAGGACGAGGGAGACAAGGGCATAATGAATTCTACAAATCCTTAATTAGTAGGTCGAAATCCCATCATTTGGACCTTCATTTTTTCCAATGTATAAGGATTTTCACCCCTTTGTCCTTGACTAGGGAGGGACAATTAAAACTTTGTCACTCCTTGCAAGCCTACTAGGGAGTGATAATTACTACATTTTCCCTCTATGTCATGCCTTAGGGGAGCGATAATCATGTTTGTACCATTTGAGCTTGGACATCAAGTGAGGCCCTGCATAGCCACCCGGGGATTTCTTTTGCTTGCGATTACAACACTCAACCACTTGAGATAACCCACTAGGATTTTGTGTCACAATTTCTCCTTTGCTATTAATGGTATTTATATTATATAAATTTATGGAACCCCTTTTATTTTCCAATGGTTTACCCAACAATCAAGATCCTCATATAAAATTTTACTAGATATAGAGTAATTCCAGGAATGCTCTTCTCCTTCATGTTAATTATTGTATGCTTGTGTATAATACATAATTAATCAAGATAATGTTTCATCGAAGAAAAGAACTCAAAATACCTTAGAATATGTATTATAAATTAGTAACATTCATTATAAGTATTGATTACAAAACATCATTACCAAAATGTGTTATTTTATCTCCATGGAGTTTATTTGTGATTGAATTACCATATTTGTAGTCATCAAATATATTTTCATAAAGAGATTACGTGAGTAATGAGATAAATATAGAGAATAGTTTTTTTCAAATGTCTAATTTTATATCTTCGTAGGATAGGGGCAAATAGGTTTGAAGGGAGAAAAGGTAATGGTAGAAGAGAGGAAGTGGTTTGCTTATTCTTATGATCTATAATACTAGATATTAGCCTCCATTTTAATAACTTTAGTTGAAATAGTGGGTGCATGGATGGGTGACATGGTGTGGTTGGATAAGCAAGGCGGGAGTTATATGGAGAAGGGTATGATAGAAGACATCAAAGGAAGAAAAAAAATTAGAGGAGAAGATATCGAAACAAGAAATCAATTTAGTGCATAAATTGTACATGTGACATTAGTTGTAGAAGAGATCCAAGGTGCCTTATACAGAAGCATAACATCTCAAATAAGAATGGATATAAGACAAGAAAATTAATGTTTCAAATCATATCTAGTATTCACATCTATAGAACAAACAAAGTTTGTATATGGTCCCCTCTCTCATAAATCAATTGAATCTCTCTAACTATGCCTTTGCAAGTAAAATTATTTGCATAGAGACAAAAAAATTAGTACAATAAATGAAACTCTAATCATACAAAAAAACGGAGAACAAAAACAAAAACACAAATGATCATGAAATAAGAAGACCATATGAATCGAACCCTGGTTCGACTACAACTTTGAAATATGGAAGAGATATGTAGGGATTCAATCCTTATAGAGGAATGAGAGGAATTGGGAGTAATTATACCATTACAGATCATGATTCTTAGACTGTATTTTGATCATCGTGAAAGAAAATAAAATTTAAGATGATCCACATGTTGGTTAAATAATTTTTTAATATAAGGTTGTTGGGCCCATTTGCAATATAAAGGTCTAATAGAGATGCCTCAATAGGAATCTAAAGAAGATACTATATTCTTAGTGAATATATTTTGTTTGATACACTTGTTCTTGGAAGTTGCTTGTATTTTCCTTTTGCTTGTAGGCTCATCAACTTGGATCCTCAAGCTAGGAACTGGATCAACAAGGAGCATCGAGGACAACCCTCAGGGCTGAGGTGGGACATCTACCCCTTCTCATGCATCTGCTTGCTTGGATTGGCTTGTGTATAAACTGGATCTAGGATAAATTATTTAAACCATTTGTTTCTTTTCTATCTTGGGTTAGGTGTCTAGGGAACATGCTTTATCCCAATAAGAACCCTGTTTTATTTTCTATGTTGGGTTAGGTGTCTTAGAAAATGCAATGAAACAATTTGTAGATGTTGCAACAAAGTTTTGGTGTTCCGAATTGCACTTACGATATAATGCAAGTGCGATATATCACATATGAGATATAGGCTAACTAAGCTTAGCCTCAGTTTTGGGCTTGGGTTTGTCCGAACCTAGGCACAATAACGCATCTGCGTTATGGATTTCTGTTTCGGATGTGCATTTTTTATTTCTAAAGTGGCACTAAAAAGTGGAACCAACTTCATGCAAGGGGCCTTGTCATTCTCAAACACCATTGTTTCACCATCTTTGCTCCAGCATATTAAGCTCCAACTCCTTTTATTCTAATGATGATCCACTCCTTTCATTTTTTAAAGCTCCATATTTATAGTCCTCATAGTCATGAGTTTTTAATTGCCCACCAGACGTATTTCATTATCTTAATGCTCGGGCCACCATTTCACTTTCAGCCATTTTATTTTAAGAATCAGTCTTCTCTATTAACACTGTAGCCTTAATAATGAGAATGCCTTCAGTTCTTCAAAGCGATTTCTTTCCTAATTAGGGGATTGACTGCCAGCCTTTAGAATGAGAATGTCTTAAGTTTTAAGCAGTTTTGCTTTCCTAATTACCACCGCATAGTCATGTCTTAGTTCATCAATCTTAAACATCGGTTTTGCTTTCCTAATTAGCAAACTACGTTTGACAAGAACGTGGATTTGTCTATGCCGGGAAAGTTCATCTTCTGTTGGATGACAGTATTAGTGTCAATAAGCTTTTTGATACTAACAAATGCAAGGTTCCATTCAGCCATTATATCATTACTATAATATTTAAGTTGCTCATTTTCCCTGAATGTAATGAGATAATTGATTAGACCTTTACCTAAAGTTGAGAAAATTCAAAACATCATGATAGAAAACAATAGACAGGGAAATAAGCAACACCTGAAGTCATTCAATGTAAGAAGTTCCATTAGCTAGACGGAGATTTTTGGACTGATCTCTTTAAACACTTTAAGGTCATTACACAACATTTCAACAACTCTGAACAAATCTTTCCTGGATAATCATGATTATTTAGAATATATTATGTCAACTGTTATTAAGCATTGAATATTCTCTACAGAGTTTTATCTGTAACATTGAGCATTGGCTACACAACTGTATCTGCAAATTAATATACTAAAATTCATGAACCGAAAACAAAGATCAATAAACACAAACAACAAACAACTTTGGCAGTAATAAAGATCATACATAAACTTGAAAAAAGAATCATACACCCACCAAAATGAACATTAAAAATATCATACACCCAACAAAATTATCAAAATATGAGTAACCATGCCCCAACATTTAAACGCCCAAGCACAATTCAAACCCTACTACATGTGGAAATACCAAATGGCAATAACCATACCCCAACAATTACAAACATGAATTGGCAAAAGCCAACATTCGCGAAAGACTAAACACCGAAACATTCACGTCCACCAGTAAACCAAAAAGAGAAGAAGAAACCTGAAATCTGTAAAATATTGGTCCCCAAAAAGCCATACCTCTCAAGTACATCTAAATACTTCTGCTTTCTAATCTCGAAGAATATCTTCATTGAATTGTGATTTTGGGGGACATTAGTAAACCCGGAGAAGTATTGGTCAGCGTGATCAAAATTTTCGGCCATTATTAGGCCTTCAAAATAATTGAAGTCGAAAAATAACCCGGTTTCTTGTTCTAATCTGGCACCAGGACAGTGAGATCAAGCCTTCACGCATACACCATATTTGCAAAACAGATTGGAAAAGGCAAAAAAAAGCAGACAAGGCCAAGAAAACGAAATTTACATGTGAACAGCCTCTTCAAACTTCTCCTCGTTCAAAAACTACAAGACGAGTTGCACCAAATGTTTGCTCAAAGCCGCCATTATACTCAACAACAAAGATCTGTGAGCCTGAATTTCCTTAGCCAAAACTCCAGCCTTGAGGAGCTCTACACCAAGAAACAATGAGATTCCACCGTTCCCGGACACTATAATTGTGAGATCACTGGGCAACGAACCTAATGAAACTAAATTATCTTTTTCACGGATCTTGATAATTCTGGGGTCGTATAATTAAATGTGGTTGATCGCAGTGTGGTGGCAGTCAGCTTGCCTGTTCACCATCTCCACTGTGATCACAGTCATTGCCTGTCCACCATCTCCACCAGAGAATTAGATGTGCCGAGAGAGCCAGGAATCGGTCCGACTAACCATTGAACCTAAAGGCAAATTGAAATTGAAACGATTCATTTAACCCATTGAAGCGATCAAAGAAAAAACTGACCCTAGGTGGCAAAGGCTCTGATTAAAAGGCTGCATCCCCTCCAAACCACTGCATCCCCTCCATCCATCCTTAATCAGGTATTAAAAGGCTGCGATAGCCTCCCACTATAATTCTCATTGTAGCATCTATCGACGAATTAGTTTAATGTTTAGCTTCTTTTTCTAGATTGCACAAAGATGAGATAACTGTAATGTCCATATTGATTGTATAGCAGTCTTCCAAATTTGAAATAAACAATTATAAAGAAAAAATAATATAAGAAATAACTAGTAGCTGATGCATGGATAACTCGTAGCTTATGTATAGATAACTGGTAGCTGATGCTTGGATAACTAGCTTAGTGGCAAACTACTTCTTTAACTATAAAAATATGAGTGATAACATATAGGTGAGGCATAGACAACCAATGATTGCAAGTAAACATGGAGAACAAATAACATATAACTTATTTATAGCACTTAATTTGTGACATATTTCATGTTAACATGCCATAAATTAAAGTCTAATTACATAAATGAGAATATCCACTTATTTTCTTTTGGATATACCAGCATAATGTCAAAAGCTATAAGGACTATTTCTGTATCGACTCCATTAAACAAAAACACAAAAACAGCATTTATCTCGCTGAAAGACACTGCACTTTAAAGTCATTGATCAAAGAATTTACTGGAATATACCTAGTCCTCCTTACCAAATCCTACGAACGGGATGAATGGAAAGGGACAGAGTATTTTATTGGTGCCCGCAATTTCGTTTTCACTGTTTTATCATTGCTATATTATCGTTCGTTTCGGTTCTCCAGACTGATTCTCAGATATTGCTGATGTGTGAGAAGACTAAGGAATATATACGTCATAATGGACACAGCATTTCGATTACCGATTGGGGTATATATGTAATAAGCACGGTATATCCGTAATATCACATAATACGCAAAAACGTAGAGGAAAAGACATGACATCCCGGCGAGTCGGTTAAGAGAGAAGATTCATAGCATTGTGCGATATGCCTGCTTTATCTCGATCTTTGAACGCACTGATTACGTTTTCTATGAAGGTATATGCTTTAATATTATCATGGATATCCCTTGTGCTAAGCTGCATAAATACTCGCAATGATCCCTTGATCAGTATGAGCACTAGAACCAGGTAGCAAAATTATTATGATTTGTTTGTGTGGCGACCATTTGCAGTGCTACTCTCCTTTGGCTGGCAGGAATAAGGCTTATAATAAGAACGCCACTCTACCCATGACATCATCATGGATGATTATTGGTGGTGGCTACTCTATTCCACATCCGCCAAAGGAGAGTTGCCCTGCGATTGCTCCCTACAGTGTAGTGTCTGCCGCACGACTGTCACAGATGTAACAATGGCGCGTGTACTCGTAGACTACAAAGGGGAAAGGTATTTCTTACAGTAATTCTGATTATTCTTTACTTAGCGGACCGTAGTTGCGCATTACTATTACAAAATATCTATAACTTATTTTGAGCTAGACCTAATTCATAGAAACGGCATTGATCTCATCCAAATTTTAATAAATGTGACGCAGGCATTGCATTCACGAAGACGTGGAGCTCAACGATACAAGGTTTGTATTGGACATACTGCGTGCAATCCAAAAAGCCAAAGATTATTAAATTCTTTATCAGGTAACTGTTCTTTATAGACATGACCAACCTATTTCGTGATCTTTCGGTGAAAAAAGTTTGCGCCTAACCAAAAATAAGGTGGGATTAATTTTATCAAAATAATTGGTCTTATGCTTCGATTTCGTTGATCTATTCTTTAAAATAAAAATTATTACGATAATGTCTCTGTCGAAACTAATTTTTGAATAAGGAACATCATAGTATTTTGTGGAAAAAATAAGATTGAGAACAGGCAGAAGTTTGAAGATCCACAACTGCGATTTAGGTCCACGACAAAGAGGAAAAGGAAAATAAAGAAAAAATGTTTGTGGCCAATATGAACCTGTGCATCAGCATATCTTTGTTGCTAGAATGGACGTGGCTTGTATTCCAGATAACAAAGATACGTCATCCATTAATCTTTCATGATTGTGCGTGATCCAGTTGATCGAGTTTCGCTATGAAGGTACAGAATGTGTCATTCAAATAGTGTTCATTATTCTAATGAAATCACAATATTAGGTGTTTATATCTTAGAATTTGGGGTGGATTATCATGTATGTTTTTCCTATATTGAAAGAGGATGGGACAAGAGTACTACAGAGATTGATTTTATGATAGTTGTTCAAAATTCAAAATTTAAACAATTACAATAAAAAATAAATATAAAAAATAACTAGTAATTGATGCATGGATAACTCTTAGCTTCATCCATGGATAACACAAACAACCCATTTAATTAAGGAAAGAAACAGATAACTTAGAGAACATGTGATTACAACTAAGCATGGAGAACAAATAATAGATAACTTGTTCATGACACTTAACTTGTTACTTATCAATGTTATGACCATAAGTTAAATTGTTATACTAATATTTCATTTCACTACACATTAACAACAGTAATTATAATATTAATTAATCAATCAACTGAACAATAGTGTCAAATTATAGTTTTATACTTCATAAGCATTTTAAGCATTTTAATTTATTGAGGTTCTCAAAGGTACATATAAATTGTTTTTTTCTTTTGTAATGAGGCATTGTAAAGGAAGAAACATCAATTTTATTAGTGAATACATTTTAAGAGGTGGCTACGATGCTAAAGGAAATTATTCTCGGTGGAAAGTCATTTTGGAAGTTGGAATGAATATTATTTTTTTCATTTTGTGGTTAGGATTTTGAAGTTATTGGTTTTCTAAATATAAAATTTTCAAATGGCAAGTATACAAAGAAAAATATCGCAAAATGTTTAAATAATCCAATCAAAGACTATTTTTAAACATGAAGGAGTGATGAGCTTGTATTTTGACATAGGTTTCTCAAAGGATATTATATCAAATAAGATGTGTTGTATATTTGATATTTTTTTAAGATATTATGTCCGGAAGAAAGAAACCCATACTTTATTCAAGGCAAGACCCATGTTGTTAAAGGGCATGGTGATGCCCAACTACCATTTACAATGATTAAGAAGCTTATATTCAATAGTTTTTTTGCACTCTTGGTTTGAATATAAATTTGCTTCCTTACAATTAATCATATAAAAAATGTTAGCAAGTGAAAGTCTTGTCCATTGTTGGAATTAATTTTCAACCGCCACTTCATCCCTCGAGTCTAGGTTTCATGTGATGATCATACCTCGAGCCCTCTGATCACATGAATGTTAGTTGTTTTAGTTAATGCTATGTATCTTCACCGTGAAGCCAAATCGATAGATGTTTCTAGACCTCTGGTATGATCGAGAAAGTTCACCACTTGTATAAATGTATTATTTGGTTAATGAAATAAAAAAGGTCACTGTTTTGTGCACTTTGGCCCTATTGTATTCTGTCACAGGCAGCTTTGTTTTATGCAGAAGTTTTCTAGGCAGTCACCCACTCTATCCATTGTGCCTACTCCTTCAATTGGTATCAGAGCATATACCAAGGCGTCGAGCTTATTCTCCGCTATATTAGAATCCGCCAATATAATCGAAGGAGATGGCTATTGTGTGAAGGCAGAATTTCTCGGTGTTGAGTTTATTTCCACCATTTGTCCCCCTGGCAGAAGCCAGGATTTGTGAAGCTCTCTTTTATATAGATTCTGTCAGTGCCAAGATTGCCTGCTATAGAATGTAGGTTGTCCATTGTATCAAGACAGGGTCATTTTTCTCTGAAAGCAACCATAGTTCCTGGGTCAGCTACTATAGCAGTGTGTTCGAGCTACCGTTTCCTCTTGCAACTATTTTCTAGACCGTTGGCGCTTGTGGGTTGAAACCCCCGTCTAAAAAAAAAGGTTTTCCGGTTTACAGAAAACGGAGGCTGCAGTGTAAGCTTGTTTGTGATGTAAACAATTATAGAGAGTGCACTTTGGTTTATAGTTGAACTTCTATTGTCCGCATTATTTGCGTAGTGGTCTCGGTGTTTGTCTCGTGGGTTCTTTCCACTGAGGTTCATTTCATTGGGTTAAAAATGGTTAAAATTTGCCTAAGTCTGAATTGATTGGCAGCACTACCGCCGCTGGAGACATGTTTTGATGTTGGATGGACTTGTCAATCCTCATGGGTGCTGGAGATCTATTGTGTGCGGCTGGGACCTCGACCTGTGAGAGAGATGGACGGTTGTGATAATATGTGGAAGTCACAATTTGCTAATCAGAGTTGCTGTCTTGAAATGGAGATTCCAACAACCATTTGAGCATGTGCTCCAGTGGTTTGAGAAGTTGGGTGCCCCCATGTCCTTTAAGGACTCGCTGCGACGGTAAGAGGGTAACCCTCCAGCTGTAGCAGGAGAAGGACGAAGCACATAGTGGCTTAGTAGAAGGAGCCTCTCACACTGAAGGGGCGAGGTGGTAGCAATAGTTTTGTTTGTAGTTGTGTGCTGCCCGTAAGGAAATTTGAAGGGCTGTAGCCTTGGTAGAAGTTGGAGCCCATTATTTGGTGCAGAGGGTCGTTGTGTATGCTAGAAGAAGAGGATGAATTGTTGAAAGAGTTGGAGCCAGAAGGCTGTGTGTGCAAATATCAAGGAGATTTTCCTAAAGGGAAGTGATATCGAGCAAGGGTAGTTAGTCATGGATTCTAATGTGATACGTGAATGTTGCAGTACTGGTTATGTTGCACAAGTTGAGAGCAATTCTATATATTATGCACCGAAATATGATGAAGACCACCTTACTGAAGAGGAGCTTATTACATTTGAGCAGGAAATGAAACTGATATATAAGTTGTTGTTTGCAAGAGATAACCTGCTTGGGCATGAAGACCAAGTGAATGAAATTCCAATTGTTGTTGCAATTGATGAAGAAGTTGAGTTGAAATTCATTGAGGAATGGCTTAAAATACCCATGCTTATTGAAGCCCTTGTAGCAGTTGAAGATGAGAAGAATGCAACCATGGAGGTTCCAAGTGTAGCAGTGCAAGCTGCCAGAAAGAAAAAAAATGAAGAAAATAATGTTTTATTAAACATTTTAAGTTTGTTTATTTGTTCATGTTTTGATTGTAGTCTTAGAGTTTCAAGAGCTAAAGTATTGAAGTTGCCATGCAGCATAAACAAGAAGACTAAAGTCAAGATGAAATTCATGAAGAATCCAGTACATAACTGGTTCAAAGTTCTGCACCGCTGGAAAATGAAAAAGACAATGGCCTGGTGTTTCGATGAAGAAAATGTTCAAGAAATTTTGTAGTTTTTGTTGTTTCAAATTTGCTGTAGCAATGTTGTATGGCTTAGTAATTTGAAGTCTTGTTTTTTGGAAGTGATGATGTTGGCTGAAGCAACTATTAGATGATAGATGATGTTCATGTTTGAAAAGGTATTCGGATGATCCACGGTTGCCATTTTTGTTGTCGACGTTTCGAATCCCAAGCTCGATTCATCATCAGGACAGAATACGTTGTAAAAAGTTGCTCACCTGCGTATAAATAGTTAGGGATGCCTTCTCATCTTTTCATCTTTTCGTCTTCATCTTCTTCATCTTTTCATCTTCAAGATGTTTTAGCTTCAGCACCAAAGTACTAAAAATTCATTCAAAATTTTTTATTCATTCATAAATGTAAACCATTCACGCTTGAGACCCTAATTCTAGAAATATCATCTTTGATTAATTAATAATAATCATTAATAAAAAGGGGTCTCATTGGTCGTTAATTAATAATTGATTATTAATAAAAGGCATCACTTCTAGAAAGATATGACAAGTGTAAAAAATCATCAAAATATACTTAATAATTAAAAGATTAACACATTTAAAATAATCAAGAAAAATTATTATTAAAATCATTAAAACGTATAATCTAAGGATATGTCTCATTAATAATCAATTATTAAAAATAATGGTCCAATGAATAATTGATGAATGACAAGTGTAAATAATCATCAAATTATCCTTGATAATTAAAAATTAACAGATCTAAAAATAATCAAGAAAATTTTAAAAATCATTAAAAAATATAATCCAAGGATAATTAAATGACCTTTACAATAGGAAAAATAAAGCTATATAGTATTTATTTCTCTAAAGGTCTCAAAATCAACACGTCTCATCAATTATTAATAGTTAATAATTGTTAATGGTCCTTATATAAACAATGAATGAAAAATTAATGATAGTCTTTATACAAAAAAACTCACATATGAAATGGAAAAGACGAGTCGGAGGCTAGTGATACTGACCAAAGAATGTGAAAGTTATAGAAACATACCTGATTTTATCCATTACCTTCCTTGTTTACCAGAGGTAGCCATCTCTCGCTTATTTCAAGTCCCCCGTCTCTATTTAGGTTGTTCGGGTGCTTTATGATTTCCAAGGCCTCTCTCACCCTTCGTTTGTAGTAGTGGTCCTCCACCGCGAGCAACTCCGTGTTTTCTAAGCAGACCTGGTGTTTTGTTTTTAGGGAATGCTCTGCGAGTGCGGAGGTGTTTTTCCTCTCTCTTCTTATGTCCGCTCCATGCTCTTTCAATCTAGTTTGAAAATATCGACCTGTCTCCCCTATATAGCTCTTACCACACGAACAATTTACCTTATACACCCCCTTATACTGGTGCCAATCAACCTTATCTTTCACCGACCTCATTTTCTGTCTAATGGTTTCCATAGGTTTGAAGGAAGTCCAAACATCTTTTTTCTTCAAAACCCTTGCAATTTTGTAGCCTTGTGATCTTTGTGATCTTTGTGATCTTTGTGTGATCCTCCGCCATTGATGTGTGTTTTGTTGAAGTCTGCCACATGCGGGGAAGGAAGAGTGTAGAGTGAGCCTCCTCCTTCATTATGCTGTTGAGAAAGGCCTTTGTAACAGCAGATCTTCGATAAGTCTCTCTAAGAAATGAGAGTAATCTGATGATGAAGATTCGTAATCCAGCAACAACATTTAGAAGAAAAATTTGAAGTGTTTTTATTGTAACTACATGTAAGAAGACTAGGTGAGACTTTAGACCAGCATGCCATGATTTTTGTAAACTGTGTGTTGGAATGCGGCTGTTGAAATTAAGGGGGAGGGTTGGAATTAATTCTCAACTGCCACCTCACCCCTCAAGCCTAGGTTTCACCTGATCATCATACCTCGAGCCCTGTGATCAGGTGAATGTTAGTTTTTTTAGTTAATGCTTGTTGGGCTTGGCTCAAGTAGCGCATTTTTGGCAAAATAGTTTTGGAACTGCGAAGTTGAGCGCAGTTTAGCTGGAGGCTTTTTGGAAAAGACAGTTTTTGGGAGCTGCACAACATTGGTAGGGTAACGAAGCCAGCGCTGTGAAGAGCTTGATCCGTAGGGATCTAGCAAGGAAGAATGTTGGATAAAAACCGGTACATATTTCGGCAAGACCATCGGTGGTCTATTTTTGGTTAAGAGACTCCATGATTACCGAGTAGATGGGTAAGGAGTATCACAGAAGGAAAGCGACTAGTTACACGAGCAAAGGAAGCACGATGTGAACCTGCCGCATAAGGCCATTCGAGAAGGAATGACCGAGTGAAAGCGACGACAAGCGTGCAGTCAAAAGGGAAGGCTGAAAGCGATGTGACCATGTGCAGAGGATGGCCACGATGGAGGAATCGCTATCAGAGCCTAACAGTCCAGTTAATTGAAAACCATGATAGTTTTGGGAAACCTTAGGGGTTTTGCCTATGCATTATAAATACACGACCTATGGGCATGATCTATAAGAAGGAACATTTTGTATGGGAAAGGGTAATGTTCGTTGTTTATCTCACATCTCCATTGTATAATATTGAGCAACACTTGTTTATTTTTTGAATGCTATTGTAAAGGCTCTGCAAGCTGCGTGCGCAGAGGCCTATTGAGAGAGAAGAGAGTCTACAGTTGAGTGCGCAGACTAGAACTGTTGTACCCTTCCCAAGATAATATAACAACAGTTCCTGTGGACATAGCTCCCATCCTGGGGGTGAACCACGTTAAACTCTATGTTGCGTGATTGTTGATGTGTTCGCACCTGTTGATTTGCTTACAATGAAAGCTTAAGATCTTGCTTATCAGTTTATCTGCTTTACTTTTATATGTATTTGCCATAAAGAATGAGATGGGAATACTATGTTAAGTATCGAATATATGGTTGAATGTTAGATGCACGAGTATTTCTAAGCTTGTGAATGCATAAGTCAGTCGGATAATCACTTAAGTAGGTAGAGTCCGCGCAGTGCGACTCCCTTGAAGTGCAGCACCGAAAGTGCGTAGTATATTGTGTTTTGTCATGTTGCACGAGTCATAAGATAAATAACCTAAGGAAATTGATGAATGGATAGGGAATCCTAAGTAGAGCCACCGAAATTGGTTAAGTCTGAACAAGAAGCGTAGTTATCAGTTGCATTGTCCTGTCGATGAAAGTTCATCGGACATCGCATAGTCCTTGGATGTATGATAGAGTAAGTGTTGACCGCGAAGGAGTTAAGCTTCGCACAGTATTCAGTTCGCAGCGCGAGTCCCATAGCGCGTTGTTCATCATATCTGTTTATGCACTAATCACCTGGTTTTGGAAACCAGATTCCGTAGCCCCCCCATAACTTCGCCTCAGGTGAGACCTCAGTCTATTTGCAGATTGTTTCCGAAAGGGCTGGTGAAAAGGGGTTTTGTTGGTTCCATGAATTGCGAAGAACCTGGGTCTTTGTAGAAAACCTCACGACAGTTAAGTAAGCCAACAAATGGTTCCGTTACCGGGACAAGAATCGGTGATGAGTTGTCATGCTTGAACTAGTGATGTGCTCAGAAGAAA
This sequence comes from Larix kaempferi, assembly GCA_027924585.1. NCBI lineage: Eukaryota > Viridiplantae > Streptophyta > Pinopsida > Pinales > Pinaceae > Larix > Larix kaempferi. Next base: position 25,346,427 of record BSBM01000435.1, on the reverse strand, counting down.
AGGTTCCGTTGATTGTAGAAATTTGGCATCTAGACAAGAAAGAGATCTAGGCCTGGTGTGACAAGATAGAAAGAGACATCGCAAGGAAAGAAAATAGACATCCGCATCTTTTTGACATAGATTGGTTGAATAAATAGCTATGGAAAGATACTCACGAGATTTTCTGTTCATCTTTTGAAAACAAGTTGCACGAGTGGTTATCGAGGCTCACGGAGCAGAAGAACTGTTTCCCGCCTGAAGTACTAACTGAGTGGACCTCGAAGCTCATTATGAGGCTCAAAGCAATAGATAGTCCATTTTCGAGAACAGTCGACTTTTGGGTTGACAGTATACTAGAAGGCTTCGTGACAGAGTTCACTGTGGACACACTGAAGTCCAACAACGCAACTAAAGTAGAGTTTTTCAAAGGTTTCATAGGTAAGTGCCTAAACAATTTGAGTTTATATATTAAAATGCTTTTAGCTGAGAAAGGCGTTTTAAGAATGCAGTAAAATTCCTAGAATATTTTGAATCTGTAATGGTCAATAGCATTTATAGTGATTCTGACGAAGAGACACATAATTTGAGAAGTGGAAAAAGATATAAGTATACCACTAAGAATACCTCCAGTAAACATGGACTCTGCGTAGACATTGATTTACAAACTTCGCCTGATAGAAAAACCGCACCTCTATCAGCCACCTATCAGCCTATTACTCTGCAGAATCCGTTGGTTGCAAGTACCGCACCTCCTATTTCTCAAAATCCATTAGTTCAGACACCTCCTATTGTTAATACTCCTAATCCTCAGAGCATCAATACTAGCAACACCACGGGAGTAAGAACTCAAACTATCCCAACTCAGAATATTTCACTTCAAAACATTCCGCACAGTAATATCCCTAACACCACTTAAAACACTGCGTAGAACCCTGTACCACCTAGGAGAAGGATGACTAATGATATTAAGATACCGATATTCAAAGGAAGGGGTCTAGAAGACCTTGAGCAACACTAGTTTCTATGTGAAGTCGTGTGGAGTGTTAAGGAGGCTTAGGATGATGCTGTGAAGAGAGCGCAACTCGCCACCACATTCAGAGATAGAGCCTTGAATTGGTTCATGAAGTACTCTCAGGGACATAATAGAACCTTAGTGGAGATTGAGGCTGTACTGTTGAGTGAGTTCAGTAAACCAAAGTCAGAATCCCAATGTATAACAAAATTAAAGGAAATTAAGCAAAAACCTAATGAGACAGTTTGGAAATTTGACCAGAAGTTTAAGACATTGTTGGACCAAGTAAGTTTCATCATAGCACCGCAACAACACCAAGAATGGTTTATAGTTGCGTTGTTTCCCCATATCAAACTGCCGTTGATGCAGCAGAAAGTGGCTTCGCAGGAAGAATCCTTGGAGATTGTGATGAAGCTAGAAGCTTCACCTATAGGAGAGACTAGCACTGGAATGTCCCAGACTCAGACTCAGCTAGCTACCCTGACAATACAACTACAAGACATGAAGAAGGGAAAAGAGTAGAGACAAGAGGTCTGGTCTACAGTATGCAAAGGAGAAGGGCACACTAGAGAGAATTGTCCTTTATTTTAGGACTACCTTCACATTGGAGCACCAAATCCACTAAAGCAGAATCAAGCACTATGGTGTGAAATCTGTAAAATGCGAGGACACCGGCCTGAAGACTATTATATGATACAGAAGTTTGTCTGAACTCTGAAGAAACTATATTGCAACTTCTGTAAGTTAGTTGGACATGATGAATCCAACTGTAGAGCATATGAGCTCATGCAGGAAAGAAAGTGAGACATGGAGCATATGTGTGATATTGGCCTATAGAGAGTCCAAGAAGCAACTCCACAGAAGCAAGATAATGCGCAGTATGACCAAGGCACATACAGAGGCCATGGAGGATTCCGCAGAAGAGGAAGAAATACTGTCCCGGGACAAGGAAGAGAAAGAGACCAGATGATCTGTTACAACTAGGGCTAGGCAGGTCACTTATCTAGAGATTGCACCAATGAGTGTACTACTTGTAATTATTGTAAATATTTCGATCATATTATTGACAACTGCCTAGTGTTAGTGGAAAAAATGCAAAAATGCAAAAAAGAAAACAAGACATACCTAACCTAAAGATTCGGCTGATCGCAACAGAAAGAAGGGCTGCGGATCCAAATATTAATGTAGTGACACGAAGTGGCGCTACCATAGGGGGAGATAGACAAGAAGAATCTTTTACTTCTAGAAAATTTGAAACTAAGCATACCCCCGTTGAAACAATCTAGATCAGAAAATCCACTAGAAGGCACCTACCTTCAATCTAGAGAAAAATAAAGAAGTCTTTGAAGAAGCATGGGAAATTTTCAAAGAGCCAACACCTATGTCACCAAGAATCTCGTTGTGCAGGGAAATACTACATATATAGGATATGCTGGTAGCTTATGGAAAAACATGCCACGCAGTAGAGACAAGCACCTCTGTTGGGCAGTTCCTACGGAGCTGCATGAAGTTACTAAAGAGCGCAGATGCTATAGTGGAATTAGAAAAAATGCTAAACCAATATGAACCACGCAGTGAGAAAGATACTGCCGAGAGCACAGTTCATTAGATTAAGAACCATAAGAGAACAGGCTAGGAAATGAGGCTCAGTGCATAGATAGGATACTATGAGATGGATGGGATCATCCTTGATCTAGGATGTGAATTAAATGTCTTGACTAAACAGACATGGCAGCAGATGGGATGACCAAAGTTGTTATTGTGACCCATATAGTTGAGAATGGCCAACCAACAGAAAGTCATACCTTTTGGAAGGTTAGCCAATGTTATTGTTGACATTGATGGAGTGCGAAGTCATGTAGACTTCGAGGTTATTGAAATAATAGATGATAGTCAGCCTTATCTAGCACTATTGGGTATAGAATTGGAAATGGATAACCTCTCCATCATAAACTTAAAACAAAGAAGATGATCTTTGAAGGACAGCATCTCAGGGTCATCGCACCATTGGACCCTTCAGACGAAGAAAGATACAGTGAGCCGATTCAGGAAGAATCCAAATCACAGGATATTGATCACCTTTACAAGATCACTACGAATCAAGATAACTATGTTAATCCTATGGTGGATGGACCACTTAGTTGGCAATGCGATAGTTCTTGTATCTCAGACTCTGATGCAGGAGTGGAGAATTGGAAAAGTCATATGCATGAAGTATTTGCACAAAGATGCACGGAGATTACAATGTCATTGCACTGGATTGGAAGAGAGGTAAGTCCAATACCCACATATGATGGTTCATCTAATATTTACTCATTTATCCATGAATATACTGTATCAGTTGCAGCTGAACATCACATACCAGCATTAGACATGGCACTGCGCAAGACACCTGCCATATGGTGGGTTGCGCATAAACTGACATTGACCAAATGGGAGCAGTGCAGACATTGACATTGAAATATGTTCACAAGCATGGGAGGAGAGACTATAGGCAGAATGGGTTCATCTGTTTGTGCATACATTTGAGGAGCAGACTCCGAAGAAGTTGAATCTAGACATGGAGTTGCACAGAGGAACTGCAGATTGGCTTATCCTCACTGCGAACTTCTAGAAGACCTTCAGCTTTGAAGATGACAGCCCGAGTATAAATGAAGCTTTGCAGATCATTAAGGAAAGCATATTCAGAGTAGAATTCCCAAGTGTAAACGAGGAATTAGAGGAACTCAAAGAGAGAGTGTTTGAAGATATAAAAGTACATGTGAACCTACAGCCAGAATGGGCCAGAATGATAGAACATGCCCTCAAATGCTATAACCTCACTGAAAATGGCGAAGAAGAAGAAGAAAGCGATGAGGAGGATCCGCGCAATGTCAATATACCTGAGTCAGAGGGTGCGCACGGTGTAGAGGGACCTCCACTGGAAAGTCCAAACATTAGTGGACCCGTGAAAAACGAGGAAAGTGAACATTCGCACAAGCAAAGAGCCAAAGTTCACATCTATTGGGGACTACTAGGATGATCAGACGGTTGCAGAGATCGCAGACCTGCTACATGAATATCAGTATTTATTTTCGACGAATTTTACAGAAATAAAAGGTATTTTAGGTGACTTAGGGGTTATGAAAATACCTCTCAAGCCAAGCGCGAAGCTTGCTCAGCAAAGGCCCTATAGACTGAATCCTCGATATAAAGAAAGAGTCAAGGAAGAACTTGACAAGATGCTCGATGTGGGGATCATTAACTCGATTGAAGAATCAGAGTGGATAAGCCCGATGGTTATCCAGGACAAGAAAACTAAGGGTGAGATCAAGATCTGCGTGGATCTCAGGAAGTTGAATGATGCTTCGCTGGATGACCCATTTTCTACTCCTTTTATAGATGGAGTGCTAGACAATGTTAGAGGAAATGAGATCTATTCATTTACTGATGGATTCTCTAGCTAGCATCAAATAAGGATTGATCTAGCAGATAGACACAAGACAACCTTTGCTACTGAATGGGGCTCGTTCTAGTATATAGTTATGCCCTTTGGCTTGAAGAACGCACCTGCCATCTTTTCTAGAGTTATTGTTGCATCATTTAAATATTTCATGCATAGATTCTTAGAAGCATATTTTGATGATTGGACTGTCTTTGGTTTGCTGAAGAACCACTGTGAGAACCTCAGAATGATGTTAGCTAAGTAAAAACAACATCAGATTTCCTTGAATTTGAAGAAATGTGTTTTCTGTGTACCCTATGGTATTCTGTTGGGACACATATTATGTAAACAAGGTTTGATGGTTGATCCTGCTAAGATTGCAGTAATTGTGAATTTACCTGCCCCAACATTAGTAAAGCAGCTTCACACCACATTGGGGCACACAGGTTATTATAAGAAATTCATCAAGGGTTATGCGCAAATAACTGTGCCGATGGGGAAACTGTTGAATAAAGATGCGCAGTTCATCCGAAACGTGGAATGTGAGCAAGGATTAGACACATTAAAAGAGAAAATGCTAAATGCGTCGATCCTTGTTTTTCCAGATTGGGACAAACCGTTTCATGTACATGTTGATGCTTCATGTATAGCATTGGTGTTGTACTAGCACAACTAGGAGAGGGAGGTATTGACCATCCCATTTCATTTTCAAGCAAGAAGCTCTCATCTGCTGAAAATAATTATACGACCACTAAAAGAGAGGGTATAGATATGGTCAATGCACTGCAGAAATTCAGGCACTATTTGCTCGGTGTGCAATTCTCTATGTACATTGACCATTCAGCTTTGAAGTATCTGGTTAATAAGCCAGTGTTACGGGGGAGAATCTGCAGATGGTTGTTACTCTTCTAGGAGTATGACTTTGAAATTGTAATTAAGCCAGGCAGATTAAACTTAGGACCTGACGAGCTCTCAAGGATTAAGTCAGGTGAACAACCCACCAATCTAGAGGATAGTTTTCCTGACGCGCAGTTGTTTGATATCCACATCGTAGATGATTACTATAAATACATTGTCTATTTCTTGACTACTGGGTTGGCACCAACAGAGTTTACTACGTAGTAGAAGAAGTAGCTGGTAATAAGAGCAGCAGACTTCACCATAATCGTGGGATAGTTATACAAATTGGGGCCGAATGAAGTACTATGTAGATGTCTATTAAAGCACGAGAAGCCATTCATACTAGCTGAGGCACATTTAAGTGTATCAGGAGGTCACTACGTAGGAAGAGCCACTGCGCAGAAGATATTGCGAGCAGGGCTATGGTGGCCTACCATTCACAAATATTCAAAAGAACATTGTCAGAACTGTGATGTCTATCAAAGGACAGGAAGACCGTCGCGAAGAGATGAAATGCCATTAAATCCATAGTTGACACTTCAGGAATTTAAGAAATGGGATATTGATTTTGTGGGACCCATTAACCCACAGGGAAAATGGACTGGTGCAAGATATATTATCACTACTACTGATTATCTCACCAGATGGGTAGAAGCAAAGCCAATGAAGGATCGTATCATAGTCACTGCCGTGCAGTTCATCTTTGAGAACATCCTTACTATGTTTGGCTCCCTGAAGATTTTGATTAGTGATCAAGGCACTCATTTTTTGAAAAGAACTATTGAGGTCTTGACTGAAGAGTTCCACATTCATCATCAGAGGAGTACGCCGTACCATCCTCAAGCAAATGGAATTGTTGACGCTTTCAACAAAGTATTAGATCATGCACTGACAAAGATATGCAATGTGAATAGGGATGACTGGGATCTGCGCATTCCAGCTGTGTTATGGGCGTACAGAACTAATTGCAAGAAATTGACTAGACACACACCTTTTAGGTTGGACTATGGACAGGAAGCAATGATTCCTATGGAGTACATTATTCCCAGCTTGAGAATAGTTGCATTTATAGGCATGAAAGATCAAGAAGCACTAGAAGAAAGGCTTCTACACTTGGTTAGATTGGATGAAGATCGCTTCATCGCAGGATTCCACAAGCAAGTGCAGAAAAAGCATGGCATGATTGCCATATCAAGAGCAAGTCCTTTCAGGTAGGTGATCTAGTCCTCCTGTATGATAGAAAATTTATGAAATTTCCTCGAAAGTTTAAGATGCATTGGCTTGGTCCATATACTGTTGTACATGTTACTAACGGTGGCGTAGTTCAGTTAGCCACGTTAGCTAGAGACAATCTACCTGGATTAGTCAATGGAAGTAGGATAAAACCCTATCGGGATAGTCCTACTTCATAGAACCCTTTGTAGAATGAAGCCGCGAAGTTTTAAAAAAAAAGAATAAGAAAAGAAGAACCACACAGCTCCAATGAAGCTGCACAGATCCAATGAAGTAGAGAAGATGCAATGTTCAGAACCGAGAAGCTCGACATGGAAAACTAAATGCGCTGGAGTAGTGATGGTCCACCACACAGTTCAACGCAACACTCCAAGAAATTAGCTGTTAGAATGTCAGTTGGAAAACTAGCCGTTATAGATTTATTTTGCCAACGACCGCTTGAGCATTTAACACAGAAATAACTGTTCTGACGCTGTTAATGAAGGAAAGGACCCAAATACGCGGAGGATTTGGCCAATGGACATGTCATTTAATGATTAAGGATTTAAGTTTTCTGTGGTATGATTAAGGATTTAAGAATTTTCTAGCCGTTGAGGGGCGCGGCTGGGCCTCACTGCGCCTATAAATATCGTTGCATTTGGACTCGTGGGCGTTACCGTAACCCTGAAATTTTCCTGCGAGGCATACTTTAAAATTGTTTACAGCAATCCCTAAGTGATCCTGTTAGTTTGTTGAGCAATTATCCAGTGAATGTCGTAAATTTCATCCATTGAAGAAGAATTCACAGTCAAGGAGACTGTGAAGGTGCTTCAATATGGAGGGATTGAAGCGTTGATGAGATACCCTACTAAGAAAGTTGTTACAGAGCAAGGACAGGGTTCAAGACGATCACCAAGACATACTACAGTTATGCAAGATAAATGCAAAGGACCAATAGTGGAGAAATCGAAACCAAAGCTGATGAGCTCCACAGAACCAGAACTTCTGTTGGGTGACAAGGAAATAGCACTTAAGCTAACCCCTTAGTATATCTCACCGCATGTAGAGGATGCATCGACCATTAAGCTGCTAAAGAATAAAAAGTACGAGATTTATCTCTCACTTATCTCGTAGCATGTGAAGATAGAAGGGAATCTATTGGGAAAGATTACAGAATGTAAGTTTGAAGACTTCGACCTGCTTCAGATGCAGAAAGACCCAACTCAGCCAAATTTTTTGAAGTTTCAACCAGATTAGTACATGTGCTGGAGGAAAGATGTAAAAGAAAATTATGTGTTGGTCGCACAGAACTAGTTATCCAGAGTAGTCGAGTTAGGGTTGCTCAACCTGTTGAGGATCCTGCACTTCGACCGAACGCCAGAGTTGAATGCGGTAGTGTGCACTCTGACGTCGCACACTCACCAAGGATATCTTTGGCTTGATCATAATGTCGACTTGAACATGGACCTGATCCATCACATCACGGGGTTAAGCAAGCGAGGCAAGGACCCCAAGTAGTTCTTTCAAGGAAAAAACAGGGACAAGGAGGTCACTGCAAAGATGAAGAAATCACACACTGTCGTGAAAGGAAACAGAGGCTTCATTATAGACAACGAGGCTACGCGGTTCGTAACACAACTGCTAGCAAGGAATATTTTGCGAAAAGCAAGACCCACTAAAGTACCCACTAGCGCAGAGCTCCTTGGGGCAAAGGCCATGACGGGAGGAAGATTTAATTGCTTTAAGTACCTGTTAACTGAGTTTCTGGAAGAATTGAGTGATACACAGACACATGGAAGCAATTTACACTATACCTTGTTGATAGTGTTGATTGCATTTGTAGGATGGAAGGACCCAGAGCATTATGTTGGGTTGGTCACAAAAAAACAATGATTGTAGAGGAGCCTGTTATGCCAACATCTGGGCCAATTTGATAGCAGAAAGACAGCTCGTTCCAGCTGAAGTCTTCTACATGTACTACAAGCAGCTACGTGAAGTCATTATTTCCAAGCCACGGATATAAAAAGAGGTAATGGCTAAGTATATTCGCATTGTCAATTTTTATGCTTCTATGCATTCTATCATTATTGCAATAAATGCTTAGAAGAAGAACCCTGAATGGTTCCAAGGAATATATCACATGAATGAAGAAGACATCGACACCATTATGAAGGAATGGATACCTCACTTTAAAGTTGGACCTGTAGAGATTGAGAGTGACTCTGAAGAGATTAATCCCATACCCATACCTATTGTCGAAGAGCCGTGGTCAGGAAAGAGAAAGGAAACTGAGAGTTCTTCGCAGGAGAAGCCCCCAAAAAAGAAGCAGAATGTTGTTAAGGAACAATCAGAAGCCAAGCTGCACAATGACGATTACAAGATGATTGCATCCATGGTAAAAATGCAGATGGAATACTTGATGGCTGCCAAAGATAAAAAGGACAAGGCGATTCAAGAGACTTTGCAAAAGAACCTCACCACGCTGCAAGGTATAACAGAAAAGTTTGAGCAAGTACAACACAGCTTACCCTTGCCACGAGATTCAGAATCAGAAAGAAATTCAGGGGGCACTTCGCAGCCGAAGACAACGCCTCTAGCCTTGTCCTTGCCACCAAAGTCCCGCATAGTCCAACTTGACCCACTAAGCATAAAGTTACTGTGCGATCAGTTGGCTTCAGGCGCGCAGAACATAGAGCCTGTGGACGTCGACATTGCGATGTTGCCACTAGAGGGCCTACACAATCTGCACTTGTAGGTTGTTGAAGAGATCCATGATCGAAGTCTAGTCACTATGACCCAGCACCATCTATTGCATGAAAATTTTAAACAGTTGCAGGAATCAAGCTTAAAGAGGGCCATGCAACTTCAATATGAGCACAACCGCCAAATGAGATTAGAGCATATGGTCACTTCGGTAGCCATGGAGATATCGGAATGTGACGAGCAACCAGAGCCAGCGGACACTATCCTTAAGATCGACAAGGTGGTCAGTGATCTTAAGGCTGAGATGAAAGACATGGATACTAATTACCAAGCGAATAACGCTTCCTTGGAAGCGCAGAATCAGCCGAAGACACCACCGAACCAGAAAGAGCTTAGAGCAAAGGAAGTGCAAGCTGCAGCAGACAATATAGCCAGTGAAGTGGCTATGTGCCAAACATTGTTGGACAAGGCGACAAAAATGTTTACTGCATTGGAAGACGACCTAGAGCTGTTGGAATTCCAGAACACTATGAAGGAAAAACAGGCCCACTTTGAAGCTCTTGGCGCGGAGGTGAAGGCCCTACAGCCAAGAGAGAGACTAAAAGGATATCAGGAAGTCAGAGAACTGAAGAAGGTACTTCAAGTATTGAGAGAAAGGGAGACTGAAGTTGGAGATAAAGCGCAGTCTCTATACGAGGAATCACATGAACTAACACAAAGGTTAGAAGCAAAGTTGAAAGAGCTCCGCAAAGCGCATGATTCAGTCATAGAACACACTGAGAATGACATAGAACCAGACGTGTTAGACACTATCAAGACTATTGAAAAGGATGCCAAGGATTCAGTTGCAAAGCTGAGTGCAACCTATCAAGAGTTCATGGCTAAGTTAGTTCCGCAGGAAGAAGAGAAACTAGGCGAACCAGAAGTTGAAAGTGGCTCGGGGATGAGCCACATGTAAGTGTTAGGGGCCTATTGGGCCTAGCCCAAGTAAGGCATTTTTGGAAAAATAGTTTTGGAACTGCAAAGTTGAGCACAATTCAGCTAGAGCCTTTTTGGCAAAGACAGTTTTTGGGAGCTGTGAAGTTGAGCGCAGCGCAACATTGGCAGGGTAAGGAAGCCAGCGCCGCGAAGAGATAGCGTTGCGAAAAGCCTGATCCGCAGGGATCTAACAAGGTAGAATGTTTGACGGAAACTGGTACAGATTCCGGCAAGACCATCAGTGGTCTATTTTTTGTTAATATACTCCATGATTACCAAGAATATGGATAAAGAGTATCGCAGAAGGAAAGGGACCAGTTACATGAGCAAAAGAAGCATGACGTGAACTTGCTGCATAAGACCATTAGAGAAGGAACGTCCAGGTGAAAGTGACAGTTGACATGCGGTCAACAGGGCAAGTTGAAAGCGACGTGACCACGTGCAGAGGATGACCACGACGGAGGAATCGCTATCAGATCCTTACAGTCCGGTTAAGGGAAAATCATGACAGTTTTGGGAAACCTTAGGGTTTTTGCCTATGCATTGTAAAGACATGACCTATGGCCATGATCTATAAGAGGGAACATTTTGTATGGGAAAGGGCAATGTTCATTGTTAATCTCAGATCTCTATTGTATAATCTTGAACAATACTTGTTTGTTTGTTGAATGCTATTGTAAAGGCTCTGCAAGCTGCATGCGCATAGGCTGATTGAGAGAGAAGAGAGCTTCCAGTTGAGTGCGTAGACTAGAACTATTGTACCCTTCCCAAGATAATATAACAACAATTCCTGTGGACGTAGCTCCCATCCTAGGGTGAACCACGTTAAAATCTTGGTTGTGTGATTGTTTATGTGTTTGCACCTGTTGATTTGCTTACAATGAATGCTTAAGATCTTGCTTATCAGTTTATGTGTTTTACTTTTGTATGTATTCACCATAAATAATGAGATGGGAATAATATGTTAAGTATCATATATATGGATGAATGTTAGATTCACAAGTATTTCTAAGCATGTGAATGCATAAGTCAGTCGGATAATCACTTAAGTAGGTAGAGTCTGCGCAGTGCGACTCCCTTGAAGCGCAGCACCAGAAGTGTGTAGTATATTTTGTTTCGTCATGTTGTATGAGTCATAAGATAAATAACCCAAGGAAATTGATGAATGGATAGGGAATCCTAAGTAGAGACGCTGAAATTGGTTAAGTCTGAATAGGAAGAGTAGTTATCAGTTGTGTTGTCCTGTCGACGAAAGTCCATCTGACATCGCTCAGTCCTTGGATGCGTAATAGAGTAAGTGTTGACTGTAAAGGAGTTAAGCTTCCTGCAGTCTTCAATTCGCAGCGCGAATCCCACAGTGCGTTGTTAATCATATCTATTTATGCACTCATCACCTGGTTGTGGAAACCACATTCTGTATCCCCCCCATAACTTCACCTCAAGTGAGACCATAGTCTGTTCGCATATTGTTTCCGAAAGGGCCGGTGAAAAGGGGTTTTTTTAGTTTCTTGAACCGCGAAGAACCTGGGTCTTTGTAGAAAACTACAAGACAGTTAAGTGATCCAACAATGCTATGTATCTTCACCGTGAAGCCAAATTGACAGATGTTTCTAGACCTTTGGTATTATCGAGAAATATCTCCATTTGTATAAATGTATTATTTGGTTAATGAAATAAAAAAGGTCATTGTTCTGGGCAGTTTGGTCATGTTGTATTCTGTCATCAACAGCTTTGTTTTATGGAGTAGTTTTCTGGGCAATCGCCCACTCTATCCATTGTGCCTACTCCTTCATCGATAGCACTGCCAGAAGGGGAGGATAGAGACTATTGTTTTGGAATTGAAGTCATATGGCTTATACAGGTTTCATGAGCATGGTACATGACAGAAGAGGAGAACGAAGACACTATTGTTTTGGAAGCAAGGAAAAATTATGATTCTAATATTGTCAATGTATGTTGTATAATTTTTGAACTTTTCATGCATTTTTTATGATATTCTAATGTGACATTCAAAATTTTGTTATAAAAGGAGAAGCATGGGTACTTACAAAATCTACTTTTTAGTAGTTAAATTTAAAAAAAAACATAAAAATGTGTGAAAAAATATGGTTTTGATAAGGCTTTCCTTTTTCATACAACTCAACATTGTTTAACTAAACATGTACATTAAACCCTAACTTCAAATTATGGATTTTTATTACATCTAAACATGTACACTAAACCATAACTTCAAATTATGGATTTTGTTACATCATAGATTTTTTTTCTCTATGGTTTTGGTGTTGTTATAAAATGTTGTTTTGGTCTCTTGGTGTTGTGTTTGAGCAAATGGCCATAGTAAACACATATATTCTTAAATATAACTACCAACATTCTAGCTGTTGCACTTGGATAATGTTTTTTACCTTTCTTTCTTTAATAGAAATTGAGTTTCAATGTAATCTTTATGTTTATTATGTATTAGACATATTTCATTTCATTCTCAACATAGTCTAAATAACTCACATTAAAGAAATATGTTCTATATTGGATTTTTGTGAATGTCTCCAATGAGGTTAGGATATAGGGAGGTCTCGGTCTAACTAAACTTGGTAAAGATATTCCTTGTCAAGATAAGAGGATTCATATGGGAAACAAAAGTAAATATTATGGCCCAAGATATCCTATCAATTTGTTTCTCTAGGATTCCCTTGAATGATAAAGGATCAAGATGATGGATCATCATTTTACCAACATCCTCTTGTAACTCCCAACGAACATGGAGGCACCTTCATGAAGTAATAATTTCGAAGAAATGACACCTTCAAGGTACAAATTCACTTTGATATCATTTTAGTTGAAATTAAAATAGATGTATATGTTTGGAGAGATAGTGAGAATAGCTAGAGGGTTATTTCTTGTTAGAATATTGATAATTTCATTCAAATATTATCCAGGATCCTACTAAGAGAATAACATGCACAACATAATAATCATAGACACAAGAGACACAATGTTTCATCGCGGAAAACCATAAAGGTGAAAAACCCTGCAACTTCCGCAGAGATAGAATAAGCACCAATACAAAGATAACAAAGATGAAACCCCAAAAGATAGATGTCTCTAGAAGCTACTCCTCATCCACTTGTACGCACTCCTCTCTCTCAACTATGCAAGTTGGATGTGTGAGAGAATGAGTAAATAGAGTGGTGCAACCACTCTATTTATACTTTAACTTGACCTTCCTTTTACCCTAACTGGGCCAACCCCTCAGGGGAGTCTAATAACCCTTCCACTTAACTCATACTAGGCTGACTCCTCTAAGGAGGTCTAATAACCCATCAAATATAAGTTACGCCACTTACAATAAAACTTGCGACACATGCAAATACAAGTTACACATGCAAATATAAGTTACGACACTTCCAAACGGAGGAATAAGAACATCTCCATTGGGGATACAATAAGGTAGAAATGTGATACATACAATATACAATTGAATATCTTCCGAAGATACAAATACATCAACACTCCCTCTTAAATAGGAAGGTATTCTCTTGACATAGGCATCAATACATATAAGCACAAGTCTTCAATACTGGAGCTGGATCATCAACACTAGATCACTGGAGCATCATCGTCACTGTTGCTGTACTCCCTTTTTCATGCTGGATGTAGGCCTAGATTCCATGTAGGTCTTCATCATCTCTGCGAGCAGCCCATCTGGTGGAATATCAGGACTGATTATGTGCATCTGCAAAACCTGAAAAGAGTATCCCTGGACCAATTACATTCCAAGCACAACCTGCAAAATCTCCTAGGGATGACTACATGCGAACAAGAAAAACCTTGAAAGAGCATCGCAGGAATGATTATGTGCTACTACACAACCTGCAAGATCTCCCAGGATTGATTACATGCGAACAAGCAAAACCTTGAAAGAGAATCCCACAACTGATTACATGCTACTACACAACCTGCAATATCTCCTAGGAATGATTACATGCTACTGCACAACCAGCAAGATATCCACGGCCACGGAGCATCATCTGGATGCTCATGATCGTATGGATCATCCTCGCACGGAGCATCATACAGATGTTCGTGATCATACGGATCATACAGAACATCTTACAAATGTTCATGATCATACAGATCATCATCATACAGATATTCATGATCATACGGATCATCGTCATATGGAACATCATACGGATGTTCATGACAGAGCATCATCTGGATGCTTATCACACAACACTTACATCCACATCGATGGGGAGGAACCGCCTGCCACCATGCTTGGAAGGGCTCCTGCATCTGTGTCTCGTCACTTCCTCTTGGAAGTATATCCAATCTGAAGAACACCAAGCATCTCTCTGAAGTACTCAAAATTTAGCCTGTCTAGTGGCTTGGTTAGAACATCTGCTATCTGCTCGTCTGTCGCAGCATACATGAGCGTCACTACACCTCTCTGCACCATATCCCTGATATACTGATACTTGATATCGATATGCTTCGACTTGTCATGGAACACTAGGTTCTTCGACAACTTCACACAACTCTAGTTGTCGCAATATATACAAGTAGCATCCAACTGAAGAATCAAACAAATAGTAGCTTCTTTAGCCATACTACCTCACAACTAGCCGAACAAGCTGCGACATACTCTGCTTTAGCTGTACTCAGTGCCACGCAGGACTGCTTCCTCTAAACCAAGAGATCACACCTGATCCAATATTGAAGAAGCACCCCGAAGTTCTCTTCCTATCAATGGCACTGCCTGCCCAATCCGAATCAACATAACCCTCCAGGTTAATCTTTTGATTCGCATCATACTTGAGCCCATAATCAACTGTACCGTTTAGGGACCTCAGAATATGCTTTGCAGTAATCAAGTGAACATGTCTAGGATTCATCAGGAACTGGCTCAATGATTCATAGCAAAGCAAATATCTGGTCATGTGTTCATCAGGTACATCACGGACCCAATCATCTAACGATACATCATGGCATCAACTGACTCTGATGAAGCATCACTCAATAGCTTCAGGTTCGATTCCATAGGTGTGGCCATGGCCTTGCATTCCATCATACCAAACCGCTGCAGGATCTCTACTGCATACTTCCCTTTTCTAAGTAATATTCCAGTTGCACTCTGCCACACCTCCATTCCTAGAAAGTAATGCATCATACCCAAGTACTTCATCTCGAAATCGACGGCAAGCTTCCTCTTCATATCAGCAATCAACCCATTCTCACCTGTCACAAACAGGTCATCTACACACAATAGGAGTATCACTAGATTTCCTTCCTCAACCTTGTAGTAAAGGTTGGAATTCGCTTTACTCTTGGTAAATCCCAAACTAGTAAGGAAGATGTAAATCATGTCGTACCATGTCCTGGGTGCTTGTTTCAAACCGTACAAGGATTTCTTTAATTTGCACACATGTGACTCCCTGTCATGTGTCTCAAAACCGAGTGGCTGCTCCACATACACTTCCTCTTCGACTACATCATTCAAAAAAGCCATCTTGACATCCATCTAGTGTATATTTCACTTCATCACTGCAGCTAGAGCAAGTATTGTTCTGATGGTGTAATACCCAAATTTTGACCCTTATGAAATATTGGCTTCTAATGTAAATATTGTATACATGCGTTGTCTGTTTCCCTACCATGGAGCTCAAGGCCAAGGCCCCGCTAGTGTATGTTCAGATTTTATTTAAAACAAGCAAGTATTTGATATTTTGATACCCATGTGCTATTAAGCCATGGAATATTGTAAATTGATGTAAATGTTAATATTTCAATAAAATACCAAAACTGGCTATGGAAGCAACGAATGAGAAGGGGCCATGTGTATCCACTAGGGAGTGGTGAGGGGGTTGTGGGGATGAACCATATGTTTCCAAATGTCATTGTGAGAACACATTTTGACTTTCCTTGATGATATTTATTTCTGTTGTAAGGGAGTAGTTGAGGATTTCAGTCCATGGATTCAATGGAGCATGGGCAACCCAGAAATTCGTATTTGCAGGTGTGGGCTCTGTTTTCTTGTACCACAAGTCACTCTACCTCATGGAGATTGCTTCTTCCTCATCCCCATTGCATTGTGGAAGTCACTAGCATCATTTTTCACCCAAAAACGAATTGCCAGCAGTGAGAAAAACAGGAAATCGCAACTTTGCAAGAACCCACGTTTTGAAGAGCCAAAAATGCCCAGATTTGGGATTGGACAATGAAAACCAATGGGGAATCCATAGATATGAACCTTGGGGCAAAATTGGGAGTATTCGATACCCCGAATTCCATAGGAAAACCCAGTTTTTGCAGGCCAGAAAACTAGTGACGGATTTGAGTTATTGAATGACTGAATTGGGAGAAATCCAGTTATGAACAATGGGACAAAGGTTGGGTTTGCTTGATAAACCCAGTGAAGGATAGAATCTCAGGAAGCTAGTAGCTGGACCTTTCTATTCCCATCCAGAAGAGCACTAGAGGGAAGGGTTACTTGCGGGACTGTGTAGTAGAGAAGTGGACCTTCCTTGTGTTGGATGTGGCAGGTTATGTGGGTGCTTGACTTTTGAGTTCATTTGAGATGCCTATAGCTCCACTGTTGAGCTCACTGGCTTAGCATCACCCTCCTCTATCTTCTTGTGTGCTTGATAAACCCACCTGTGGGTTGGCTTAGCATAATTGTTAAGTGAAACCCTGGTTGTGAGTGAGCCCAACTAGTTACTCCTTAGTGGATACACAACTCAGCTCGGGTGTGATCTGTCAGCTGAAAGAATACAAGTTGGACAGAAATCTATGGTTGGGTGGAATGTTGCTCTGACATAGCTAGTTGGTTGGACTGCTTCATCTTCAAGATAAGTGTTATCTATGTTATAAATTATTTGCATTTTGTGTTCTGTAATATGTTAAATTGTCCATGTTTAATGAAATGAAGTGATTATCTTAATATGGGATCTATGCATGGCATTGGAACGAGATTGAGTCTCTATATGTTGATTCATCCTTTGCTGTGATATATATGTTATGCATTACTATTTATGTGTGTACAAATATGAGTTAATTCCGCTGTGCTTAGTTAATTTTAACTTCTAAACATTAAGCTTTAATTATTAGCCATTATTGAGTAACATATGGAGCTGAGATTATAGAACAAACCCCGTATGTTTGGTCATGTTCTCTCCCCTGCATTGGGATGACGGGAGGGGACATTACAGAGTGGTATCAGAGCCCAAGGATTACAACACTGAGGCTGTTGGGCCAACATCCACACAACAGATTAGGAAAATATGATTTTCTGTGTTGTGCAGAGGGCATGTTGTTGTGTGTTGGTTATTGTTTGTTGCTAATTGTTGTGCATATGAGCTAACGCATCATGTGCTTGAGACCTTGATTAATTATGACTCCTTGTCCCTTGGATGTCCATGATGTTTTGAATGCATGAAATTGAATGTTGAGCATGGATGGTATGAGTTTCTGTGTGTTAATTTCATGATTGAAAGCCTGAACAGTTGGCTGTTACAGCCCCATATCTTAATGATGTTTGTTAAATACAATGAACCAACATTTATGTGGCCGATTGATGGTTTTCGGAAGCAAGGAAAGCTTGCGAATTATGCCCTTATGCTCATGAGTTTTCCTTTCCCATGCTTGTTGGATGCTTGCAGATTGATTGTGAATCCATTGGTTGGATTGTTGAATTTAAAATGAAAAGAAAATCCCTTTTTAGAGATGCAAGTTCTTGGAATTCTTTTACTGTTTTTATGCAAGTTTTTATGCAAGTTTGATCTATAGTAACTCACCTCTGTAAGGAAATGAAGGGCACATTCCCGAAAATTTCTAAGTGTCTGTGAAAAAAATTGCAATTCTTTTCAAAGTTAGCGTTAATTTTTGCGCGGTGTTGGCGGCAAAGTTAGCGTTAATTTTTGCGCGGTGCTGGCGGCAAAGTTAGCGTTAATTTTTGCGGGGCGCTGGCGGCAAAGTTAGAATTAATTTTTGCGCGGCGCTGGCGGCAAAGTTAATGGTAAGACCTGCGTGGTGCTGGCTGCAATTCTAACGCTAAAACCTGCGCTACGATGGGGGAGTTAAGGTTAAATCCATCGACGGTCGCAGAGGGAGAAGCTAAAAAAAAAGATAATATAGAGCCTAAAACTTGATTTTCGGGTAGGAGCAGTCGGGCTCAAAAGGGGATGATTCCTGTGGGGATCGGAGGCCATTAACAAAGTCCATGAAAGAACTAGAGAGAGCTCCGAACCCAGTATACTCCAATTTGACAAAAAATGGGGAATAGTGACTTTTGCAAAAGGGTGTCCCGAGGCTCGATGGAAGGTTGGTTTGGGATTAAATCGATATGGCGCAGCCATGGAGCAGGAAGAGTGTTAAGTTTGGAATCTTGGAGCCAAAATGCAAAGGAAGTGGAGTCGGGATGAGCAAGAAGGCCAAAAGGCACTGTTCCAGGCCACTTTTTCGAGATTTTGAAAAGCTTGTGGGCAGTAAAAGTGACCCTAGATGTTGGAATAAAAAATTCTACTAAACTAGACATTTCATATTCTCATTAAGACGGACAGTTTTCGTTAGACGAAAATTTTCCAGAAATGCATAGTTTGGGAGATAGCCATTTTTGGCCAAATTTTGAGATTTTGGCTGGAAATGTGAAAAGTAGAAAGTAGTCAAACCCAGAATTTTATAGAAGATGAATGGTGCATCAGAATAGTGATCCGCGAGTTGTTGAGCGTTCCTTGTTATATGGACTAACTTCTCTCGGTCGAATTTTTTTTTGTGATTCTTCATATATTTTCTTCCATAGGTGGCTGAAGTTGGCATTCAGGACCAAAATACAATTGTGTAAAAGTATGCAGAATTGGGGTGAAAGTTGTCATTTTTGAAATAACGCAGTTTCCACACCCGATGTCGGAATGGAGCACAGGGATAGGCATTGGAAAGCTTGTCTAGCATGGAATAATGGTGTATGACGAGAATTTGAACGAAGCTATCACACCGCATAGATAATTAGAGCAGAAATGTACAAGTGACTATTTTGTCAAATTATTGACAATTATGGGCAATTTCCAGAATTGCTTGAATGGGCAAGGGAAATGAATGCATAGCAATTGTGTGAATTAATCCATGAGTTTTATTATTGTAAATATTGATTGTTTATATGTCTATATGAATTCTTATGATGTCTAACAAATATTTTCATAATGCACAGTGCTTGCAGCTCATAAAAATTAATAATTGTAGCAGAAGTAGCACACATGAAAAATGGTGACCATAAATGATTCTCAAGATCCTTATGAGCATGAAGAAGACGTCCTAGGAAAAAATATGCATGAATAAAATGTTGAGACTGAATCCAATGGGAGAAGGGAGCAGGTGACTCCTCAAAACTTGGTTGAGACCATGGTGAGCTTCAATGAAAGATTGATGAAGGCTCAAGAAGAACAACACCAACTCAATGCTACTATCTTGCAAAGTCTCACTGATATGCAGCAGAGGATAAACCTTGGTTCCAATCCAAGCAATGCCGGTGAAGAAGGAAGAGAGGTAGTGAGTCGCTCTAGAGGTCGTTCAACGAAGAGGACTCCAAGCCCGATGAAGAGTTTTGTGAGCAAGAAGCATAGAACATCTTCATCAAGATCTTCTTCTAGCAAATCGTGTGACTCCAGAGGTTCTCAAAGAATTCCAAGGCATATGCCTAGGAGATTTGATGGAAGAAAGAAGTTCAAAGGCATCCCATAGGGATAATTCTAGAAGGAAAGACCTCCCACCTTTGATGGAGAAGACAAGACTTGCCAAGAGGCAGAGACATGGCTTCTTGGAATGAAGAAATATTTTAGAATTCAGGACTACTGAGGAAATGAAAAGGCCAGAATTGCCATTTACAATCTACATGGCAGAGCTTCAATTTGGTGGGATAACCTATTGCAAGTAAAAGGGATCAGTGAGAGGAAGGTTAGCCGTGAGAGATTTAAGAAGTACTTTACGGAGAAATACCTTTCTGCTAGGTATTATGACAGTAAGAAAAAAGAGTTCAATGAACTCCGGTTGGGAGAAAAATCTATGGAAGAGCATGTCCATAAATTTTTGGAATTATTGAGGTATGTAGACTATATTAAGGATGAGAGAGTGAAAATCCAATGCTTCCTTGGAAGTCTACCTCAAAGTTTCAGAGATCGTATTGAGTTTGTTAATCCACCAAGTTTGGATGAAGCCATTAGGATGGCAATGCATTTCTATGAGTAGAATAAAGGAAAAACACAGGTTAACCCAGCATGGAAATGGAAGCTAAGAGGGAGGTTTGATCAAAAGAAGAGTGGCTTCAAGCCACCATTCAGAGGTCATCCTAGAACCTTTCCACAGGGGCAGCAATCAAGGAGTGGATTCAAGCCAGCAGTAGTAGCAGACAAAGCATCAAAGGAACCACTTCAGTGTTGGGGATGTGGAGAAAACCACATGCTGAAAGATTGTCCACATCGAAGGGATAATCCCCGAATGTTGCACAACTTAAAGGGAGCAGCTACAGTGGAAGACATGGCAAGGGAAACACCTCATATTTATGCAGTGTTGGATACTCATCAAGCAAACCATCAATCATCAGTGGTGAAAGTTGAAGGTAAGATTGCTACGCAATCTATTTCTGTTTTGATTGATCCAGGATCTACTCCTAGTTATGTTTCTCCAAAAGTGGTTGAAGCTTGTTCTCTTAGAAAGGTAAAGCACAATAAGTCTTGGTTAGTTCAGTTAGCCACAGGGACCAAGAGGAAAGTAAGTGAAGTAGTGGCGGAGTGCCCCATAGAGTTGAATGGACTCCACACACATGTAGATTTAAATGTGCTACCTTTAGGATATTATGATGCCTTGATTGGCATGGATTGGTTGGAAAAAGATAAATCCAAGTTGGATTGTTATGAGAAAGCACTTGAGTGCATTGATGAAGAGGGAAGGCCAACATTGGTAAGAGGAATTTCCAAACAAGTTTCAGTAAGGCAGATTTTAGCCCTACAGTTGAAAAAGTTTTACAAGCATGGTTGCCAATTATATGCAGTTCATATCTCAGATTCGTCAGAGGAGAAAGGTCCAAGGATAGAAGACTTCAGGATATTGCAAGAGTTCCAAGATGGGTTTTCGGATGAAGTACCAGAGCTACCACCAAAGAGAGATATTGATTTTTCCATCAATCTTGTTCCAGGAGCAACACCGAATTCCAAATCTCCTTATAGAATGAGTACACCGGAATTGGTGGAGTTAGAGATGCAACTACAAGAATTAATGGACAAGCGATATATCAGACCTAGTGTGTCTCCTTGGGGAGCACCAGTGTTATTTGTCAAGAAGAAAGATGGGACTTTAAGGATGTGCATTGACTACAGGAAGTTAAATAAAATGACAGTCAAGAACAAGTATCCATTGCCAAGAATTGATGATTTGTTCGATCAAATGAAGGAATCTAAATTGTTTTCAAAGATTGACTTGAGGTCTAGCTATCATCAAGTGAGAATTAAAGAATAAGACATTCACAATATGGATTTCAGAACTAGATATGGTCATTACGAGTTCACCATGGTGCCATTTGGTTTTACCAATGCACCTGCCACATTCATGTGTCTCATGAATAGTGTATTCAACAATATTTGGATAAGTTTATGATTGTGTTTTTGGATGACATTCTTGTCTATTCAAGGAATGAAGAAGAACATGAAGAACATCTAAGGATGGTGTTGCAAGTCCTTAGAGAACACCAACTATATGCCAACTTAAGCAAGTGTGAGTTTTACCAAAAGAGGATTCAATATTTGGGTCATATCATTTATGAAGAAGGAATTGCAGTGGATCCGGAGAAGATTAATTCCATCATGGATTTGTCAACTCCAAGAAATGTTTCAGATGTTAGATTTTTTATGAGTCTTGCTAGTTACTACAGAAGGTTTATTGAAGGCTTCTCTAGAATAGCTCATCCAATCACTTCATTGCAGAGGAAAAATATTAAATTTGTATGGTCTGAAAAGTGTGAGAAAAGCTTTCAGCGGTTAAAGGAGCTACTTACCAGCGCTTCTGTTTTGAAGATAGCAGATCCAAAGAAGGATTTTGTAGTGTGCACAGGTTCTTGCATTGAGGGGCTAGGTGGAGTTCTCATGCGAGAAGGAACTGTGATTTTCTACAAGTCAAGGAAATTAAAAGAGCATGAAAATAATTATGCCACACATGATTTAAAATTAGCAGCCATAGTGCTTGCTCTCAAGATGTGGAGACATTATTTGATGGGAAAAAGATTCGAGCTTAGGACGGACCACATGAGTTTGAAGTATTTGTTTGATCAGCCAAACTTGAATGCTAGGCAAGGTAGGTGGATGGAATTCCTTTGTGAATTTGATTTTGAAATTAAGCATGTAAAAGGGAAAGAGAATAAGGTTGTAGATGCTCTTAGCAGAAAGTTTCATGTTGCAACAGTAAGTATGTGTAAATCAAACTTGAAGACAAAAGTTCTTGAAGCCCAAAATGGTGATGAGACTTGCCTTCAAATTAAAGAGAAATTGCAGTAGGGTAATGTAGGTGAAGCATGTGCAAGATATCAGTTGGGTGAGGATGGTGTTCTCATTTATCATGATACCAGACTGTACATTCCAAACAATGCAGATTTGAAGAAGTTAGTGATGGATGAGATACATCAAATGCCATATTCAAGACACCCAGGATATCAGAAAACTATAACAGCAGCAAGAATGCAATACTTTCGGCATGGTACAAAGAAGGACATAGCTAATTACATTGCTAGGTGTCAGAAGTGCCAACAAGTCAAGGAAGAGCACCAACATCCAACAGGGTTGTTGTAGCACTTACCCATTCCGGAATGGAAGTGGGAAGTGATCTCTATGGATTTTATAACAGATCTGCCCATGACCGTGAAGAAGCATGATTCAATCATGACTGTGGTGGACAAGCTATTAGAGGTAGCTCACTTTATTCAAATCAAGTCCACTTACAAGGCTAGTGACATTGCAAACATCTTCATGAGAGAGATATTCAAGTTGCATGGATTTCCTAAGGCAATAATTTCTTATCATGACACAAAGAACACTTCCAATTTTTGGAAGGGATTATTTCAGGAATTGGGGACTAAAATGAATTTTAGTACAGCATATCATCCTCAAACAGATGGCCAGACTGAGAGGGTGAATCAGGTTCTTGAAGACATGCTGAGAATGTATGTGATGGATAAACCATACAAGTGGGAAGATTACCTACACTTGGTAGAATTTGCATACAATAATGGACATCATGCATCATTGGGTATGAGTCCATTTGAGGCATTGTATGGCAAAGGATGCAGGACTCTAGTGAGTTGGGACAGTCTGGCGAACAGGGTAGTACTTGGACCAGAGATGATCAAGGAAATGGAACAGGAAATTGTTAAGATCAGGCAGAATTTAAAGGTCGCTCAGGACAGGAAAAAGAGTTATGTAGATTTGAAAAGAGTGCATAAGGCATTTCAGATTGGGGATCATGTTTATTTGAGAGTGAAACCAAGGAAGAGTTCCCTCAAGTTGGGGAGTTGTGCCAAGTTGTCACCAAGATATTATGGGCCATTTGAAGTCCTTGATAGGATAGGGCCAGTGGCATATAGAATTGCATTTCCTGCTAACATAAAAGCTCATACTGTTTTCCATGTATATTTGCTTAAGAAATATGTACATGATCCTAATCATATGATTGATTGGAATGTGATACAGGTGGAACTCGAGGGAGAGTTCCAAGTAGAACCTATGCGCATCCTCGACAAGAAAGTCACATTGCTCTGGAACATAGCCAGCGGGCAGGTAAAGGTCAAATGGGAGAACCTTAGCCCCGATGAGGCTACATGGGAGCTGGAGGATGCCATGAGAGAGGCATTCCCACTTTTGTTCAGTTTTGAGAACACCGAGGGTGGTGTTGTTTTAAGGAGAAGGGGAATGTAATACCCCAATTTTGACCCTTATGAAATATTGGCTTCTAATGTGAATATTGTATACATGCGTTGTATGTTTCCCTAGCATGTAGCTCAAGGCCAAGGCCCCGCTAGTGTATGTTCAGATTTTTTTTAAAACAATCAAGTATTTGATATTTTGATACCCATGTGCTATTAAGCCATGGAATATTGTAAATTGATGTAAATGTTAATATTTCAATAAAATACCAAAACTGGCTATGGAAGAAATGAATGAGAAGGGGCCATGTGTATCCACTAGGGAGTGGTGAGGGGGCTATGGGGATGAACCATATGTTTCCAAATGTCATTGTGAGAACCCATTTTGACTTTCCTCGATGACATTTATTTATGTTGTAAGGGAGTAGTTGAGGATTTCAGTCCATGGCTTCATTGGAGCATGGGCAACCCAGAAATTCATATTTGTAGGTATGGGCTCTGTTTTCTTGTACCACAAGTCACTCTACCTCATGGGGATTGCTTCTTCCTCATCCCCATTCCATTGTGGATGTCACCAGCATCATTTTTCACCCGAAAACGAATTGCCAGCAGTGAGAAAAACCAGAAATCACAACTTTGCAAGAACCCACATTTTGAAAAGCAAAAAATGCCAAGATTTGGGATTGGACAGTGAAAACAAATGGGGGATCCATAGATATGAACCTTGGGGCAAAATTGGGAGTATTGGCTACCACAAAATCCATAGGAAAACCCAGTTTTTGCAGCCCAGAAAACCAGTGATGGATTTGAGTTATTAAATGACTGAATTGGGAGAAATCCAGTTATGAACAATGGGACAGAGGTTGGGTTTGCTTGATAAACCTAGTGAAGGATAGAATCTTAGGAAGCTAGCAAATGGGATTTTCTATGCCCATCCTAAAGAGCATTGGAGGGAAGGGTTACCTGAGGGACTGTGTAGCAGAGAAGGGGACCTTCATTGTGTTGGATGTGGCAGGTAATGTGGGTGCCTGACTCTTGAATTCATTTGAGATGCCTGTAGCTCTGTTGTTGAGCTCACTGGCTTAGCATTACCCTCCTCTATCTTCTTGTGTGCTTGATAAACCCAACTGTGGGATGGCTTAGCATAGCTATTAAGTGAAAACATGGATGTGAGTGAGCCCAGCTAGTTACACCTTAGTGGATTCACAACCCAGCTCGGGGGTGATCCCTTAGTTTAAAGAATACTAGCTGGACAGAGATCTATGGTTTGGCAGAACGTTTCTCTCACATAGCCAGTTGGCTGGACTGCTTCATCTTCAAGATAAGTGTTATCTATGTTATAAATTATTTGCATTTTGTGTTCTGCAATATGTTAAATTGTCCATGTTTAATGAAATGAAATGATTATCTTAATATGGGATCTATGCATGGCATTGGAACGAGATTGAGTCTCTATATGTTGATTCATCCTCTGCTGTGATATATATGTTATGCATTACTATTTATGTGTGTACAAATATGAGTTAATTCCGTTGTGCTTAGTTAATTTTAACTTGCAAACATTAAGCTTTAATTATTAGCCATTATTGAGTAACATATGGAGCTGAGATTGTAGAACGAAACCCGTATGTTTGGTCATGTTCTCTCCTCTGCATTGGGATGATGGGAGGGGACGTTACAGATGGAAGTGTATCTGGCTATAGGTTAAAACATTTCTTCATAATCTATCCCTTTTTTCTGGGAGAAGCCACGAGCCACAAATCTTTCTTTGTATTTTTCTATGCTACCATCTGCAGCATGCTTGATCTTGTAGATCCACTTGGAAGTCACAACAGACTTCCCTTCTGGTCTTGGGATCACATCCCATACATCATTGTTCATGATCAATTGGTATTCTTTGACCATGGCCTCCTTCCATTCTTTATTTTCTGTCGCTTCTTCATAACTATAAGATTCTTTGTTCATTATGTCACATAGCAAGGCAACATAGATGGTGTGTGACCTGGTCCTTTTTCTTTCTCGATGTTCCTCCTATAGAACACCATACCTCTTTGCATATTGAATGAGCTCTCTTTCCCATGCAGTTTTCCTCTTGTAAGAGTTCTTCTCACGGGGTGGATCTATAGGCACTTGTGGATATTCTATCTCACGATCGTCTTCTGGAATTGCTTCGTTCATGGTGGTGTAATGTATTCTGGGTTCTCTTGGTTCTTCATTGTCTTCAACATGTGGCTTCCTGGATTTGATGTATGCTGATTCTTCATCAAAACTCACATCCCTGCTGATGTCAATCTTCTTGAACCCTGGAAAGTAGATTTTGTATGCTTTCGAGTTTTCACTGTAACCCACAAATATAGCCTTCTTTCCTGAAGGATCTAGCTTTGTCCTCTTTTCTCTTGGAATATGTGTGTATACTAGATAACCAAATATTATAAGGTGGATAAATTCTGACTTCTCACCGGAGAAAGCTTCTTCTGGTGTCTTTTTTTCAAGTATCCTATGTGGTGTTCTGTTCTATACATATACAATTGTCCTTGTTGCTTCTTCCCACAAATGCATATGAAGACCTTGGTCATGAAGCTTTTCCCATGCTGCTTCCATGATTGTTCTATTCTTCCTTCTACAACTCCATTCTGTTGTATATTGTAAGGAGTGTTAAACTCCCTCTGAATCCCCGAATCACTGCATAACTTCTTGAAGTCTTCTGAAGTGAATTCTCCACCATTGTCGGATATAAAAGCCTTGATCTTCTTTTCAGTGTGGTTTTCTATCAAGGCTTTGAATTCCTTGAATTTGTTCAATACTTCATCTTTGTTCTTCAAGAAATAGATCCAAGTCTTCCTAGAGAAATCATCAATGAAAGAAACATAATATACATACCCACTCAGAGAACTGGATGACATTGGAGTGGATCACTGCTTGGAAATTCCTTCTTTGTGTTCTTTCCTTTTACACATCCTTTGCAAACACCTTCATGCTTTGACTATATTTCGGGAATACCTTCTACTACTTTGCTTGCAATTGGTCATGCTCTATAGTGCACATGTGCAAGCCTTCTATGCCAAAGTTCACTTGGATCCATGGATTCATGTACCATGTCTTGTTTAGGTTGTCCCTTCAAATTGTACAATCCTCCCTCTTTCTCTCCAATCACTACTGCATCATTTATGGCCTTACCTTGTGGCCACATAAGTACTTGGACATCTACAAATGCAACTCTCATTCCTTTTGCATCCAAAGAAGATATGGAGAGAAGATTCTTCTTGAGTCTAGGTACATATAGAACTTCTTTCATCTTCAAAGAATTCCCATAGTCTAACTTGTAGGAGGATTCACACCTTCCTTTTATAGGGTATTGAGAGTCATCCCCAAGTTTCACCTTATGAGGTGACTCATGTTCAAATAGGTCCATGCAATATTCTTTAAATCCCATCATGTGTTTGGAAGCCCCACTATCAATAAGCCAATAATTACACCCATGTGTAACAATACCTATGAGAGCAGAGATTAGAACATACTCTCCCTCACTTGAAGAGTCTTCACTTTCTTCCTTAGTCTGCTTTCTGGAAGGTTCATCATCCTCTGCAGCATGAGCAGGATATCTCTTCTTGTTGTTCTTCTTCTTATTGTTGTTGAAGCCTTTTCTATTCCCGGGACAATATCGGGCATAGTGTCCCTTCTCATCACATATGAAGCATCTAATGTGAGGATAATATTTCTCAACGTTCTCCTTTTGATGATGGCGAGAATATTTCTTGTGGCAAGGTTTCTCCCTCTTGAACTTATTTCTCTTGGTGTGTTTTGTGAGAGCTTGGTCTTCACTTCCCATATTTTCTTCTCGAGCCACAATTCTAGCTTCTTCTTGTGAGCACTCCTCCCATAGTCTACCGAAGGAAATCAATTTCTTTCTTGCAAAAATTCCTTGGATGAAGGAGTCCCGTGACCTAGGTAGGCCATTCAAAATGGTCATCACAATTTCTCCATTCTCCACTACTTCATCCACAGCTTCAAGTTGTTCTTTGATTTGAGAGACCTTAGTAAAGTAGGATTTGATGGTCTCTCCATTATGGATCTTCACACTCTTCAATTGGTTCTGCAATGTCATCTTCCGATTTATATTCTTTCGTTCAAACAACTTGGTCAAGGAATCAAACATCTCCTTGGGTGTATTTAGTGAAGACACATGTGGTATGAGATGGCCTTTAATGGAATCTGCAATGATTCTCTTGGCCTTGACCAAGTTCTTCGTATGTACTTGGCCTTAGCCTCATCTCCCTCTCGAGCTATAACCTCTTCACTTATGTAGGTGTCCAATTGATTCTCTTCTAGCATTAACCCAATCTTATACTTTCATGCTCAGAAGCTATCAGGCCTTTCAAGCTTATCCTCAAGCTTGGTGTGGTGATACATCTTAATGAGAAACTCGAATGGAAATAAAATATTTAGGTCTTACCATTTGATTTGTTGAAAGTGGATCTGAAGTTGGCTAGGGTTTGATAAAGAAACCCTAAAAATCCAAACTTGGAATTTCAAACTTTATCTTGACAGGGAGATGCAATTGACTAAGGGGAGCAAGCTAGTGTGCTCAGATTTTGAAAACTCCAAAATTCACCCCTCAAAATTGACCTGCGAATTTCGGATCTGCAACTTCTGTCAAAATCTGGTTTTCTAGTTTTTTTGGCCAAAAGTCAAATTAGGGTTTGACTTCCCGAAGATTCACCCAACCAAAAAATTCGATCTTGGTCTCTAAATTTCGATTTTGCTTAGGAGAGAAATCGTATGTTGAGAGCACTCCAAAATTCCACTTCTGTCAAAATCCCTAATTTCTCGCAGGAGTGACAAGCCAAAAAATGAAAATGCTCAAAATCAAATTCTGTTTCGACAGAAAGATGTGCCTTCCTTAGGAGAGTCATCCTAGCATCCTACCTTTGATGATCTGTCGAGAGAAACCCAAAAATTAAGCATCCCTAGCTTCCGCAGCTGCACAATGTCTTCTTCTTAGTGCAGCTCTGATACCATGTTATAATTTTGATAATTTCATTAAAATAGTATCTAAGATCATACTAAGAGAATAACATGCACAACATAACAATAATAGAAAAAATATACATAATGTTTCATCAGGGGAAACAATAAAGGTGAAAACCCCTCAACTTCTTCAGAGATAGAATAAGCACCAATACAAAGATCACAAAGATGAAATCCTGAAAGATAGATGTCTCTAGCAGCTACTCCTCCTCCACTTGTGTGCAATCCTCTCTCTCAACTATGCGAGTTGGATGTGTTTGTGAAGGAGCAAATAGACTGGTGCAACCACTCTATTTATACTTTAACTTGACCTTCCTTTTACCCTAACTGGGCTGACCCCTTAGGGGAGTTGAATAACCCTTCCACTTAACTCATACTGGGTTGACCCCTCTAAGGAGCTCTAATAACTCATCAAATATAAGTTACAACACTTACAATAAAACTTGTGACACTTTCAAATACAAGTTACGACACTTCCGAACGAAGGAATAAGAACATCTCCGTCGGGGATACAATAAGGTACAAATGTAATACATACAATATACAATTGAATATCTTCCGAAGTTACACATACATCAACATTTCACTATTCAGAAATTTTCCAATAATGAGAGGATTAAATTTTCACTAATAAAGACCCTTCCGCATTAATGTCACCTAGAATATGACCTCAATTCCTTAAAAGGTGAGGTATTGTGTAACATATCCCTGCTTTAAATTTATGATGTCCTTATAGGAAATTTTATATAAGTATAAGGGTCATGTTTCATATGAGTGTTCATCTCTAAATGTGGGACTCATATCCCTCACGCATGTTGATGCATCAAAAATCCTTGCATCGACAATAGGGGTTTTCCCTGATGAAAGCCCCAATTAGAATTCCAACCATTTGTATAGGGAAGTCATCTAGATTTGGGTCCGGTTACCAATAACTAGTTTGGGTTTAACAGTTGCGGCCCGGTCCACAATTTAGGTTTTTTTTTTGTTCAAGAATGAAAAATGAAGTATGCCTAACTTACAATGCAGTCCTAATCTATCCTACACTATCCTAGATAGGAGAAAATTTGAAGGATGATCTACAAATAAAACTAAAATACACATCCAGAAATAGAGAGTTGAAGTACTAAACATGTATAGCAATCACAAAATGAAATCAATGACATGAATAACTATAGCATTACAACATCCTACATTTACAACTCGTAGAAAGAAAAGACACTATGAGGGTTGTTAAATTTTGAGCATTAATTCACAATACTCTTGGATCTTTACTGAGAGAATAACATATACAGTATATCAATGCATAACAATCACAATAAGCATCACAAGCATCACAAGAATCAAAAGCATGAGAGACAAGAGACACGAAGTTTCTGTGGGGAAAACCCTAAGGTGAAAAACACCACAACTTCCTCAGAGATAGAGAGAGCAATGGCTGAACCAAAGTACAACCAAAATACACTTGAGATAGTCTCCTAGAGCAGATCATCCTCCTCCTCACTAGTGCGCCACTTTCTGAGTGAGAGAGATATGACTTTTCGAATGATCTAAATAGAGATCTCCTGATCTCTATTTATACTAACCTGTTTGCCCAGTGACCTTATAGGGCCGACTTGTCTAGCTAGGTACATCCACAATATAATATATATTTCAGGGCTAACCCCACACATGGTGGTCTAATAACCCATTGGCAAGTACACACACTTACGACACTTGTTAATTGTTGGAGCTTAGGCCGCAACTACGGCAAAGCTGCCAGTTTTGAGGAAAAAGCACTAAGTTGTGATGTAAAAGTGCTAATTTTGAGGAAAAGCACCATTTTTGGGCAGAAATGAACAGTGCGCAGTACGGTGCTAGATGGACGAGCTCACCGCAGATTACGGGCCGGAAATCACGGAGCTCGTGCACACAAGTCAAAGGAAAGAGTAAATAAGGTGGCCGAGTAGAAAGCTCAACCACCACAGTAAATGAGGCAGCGGAATAGAGGGCTCAGCTACCCTCATTAAGACAAATAACAGGAAGTTATGGTCGCTCAGACCAAGGAAGAGCAACGGGCCAAAGCATTGAAGGCGAAGGACAAGGAGGAAAGAACGATGAAGCATGCCCATACCCGCGATCTGTGCCGGAAATCGCGGAGTCTGCAGGAAGCTGTGACGTGACTGCAAGAGGTGCCTATAGTACACCTAGCTGTGTCCGCGGTTAGGGTTTTTGGAGATCACTATTGGGAAAGGCCCACAGTTTTGTGAAGGTGTGACCCTCAGGGCCACCTATATATATGTGTAATTGAAAAGGGAAACGGGTTAGAAGGTTAGAGAGTTAGATGGTTACTAAGTTACACAGATAGTCTAAGTTGATGTCTGAGTCATTTGTATTGTTGTATTTTGTAAGCTATTAATGATTAGTTCGTGCATGTAAGAAGGTCGCGATCTCGCAGGAAGACTACTTGGCGTAAGGGCCATTGCATGTATCGACTAGTCGCAAGAGGACTGAGAGGGGAATGTAATTGTATGTCTTTGTTATGGTAGTCTCTGTAGAAGAAGAGAATAGATCTAAGAGAAGGGCTCCCAGCTGTGTGCGTGGAGTTTCCCAAAAAGATCTAAGGCTGCAGCTGTGTGTGCAGTGGAACTGTGTTATCCCCATCTCAAGATAATATAAAACACAGTTCCCATGGACGTAGCTTCCCTCCTGGAAGTGAATCACATAAATCTTGTTGTTGTGGTTATGCTTTATGTGATTGCATTTCTTTGCTTTACTATCTATGTTTCTATGAATGTTTCACTATCTTTATGAATGATTATGTAAGGTAAATCCTGGAAGCTCCCTTAGAAGTTGTACTTGTGCATTGTCGAAGGAGTCTGTAAGAACACTGTTGCCGCAGCGCTAAAGGAGTGTGTCACTACGCTGTGGCGCAAGGGAAGAGATGATACCTAGTGTATCGGGGGTAGCGGGTAAAAGACTCGTGCGCAGGTGCGGAGCTACCGCGCAGCTCGGCCGAGAAGAGTGAGATCCAGTGCTATAACGCTGGGAGACCTGTGAAAGGGTAAGATGCTCTGTTCAGGGGTTACTTCCCAGAAGGGGAGAGAGAATACTGTAGACTCCACACCACCTGGGTTAAGGAAACCTGATTCCTTATCCCCCCCATAGCCACTTCGGGTGAGACTTCAGGCTGCTGCGTAGCTCGTTGCCGAAAGGGCCAGTGCGCCAAAGGGGTGTTTGTTGCTGCGCCTCCTGAAAACCCAGGTCTGTCCAGAAAGTAGCCAACAAATGGTTTCGTTGCTGGCTTTAACCCTATTATTTTAAAGGTAACGTGGTGCTAGAATTCTACATCTAAAGAAATTCAAGAGTGGTTTGATTCAAAGGCTAGAGAGTTTGCTGAACGTGAAAATAGAAGCCTTAGGCTTCACACAGAGGATTGGTTGCAGAAGCATATTTATACTTACCTTCACGAAATCTTCTTTGTAACATTTGCACTCGAGTTGCATGAGTGGGTATCCAAGCTAGCAGATACTAGACCCACTGTGCATGTTGATCAACCTATCGTTTGGACGCCTGAGCTAGTTAGCATTTTGAAGCGAGTAGATAATCCTGTGTCCCGCGCAGTAGACTTTTGGTTGAACAGTCTGCTGGAAGGCTTCATCACCGAGTTTGCAGTAGATATGAGAAAGAGCTTCAGCAAGGCTGAGAGGAGCCTCTTCAAAGCATACAAGGGTAAGTTCTTAAATTCTATGAACTTGTGGATTAAAATGCTCTTATATGAAAAAGGAAAACTATGCATAGCTTCCGATGAATAGCATAGACAAGTAATGTCCACAGATTCTGATAGTGATCTTGAAGTTATTGGTTGCACTCGTAGTGGAAAACGGTATAAAGTAGGCCTCGACCAGCATTCTTTTGAGTCTAGCCCAGAAGATAGCTGAGCTCATAGAGCGAGCCATATAGAGAGACAAGGGAGTGCTCATACCCCTTATCACCCTCTTACACCGCAAAAGCTAGACGGGGCTTAGCATAACCCCACAGTAACACCCTCTAGTAGCCCGCACGATACTTCTAGTACCTCAGCCACACCTTTGTTTAACCATCTCAGAGGCAGTGCCACAGCACCTCCACGACAACCTAGTGGAAGAAGGATGGGTGATGACATGAAGCTACCAAACTTTAGAGGAATAGGGCTAGAAGGCCCTGAGCAGCACTGGTTTCTATGTGAAGCTATTTGGATGATTAAGCAAATTAATGATGATGCTGTTAAGCTGGTTTAGTTAGCAACCACACTAAGAGAGAGAGACTTAACCTGGTTTATGAAATACTCAGCAGCATAGAATAGGACGCTTGCTGATGTAAGAAATGCTATGATTAAAGAATTCAAGAAACCTGAATAAGAATCACAGTGCATAATAGAACTCAAAGACATAAAATAGTTACCTACAGAATCAGTATGGGACTTTGACTAGAAGTTCAAAACCTTGATAGATCAAGTAAACTTTGAGTTTGCACCGCAGCAGCATAAGGAATGGTTCATTGCTGCGCTGCTTCCTCATATTAGACTTCCTCTTATGCAACAGAATCTCACTACTCAAGAACAAGCTCTATATATGGCTATGAAACTAGAAGCTTCATCAATTGCTGGAACAAGAAACGATGTTGCGGAGTTGCAAAACCAAATAACAAACCTAACTTTGCAAGTGCATGATATTAAGAAAGGAAAGGATGTTAAAGAATAAATTTGGTGTACAAAGTGTAGAGCACAAGGACATTCAAAGGACCATTGTCCTGTTTTCATAGATTATATTGCAACCGGAGCACCTAACCCTTTACCACAATCTCAGGGGCCTTGGTGTGAAATATGTAGAACTAGAGGCCACAGACCACAAGAGTGTCACTTGATACAAAAATACATACAAACCCTAAATAATCTATATTGCAATTTCTGTAAATCAGTAGGCCATGATGAGAACAAATGCAAAGCATATGACCTTATGATAGAAAGAAAACATGATGTTTATAGAGTACAGTCAGAACCACAAGGACCCACAGCAGGTCCACAGTATGACCCAGCTCACGAAGGTCGAGGAGGAAATTACAGGGGTCGAGGACGCACAGGAGGTTTTGGTCGTGGAAGAGGACAGATAACTTGCTATAACTACAGAGCTCAAGGCCATTATGCAAGGGATTGCCAAAACCCTAAAACCACTTGCAGATATTGTAAATCTTACGATCATGTCATTGAAGAATGCCCTCAGTTGATGGCCAAGATGCAAGAAAAGAAGCCACAAGTTAACCAAAATATTCAGTTGATTGCAGCAGAAAAAAGAGAACCAGATCCCACAGTTAATATAGTGATGCGCAGTGGTGCAACCACTGGTGCGCCAGAGTCAGGAACTGGAAATCCAGCAACACAATGGGTGCGCCACACTAATATTAAGCCATCCCCGCTCGACTTACAGAAGCAAAAAGAAGCATTCAAGCAAGCTCAAGAGTATTTCTCAGATCCAAGAGCTTCAAGTTCTGTCACATTACCGCACAATGATATCAGACCGCATGTGTCAAGTCAAGATAACCTGGTACAAGAGCAGGCTACTACATCTGGAAGGCCTTATGAGGAGGATACACTAGGCAGTGTTCATGCTTTCCTGAGAAGCTGCTTAAAGTTGTTGCGCAATGAAAAAGCATCTATGGAACTCCAACACCTGTTGGATCAGTGTCAACAATCTGCTTCGATGAACACAGCGCAGCGTGCTGTTCATCAGATCAGGAGTCATACTAGAACTGGAAGAGAGATGAGACTCACAGCGTAGATTGGAGCATTTGAAATGGATGAAGTCATTTTGGATTTAGGCTCAGATGTTAATGTTCTCACCATGCAGACTTGGGAACAGATGGGTAGTCCTCAGCTTATCAGATCTCCTATCCATTTAAGACTAGCAAATCAGCAACGAGTTTCTCCATTGGGTAGATTACCCAATGTACCCATTGATATTGAGGGAGTAAGAAGTTCTGCAGACTTTGAAGTAATCAAAATTCTGGATGACAGTAGACCTTACCCAGCACTTTTAGGCATAGACTGGGAATTTCATAATCTGGCTATCATTAATTTGAAGAAAAGACAGATGACCTTTGAGGATGACTAGATTAGGGTCATTGCACCACTTGATCCCCTTCAAGGACCATGGTATATTGAACCCATTCGAGCAGAAGAAGAAGTGCGCCACATGGAAAGTTTGTATCAGATGACTGCTAGTCATAATGATTATGTCAATCCCACAGCGGACGACCATATCAGCTGGCGATGCGATAGCTCGTGCACATCAGATTCAGAAGCAGGACTGGAAAACTGGCAGAATCACTTACATGAGGTTTCTGCAAGGCATTGCGCCATGATGACTAAATCCATTCGATGGATTAGCACAGAATTGAATAACACTCCAATCTTTGATGGTTTAATTGGAGTAAGTGAATTTATACATGCATATGAATAAGAAATCCCAGATGAGCAGCGCATACAAGCATTGGATGTATCCCTGCGCGCTACACCTGCAAGATGGTGGGGTGCGCATAAAGAAAATATCGACACATGGCAAGACTGTCACAGGTTGATACTGCGTAGATTTCAAGAGACTACAGCAGGAGCTTTGCGCAAATATGATGGACAGAGTGACCCCAGGTCACACGTTGAAGCATGTATTTAGCAATGGTTAAATATTCCAGAGGATGAGTGGGTTCACCTATTCATCCACACGTTGGATATAATTCCAAGGAACTGGTACACTGAAACAGAATTGCGCAGAGGCACTATCACTTGGCCTCTCATGATTGAAAGTTTTCAACTCACTTTCAGCTTTGAGTCAGAACATCCAAGCATCGATCAGGATTTAAAGTGTATTAGAAAGAAGATATTTGGATGATGTCCTTTACCAGAGTATTCTCAACCAGATTGGGCTGTCCAGATGGAACATGCCCTGGAATGCTATAATTTCACCACTGGAGAAGAGGATGATGATCCTCGCAACATGAATATTCCAGAGTCAAAAGGGATGCGCAAAGTCGAAGGCCCTCAGCTTGATATCCCTGCCATTACAGAACACATCAAGCTCAAGAAGATTAACATTGGTACAGAAGCCGAACCGAAGTTTGCCTCTATAAGAGATTATTGGGATGATGAAACTGTTGGCCATATTGCAGATTTACTACATGAGTACCAGGATATCTTTCCTACCAAGTTTACAGAAATGAAAGGCATCCTAGGAGATTTAGGAGTTATGCGCATACCTTTGAAAGCAAACTCTAAGCCAGTAAAACAACGCCCGTACAGGTTGAACCCGTGATATAAAGAAAAGGTCAGAGAAGAAATTGATAAGATGCTCGTAGCTAGTATCATTGAGAAAGTAGAGGAAAGTGATTGGATTAGTCCTATGGTGGTACAAGAGAAGAAGACAAAAGGTGAAATAAGAATCTGCATGGACCTGCGCAAGCTCAACGACGCATCAATGCATGATCCATTTCCTACGCCCTTTACAGACAAAGTGCCTGACAATGTTCGAGGACAAGAGGCTTACTCCTTCACTGATGGATTTTCAGGATACCATCAGATCAGAATCCATCCAGAGGACTGCCATAAGACCACTTTTGTGACTGAATGGGGCTCATTCCAGTATACGGTAATGCCCTTTGGTCTTAAAAATGCACCTGCTATTTTCTCTAGAGTCGTTGTTGCTGTTTTTAAAGAATTCATTCATAAGTTTCTAGAAGTCTATTTTGATGACTGGACTGTGTTTGGTTTACTAAAGAACCATATAGGGAATCTAAGGATGATGTTAGCAAAATGTAGACAGTATCAGATTTCCCTTAACTTGAAAAAATGTATCTTCTGTGCTCCTTTTGGTATTTTGTTGGGTCACATTGTGTGCAGACGAGGACTCATGATGGATCCTGCGAAGGTTGCCATCATTGCTAACTTGCCTGCGCCCAACTCAGTCAAACAATTGTGCACTACATTGGGACATACAGGATACTACACGAAATTTATCAAGGGTTATGCAAAGATCACTATGCCTATGGAAAGACTGCTGAAAAAGGATTCAAAATTCCAATGGACAGAAGAATGCCAACAGAGCTTGGACACACTTAAAGGAAAGATGGTCACAGCACCTATTCTAGTTTTCCCAGACTGGAGAAAACCCTTTCATGTTCATGTAGATGCTTCTTCCCTAGAATTGGGGGTTGTACTGACACAACCGGGAGAAGGAGGTATTGACCACCCCATTACTTAATCTAGCAGAAAGCTGTCTACATCTGAGAAGAACTACACCACTACAGAAAGAGAAGGACTCGCTATGGTGTATGCCTTACAAAAGTTCAGAAACTATCTATTGGGTGCTCATTTTAAAATGTATACTGACCATTCTGCTTCGAAGTACTTGGTCAATAAGCCAGTGTTAGGGGGAAGAATTTGCAGATGGCTACTCCTCTTCCAAGAGTATGATTTTGAGATTATTGTGAAGCCAGGTAGATTGAATGCAGGACCTGACCATTTATCTAGGATAGAGTCAGGAGAGGAACCTACAAATTTGGAGGACAATCTGCCTGATGCGCAACTGTTTTCTGTTCAAGCAGCAGACGAGTATTATTCTGATATTCTTGAGTTTCTCACTACAGGGCAAGTGCCAGTTGAGTTCACAATGCAGCAGAAGAAACAACTTGTTGTCAAAGCCACAGACTTCACTTTGATAGCAGGCCAGCTCTATAAGTTGGGCCCTGATGAAGTTTTGCGCAGATGCATTTTACCGCATGAGAAGAAGTCCATAATTGTCGAAACGCACTCAGGAACCGCAGGAGGCCATTTCACAGGAAAGCCTACTGCGCAGAAGATCTTAGCTACAGGTCTTTGGTGGCCAACATTGCACAAGGATACTAAGGAATTTTGCAAGTGTTGCGATGTGTGCCAGCGAACAGGAAAACCTTCAAGAAGAGATGAAATGCCACTAAGACCCTAGATAACAATGCGTGCTTTTGATAAGTGGGCCATTGATTTTGTGGGACCTATCAACCCACCAGGAAAGAGAACCGACAGAAGATACATCATCACAGCTGCTGAATACCTCACCAGATGGGCCGAGGCGAAGCCAGTTAAGAATTGCGACGCTGTCACTGTCGTGCAGTTCATTTTTGAGAATATTGTCACTAGATTTGGATGTCCACTGATTCTAATGAGTGATCAGGGCACACATTTCCTGAACAAGACTATAGAGGCCTTTACTGAATAATTCCAAATTAGTCACCATAAGATTACACCCTACCACCCTCAAGTTAATGGTACGGTGGAGGCATTCAATAAGATTCTGGAGAATGCCCTAACCAAGATCTGTAATCAACAAAGAGATGATTGGGACCTTAGAGTCACAGCTGTGTTATGGGATTACAGAAACACATGCAAGAAATTAACAGGTCACACACCTTTTAGTTTGGTGTATGGACAAGAAGCAGTCATGCCCATGGAATACATTGTTCCCAGTCTCATAATTGCTCAAATTACAGAAATGGCAGATACTGATACTATGAGTAAAAGGCTGTCACAATTGGTTGCCTTAGAAGAAGACAAGATTTTAGTTGGATTCCATCAACAAATGCAGAAGGAAAGACAGAAGGCTTGGCATGACAGGCATATTAAGAATAAAGTCTTTCACGAAGGAGACTTGGAACTCCTCTATGATAGTAAATTCATCAAGTTTCCAGGCAAGTTTCGTGTACATTGGTTAGGCCTTTTTCAAGTGATGAAGTTAATAGAAGGTGGGGCATTTCAGCTTGCGAAGCTTAATGGAGAGTTGCTTCCTACAATGATCAACGGGAGTCGGCTCAAGCTTTATCACGACGGCCACTCCGCTCTGTCGCCCTAATCAGCTACTAAAGTCGTGTAGATGTCCAGTGTAGTTGAAAGAGGCATCGCATTTATCACAGTCTACACGGAATTCGTGAGACATTTTCAGTCTCTGGCTTCCCGCGCAGTTCCTCGAAACATCCGCGTAGTTAATAAAGCCTGTTCTGAGTGAGCCTATTTTTGCTCTTGCGGAGTTCCCCGGGTTGTCGAACTTTCGCTCTTGCGGAGTTCCCTGTTGTCGATTTGTTGCTCTTGTGGAGTTCTCCTCGCCGTGGAGCCCTCCATGTGCACAGTTACCCGCCAAAAATTTGAATTGCGGTAGTTCTGTAGCCACGTCTAAGTCTTAATGAAGGATGAGACCGCCATCTAATTGTACTTTCTTTGGCAGATTCGGCTTGATTTCCCTAAGATTTGCATTTAATTAAGGAGTCGAAGGCCTTAACACATCTCCCAAAGGCTATCAAAACCCATCCCTCGCATTTAATACACCACAGAGGCACAGGGGGAGGGGGGGTTGTCAACTCATCCGCTTAGGTGCCAATGGTTATTAGCGCCACCTGTCCGCACCTACTACTGCCCTCAGCTATAAATACCCCTCATTCGCATATGCTTGGGTTACTTTCCTTGCTATTGAGTTGTATAGTTGTCCTGTTTGAGAGTCTAAACCATTGTTTTTAGAGCCATGTCGTGCAGACTACTTCCCTCTATTTTCAGAGTTCGCACACGACGATGTTCCACCCTTTTCTATTCAGTGTTTGTCATGTATGCCGGTTCATGACGGAGAACCTGTCAACTGAAAAATTTGTCTGACAATTCAGACACAGAGGGTTAGAATTCGATATCGCTACCCTGACCAAGACTGTCAAGTTTCATATTTTCTCTGATCCCAGAGAGTCCTCGGGCACAAGGGCGTCTCAACCACACCCCAGCACCAGCAGCAGCCGGAGGTACCCATTCCAGAGCCCTTGGCCACTCTGGTTAACTACATTCCTCCGCGCCCAGATGATGCACCCAAGGTGCATATTCCCAAGAATGCCAAGCATTCAATTCCACTGCCACCAATGGCGAAAATCATGGAAGAAGAAGGATCCCTGCTTGGACATCTCCCGCTGGTTAAGTTTTCTGACTTCAACTTGGGAGATTACAGAACGTATCCTCAGTTCATGCCATATCACTATCTTACGGTGGTCCATAATCATGTTAAGAAGATTGATGAATTCGTCCCGCAGGAATTTGTAGTAAATCTAGAAAATCCTGGACTGTTGAACCTCTTGAAGCTACTGCACTTTGGGCATAGCAATGAAGTTAATGCGGTTGTCAAGGTCTTGTTATCCTGTGTTGATGGTGGTTATCTTTGGCTAGGGATGCCAAATGATATGAATGTGGACCTGATTCATCGAATTACCAGCCTATCTAAGGTTGGTAAGGACCCCAACGTCCATTTCGTTGGTAAAGACAAGGATCGAAAGCTGGCTGCACAGTTGGTGCAGAAATACAAATTGTCGAGAGGAGGTCGGGCTTATGACCTCACTGTAGCTGAAGATGAAGCACTCATATTCACAGGCAGTCTGCTCGCAGGTAGACTTTTAACGAAATGTGGACCTAAAGAAGTCCCTGGAGCTGTTGTAGATCTCACAATTGCAGCTGCAGAGGGAGAGCAGTACAAATGGTGTCTATTCCTCCTGAATTTATTCTTGGAAGACTACCCGAACGTTAAGGACATCGCCAATCAGCTATTCCATTTCTCTTGGCTCCTCATCTTATGTGCCTTTTTCAGGTGGAAGGAACCGCCCAACACTCA
The DNA here is from genome assembly GCA_027924585.1 of Larix kaempferi. NCBI lineage: Eukaryota > Viridiplantae > Streptophyta > Pinopsida > Pinales > Pinaceae > Larix > Larix kaempferi. The sequence continues at coordinate 25,305,628 of BSBM01000435.1, read as the reverse complement.
GTTTCTTCCGCGCCGCTCAGGAGAGGTTACAGGGATGCGCTATGTCAACCTCTGGGACTTTAGTAATCCCGTGAAGTGCAAGATGAATTACGCTGTGTTCTTCGAGTATTATCATCTCCTCAGGGATACCATCCTAGAGATGCCGAGGCTTACTGAGGGGACGACAGAACTCTATGGAACGAAGTTGGTCTTTTCTGCCAACTTGCATGAAATCTATTTCTGCCCTCACGGAATTTAGTCGAAAGAATGGGCCGTAGGGCTCTACCGAATGACTACTCAGGATGTGGAGGACAATGTGAAGTCCTGGCCAGATGAATGGAAGCAGGCCGCTGAAGTCACTACCACGATGCCACCCCCTGAGGTGCCAGAGAAAGATAAAGGCAAGGAAAAGATAGGGCGAAAGAATGATGAAGGTCCGTCAAGACCGGCTACCAAGAAGCAGAAGCTGTCACACCCTGCAGAAGCGACTGGAGATCCCTATGAGATTCCTGCCGTGAGGCTCAACCAGTACTTGAAGGAGCAATTTCAGGAGCTGCGTGCCTCTCAGGCCAATATTAGAAGTGCTCTGGATCTACAGCTCGTGGAATTGAAAGGTCTCACAGGACGATTTGCGCAGACCCATGCGCCAGCATCCGGCTTGCACGCACCGCAAGCATCTACAAGCACCGAGCGGGTTGAAGTACCTACAGAAAGGCACACTGTCATCCATATCCCACCCGCAAGAATCACACTCCAGGATCCTCTGGATGCACCGCAGGTAAGCGCGGTTGGCCCTGTTGAAATAAATTTGTCACTAATTCCATTGGAAACTCTACAGTTGGTTCACAAGCAGGTCTCTACTAAGCTGAGAGCTAGGGAGTTCTCCACATTCCATGACAATCAAAGACTGCAAACGCAGGAAGTAGAGCTAAGGGAAGGCTATAAGGAGATCTCCGCGCAGCTTGCACTTCAAGAAGTGCGAGACACTGGGCTAAGAAATGCTGTCGATGAAATTGCCTAGGAGCTGTCGGCCTGCCAGATTCAACCAGACCTTGCTTTAGTTGAGAAAGTGCAATGGATTAGCAGAAGAGTGAAAGCCCTAGAACAACAAGTAGTTGCTATGGCTGAGGACCATAGAAAGCAGCTCGTCGAGTTGGAAGCTCATGTTATAGTGCCTCCAGCAGATGATAAGCAAGAATGACTTGAAGCACTGCACATAGCTTCTACCCAAATGAAGCGCAGAATAGAGGAAGCCCAGCAGTTAATGACGCAAGCTATGCAGGCTTGGGCTGAGCTCGAGAAGCTCCCTGCTAAAGTTGCCCTTTTGGAACAAGTGAAAGCAGCAGAACAGTCCCTAGCTGTTTTGAACGAAGAAGCTAAGCCCTTGGAAGGCTTAGCCAAAATGAGAAAGATGAGTGAAGTCTGCAAAGTCCAGCAAGAACTGCACAGGCTTAGAGACAAAGATGCTACTCTTGCCAACATCATTCAGCCATTTATGGATGAGTATGCTGAACTTGCTGCCCAAGCAGAGGCCAATGTCAATGCATTTGTTGAGTCTCAAGAGTTGGTCAATGGCGCAGAGGAAGAAGAAGCTACTTCAGACTTGGTGCAGACAGCCACGAAGTGCGTGCAAGACATGGACTCCGCTATTGCGTAGTGGAAGCAAGCCTTCGCTGCGACCCAAGCAAAGTCAGATGCACAAGTAAAACAACCGCAAGCTAGTGCGAGTGGCTCGAGGACGAGCCACAAGTAAGTGTTAGGGGCCTGTTGGAGCATAAGTCGCAGCTATGGCAAAGCTGCCAGTTTTGAGGAAAAAGCACTAAGTTGTGATGGAAAAGTGCTAATTTTCAGGAAAAGCACCATTTTTGGGCAGAAATGAAGAGTACACGGTACGGTGCCAGATGGACGAGCTCACCGCAGATTACGAGCCAGAAATCATGGAGCTCGCGCACACAAGTCAAAGGAAAGAGTAAATAAGGTGGCCGAGTAGAAAGCTCAACCACCACAGTAAATGAAGCGGTGGAATAGAGGGCTCAGATACCCTCATTAAGGAAAAGTACAGGAAGTTATGGTTGCTTGGACCAAGGAAGAGCAACGGACCAAAGCATTGAAGGCGAAGGACGAGTAAAGAACGATGAAGCGGTGCCCATACCCGCGATTTGCGGCAAAAATCGTGGAGTCTGCAGGAAGCTGTGATGTGACTGCAAAAGGCACCTACAGTACACCTAGCCGTGTCCGCGGTTAGGGTTTTTGGGGATCACTGTTGGGAAAGGCCCACAGTTTTGTAAAGGTATGACCTTCAGGGCCACCTATATATATGTGTAATTGAAAAGGGAAATGGGCTAGAAGGTTAGAGAGTTAGATGGTTACTAAGTTACACAGATTGTCTAAGTTGATGTCTGAGTCATTTGTATTGCTGTATTTTGTAAGTTGTTAATGATCAGTTCGTGCATGTAAGAAGGTCACGATCTCGCAGGAAGACCGCTTGGCGTAAGGGCCATTGCATGTATCGACCAGTCGCAAGAGGACTGAGAGGGGAATGTAATTGTATGTCTTTGTTATGGTAGTCTCTGTAGAAGAAGAGAAAACATCTAAGAGAAGGGCTCCCAGATGTGTGCATGGAGTTTCCCAGAAAGATCTAAGGCTACAGTTGTGTGCATAGCAGAACTGTGTTATCCCCATCTCAAGATAATATAAAACACAGTTCCCGTGGACGTAGCTTCCCTCCTGGAAGTGAACCACATAAATCTTGTTGTTGTGGTGATGCTTTATGTGATTACATTTCTTTGCTTTACTGTCTATGTTTCTATGAATGTTTCACTATCTTTATGAATGATTATGTAAGGTAAATCCTGGAAGCTCCCTTAGAAGTTGTACTTGTGCATTGTCAAAGGAGTCTGTAAGAACACTGTCGCCGGAGTGCTAAATGAGTGTGTTATTGCGCTGTGGCGCAAGGGTAGAGACGATACCTAGTGTATCAGGGGTAGCGGGTAAAAGACTCGTGCGCAGGTGTAGAGCTACTGCGTAGCTCGACCGAGAAGAGTGAGATCCAGCGCTGTAGCGCTGGGAGACCTGTGAAAGGGTAAGACGCTCTGTTCAGGGGTTACTTCCCAGAAGAGGAGAGAGAAGACTGTAGACTCCACACCACCTGGGTTAAGGAAACTTGATTCCTTAGCCCCCCCATAACCACTTCGGGTGAGACTTCGGGCTACTACGCAGCTCGTTGCTGAAAGGGCCAGTGCGCCAAAGGGGTGGTTGTTGCTGCGCCTCCTAAAAACCCGGGTCTGTCCAGAAAGCAGCCAACATCAATCCACATGACGACACTTCCTTATAGAGGAATAACACATCTCTAATAAGGGTAAAATAAATATATATGAAATACATAGATGAAATACATTCCGAAGTTACATATACATCAACACTCCCTCTTAACTAGGAAGGTATTTCTTGACACAGATATGCTAGACAAGTCTTCTTCCGGGATCATCGTCATCATCATCATCACTGTTGCTGCTATCTCAACCAATATCTGACTCTACTCTTCATAGGAAGTTCTACAGAGCCAATCCTTTTTCATACTAGATGTAGGCCCACCACCTGCAGGTCTTCATCATCAATGGCCATACTGTGGAAATCTCAGGACTTATTACGTGCATCACAAAACCTTAAAAGAGTCTCTTGACTAGCAAGAACCCTAAAGAGCATCTGAGGCCTTTTTCATCCTCTCAAGATCTCCAGGACTTATTAAATGTGACAACACCACAAAACCTTGAAAAATAATCCCAGGACTGATTACGAGCACAAGGCTCAACCTATCGGATCTCCCAGGGCACAAATTACATGTTGTCACCACAAAACTTTGAAATAGCATCCTAGAACTGATTATGAGCACAAGGCTCAACCTATCGGATCTCCCAAGGCACAAATTACATGTGTTCATGGAAAAACCTCAAAAGAGCATCCCAGGACTGATTACAAGCACACGGCTCAACCTATCGGATCTCCCAGGGCACAAATTACATGCCATAGGACAAAACCTTTAAAGAGCATCTGCCAGATATCCCATGGCACAAATTACATGCCATAGGAAAAACCTCTAAAGAATATCTGCAGATCTCCCAAGGCACAAATTATATGTCCTCCCAAGCAAAACCTCGAAAGAGCATTTGCCAGATATCCCAGGGTACAAATTACATGCCATAGGCAAAACCTTGAAAGACTATCTGCAAATCTCCCAGGCCACAAATTACATGCTTATCTGCACAACTTGTTCCACGGCCATAGAGTATCGACCTAATACTCACCATACATCATCCTGATGTACACATGATCATCCTAATTATCATCACTGCAACATCCTGCTGCATTTCATCTGGAGCAACATATTGAAGCTCGTCATCCATGATCATCCTGATCATACAATGCATCTACCTAATGCATACCAAGTATCTACCTGATACATATCATCATACATGATCCACCTGATCATACAGTGTATCCACCTGATACAAATACAAATACATGATACATATCATCATACATGATCCACCAGATCATACAATGTATCCACCTGATACATATAAAGATACATGGTCCAAACATCCAACATGATGCATATACAAAATACATAAAAATTATCCTACTGATCATATCCATCATCCAACATGATGCGTACATACATATAAATGATCCAACTGATCATATCCAGCATCTAACATGATGCATACATACATATAAATGATCCAACTGATCATATCCAACATCCAACATGATGCATACATACATATAAATGATCCAACTGATCATATCCAGCATCCAACATGATGTGTACATACATACATAAAAATGATCCAACTGATCATACCAGAACATCATCCTGATGCTCATCATCCAGCGCTTACATCCACAGCCATGTGAAGGGTCCTCCTTCCAACATGATTGGAATGGCTTCAGCAAATGTGTCCATCACTTCTTCCTCGAAGTGTCATCAATCCGAAGAACACCAAGCCTCTCTCTAAAGTACTCGAACTTCACCCTAGCTAGTGGCTTCGTCAGCACATCTGCAATCTGCTCGTCCATCGCAACATACAGGAGCTTCATAGCTCCTCTCTGTACCATATCCCTGATATAGTGATATTTGATCTCTATGTGTTTCGACCTGTCATGAAACACTAGGTTCTCGAACAACTTCACACAACTCTAGTTATCACAGAAGATACCAGTAGCATCCAACGGGAGATCAAATAACTCAGACAGTAGCTTCTGTAGCCATACTGCCTCATAACTAGTTGAACAGGCTGCAACATACTCTGCCTCAGCTGTACTTAGTGCTACGTAGGAATGCTTCCTGCTAAACCAAGAGATCACACTTGATCCCATACTGAAGCAGCACCCAGATGTGCTCTTCCTATTTGCAGCACTGCCAGGCCAATCTGAATCAACATAACCCTGTAGGTTAAACTTTTGATTCACCTCATACTTTAGCCCATAATCCATTGTACCCTTTAGGTACCTCAGAACATGCTTTACAGCAACCATATGAACACTCCTCGGATCTGTCAGGAACTGACTCAGTGTGTTCACCGCAAAGCAAATATCGGGTCTCGTGTTCATCAGGTACATCAAGGACCCAATCATCTGGTGATACATAGAGACATCAACCAGCTCAGATGAAGCATCACATAGAAGCTTCAGATTCGATGCCATAGGTGTGGCCATGGCCTTGCAATCCATCATCCCGAATCTCTTCAGGATATCTACTGTGTACTTCCCTTGACCAAGGAAGATCCCACCTACACTCTGCCACACCTCCATACCTAGGAAATAATGCATCATTCCCAAATCTTTCATATCGAACTCAGTAGCAAGCTTCCTATTAGTATCTATAATCAATCTGTCATCTCCTATTACAAATAAGTCATCCACATACAGGATTAGAATCACAGGATTCCCTTCCTCAACCTTGTAATAAAGGTTGGAATCCGCTTCTCTTGGTAAATCCGAAACTAGATAGGAAACTATCCATCCTACCATACCAAGTTCTGGGAGCTTGCTTGAAGCCATACAAGGCTTTCTTTAATCCACAGACATATGACTCCCTGTCATGTATTTCGAAACCGAGTGGCTGCTCCACATATACTTCCTCGTCAACTACACCATTCAAAAAAGCAGTCTTGACATCCATCTGGTGTATTTTCCATTTCATTGCTGCAGCCAGGGCAAGTACTATTCTGATGGAAGTATACCTGGCTACAGGTGGAAAAGTTTCTTCATAATCTATTCCCTCTTTCTGAGAGAAGCCACGAGCTACGAATCTTGCTTGGTATTTTTCTACACTGCCATCTGCAGTAGCCTTCTCTTTAGGTCTTCGGACAACATCCCAAACATCATTCTTCATTATTGATTGGTATTCCTCAACCATGGCATCCTTCCATTCTTTCTTTTCCGCTGCTTCTTCATAACTAGAAGGCTCTTTGTTGATAATGTCACAGAGTAAAGCAACATAGCTGGTATGTGATCTGGTTCTCTTCTTCACTCTGTGTTCTTCTTCTAGAATGCCAAATCTTTCTACATCTTGAATGAGCTCTCTAGCCCATGTAATTTTCCTCTTGTGAGAGTTATCCTCACGAGGTGGATCTACAGGTTCTTGTGGATCTTCAAACTCACGAATAACTTCTGGAACTGCTTCAGTCATGGTAGTGTCTTGAAATCTAGTTTCGTTAGGTTCTTCATAAACTTCGATATGTGCCTTCCTTGATTTGATGAATGCTGAGTTTTCATCAAATGTTACATCCCTGCTGACATCAATCTTCTTGAACCCTGGAAAGTATATTTTGTAAACCTTTGAGCTTTCACTGTAACCCACAAAGATACCCTTCTTTCCTGAAGGATCTAGTTTAGTCCTCTTTTCCTTTGGGACATGAGTGTATACTGGACAACCAAATATTCTTAGATGGCTGACTTCAGGTTTCTTACCAGAAAAGACCTCTTATGGTGTCTTGTTGTCCAATATCTTGTGGGGTGTTCTGTTCTGCACATATACAGCTGTTCTAGCTGCTTCTTCCCATAGATGCATTGGTAGATCCTGGTCATGCAGCATTGCCCTTGTTGCTTCCATGATTGTTTTGTTCTTCCTTTCTGCAACTCCATTCTGTTGAGGATTATAAGGAGCAGTCAAATCCCTTTTAATCCCTGAATCACTACAAAGCTTCTTGAAGTCACTTGAGGTGAATTCTCCACCATTGTCGGATCTGAATGTTTTGATCTTCTTGTTAGTTTGATTCTCCATCAAGGTTTTGAATTCCTCAAACTTATCAAACACTTCATCTTTGTTCTTCAAGAAGTATACCCAAGTTTTCCTGGAGAAGTCATCAATAAATAAGACATAGTAAACATACCCACTCAGAGAACTGGATGACATAAGACAACATACATCTGAGTGGATGATTTCTAGGATGTCTTTTGCCTTGCTTTCACTGCTTGGGAAAGCCTTCTTAATGTTCTTACCTTTTGCACATCCTTTGCAAACACCTTCATGTTTGGTCTTGATTTCAGGAAGACCCTCTACAGCCTTGCTTGCAATTGGAAGTGCCCTATAGTGCATATGAGCAAGTCTTCTATGCCAAAGTTCACTTGGCTCCATGGATTCATGTACCATGGCATGTTCAGGTTGTCCCTTCAATTTATACAAGCCTCCCTCTTGCTCTCCAATCACTATTGCATCATCTATGTTCTTTCCCTTTGGCCACATTAGGACTTGTCCATCCACAAATGCAACCTTCATACCTTTTGTATGCAATGCAGAGATGGAGAGTAGGTTCTTCTTGAGCCCAGGTACATAAAGGACTTCTTTCATCTTCAAATATTTCCAGAATCTAGGTTGTAGGAGGCTTCACCACTTCCTTTGATTGGGTATTGATAATCATCCCCAAGTTTCACCTTATGGGGTGATTCATGTTCAGATAGATTCACAAAATATTCCTTAAACCTAGTCATTTGTTTGGAAGCCCCACTGTCAATCAACCAATCATTACAACCATGGGAGATAGTACCTGTGAGAGCAGAAATTAGAACATATTCTTCTTCACTTGATGAGTCATCATCACTATCACTTTCTGCCCTAGCCTTCTTCTTTGAGGGTTCATCATCTTCGGTAGCATGAGCATGATGTCTTCTTTTGTTATTCTTCTTCTTGTTCTTGAGGTTGTTGTTGTTGTCTTTCTTCTTCTTGGGACAATCTGAAGCAAAGTGTCCTGTCTCATTGCAATTGAAGCATCTGAGATCTTTCTTATCTTTATGATAATGGTGGTGTGAGAATCTTCTGTTATGAGATGATTCCTTCTTGGACTTTCCTTTCCTAGCATGTGCTTTGAGAGCTTGATCTTCATTTCCTATCTTTTCTTCTCGGGCCACAAGCCTAGCTTCTTCTTGAGAGCATTCTTCCCGCAATCTGTTGAAGGAGATCAACTTCTTCCTTGTACAAATTCCTTGAATAAAGGAATCCCATGACCTGGGTAGGCCATTTAGAGTGGTCATCACCACTTCACCATTCTCCACCATTTCATCCACTGCTTCTAGTTGTTCCTTGATCTGGGAGACCCTTGAAAAATAAGATTGAATGGTTTCTCCATTCTGAAATTTTACTCCTTCCAATTGGTTCCGCAGGGTCATCTTCCGATTTATGTTCTTCCCTTCAAATAGTTTGGTCAAAGAGTCAAACATCTCTTTGGGTGTCTTTAGAGAAGACACATGGGATATGAGATGGTCTTTGATAGAATCAGCAATGATTCTCTTTTCCTTGACCAAGTTCTTCTTATGAAATACCTTAGCCTCTTCATCCTCTGGGATAGAGATGTCTTCTTTTACATATGAGTCCAACTCATTATCTTCGAGGATTAACCCAATCCTATACTTCCAAGCTCGGAAGTTATCAGCTCCTTCAAGCTTATCCTCAAGCTTGGTGTGGTGAGACATCTTAAAGAGTACTTCAAATCGAAATATAAAATATTTAGGTCTTACCACTTGAAATGCTGAAAACTGGATCTGGTCTCGGATTAGGGTTTGTCGGAAAAACCCTAAAAATTCAAAATGTGAATTTCAACTTTCTGAAAGAATAGAAAGATGCGCCTTGATGAGCTGATCAGCCTAGTGTATTTAGAATTTGAGATCAGCAAAGCTATACCCTTCAGATTTACCTTTTTGTCATTCCGGGTTCACTCGTAGAGCCCTGAATTAGGGTTTGAGTTCCCTGGATATCTATCCAGCCAAAAATCTCGATCCAAAGCTCTAAACTTCGATTTTTGCAAGGAGCTTCCAGCTATGTCTTCAGATTTCATAAATTCCTATTTATGTGGAAACCCTAATTTTTAGGGCCAAATCTGAAAATGCTCAGAATTGAATTTTGATTAGACAGATAGATTCTCCTTGATGAGTAGAGTCAATCTATTATACTCCTTTTCCAAAATCTGTGGAGAGAAACCCAATAAACAAGAAACTCAAGTTTTCGTCACTGCAAAATGTCTTCTTCTCAAGTTAGCTCTGATACCATGTTAAATTTTGAGCATTAATTCACAATACTCTTGGATCCTTACTGAGAGAATAACATATACAATATATCAATGCATAACAATCACAATAAGCATCACAAGCATCACAAGAATCAAAAGCATGAGAGACAAGAGACACAGAGTTTCCGTGGGGAAAACCCTAAGGTGAAAAACCCCACAACTTCCTCAGAGATAGAGAGAGCAACGGCTCAACCAAAATACACTTGAGATAGTCTCCTAGAGCAGATGATCCTCCTCCTCACTAGTGCGCCATTTTCTGAGTGAGAGAGATATGACTTTCTGAATGATCTAAATAGAGATCTCCTGATCTCTATTTATACTAACCTGTTTTCCCAGTGACCTTATGGGGCCGACTTGTCTAGCTAGGTACATCCACAATATAATATATATTTCAGGGCCGACCCCACACATGGTGGTCTAATAACCCATCGGCAAGTACACACACTTGCGACACTTGTCAATCCACATGACGACACTTCCTTATAGAGGAATAACACATCTCTAATAAGGGTACAATAAATATATATGAAATACATAGATGAAATACATTCCAAAGTTACATATACATCAACAAGGGTAAATATACCGTAAGATAATTTGATGGGTGTAAAAATAGTCAAGCATATAAGTAAAACATTCTTACTGCATCTATGTTAAAATGGAGCAGAAAATAGTTCTATGACAATCCATCCTCAACATAGTCATAGCCTCCATGCCAGAAAAACTTAAGCCAAGAAGCCCTTGTATTCATCCTCCAGAAATAATTATTACAAAGAATGAGCAGCAAATCTTCTTATGCCAAAAGCCTCTTTTCTTTCTATTCCCGTTAATTTATAAATTTAAAAAGTAACTAACAAATTCCTTTTCATATGCCTCAAGTCAGTTGAGACTTTTTAGCTCCCAAAACATTTGACATTTAGAATATTACATTGTCTTCAAGAGAAAAATGAAAAGAAAATTACATCTCATGCTTCCACTTGAGGCTTACTAAATTGGTCCTAGACATCACATTCATAAATAATCAAATAAAATTGCTTTGGTTCATGTAGTCGTAAAGCAACTTCATGATTGATGACCTCCTTTGAGGGTGTATTCAATCATTTAGTGAATATACTATGGTAGGTTGGAAGGTTTTCATGAGTTGAGATTTCTTGGTCAGTGTCCTAATATGATCACACAACACCAATGCAGTAACCTGAGATACATTTTTAACTATCTCAACATCCTTGCAATTGATGGTCCTGAGCTCAACCAATTTTTTTCCTTGGGAATGGGTTGTTGGAGAGTCCTAGCGGGAGGCAATGCGCATCTTACAAAAATGCTCTCGTTCGGAACATATAGGTGTGTACATTTATTGAGTGAGGCAACGATGTCCTTCTCCAAGGTGTTTGCAACCATTTGGAAGTTTTCCAAGGTCGCATAGTCTATTTGCATTTCTTCCACATCTTTTTGGAAATATTAGGGGGAATGGTTGTGTTTCCTTGTTTCCATGATCCACTGTACTTCATCTTGGTTTTAACCATTGCAACCTTCAAATTACTTGATTAATTCTTGACCTTCTAGCTTGGATTTTAATTGTTTCCTTCTCGGCCTTAAAAAATTGCTCTGCGACTCTTTCCTATATGCCCAAATACTCTTCCTGTAATGCAATGGCTTACTCATGAAACCATGGTAAAAATTGCTTACCTTCTATGGAAGCTTCCACCTCTATGGCCAGTGCGTCTTTCCCTTTTTGCAAACTTTCTATTTGAATGGTAGTGCTTTACCTTATTACTTCAAGCTCATTCACTTTAGCTTCCATTTCGTCGTTGTCCTTTTGCAAGTCTTGAGTTAATATCTCCAATGTCTTCTTCTCCACTTTCAATGTGCCATTATCATGTCTCAACTCTATGCCTACTCTCCTTTCTCTGAGAGGATATATTCTAGTAACCCAAATTTATGTTTGGCCTACTCCACCTCTCATAACAATTTATTTATGTTATCCCTTGTGGCCATAGTGGTGGCCACGTCGACAAATTCCATGGATTTAGGTGCTTTGTCAGTGTTTTCAATTACAGGTACCTCCTAAATGATAACTGTCTCAAGACATTACGTAATCTTAAGCCTGTTGATGTATATGTAACTTCGGAATGTATTTCATATATGTATGTTGTATGTATTCCTATAGAGATGGTATTATTCCTCTATACGGAAGTGTCGTCATTTATATTGTAAATGTTTTAACTTATACTTGATGGGTTATTAGACGACCTTGTTGGGGTTGTCCCTGTATAAGTCATGTGGGTCAAAGGGTTATTAGACCACCCTATTGGGGGTCGGCCCAGTCAACATTATGTTATATGGTTAAGTTCGAGCCTACATGATTTATGTAAAAGGAAAGTCAAGTCAAGTATAAATAGAGTGCGGGAAGCACTCTATTTGTTCACTCACTTCTCACTCATGCACTCAAGGAGGAGTGGCGCACTTATGGAGGAGGAGGATCTGATGCTAGGTTATGTCTATCTCTTATGGTTGGGTTGTATCATTGCTCTATCTATCTCTGAGGAAGTTATTGGGGTTTTTCACCTTTATGGTTTTCCCCAAGTAAATCTTTGTGTCTCTTGTGTGCTTGCATTATTGTCTCCATGATTGATATGCTGTAGATATGCTGTACATGTTGTTCTCTCAGTTAAGATCCTAGATCAGATTGAAGTAAATTCTGAAAATTTAACAAAGCCTATTTTATGCCTTTCATTCGATTTGTTTCTTACTTGGTTTGAATGCATATGAACTTAGTTTACCTACTAAACCTTCTCTAGAAGGGGTGTAAATAACAATATCGAGTTCCTTCAAAGGGAAATCCCCCCAGTGAGTGGAATTTTAGAGCTAGTAGTGGGTGCATCAGTATCCATATCTTGTAGCTCACCTTAGTGTATTCCCTCTACCCAATATTATTCTTCTCTTGTCTTCTTCTGGGTCTCCTCATGCTTCCTATGTTCTTTAGCCCTTTTTTGTAGCTCTTCTTGTTTTCCCTTCTCTTATTGCTCCTTTCTAGCCAGGTCTTCTACATCGGCCACTTCCTCAGATTTCTTTTGTTCTTTTAACCTATAGATCTCGGTCCCATCTTTCTTTTGGTGCATAATTTCAGTGGCCTTCCCTTTTGGGCTCTACTATTTATTCCCCATGGTTTCTTCTTGGACACCTTCCTGGGTGGCTTATTTATGGACAGTTTCTTACGTGTCTTTTTTATTGCAAAGGCACCTTCAATGCTTTTCCCCTTATCTGTCTTCTCAGAGCTAGGTCCTCCAATGTTTTAACTTTCCTGTATATTTCCTCTTCTGCACATTCCTCATGATGATAGGGCCAATGGTACTTTACAGTTTTGCAGTGATTTACTATCTTCCATTTGTGATCGTTTCTCCTATATTGTCCTTCCCAAAGTGATATATTTCCAAGTCCCGGTTTAGTTCAGTGGCTTATTTCACTTTCATGAATCTGTAAGCCCAAAATATGACTCGTAAATGTGGCCATGATGACTTCTTGGTATTGTTAAGGGAATATCCAATCCCATCTATAAACGTTTGATAAGAAATTTCTTTTAGGATCACGTAATCGGTAGCCTACTTAGGCATGATGTTTGGTCCCTTCAATGCCCCATATATCCTCAAATAAGTGTCATCTTTAGTTAAGTACCAATCACCTAGTTGTGTTACGATGGTAATAGCATTATCTAGCATACACTTTGTTCATGTCCCTGCATGTATGATTGTATATAATGGCATAATGAATTCCTTGCATTTTTTTTTTTAGTTACTAACGTGCTTCTGGGCCTATATAACTTGGTAAAATACATGAATAGGAGTCTCCTCGGGAACCCATTACCATCCAATATCCTGAAATTCATTTGATGTGCATACCCATATACAAGATAGGAGGACATACAGAAGTTTGATTACTACTTGAAAAATCCTTCTTGTGCTTCCAACACTACCTATTCCATGTTTTTCGAGAGGATGTCAAACCAGTTAAATATTTCACCCTGAACAGTAACGTAATACAGTAGCGGTGACCATTCAATCTTGAAGTGTGTCACATCATGGTCACATCTACTTATCCATATAACCGACATAACAGGGTGATCGTCATATTGTAGGGATTCTTTAGTGAATTGGTGTTGTATGTGCCATTCTCATTTTGATGGAATTGCTTGTTTGGGAGCCAAGCTTGCTTGATGAAGGGCACATAGTTTAGCTTACTGGAATGAATCCAGTCATCGGTCAGGTCTATCTCTAGTGTTGAGAACTTATAGTACTCACTCATGGTAGTCATCTTGAAAGAGGCTATGGGAACTCCCGCAACATTCTTGATAATACGCCTCTTCGCATCAGTGCTAGGGAGGATCCATTCCACTATTTTCGTGTAGGGAAACAATTATGATATCCCTGCTTTCTTATGAATGCTGAACCATCTTATATTCTTGAATAGTGAGATCTCGTCTATACTCACTGATTCTTATTCTTTTACCTAAAAGAACTAATACAATTCACACCATACGTACTAAGGATCGACCCCGGCGGTTCTCCTCGTGTCCGCAAACTGCAATAGGAGTGTGCATGTTCATGCTTACTCTATCATTTAATCTCAAGGGAAAACCACACCGCGCAGTTAAAAGATTGAACTGCGCAGTGAATACATATTTTTATTTTTCTTCTCTTTAGGACTTCGCTTCTCCTAGCATATACTTTGTGAAGTAAACTTCTAATTTTTTTCGAACGCTTTACTTCACAGATTAACTATGCGGAGATTAAGTGCACATTTCAACTTTTTACTGTGTAGTTGAACTTCGCATAAGTGCGCAGTTAACTTTGCGAAACGCTTTACTTTGTGGACTTCTCAATTAGTTCACTGAGATTAAATTTGCACAAATTAACTTCGCATACTTCTTTAACTTTGCATAACTCAATCTTAAACAAGATATCTTAAAACATTTCTTGCTAGGACATAAGAACCAAAACATTTACGCGAAGTTTCTCTTTGTTAAAATAGAACTTTCACCACCGTGAACTATTTGGAAATCTTGATTTCTTTTACAGATAGTAAATGTAAATAACATTCACATAGGTAAATATGAAGAATATGTGCGACATGCAACAAACAACATTCTTGAGAATGAATACATAAAACTATGGACTTATATATTACTGCAATAAAACAAACAACTTTGCTGCATTACAGAGAGATGAGATTTTACTTCAATCTTTCACCATTTTACAAAGCTTGGACTCTTTATACATTTCACGACCGATTTCTTCTTCTCCTTTCTTTCACATATCTCTATCTAATCTTCTGTGAGTGATTTTCATTTATACACAAACATGGTTTACCTTCACTTGGAATTTACAGGGTTACATTAATTACTACAATTAATTTCTACCTAAGAATTTATTGACTTGCGGAATATAGATGCATTTAAATTAATACAAGAAGACATGAGCAGGATTTGTTGCAGAATGTCTGACTGACTGACATGACAGACTGACAAATAAACTAACTGAGTGATTGACAGAGCCAGTGAAGTTAGATACGCCATCAGCTCTTTAATTACATTTTTCCAACACCCCCCCTTAATTATGAGCGGATGGAGATCGTTAAACAAAATTAAAATTTCACAAAATATTTCAGAGCTGAAACATGCTCTGTTCATGACAAAGTTCACTGTGCAGAACTTGTCACTCCAAACAACTTCATAGATATTGGAATGTGTCCCTTGCCAATGGTTTTGTAAATATGTCTGCTACCTGATCTTCAAACCTGCAAAATTCTAAATAGATTTCCTTTTTGTTAATCAATCCTCTAATAAAATGATACCTTATGTCGATGTGATTGGTTCTCTTGTGGTAAACATGATTCTTTGATAGTGCAATAGATGAATTGTTGTCGCAGTAAATGACTATGGGTTCTTGTTGGTTCTGCGACACATCTCTTAACATTCTCCACATCTAAATGGCTTGATATGCGGTGCTTGTAGCAGCGACATACTCTGCTTTTACTTAAGAAAGAGTTACTATGGGTTGTTTTTTTGAAGCCCATGATACAACACCTTTTCCTACATGAAATGTATATCCAGATGTGTTTTTTCTGTCATCCATGCTTCCTCCATTATCGCTATTATTGTATCCAATGAGTTTGAAATTTTCTGAGGTTGAATACAAAATACCAAAGTTTTTTGCTCCATTTACATACCTTAGAATTATTTTACATGCTTGCCAATGAGATTCTTTTGGTGACTCCATGAATCTTGATATTAAACTGACTCCATACATGATTTCTAGACTGGTTGTTGTAAGATACATAAGGCTTCCAATAAGCATTTTAAATAGCATAGTATCTACATTGGATCCATCATCATCCTTGTTCAATTTCAAACATGTTATCACTAGTGTTGGGGCCGTGTTGCAATTTAACATATTAAAATCTATTCAAGACATCACTTGCATACTTTGGCTGAGATATAAATATACCATTTTCAGTCTGTTGGCCTTAAATGCCCAAAAAATACTTCATAAGCCCCAAATTAGTCATTTCAAATTCACTTTCCATGACTGACCTAAATTCTTCTATGCCAAAATCACCAGTAAATATTAAATCATCTACATACAGGCAGACAATTAGCTTATTACCTTGCTTGTTGATTTTTGTGTACATTGTTGGCTCACATTCACTTCTGTGAAATCCATTCTGAATGAGGTAAGAGTTAATTCGACTATACCAAGCTCTAGGAGCTTGCTTCAAACCATAGAGTTCCTTCTTCAACTTATATACTTTGTGTCCTTGTCCTGGAGCTTCATAGCCTTGTGGCTGCTCCACATATACTTATTCCTCCAAATAACCATTTAAAAGTGAAGAATTAACATCTATTTGGTAAACAGGCCATGTCTTATGTGCTGCAATGGACAAAACTGTTGTGATAGTGTCCATTCATGCTACAGGTGAAAACATTTCATTGAAGTCTATGTCAGACTGCTTTGTGAATCCTCTTGCTACCAATATTGCCTTGTGCTTCTGCACATTTCCATCAACATCTTGCTTGGTCTTATAAATCCATTTCACGCTTATCACATCCTTGTCCTTAGGAATATCAACTAATTCACATTTTTTATTCCTCTCAATGCATTCTACTTCTTCATCCATGGCTTGTGCCAAAAATTTATCTTCAATAACTTCTTCAAATGTTAGAGGATCATTAACTTGAGAAAATAATGCAAAAACTGAGAATGAATTAGATGTATCAGTCTCATATATCTCATGCAGAGTTCTTGTCTTTGTCGGAGTTGCTGGTGTCGAACTGCGCGGACTACTTGATGGAGTTTGTTGCGCACTTGGTGTGCTTGTCAGAGTAGTTTGAACTGTGACTTGTGTCGGAGTTCCTTGTGCTAAAACATGTTGCGCAGTCCTGTGAGTAGACGGAGTTGCGACATTCTGATTCACATGCGGAGTCAACCACATCTTCTTGTAGTGTTTTCATTCTAGAAAATATTTTAAACTGAAGGGATTCGATCCCACTTAGACATGTTACCCCTTATTAATTATTTTGTGTGTAATATTCCTAACGTACAAATTCAATAGATACAAACAACAAAGAAAACTATCAAAGGGATTCAATCATTATTAGTTTTAAGACTAATTAGTATTACTACATATTATATTCCTCCAACATATGGTGACTTATAGTACAACCTCTTTCATATTGAGTTATAAAATTTAATATGGATTTATTATATAATTGTATTTTTTTATAAAATTTGATACATATATTTTCTTATTTTTAATTGTGAATCTACATTGTATGTTTTTTATATTAATTATTTTTTGGAGCCTATTTGTATGATAGACGTGACAACACATCATACCAGCTTCGGTTGTAGAAAGTGCCTTCGGGCAATGTATCGGAACATATGTTACAATATTTTTAATGTTGTGCTTTAAAACCTTTAATATTAAGATGTACAAATTAGCATGAATATATTTGTATTATTTATGTTTTCCTAATTTAATGCACATCATTCCTTAATCTTAATTGTGAAAAGATATACATCTATCTTTTTTATATTATAATATTTTTCCTACTTGGATTAACCCGTAGATAAACTCTTCTAGGAGTACAAATAACATTTTCACTAAACGCTAAACACGTTCAACACTAGATGATATTTTAGTATGATTGAGATATGTTTATTCATCACTTATATGTATTATAAATTATTCCATTGATTTAGAAACTGTTTGATATATCTCTTAACATTTAACCAGTTTTAATCCATGAAAGTGGTCAAATGACGTGTGATGCCAAATTTAATAAAATTTACCAATTTTTCCTCTTTCACCTAAATCTCATGTCCAAGGTTTTGAGTGATCATGAATGAATCTAAAACCATCATAGATCCATCTTAAAAGGGGATCTACCAAGCGCCAAGAGGGATCAAATCTCTCAACGTGCAAACCCTTTTTTAGAGTGAAAATGTTGAGAAACCTATCGGAACATTTTATCCATCTAAACCTTGGCTATACCTTAGTTATCCATTCCATGCATTAATTATTGAGTCTCCTAGCACCTATACTATGTTTTTGACCCCCTAGTGCTTAGTTTTTGTCATTAGTGGCCACATTATCCACTCAGAGCACCTTATCCCTATCATTGAGGATATAATGCACCCTCATGCATGAATTTAGGAGTTGATTGAGTGAGTTCAATTATTTAAGGTGCCTTGTCTCCTTGATCACTAGTTAACTTACCCTTACACCTAGTTTCACCGAGTCTGTATGCAATAGTTCCCTACTGACTAGTATCAGTCACCACATGTGCCTCCTTTGGCTTTACCTTCCGTAATATATAGCCTAAGTGGCTTAATCATGCACCAACACCCTTCAGTTAACTAACCATTCAATATTAGTTGCCACTAGTGCTTGTCAGGAGATGGATCCAGTGCTAACCAAGACTGTCTCTTCAATGGAATTCAAATTCCATCAGAGGATTCCGAATTCTCTTGAATATAATATTATTTAATTTCCCACATATTTTGGATGAATAACATGAAATTTTTTTACATCCATAACTCTCTTTTCTCTATGATATTCTTCTCTATTTTTCTGTAGATCTATGTTAAACATTGTGAGGATATTTTTATTGATAAAGATCCACCTGTGTAAGAGAATTTAAGATGGCATCATAGCTGACCAACAATCTATTTTATCTCATATACTTCCATTGATGCACTAGAATTTGCATATTTTCCACAGAAATCCTTGGGAAAATAACCTAGATAGCGTTCGCTTTGCCAAGGAAATCTTCTCAGGTGTGACAGACTCTAGAATGTGCTCATTGTCAAAGTAGATATTGAGTGAGCTTATATTAAAATTTCTTCCAGATTGTTTTTATTGCAGGTTATAGGTCCGAATATCAGTAGGAGTGAAACTATTGATTATGGAGTAGTCCCAACATATTCTCCTTACTCCCTTCAATCACTTTGACTGGAAGGAAGAGATGGTGATCCTTCTGAGAAGCGAAGGGATTTACAGAGTTACTATGGGAACTGAAAATAATCAAAACTCAACAGTTGAGAAGGCCATGTGGTTAAATAGGATGGATGTAGCATATGGTCTTCTATGCCTCAGCACTTGCAGATATCTTGTTTTTCACCTTGATGGTTTGACCACTCCAAATCAAGTTTGGAGCACATTTAAAACTCTTTTTGGAAAGACATATGAGATGAGAGGCCATCAGCTGGAAAATGAAATGCTTACTCTGATCCCTAGTAGTTTTGACTCGCTACAAGACTTCTTCACCAAATTCAAAACCTTGGTGCTTTAGCTCAAGCAATGTGGAATTGAGAAGAAAGAGGAACAATGGGTTATGTCCATACTTTCAAAGTTGGGCTCAGACTACTTAGTATTTGGGACTCCATCACATTGGTTTTATTTGGAATTATATTCCACATGTTTGGACCTTATCTCACCTTTTTTTGTTCAAAGTTCAAGGTTACATTGTCTAAAGAGCCCACAGTCACTCAACAATCAATATAATTATGTTGCACCTACTTTTATTTCTGAGATCCTATTTTATCATGGAGAGACTTCACCATTCATGTTTGATACTCCATATGATTCTTATTTTGGTGCATAAGCTCCATTTTGAAATTAAGAAGGTGATAAATTAGTTTGGAAAGGCATTGCATGGCTACATTGTCCATTCTGTAGTTGCATATGTTCCTGATCCTATTGAGTTCATTGATGTTCAGATCAGATTATGTATGTGTTCACATCAAGAAGCATTCATTTGATGCTCCTCCATTAGCAGAAGTCGAGTTCAAAGGGGATTCTATACTTGTTTTTTGTTTACACTGCATTGAAAAATTTGTGCATGATCAAAGCATCTACAACATCTTCATCAAATCTCTCACAAAAAGGGAGTATATTCAACACATTCAAGTGAATAAGAAGACATAGTTAATACCTTTTTCTTTGTGCCATGTCCTTTTTGAGGAGGGGTTTTGTTCCCACTAGGCTTTCCTTCTTTCCTTG
Organism: Larix kaempferi; assembly: GCA_027924585.1. NCBI lineage: Eukaryota > Viridiplantae > Streptophyta > Pinopsida > Pinales > Pinaceae > Larix > Larix kaempferi. The sequence goes on along the minus strand of BSBM01000435.1, from coordinate 25,285,526 downwards.
ATTAATAAGGAAAAATACATTTTGTAAAGGGTGACCTTACGCTTTGTTTTTGGGCCATATTTTGCTTCATTTTTTATAATTCATGATTAAGGGTGGTTGTTGGAACATTTTATCCATCTAGACCTTGGTTATACCTTAGATATGCATTCCATGCATTAATTATTGAGTCCCCTATCACCTAGGCTATGTTGTTGACAACCTAGTGCTTAATTTTTGTCATTATTGGCCACATTATCCACTCATAGAACCTTATCCCTATCTTTGAGGATCTAATGCAATGTCATGCATGAATTTAGGATTTGATTGAGTCGGTTCCATGATTTAAGGCACCTCGTCTCCTTGATCACTAGTTAACTGACCCTTACACCTAGTTTCATTGAGTCTAAGTGCAATAGCACCCTTTTGACCACTACCAGTCACCTCATGCACCTCCTTTTAGTTCTCCTTCCCTAATTTATAGCCTAAGTGGCTCAATCATGTGCCAACCACCTTCAGTTAACTATCCATTTATCATTAGGTGCCACTAGTGCCCATCGAGAGATCGATCGAATGCAAGCTAAGTATGTCTCTTCAGCGGAATTCGAATGCCATTAAAGGCTGATGAATTCTCTTGCATGTAATCTTATTTAATTTCCCACATATTGTGGATGAATAACATGAAAATTTTTTGCACTCAAAACTCTCTTTTCTCTATGATATTCTTCTCTATTTTTCTATAGATCTACTCTAAACATTGCGAGGATAGTTTTACTACTAGAGATCCACCTGTGTGAGATAATTTCACAAAATCATTTTAATTTATCTAATTTGTGTATCTTTATATATATTACATTGTAAATATTTTAGATCTAATTTGACCTGACATGTTATTTATTATTTTTTTTTTAAAAGGACATGTGTCAGCTCCAAGATGAGCACATAAGGATTTACACAAGCCCCTACTAGGTTGTAGAATGTGCCTCTTCGACGTAATTATCAAACATGGCTATTCACATACATCATTATTAAGTTTCCATAATTTAGCACAATGTCTTGCCACATGTCATATTAGAGTTTTGACCATGGAATAATGAATTATGAGATTTCTTACATATGTCATTAATTCAACATACATAACCCGAAGTTAATGTTATATAGCTTAGGTCATTGAGAGTAACCTCTTCTTATCCCCTCCATGTACGAATGACGCTAGGTCCATTTTTGGACATTAAGTTCTATCCAACCTTTTGCAAGACCTTCTATTTCGCAATATATGGGTACTCTTAGGATTAGGACTCCAAAACGTCCTATGACTATGAATTTTCCTATGCACAATGACATGAAATATCATTAAATATTGTAAAGAAATAACAATGTGCAACCAATGACTGCCCATGATTCATGGGCATAATATGCATAACCACAATTACAGTAATAAACAAATTCAATATGCATAAAATCATGTTTAAATTAGTTTCTAGAAAAGAAATATCAATAAGTGAGGTCATGTCTATTCAAGAATGTAAATGAAACATAATTGTAAATTGAGAAGATACAAGTTATCTTTCCTACTCATTATTAATAAAACTCAATAAAAATCATATTTATTATTAATAAAACTCAATAAAAATCATATTTATAAGATGCATCTCAAAGGTATTTGGAAAAATCATATTTATGAGATGCATCTAGAAGGTATTTGGAAAATAAAATGAATATTAATGTTAACATTAAAAAATCATAAAGTCATCCCATCTTCCAACTTTAGGTGAGTTGAGGCATCAACATGACCCAAAAAGGTCAAGCTTAAAGATTGGTATGCTCAATATCTTTTTAGATGAAAGAGGGAGGACATATCTTATTAAGCATTTGATAAAAAGTTCTCAATCACTACTTGCATATTTTTTTTAATAATAGAAATGTTTCTTAAAAACTTGAAGACCTTAAGAGAAGAGAATATGGAATAGGAGTTTAAAAATTTACTATTATAATTTAATGTGTGATAATATTTATAAGTAATATATTAATTGTATCTAGTTTGAATGGTTTAGAGGAGAAATGTTATCTTTATTACTCTTGTTAAAATATTTATTATGATATGTTTGTTTTTTTGTGAGTCAATCATTATGATATGTATAAAAGGTGTTACATCTCTTTATAGATCTAAAAGAAAACATAATTTACTAAATAAATAATATCATTACAATTAGTAGGCAATGGATTGTGGCCACTTAAAAGTAAATAAACGTAGTCTAAACACATTATCACATAAATACTATTACTAGTAATAACATGTAATGGATTGTGACATTTAAATGTAGAGAAGTATATTCTAATTAGATTGTCGTTCATATCATCAAATGTGTATAAAACAAATGTTTCTTCTTAGGAAGTCACAGATTAAAATTTGGAGTGGATAGTGTATGTACAACTCTATAGATTTTATATCCTTGCACATAGGGGGATCCCTTATTTTACACACAAGGGGGTCGCATAAACCAAATTGGTGTGTGGCTTAGCGCTCACCTTAAAAATATATTATTATTATTATTATTAGAAAGGTATCCCATCTCATCATAAATATGTTTCAAAGGGTCATATGTCGTACTCTGTTGTGTCACTTGACTTGAAACTTGAAAGTAGAGAAATATAGTCTAACCACATTACCACATAAATATACTTCTAATTATTTTAAAAACAAATATAGAGAGTATATAAAAAATGATTCATATTATATTTATTTTCTTTTTATTGCACATAAGTAGTTATAAAGATAAAATAAGGTTGTTGGGTTTTTATTGGAATTTTGTCCATTCTTTTTTAATTCTAAATTTGTGTTGTTTAAATCATGCTATAAATAAATTTAGTGTCTTCAAACACATCTAAGACATCCAGGTTAAACAATTTAAATACTATTATTTCAAATCTTAAATTTGTACTAAATTCTGTATAAATCTTAATATAGAGAAATCGTCCCATGTTTAGGGTACGTAAAATGATACTATGATGATGACCCTCATCATGTATGTTAAAAAAATAAATATTCTAATTAAAGAAATTTCTGTCATCTTCTAACTTCCATATGTGAGATTCATCTTGGGCTGGGATCCCATGTAAGTGAGTAGTTAAAAAAAAAATCTGAAAATAGGTAATCGTCCAATTTGAGTAGCTATATGTTTTTTGTTTTCTTGGTGTTAATCCTTTCTTTCAATATGGATAGTTGTTGTTGTGTGATTGTCAATATTTCGTTGCATTAACTGACATCTCACGCAGAATGTGTATGACCACCTGATGAATGAAGTACAGAAGATGTGGATGTCCATGTCCATGTAGTAGGTGATGGCAAGCATGTTTTAGTTTTAGAATGGAAAGGAAAGTTCAGTAATAAGCACTCTGTACCAGTATATAATTTATTGTTGTGGGACATTGATAGTTGGATTATTGATTGGTTTAGATTTTATTTTTATATTCTTTCTAGATGATTGGTTTAGATTTTATTTTATATCTTTTCTATACTGTTGAGTTATATTCAATTCACTTATATATTAAAAATATATTTTCAATTACAAAAAAATTAATTTAACAAAAGGAATTATAGCTAAATTTGAGATAATCCAAAACTATCTAAATTTTAAGTTTACAAAATCAAGAATAATCCCAATAAAATTAAAATCTTGAAACGGTTATGAACAACTTGTTCCATCGAATCATTTTAACAAGTTCTTCGATCTCATCATTTTAATTTAAAGAAAAAGAAAGGTTTCACTAATTAGTGGTGAGTAAAATCATGAAATTTTTTATAAAAAAATATGATACTACTTTTTATTATTATTATTAATATACACCTAGCACAACCATAAAATCGATAAAAATAACCTACGAGTCATATAAGGGACATGGAAGATAGAGAATGATGACACGAATCCCATGACTTTCTTTGGTGTGTGGCATATAAATATAATGCAAGCTCATCGCTGGGGAGGGAGAAATATTTTTTATTTTTATTTATATATTTAAAAAACTTTAAAAAAATATTCCTAAAAACATTTCTAAATCAATGTAGCTATAGATTTACATATTAAAAATTTAAAAACTGTTATTTTAAATTATTAACAATTTTTTATTTTTTCAAAATATGTAACTTAAATTTGTATATTAAAATTTTAAAAAACCATTATTTTTAAATCATATTAATTTTATTTATTTATTTTTAAATATATAACTTAGATATTACCTTATCTCCATTTTTAACCTATTATATAACTCACCCATATTTAGTGGGGTGCATCATTTGTACAAAGACAAGTTATGATTATCGCATTGGAACCATTTTTCTTTGCAGAAAGACACTCAAAAGAATTCATTGAATTGGTAAGCTTTATCTATCTCGACAAAGACTAGAAAAGGATCCTACATTCTATTTTGAATATTATCATGGATGAATCACTAGGGCATCAACACACAGTGCGAGGTCATGGATGCAAGACTTCTTTTCCAAGCATGGAGAGAGTATGAAAAGTAGAGAAACACACATTGTGGGATCATGGATGCAAGAATTCTTTTCCAAGCATGGAGAGATTATGACGGGTAGAGAAACAATACATATTCTAGATAGTTTCACAAGGTGAGAAATATACAACTTATATAGGGAATATGTTGATTGCGCTAAAGAAAATGGAGATTTTATCAAATATGCATATTTTACAAGAGTATGCAAAAAAGGTTCAACAATGTTTGCATTCCTAAGAGGTCAAGGATGGGGATTTGCAATACATGTGTTTATCTTAAATATAAAATGGATACACCAAAAGGGATAGGAAGCTGTATGTATTTAAAACATTATTTCTTCTAGGATCAATATCAATTATGAAAATTTGTTAAATCTTATTTTTATGTTATTTGTAGATTCCATTATCAATGCACTTCAAGCACCCAAGAATCAACAATCAAGTGAACGAAAAAAGTTGTACAAACATCACAAGAAGGGTTATGATGCTCGAAATATATGTATGGGTATGATAATTGATGGCAAGGATCATAAAAGAAAAAGAAAAATACACTTTTTTTACATTTGGTTTGTATACCAAAGGGTTTAAAGGAGAACAATTTTATTAAGTTTCACTTGGTTGGTTGTTTGGTTTTTAATTGTAATACGCCAAGATTTAATAAATTTATTATTAAATACATTTTTGAATATTTTATATTATTTATTTTATATTTTTGACAATAAGTAAAAAATTAAATAATGTAATGGATTATTCTTTTATCAATAAAAACACTGAAAGGGGGGACATAAATGAAATAGTTGTTACATGAATGATTGTTGACCCAGAAGAGGAAAAATTCAAGTGGCTGAAGGTGCTGAGTGAGAATTCAAGTTGCAGGAGGCATCTTCCCCAAAATTAGGTCACAACTCTTAGTTGAGTGTTAAAGAGCAGGAGGCTCATAAATGACAAAGTCCTAGGAAAAATACTATATAACAATATGTTCATAAGTAGTAGGAGGCTAGCATTGGAGGGGGATTGAATTTGATAATGCAGAGATGGCACATTAGGGAGTTTTTCTCTTGTGGTTCAGCGATCAAGCTTGGGGGTTCTGGAGCAAGTGATTATTGGTTTCTCTAGGAGTTGGTAGGGAGGAACGGCTAAATCATTTTTGTTTTCCCAACAGTGGTGCCAAGTTCTTTGTTTTCCTGTTCATATATATTTTAAAGTGTTTTTCTTTTTAGGATTTCTGCTGTTGTGTATTCCGTATCTGGATTCCTAGCGGAATTTTATTTTATGCATCTAAATTTCAGAGGTATTATTATATATGCATCTAATATATTTCCTATAAGGTTGAAATAATGTAGACAGTAGTAGTAAGTACTAGGTTATAAAATAATAACTCCTATAGAGCATCGTTATAAGTGAAACAACTTATATTTGATCTTTGATCTTTAGCATCTCTGCCGAACTAATATAAGTATCATTTTATTCTTAATTGAAAACCGTACTGGCATTTCTACATCGATGTTCATAAGTTCACCCTTAATAATATGACCTAATAACTCTCTGATTTCGCAAGTTTAGTGAATTGTATATGTAGTTACAAACATAGGTCGATATATATTGTATGACGTAACTATCATCAGGAAATTAGCATTTGTCTCATACAGAAAAACAATTCGAATCCCAATATAAGCTTTGAATTGAATGTCTTTCATTTCAATAAACATATTACAGATCGAACATAGATAGGTTGGATCCCAACACAATCTATAAAAATATTCAATTTACAGAATATAAATTATGTTCATATTACAAAGCCTTGTTTTATTTTAGAAATTTCACCAATGCATAAAAGATAATCATAGTATAAATTATGAATCTAATACATAAATACAAATCAAATCAAGTCGATGAGGACTGATTTAGATCCCACATCAAACCCTAATGAAGGGTTATATTTTTATTCCAATGTTTTATGTGCAACCATCCCCTCATAAGAATAGTAATTCATTTAGGATTACTGTATAAAGCTCTCTCAGGCACTATGTTAACCTGGAGAACCGTTAGCACGGTTCTACCTCTGTCCAACCTATGGAATAATATATATATATATATATATATATATATATATATTCTACGATTTGCTCACAAGCCGATAAGTCTTGGGAAGTATTGGCATTTTATATTTATATATTTCCATCCTGATTAATAAAACTTATCACAGATAGGGTAAAATATCTAAGGAAACGAAAATGGCTTAAGTACATATGTAAATACTACATGTCTAAATATCATTGAATATAAATAGAAGTTCAACTGCAAAATTACCTTATAACTATGATATTCTGGAGACATTACAGAAGTCGTAAAGGACCCTATGGGTCATGAGAAAAATCAAAACTATAATCAATAACGAACAATTTTCACCATCACACTACATGTGGCTATAAGCCCATGTCACTAAACATCCACTCCAGTTTTTGTAAACCCCTGTTCTTTAAAAGGACTGAAATTAAATAGGGTTGGATTGAAGACGTCTATTCTTAACAACTAAATCAACCTTGGAGCCGAGAAGGTATAAAAACCCTATACGGTATCTTGTAAATATCTAAGGATAAACCATATAAATGTCAGACTTATCTGTTGAAAGCGAAGGCTGGACTTCTTCCACAACTTTAAAAACATGTCAAAAGTTCACCTACAGAAACGGAATGGCGAAGTCAAAATCTGTAAATGCTAGTAGTTACTTTATGGATTGAAGTGTGAAGGTCATTCTTCTTTCTTACCTTGGGCATCTTAAGATGTGGGCCTCGGAGGAGGTGACCATGTCGCCTTTTCCCATTGGCACCCACCCTCTGCACACATTTAGTGATAGTGTTAAGAAAAATTTAAACTTTTGCAAATAAAGAATTCAAATGATAGCTCTTAGTTCTGGTTAAGGTACCTGTTCTGTGGGAAAGTATAGCTAGGGGTCGGCCCCTCCTAACTCCCTTATCACTCCAAACCACCTGCAACGAAAAAGGAATGTAATACATTAAACCTTGAAAATTAAAGAAGAAGGTTCGCTTAGAACATTTGTTAGTTTTTTGAACGAGGATGTTACCTTATTTGTGGCTCGAGACAACAACATCAGTGCTCGAGTCGTAGTTAACTTGTAGGTTTTTGAACAAATACCTCCAACTTCGACAGAAAACCTCAAAATACAACCAAAGCGAAATACCATCACTGAATGCATAGTTCTCCAAGTTTTACAGTTCACCATGAAAGGCATAGAGTTCCCTCTTACAGGGCTCACATACCAACCCCAGTATCATAATGAGGGTTAAGACCAAGAGAAACTCTTTAAACCTTGTCGAAACCCTTTCTCCATTCGCCTATCCAATTGGATGATGGAGATCGCTTTCCAGCATTGGCCATAAAGCCTGGCTGCGCTGTCAACTCGCAGCCAAGGTGGTTTTTTAATGCTCCCAACCAGCTTATTTCATAAAACCAATAACCTTTAATAGTAGGTAGATAAATCTCTCATGAATGCGGGTTAAGGTTTAGACTTTGGAAAATTACCCATAACCCTTTATATTCATTCTTATGCATAAGCTCTTTCCGATCGTCGAGCTAAGTGATGGTTGTTAGACCACATTACTCTTATTTTTGGTTTAACACTATAGTTCTTAGACATCGACCTTTTTCTTTTTTAAATTTATAAACATAATTAAGTTTGGATCAAAGACCCAAACTCAGCTCAGGATCATGTAATTTTCTACATAAAACAGTAACAAGAACTAGAACCCTGTTTTGTTGTTTCTGCGTTACCTTTGGGTTTGGATGACAACACGCTACTTAGATTGGTAAAGTATCCCCTCTGCATAGAACCTGACCAAAGCAGTTACGACTTCCATTAACAATGTTACAATCTTGACTATGTTAACACTAAAGATGTACTTGCTAAGATCATAGATATTACATACAGTATATCAAAATAAAAGTGACGTGGTATACAAATTACATGTATTAATTTTTTTATTATTATTATTATTATTATGGATTTTTATAGGTTTGTGACATTAATGATCAGATATATCTAAGGGTTTAATTTTTGTGATATTCCTACATTTCTATATCTCCAATTGGAAAACACCAGTCGAGAAAACCAAACTTAAATCATGTTTGGTTATCTAAACATGCACTTGTTGAATTGAGCATTTTTCAGAAGGTAAAATTTGGTTTCTTTCTTGTTGGACATACACATGACCATATTGGTCAAATGTTTAGTAATTTTACAACCACATTGAAGAGGACGAATGTTGAGATCCTACCATCATTAATTGAAATTATCATAAAATCATACAGTCCAGAGCCTCTTGTATACACATTGGAAGAAACTTTTGACATGCGGAGATTTATTTTGGGATTGCATGGTGAATAAATGTACATTGAAAAACTTAATCAATTTCATATAAAAAATATTGATGTAAAAACACCAATATGAGGCAAGAAGTACTCAACCACTGCAGATTGGGGGCTTAAATCAGGTTTGGCATTTTTGAAATTCAACCCATGTTGTCAAACATATGCTTCAAATTTATTACTATTGCAACGGGATGCCAATTTTACTAATGCACACTGACATGATGGAGATGTCAATTCTACTCAATGTTTGGAAGAAATAAAATAGTATATCAAAGATATATATGCACATTTTGATGTTGTTGATTATGTTTGGTGGGAGTCTTTTTTCATGAAGTAGATCAACATAATTTCAAACTCTCCAAATGGAGAACAAATTTTTAAGACTCCATTTAGTTTTCCAAAAAGTATGTCAAATAAAAATCACGTTCAACTCATGAATGAGCAAGGATGTAATTAGTTTCAGGCAAATGGTTTTGGTAGCCCGTGGTTTCTTGCTAGTTGTATTATGTAAAGAACCCTATTTATAGGGTTGGATTCCTCCATTGTAAGGTGCCAAAGTGATCACGAGAGATGCTCTTTGAGGCCTTGGCCTAGTTTGGACAGGGACCAATAATATTTCTGGTTTTCCATGGTAAATATGGTGTTGCTATTGTTGATTGCTTGTATTTGTGTTATTATTTCTATAGCATGTGTTTTATTGCTAACAGTGGTATCGGAGCTTGGTGTGTGTAGATGATACTATTCCCATTTGCATGATAGGAGATGGTAGATCTATTGCTTGGACACTTGAATCTGCATGGAGAAATTACAGATCTGGTTAAAGTGTAGATCTGGTATATGAAATGAATAGGTTGGATTTGTAGATTTGTTGGTGCCCCTGTTGAAGAAAAGAAACCCCAGTTGTCCTCAGAATGCTTCCAAGGCTAAACCGTTTTGAATTTGAAGATGACATTGAATCCCGAGTGAGAGAAAGTCCATGTGATACTTTTGGCGTTCTACATAAAACTGCTATCCATCTGTGGAAACAATCCGCATGAGGAAGAAATTTCGCGTCAAGTTGTGATAGTTCTGGCCGCGTGCATTTGAAGGGATGATTTGAGTGTATTGTAGCCACGAAAAAAGATCCATTTCTGCAGCATAAAATGCGAAGAAGCCATCCCCATCCACGCGAGCAGACAAGCACCCATGAAAATCCATCGTGAAGGCAGAAACCAGTGAAACGGTGAAGAATTGTCAATCGATGAAGTAAAGGTAAAGGTGAGATTGCCCCGTAAAAATGGAAGAAGAAGATAGTCACGCAGGTTTTTACTGAGATGAGAATGTTCCCAAGTGAGATTGCCAAACTGTTCGAAGAGAACCCCGTGGATAAATCATGACAAGAAATCCTAAAAGGTAAAGGTATTTAATTCATTATTTTAAAGAAGGAGCAAATCACTTAATTTAAAATGGGAGATATGAAAGTATTTTTTTGGAGATAACGTCACTTTAAAAGAAAGTTTTTAATTTCAAATCTCATCTTAAGAGAAGGACTATTTAAATAGAAGTTATTTTTATGAGTATGGATGTATGTGGCTTATGGGACTATGACGACTGGAAAAAGTATAATAAAAAAGATCTCTTCAAAGGAACAATCTCATCTTAAGAGAAGGACTATTTAAATAGAAGTTATTTTTATGAGTATGGATGTATGTGGCTTATGGGTTTAACTATGACGAACGGAAAAAGTATAATAAAAAATTATCTCTTCAAAAGAACAATTGGAAAAAGTATAATAAAAATTGATCTCTTCAAAGGAACAACAGTTGGTTAATGCAATGGAAAGGAATCACTGTGATGAAGTAAGCAATCATTAGTTGAAGCCATTTTCCAAGAAAAGTATTGAATGTTTTTGTACCGGAGATGAAATGGTTGAGCATATGTTATAGAGGTGTATGATCGGTGGTACTAGACACCTGAGAGTTTTTGGTTCCATGTGAGATTCAATTCTCCATGCTTTAGGCCTACATGTATTGGAGTAGGTGTATCCCTCTTAGGTGTAGAAGAGGATATGGCATCGAGTTGTGGAATGAACCACTTGAGTAGGTACGAGGGTGGGAGGTGTACTCGTATCCTGGCTTGATGTGAAATCAGAGAGGACCAATCTTCGATTAAAGGAGGGAATGTGAGATGAATTTATCTCAGAGTGTTGGGACCAAGTTATGCTCAAGGAAGAGTTTAATGTATTGATGAACCATGTAGGAGAAAATGATTCCTAGAGAACTGGTGGTTACAACGACTGAGCACCAATGTATTCCGGTAGATGGATTCCTTTTTATATGGACATCAATGATGAACTCTTTGTAGGTATAGAAGGCTTGTGGAAGTGTAGCACATGAATGGCAATTCAAGGTGAGAGAAATGACAATTCAAAGAAGCAATGGTTATCCTAGACGATTTTAGATGTAATAGCAACATTGAAAAATAAAATAAATAAATAAAAAATGGAGATGACAATGTGTAATCCACATGTAAATGGGATTCCTAAGTACTCTAGTTGTTTTAGGGGGGTTAGATGTGAATCAATTCCCTAAGTCAGGTCTAAAGGACGGTTTGTTAGGGTTAACCTTGAATCGGGAATGAGCAAGGATGTAAGTGGTTTCAGGTACACGGTTTTGGTAGCCCCTGGTTTCTTGCTAGTTGTATTTGCATGTAAAGAACTCTATTGATAGGGTTGGATTCCTCCATTGTAAGGTGTTGTCACATCTCCATAAATTCAAGTGTTATTTTGAGAAAATACAAATTTTCCTCCTCTAGACATTAACCAGCTTCAAGCGTTAGTAATATAAAATATCACAATTATTTATACTATGCATTCTTCACTACTAGTTATCATAAGAGTATCTAATCATTATATATATATATATATATATATATATATATATATATATATATATATATATCATTGTTTAATAATAACCAAGGTAACATACCCCGATACCATGTTAATCTTATGTCTATGTAACAACCTCGCTGCCTACAGTGAGGATTTTTGTGAAATTATTTTTGAAGGGATTTCTATAAAAGAAAAATGATATTCATGCATAAATCTTCATTTTCAATTACTCCTACAATCATTTCTATCATAAAGCAAGCTTACTTATACAAAGGTTTTAGTCAAAATTTCCAACATTGTCAAATTCTCCTACCATGTTAATACATGATATCAACACCACTTCTTCTACTTCACTTGGAATTCTTATACATCATGTTGATCTATAGAAAATTACTTCAATCAAACTGATACTACAAAGGTGAAAATGCTTTATGCTTAATCCAGCATAGTTATTGTAACATACTCCAATGTTTGAGTTAGTTAAGAAATTCATACATAAATGAACACCCCGATCCTTATGCAATAATTTAATAATAAAAAATTCCAATCGAAAATTCTCACACACTTATCTAAATGAAAAGAATATGCACTAACATCTTTTAATCTGCATTGATACATCAATGAAACACATTGATCTTTACTCACTAAGTCGAGAATAATTTCTGCCATACTTTATCAACATATTCAGATCCTAATCGATTTATAAAAAAACATCTTTGCATATAAAAAGAAACTTAAGAGTAGATACATCTAAAATCAACAACGCACACATAAGACAAGGCCATATGTACGTGGTTCGCCCAAATCTATGGGCTACGTCCACAAGAAGGCCAAATCTTTACTATTATCCATGAACAGAGAATTACATCCTGCAACACAATCTGTTGCCAAATTTACCTTTCAATTTCCCATAGTCTCTCTCGTCGAGATTATTTTTGAACATTTCAATTTTAACATCATAACCCTAACACTAATCCAGTCTCCCTTAGCGAGATTTATGTTCTAACATTGTCACCTTGACATGAAACCATAATCACTCCACAGTATTCGTTTCTAGCTTTCAATCAGATGTGAAACACTAATATAATTACAATAATGGTACATGGATCATCTCATACTATTCCCTTCCTAGATGTACCACCGAAATCATATATACATAAATATAACATGGAAGATTATCTCGGCTCATAACATATACATTACATAGAGTTAACTGGGATCTAGTATTCTGAAATATCAAATATAAATACTCGACGATATTATCGAGATCATTTCTCCTATATGCAAGCAGCAATAAAAAATATGAAACACAGAGATTACCTCCGATGGCAGGGATCGGGTTCCATTTTACAAGCAACAAGCATTAAAGTTAGAAATACAAATATTATTCCTCTCATGACAGGGATCACTTACAAGCAACAAACATTAAAAATATCATTTTCCATACAATACCACAACAATGAATTTATAAATTCCAGCCAAGCAATTAGCATGTTAAATTTAAATAGGATTCTAGTAATTTCAATTTAACATGTTAAATTTAAATAGGATTCTAGTAATTTCTATTTTACATGTTAAATTTAAATACGATTCTAACAGTTTCCATTTCAATACCTGTCCAAAAAAATTATGTCGAGCTCATCCATAGATCGACAATGAAAGCTTGTGTGCTCAGCCTTGTGTGCTCAGCCCTCAATGCAGACATAGATTGATGAAAGAAGTGTGCTAAGCTCAGCCAGAGATCGACAGTGAAAACTTGTGTACTCAGATCTCAATGTAGACAAAGATCGATAAAAAAAAGGCTTGCTCACAATGCAATGCAGATGTTATAACAGGATATGTACTTTTTTCAACAGAGAATCAGTGGTATTCCAGTCTTCAACCGAGATCGACAATATAAAGAATGTGTGTTTAGATTTAAACGCATATATATATATATATATATAATAGTTGTACCTTCTTCAACAGCGAAACGGTGGTATTCTGATCTCAAATAGAGATGGACAATCTAAAACAATGCATGCTTAGATTTAAACATAGATCTATATATAAGATCTATACCTTGTTCAACAACAAAACGGTGGTATTCCGATCTCGAACAAAGATCCACAATCTAAAACAAATGCATACTCAAATTTAAATGCAGATATATATATAAGATTTGTACCATGTTCAATAGCAAAACAATGGTATTCTGATCTCAAATAGAGATCGACAATCTAAAACAAATGCATGCTCATATTTAAACACAGATCTATATATAAGATCTGTACACTGTTCAACAGAGAAACGGTGGTATTCTGATCTCAAACAGAGATCGACAATCTAAAACAAATGCATGCTCATATTTTAATGCAGATCTATATATAAGATTTGTACCCTGTTCAACAAAGAATCAGTGGTAATAGCTACGTACAGCTCTAAAATTTAGTGATTGAAAAATATTCAGTTTTGCGCACAATCTAACATAGAGGTAGTCTAACAGCGGAATACCCACTTACCTACATAGTCGATTGCATGAAAACTGATCTAGATTTCCTGCATAGATCCAGTGTCCTGAGTCAAGACCTTTCACCAACACCAGACTCTTTCTTCATCCCCTCCCCCTTTCTCTTTCCTACTCTACCTCCTTAAGAAGGCATTTCACCCTGGAGCTCGGCGGTGGTAGGAATATTTAGTGTGTCCTCGGAATGACATATGGCGAGGGTAAGGACTCTCTCAGTGCTCCACGCGGAACCATCTGGGGGTAGTAGATCAGATTGTTCCATTAAGGGGACAACCCCCCCAAAATCTCTCTCAACTACGAGTTATAACAAAACCTTCAAAAGGTTGCACCCTCCAAATTCAATTGTTTTCTTATATATCACACACACACACACACACACACATATATTATTAAGAATATTTTCATAATAGATTACTTAAGAGCCACGCCCTTTCTTTATCTATGAAGAACCACTGGATTCTCGTCAAGCCATACTTTTGGGAAATTGATCATATTTGTATAATCTAACAAGCTTAAGGATAATCTAATTTATGCATGAACTTAATATACATAAAAGACAATCTTTTTCTATTTTAATCTATAGGGAAAATAATGCTTACCTTTATTCTTAAGGTAATTTTACTCTTAGTATCTTTAGGTATAGTTTTCTTATATTAAGAAGAATACAGTTTTTCCAATTTCTCTTTTCAACCCCTTTATATATCTATATCTATATCTATATATATAATTTAATATGTATAATGAGAGAGTGTACCATACACTCATAAAGTTCCTTCCTACAGGATTATAAGGTATCATTTATGAAGTATCCTTAATCCTATGTTAGAAAGTACATATCCCGCTTGCTTTCTCATGCAAGTAGGATATTGTCGCGAAACCTCAATGGTCATTAAAGAGCGTGAAAATTCTTAATTTTGGCCTTCCGTCAAAATGCCTAGTAAATGTAAGTGGTATTCCTCTCGATATACCTTAAGCCAATGATGACTCCTGGGCATTATTATTAGCCTCACAATACATCTCTCAGCTTTAACCTCTTCCCCTAATGGATTTAGATGTTGTTTTAGTTGCATCACCACTTTTAGTCTCCTAGGTTTAGTAGTTAAACCACCTAAGTTACAAGGTTTACTGGTGGGGCCTTGGCCTTGAGCTCCTCACCAATATCCAATACAATATTTATTTACATTTACAGAAATAATAGGGCATACAAGAGGGATATTACATCCTACTCTCCTTAAGAATAGCTTCGTCCTCGTTGTTCAACAGTTTGTCTCTCGTTCTTGCGTCCACTTTTGCTTGCTTCATTATTTCGGTTTTTACTTTCTTCAAACTTTCATGAATTTCTCGCAAGTCGCTATCGATTGCACCTGTATTTTCGACTACAAGACTGGGATTCAAAGAAACCTTTAAAACTTATCATCAATTCCATAATCAAACTCAGAAACATAAACAATGAGCCCTTTATTGCAATATAACATTTGCAATTCATGGAATATATTTTAGCCTTTGTTTGTACTTTCATTATCACAGGCACACATAAATCCAGTGCTCCAAGACTGTAGAATGTTAACTCTAATCAAAACACACCATTAACTTGATCCAGGAAATTCTTTCCTAACACCTCAATGCTTACGTAGGAATCATTTCTCTCATGCCTACTAAGCAGTGTCCTTCCTCTCACATATGCATCATATTTATAGTTTTCCTAGGTCTTTACAACCAGCCGATTCCCTCGAGAATCCTGGCGGATGCCAACTCCCTGATTTCTAGGGAGTGTTTCAGCACCATTAATGCACTCTTACACTTGTTTTGATTCTCTTGCAGTTAAAATTCAGTCTTGTATCCCACGCTTGGATGCTTGATTTCCTCTTTGAGCATTCATTGTCCCTTTCCTCATCCTTTTATTTAAATAAATAAGTGTTCATCTTATTACATCCTCTAGCCATATGGTTACTTTGACCAATTTTTGTTCTAGTTATTTATTCAATAATAAATAACAATAGTAAAAGAATAAATAACAGTTGTGGTGTGGATCTTACATCCTTACCCCCTTATTTCAACACTTACCATGCATAATATATTACGCTCTTGTCTTTCAATAGGTTACACCGAAATTTAACCATCTGCCAAATTCCCTTGTTGGTATAACAAAAATCAAATTTTGTACAAAATCTTTTCCCTAAGCATAATAATCAAAAAATTATCCTTCATACTACAATATCCATACATGATCATCTGAAAATAAACATCCTCTTTTGGTTCCTTATTTTAATCCTTACGACATGGTTCACCAAAAGCAAGATACAAAATAATTTTCTAGTACATTAATTCCTAGGGAAGTATATATGTGCATTGTTTGCAAAAAGAACTACAATAGATTTCTTAACCACTTAAAACTTCAAGATAACCTCTTTTCTTACTACGCAGGATTACATAATGCCTTGAACATGAAATAACATTCTTCCTTTGATGATTCATGGACATATTGATCACTTAACCTCATATCTTATCTTTCACCATTTTAAACACAATTTTTGTTGAGTTATATGACTTTTCTTCGTACATGCTAACACCATGTAAGTAACAACAAATTGTCTACATATATATTTGCATACCTTTATAAAGATAAACACATACCTTTATAAGGGTGACCATATATCTCCTTATTATATGACGCTCATATGCTAAAGTGCATGTTTACTTGTATTAACACATATTAGTATTATACTCAATATCACATGAAATCCATATACCAAAATGAAATAGATTATCAAGGTGCCCATATAATGTATACCTCTATCTCATAAATATCGATCCCATAAAAGTATCATTTTTATAACCACCACTCATAGTATCCCAACATCCATACTAATGATCACTGGAGTAAGAAATATATAAATGAAATCATACATTTTCATCATATGCATCCTATTAACTACTTAGAATACACATGTATACTTCTTTAAGTAATCATAACAATTATCCCTTTGTTGAACTTCCAAGCAAGAATACAAGCATGCTCCAATGTCACACATTAGTATTATACTCCCTTATTCTATACAAGCACATTCCAGAAAGAAACAAGGGGACTCGTAACAATTATTCTCCTTTATAACTTGGTATCTTCCGATAAGGATATAATAACAAAGGATGCTCATTTGTGGAAGTATATCAAGGCGAAGAACATGACAAATCATTCTCAAGGTAGTAAAGAAGACAATTTCCTAGTCATAGAAAACTTCACACCTGTAGAATATCCAAGTGAACCAATTAAAGTTAATTCCATGGCGAAAAGAATCTTGATACCTTAGTCTAGCAAGCCTATACTTCTTGTGAAATATTAGTTTAGCGTATGTGTCAAATCCATATTTCCTAATTGATACCTCTGTAATGTAATAGAGTTCATATTAAAGAACAAAATCTATCATCAACATAACTATGCATCCTTCATAACTAAATGAATATTAAATACATCAGTTAGATACGTATTCACGTTGACTCCTCATGCAGCATGCCTTTTTACAAAATTTACTATTAATGTCAACAACATTATAAACTTTAAAGTAACTTTATATATAGAAAAGAACTTGGCCATTCCTAACATAGTCGGAACCCTAGACCATCCTAATTAATCAAAGCTTAATGGACATTTAACATATATAATTACCTTTAATCAAAACTTAATGGATCTATTAACAGGTCTAAGTTGCTTAAATTGTCCATTTGGAAATCTTGACGATTGGGTCAATCAAATTCGATTAATTATATAAATTCAACAAAATGTATCAACCGTACTCACTCAAATAAAGCAATTGTTGAAACTAAAAGGTATAACTCTTAATGAACGTAGACAAACGTAACAAACATTGAGATCGAACTATCCAGTCAACAAAATTAGGATAGTTCCTTAGTTTAGCATTGTTTGATGGACAATCCACTCGAGTGGACGCGAGCTGGATCTCCCTAGCTCAATGTGAGTCTAGAACAAATAGTACAGACTACAAGCTATTTTCCTAGATCTGATTAAGGGCCAAGTACTAGATATCTTACCTTAACTTTGTGATCCTTTCTCCTCGACGTTGCTCCACGCTCCACGGTCGTTACATCTTAGCTGTAAGAGCTATAAAGACACAGAAAAAATACAAGCAATTGAAAGATATCTATACAATAACCGATCTAAGTAAACAGTTAAGCAGGTAAACTACACAACATCATCACACATGAACAATATTGGTGGAAAACATTTGTATTACTGTAAATAGGGAAAGTACATAGAAGAGAATAGATCACCACCGAGGCTTAACGTAGCAACCCTTCTCCATCCAATCCAATGCCATAACCTCTTCAAGGAAGCAAGAGTCTCTCAATGAGTGAGTAGAGTTCTCTTTAGGATGATTTCACCAGCATGTAGACACTATAAACTTCCTCCCTTTGGAGAAGGGTAGAGCTTCACTTATATAGGACTAAGTGGATAAGGTAGGTTGAGATATGGTAGGAGAGAGATAGGGGATCTTTCCAAGAAGTTAGGAAACAAATACCAGCTCCCCCAAGAGGTCAGAGATGAGGATACAAGTCAGCAAGATTTGAGAATGAACTCGAAGAAGCTATTTTTTCCCATTAACTGACTTCGTCACACCTTGTAATGGAGCAAGGTGAAACGTCACAGGTTGCATGAGTGCAGCTTGCGGCGACCTCTCAAAATCTAGCATAAATGCAATGAAATCCTTCCCAGTTAAATAACTTAGTCAATGGAACTTCAGGGGTGTATAAACTGAATCTCAAGATGGTAGGATTTTAGGTGTAACAGAATGCCCCCCAAAGCATGAAACTGTTTAAAAAACTAGACAGGTGAAATGCTTTGACAAAAGGAATGGCAATGGACTTGTCGGATGAAGGACGCTAGTACAGTATGACTAACTTTGAACTGACAATTTCATATGATGTACAACATGGCTGTCGACCAATACAACGCAGATCCATGATAGCAATGACTCACTGAACACAATCATGGCTACTAGACACAAGCGTAGATCCATGACGAGATGATAACACAGCAACGACCAATACAAATGTGGATCTGTGTAAATATGACTCAATACAAACTCCATCGCAACCTAGGTAAAACATGACTCCCTAGGGTCCTCAAGTTGGACCCACAATGATACGAATCTATCCATGCTATTAAAAATGTCTTGGCATCGAACATGGTAGAAACCACTTGATTACCGGTCATTGATGCATACCATTAACAACTACAAGGGCAATCACCATTAATCTCAATGATCACCAAGGTATCACAGTACATATCATCCAGCGTGAATTAATGAGTTGAAGTCGAACGCGAGATGAAATCTTTCGATTAAGAGTCAATGATGTAAACTCATGTCGAAAGCAAGTTAACCTGCCATTGAGGCATGCAGGGGCAAGGTAGTTGGCTGGTTTCTATATTCGATCCTTGGATGATGTAATGAAGTCGACAAGGATGAATCCGTCGAAGGAGGGCCGTGATGAATCCCCCATCATCGACACAAAACATGACAAAGGATGTGTAGAGCTAATCGGATGGTACAATAACATGCATGATTGACTCAGAGTAGACCAACATGACGGAATGTGTACAGACTGCAGATAAATAATAGTGAGAGTATTCTTGAAGATGGGCATGGCATGACTTGGCAGTATTGACATGACGAGTAGGACACTAACTCCTAATGCAAGTGATGATGGAAGCTTTCTTTGAATGACTCAAAGGAGTAACAAGACTCAAGAAGTAAGCAAAACTCAAGGACAAATAGATGATCCAAGTACTGTATGCAAATGCAAATCAGTGCCATGTTCAAGAACAACTAGGTACTGCCCTAGATAAAGGTCTAATACAAAAGCTTTCCTTTTTCACCATCATGAATGATGAGTTCCTCATGTGTTTTTTACGAGCTTGATGAGGGTAACCAGATGCTCGGTATAGCTCATTTCATAGATGAGTCCAATCCCAAATGTTTTCTAAACCTGGGATAGGAGGGGTTCGTCCCATGATGGGCCCTTCAATGTGAAATTTTAACGAGTCCATAGAAGGAAAACTCGATCGTCATTTCATGTTTAGAGATTCTAAAAAGAACTAAAGAAGACTCCAACGGTCCTTTTTCGTAAAGTTAGCCTCATTGCCTGAAAAAGGCTGGAGTATACCTTTTTTGTCAGTGCCCCCTGGTCTGAAAAAGGGGTAAACTATCACTAGGAAAATGGTGTTCATACCTGAGATGACCGTTCCAATGTGAAAATGGCATGAAAAGGCACTTAACGACTCCTGCATACTCGAAAATTAGGTCAAATAGTCAACCGAACGTTCAAATATGATAAATTCGATCCAAACTATAGCAAATGGCATAAAGGCATAAAATATTTGAAAAAGGAATATTCCATTTTGTTTATAAATAGAAATAAAAACCAAATATAGTCACCATTGTTCTATTTTCCAAATTTGGGAGGAGAAGTGCCATTTGGAGCCAAAACTTCACTCGTCGATTCTAGGAGCTATGAGGAACCATTTCACCCGCCGTCTGGAGCAGGTAACCCTAAACTTCATCCAACATAATTGTAGTGGTTTAAATTTTTGAATTTCGTTCAGTTTTTGGGTTTTTGGCTTGGTTTGGGAAGGGCCATTGCGCCCTCTTCTTGTTGTAGGATGCCTTTTCGAGAACTTTGACAAGACTGGGTCGTCACAAGGGTCGCATAACTGGACTGTGATGACGTCGCACTGTTTGCAAAAATGGGGTGCGATGACGGAAACGTCCATCCCCCAACACAAGCCTAGCTAAAAAGGGAACTTTTGGCGGTTGAAGCAAGTTCTAACAATGTTAAAATTCTCCTTTTGGCAGGTTCCAAGCATCCAAAATGGTTTTGGAGTGGCGTGAACGGGAGCATGAATTAGATGATGAACAAGCTGCAAATGATCCACGATGTGTGGAAGCACTGAGGAACTTTGGGCTCCTCAAGTTCTTCGATATTTAGGGGATGAGGTCCCAAGTCCCACTATTGACTCATATGCTCCAATGCTGGGATGCAGCCCAACAATACTTCATGATCAGTGAGCACTTGCTTGCCATAGATGTCAAGGACATCTATTTCTTGACTAGATTGTCCCAAATAGGGGACAATGTGGTTCTAACTAGATCACGTGGGAGTGATCGGACTGTGGATGACATGATCCTGCAACATTGTACTCCCCACACCACTGCTGCTAGTGGGAATATTCCCATAAAAAATGTGTGGGAATGTCCATTGCGCACCATACTCTTCACCATTACTAGGATGGCAGGGATCCAAGCTCCACACTTAGCCAGCAGGTCACAGTTGCTTTATGTGGAGGACTATATGTCTCCAAAGATATTTAACTAGCGCGAGGGACTCCTCACAAACATGCGAGCTCAGCTGACCAAGTGTCGGCGGGGAGAGCTCAAACAGTTTGGCTATGGTTCAATAGTGATCTCATTCCTAGTAGAACGGGTTCCCCTCTTGCGTCCTCAGGTACTACAGGATGACAGAGATCCCAGGGATCCACACATGGCGAGATGGACGGTGGTGATGTCCCGTCATTGTGGGGATCCCATCCTCTCGTATGGCACTTAGTTTTTCACATGGCTGGAGGGCCAGTTACTGATGGTGGAGGAATTTCCATACAGTGGTACGGACTTTAGAGATGATCCGGACTTGCCGCTGCCAGAAAGAGCAACATGGGGAGACCTTGGTAAGAACAAATAACCCTATTACTTTTTAAGTTTTTTGCATTTATGATTTTTTTTATGTAGAGCTGACAAGTAAACAACATGTGTGTGCAGACGTGGGACCTGTACAACTGATGGGAGTCTCTCTTCTTTCTAGGAGAGAGAGAGGAGGGGGAGCAGTCATGGGACCTACAGTGCACACTGCGATTGCCGAGATGGATGGAGTCTATTCCAACTTGAGTGGGTTGACATTAGATGTTCCCAAGTCGATGGTAGATGAGGTGCCGCAACCTATGCAAGTATACACGGTTGGAGCGACTACGCGCTTCAATGCGCTGCTTCGCAGGGTTGTGAGAGCAGTTGATTGTTTCCACACTCAGTAGGCCAGAGCTGTAAGACCACCTAGTGTTGTACGGGCCAAGCGCTAGGCCTTATGCTGTTATCATGCATGTACTGAGAGCTTAGAGGCCTCAGACTTTTCTACTACTTAAAGCTATGAGCTTCAGATTTTGTGGAGACTTACTGAAAGCCATCGTGCTTCAGATTTTTGTACCAGAACTACTTTTTGAGATTATATATATATATATATAGACATTCTGACGATTTATACATTATGTGTTTCAAAATGGATGAATGATGCGGTGTTGTTAATATGTTGCTTATGAATTATTTACATGTTATGTCTACTTTTAACAATTCCTGAATATGCTTATGTGTGTGCAATGTAACAATCTAAAATGAAGTTGGCCATGGAATCGACAACTTTGTTCATGTCTCGTGGAATGTGCAAGTACTGAATGGACTCAAAGGACCTTTCCAGAAGATGGATTCATCTAGAGAGACGTAGTAAAAAGGGATCACGGATGATGTAGACTCGTTTAAGATGAGAGACCACTAGTTGAGAATCCAGGTGGATAACAACATGTTCCATACCAAAAGAAATGGCGTCAGTTAGGGTTCTAATGACTACTTTATATTCTGCAGCATTGTTGGTTGTGAAACCTAGACACACTCCCCCTGAGCTGATGAGCTCGCTTGTAGGTGCATAGTGTACCCAGGCTGCCAAAGCAAGGTTGCGGGTATGCCAACTAGCACCATCCACGAATCCATAACATGTTTCCATCTGCACACGCAGACAGAACATGGTATAAGAAACAAAACAAGACCTAAACACGCAATAAATCAAAGCGTCACACCCCACAGAAAACACACACGCATGCCATGTATAGTATATACAAAAGTACTTACGCATGAAAGAATCAAGCATAGTACCTCTTCAGGTAAATCCCATTACGGGGTTCACCCAAAGATATCCCATCATAATCTTCAAGCTCATCAGCTCCCTTCTCTAAGACACGTTTCACTACGTAAGGTCCATGCCACATGATCTCAAACTTTCCTTCCCCTAGCTTATCATGCTTTTGGTCATATGTGAGGACCAAATCTCCCGCGCTGTAGGTGCGAGGTTCTATAGACTTGTCGTACTCCACCTTAATGCGTTTCTTATGGGCCTCATTGGAAAGAGTGGCATCTCGGCGAGTCTCGTCGAGCTTAGCTAGGTAGAGGAAGTGTTCTTCCTCAACAATAGTGTTTGGGAGAATTTCAATGGAGAGCTTGAGAGACAGAATCTCGCACTCTATAGGAAGGACTGCATCCAATCCATACACTAGTTGGAAGGAGTAAATCTGCTGGCAGTTTTGACAGAGGTTCTATAAGCCCAAAGTGTGAAGAAGAGCATATTATGCCAATTAGCCTTGTGCATACCCACCATCCATTGGACCATAGTTTTCAATACCTTGTTGATGGCCTCGACCTGTCCATTCGACTGTGGGTAGTATGGTGTTCATTTTGCATGGTGAAAACCCAATTTATCACTCAACTCGTCAACCATATGGTTCATGAAGTGGGAACCATGGTCGGTAACTATCGCTTGAGGAACTCCAAACTGTGCTATTACATGATTGAACATGAAGAGTGCGGTGGCCTTCCCGTAGTTCATGTATGTAGGCATTGCCTCCGCCCACTTTACAAAGTAGTCCATAGCTACAATGACGTAACTATACCCCCGGCCGAGGTAGGCTTACAGTGCATGAAATCGATTCCCCATTTAGCAAAGGGGCCAATGGAAATAACTGAGTGTAATGGGGTAGGGTGGGTACGCTTCTTGGTATGAAAATGCTAACATGGAGGACATTTTTTTACGGCCTCGACACAATCTTTAAAGATAGTCGGCCAATAATATCCCGTGCGCAAAATCTTCTGGGCTATAGCCATCCCAGAGAGGTGACTGCTACATGCCCCAATGTGATAGTCATTCAGAACGTCTTCAGCCTCTTCATGAGTCAGACAACATCAAAGGATAGATTCAATACTGCGACAATACAAAGTATCACTGATGATCAGATAGTACTTTTCCTGGTGGCGTGTACGACGACGGTTGTCACGAGACAATTTGGGGTTGAAACGTTGGGTTTGAAGATACAATGTGATATCTCCATACCACGAATTAGACGTACTGATAAGAAACAATGAATCATCTGGAAAGGAGTCATTGGGCTCAGACTCTACATTAGTACGGGAGAGGTCGCAAATAAGCTCAGCAAACACCAAGGACTTTTTAGATTTAGCTTTTTCGAAAAGAAGATCAAATTTTTGCAGTATCACGATCCAACGTGAATACTTGCCCCCAAGCACTTGATGTGTCAGAACATGGTACATGGGGTTTGAATCGGCAATGATGGTGGTGGTGCAAAGCAAAATGTAATGTCAGAACTTCTGCATGGCTATGACTGACGTGAGAGCGAGTTTCTCAACATGTGAATAGTGAGTTTCAGCGTCAATGAGACCTTTACTGGCATAGTATATCACATGTTCTTGTGCGTTCTGATCTTCCTGTACCAAAACCATGGCGATAATGGTGTCGAAAGCAGCGAGTTATAGAATGTAATCTCGATAGTAATTTGGTTGTTGGATCACAGGGGCATGCGTGATTGCATGCTTCAAACTATCAAAAGATCGTTGAGCCTAGTCATCCCAAATGAATGGGACGTCTTTTTTCATCAATCCCATGTAACCTTGTGTCTTTTGTAGGAAATAAGAAATGAAACACCGTAAGTAAGTCGCTTTGCCTTGTAGACTTCGAAGTTCCATAATATTAGTTGGAGATGGAAGAGCGACGATGGATTCCCCCTTCGAGGGATCAATACGGATCCCATCTTTTGAGACGATAAAGCCTAAGAGTCGTCCGGAATCGACACAAAAAATAATTTTGTTAGGATTCAGGAGGATGTTATACTGCTTGCATCTGAGGGAAACGGTCGTCAGATGATCGAAGTGGAACTTCTGCTGCTTTGAATGGGTAGGGAGATCATCCAAGTAGGGTTCCATAAATTCCTTTACATCATGGAAGGCATACGACATGGCCCACTGAAATGTGGTGCTAGAGTTTTTAAGGCCAAATGTAATTTTGCGATATGAAAACATTCCCCAAGGGCAGATGAATGAAGTTTTGTGTTGATCAGTCGGGTGGATCTCAATTTGGTTGTATCCAGAAAAGCCATCCATGAATGAGAAAATGACACTTCCAACACAATTGTCAATGATCTGGTCAATGAAGGGAGTTAGGTAGTTGTCCTTGGGACAAGCTTTGTTGAGATCCCGATAATCAACACAGACACAGATGGTTCCATGATTTTTGTTAACAGGGATGACGTTGGAGACCCATTCTATCAATGGGATAGGATAAATGAAACCGGCCTTCAAAAGTTTCTCAATCTCTGCCTTGATTTCCGCAATATTCTGAGGGTGTACCAGCCTCAACTTTTGACGGATAGGTTTGACATCGGGATAGGTTTTATTCTCGTGTAAAACAATGGAGGGATCTATCTTAGGCATCTCCTCATAAGTCCAAGTGAACATGTCTCAAAATCACTTAAACAAGGCCATAGTGATGATGATTTCTTTAGGGAAACACTTCTGGCCTAATTGAATGTGTTCCACTACACCAGGAGTAACCGAAATGTCTATCAAAGTGGTGGGCTTGATGTTAGCAAAGTTTCCTTTAGAGTTCGTTTGACACGCGAGTATCAAAGACTGAGAGCCAGAGTAGACATTCGGTGTAAAGATGGTGTGAATGGTGCTCTCCACAATATCCAATAAGGGAAGGAAAGATGAACGATGGTGGAGGTCTTCCCATGGCGGATCATCTGCACTCATGATTTCCATGATGGGCTCGTCATAATGAAAAGTCCGTAGAAGAGGATCGGATGATGCCCATTGTAGAGAAGAGGAGGTGGAGGCCATGGCTAAGTGGTCCTCCGATACTGACTGGATAGCCTCATATATGAGTTCAGTGAGTGATATAGGCATAGCATCTCCAATCAGGTCTGTGGTGGCTTGATCAAGTACAAGCCATGAATCAGTGGAGCTAGAGGTAGATGAAATCTTCGAGGAGATCATGTTCAGTGTGGCAACATGGTTTGGGGGATCCGAGGTAGGAAAGATGCCTATAAGGGATGAATCCTTAAGGAGGCCAACCCCCACACTCTCATACTTCCGTGAATATTGTCCAATCGAATGAACGTTATCGCCCAGGTGATAAGTGGTGTCAGGTGTATAGAAATCCAGTTGGTCGACTGTGACAATTCGGCCCTGATGGGGGAATTGTATGATGCGGAAGATGGATGATGCAACTGCAGTCATGGCATAAAACCAATTACAACCAAGAAGAATATTATAATCTAATGGGGCAATGACCACTTCCACATTAAGGGTTACGGTATTTCCCCCTAGCTCGACTGATAAATCTTGTAACCTCCCATGAGGTTGAAAGCCACGTCCGTCGAAGGCTCTCAAAGTGGTAGGAGAACGATTCAACTAAGGAGAACCTATGGCTCTCCAGCATGCGATCGACATGACTGAAGTAGAGGCTCCTTCGTCTAAAATGGTACAATGGATTATCTTCCTATCAATGTTTGTGGAAACTTGAAATGCCAGCTGATGGGAGAGCATCGGTATGAAGTACTCTAGCCAGAACATAATGGTGTTCCATGAATCTGGGTCAACTGCACTGATGCCAGTGAAGAGAGTCTTACACTGATTTTAACAGTTTTGCAAGACTTCGAGAGTCAACATAGCACAAGGAGCTTGTGCTAGGTCCTCTACAATGTTTTAGTTTTGAGCAGCCCAAGCATTAGGATTGAAAACCGATTTTCTAATCATGCTCTTGGGTGGACGCAACAATGAATTAAGAGAGGGATTCTCTATGGTGAGAGGCACAGCCGGTATGGTGACATCGGGCATCGAAGTGGAATATTTTTCAGTATTACTTCCAATGGGTTCCTTGGTAGGAACAGAGTCATACGAATAAGAACGAGTATTGAAGTTGATAGTCTATTACGTACCATGAGAACATGTGTGGTGGTGGATGCTTCTCCTTGGGAAGAAGAAGTGTGAGTGATCGACTGATGATTTTGAGCAGGGAAGGGATCGTTGAGAACTGCGGGTGTGCGATTTCCCTTAAGAAACTTTTGAACTTCGTCTCTATGGGGGCACTCCTTGGAAAAACAATCATCACCACATAGTAGACAAGGAAACTTTCACTTCCTTTTCTGTTTGGTATCATTAGGGCTGCTCTTTTGTTCCTGCTGGGTGGAAGATTTCTTAGGTTTCCCCTTGTTTTTCTTCTTACCACCAGACTTTTGAGGTGAAGCTGATGAAACAGAATTCACTTCTTCAGTGATAGGAGGGGTGGATGATTTGGTGGTGTTGAGACCAGCCTGTGTTGGTGATGGGGACAAACCTTGTGGGTTTGAAGAACCAACAGTTTGAGAGGAATGCTGGGTGTGAAGGGATCTAATGATGCCATCAGATTGGGGTCCCTTGGGTGGTTTCACGGGGTCGTAAGTGTTGTGGGGTGCATCGGGAAGAATAGCAAACAATGTGCCATATCGAGCATAGAATAAGTCTAGAAAATGGGCACGAGTGATGGCTTGTTCTTCAATGACAACACCTCCCATGGAAACATCTCGTGCTATGTTAGGGATGAGAGACTTCATAAATCAGTCTGCTAGGAGTTGATCTGGAATGGGAGCTTTAATGAGACGATGTCTCCTTTTCCATTCATGTATATGATCTGAAATGTGAGTGGCGGTATTCTGATGGAGCGAGGTTAAAATCTCTGTACCAGTCTCATACCGTATATGCAACTAGAACTGAGTCAAAGAATTCATGGCAAGAGAACCAAAATCGGGAAAAGAATGGGGTGGTAATTCGATATACCACTTGGAAACCGAACCGGTGAGAGTCCTTTGAAAGAATATGAGATGGATCGAGTCGTCTATTAGGGAGTTAGATGAAGACCATAAGTGGTATGTCATCACATGGTTTTTGGGATCTTCACCCAGCTTACCATAAAATTTTGGGATATCGGACAAAAGTTTCACCGGAATAGGTGGCCAATTAGTTCCGTGGTAGATGGGGTCATTGGTCAAATGAGATAGTTCAAGTAAGTCCAAAGTAGCCAAAAAGGGCAGCTGCAGATTAGGATGCGAGTACCGATAGTATGTATAAGGCGTGTAAGGACTAGTAGGACCATAAGGTGTACCAGGAGGAAATTGGCCATAGGGGAATGGGCTGCCTGGACCAAAGGGAGGTCCGTCACCATAGTAAGGTGGTCCATTACCATAATAGGGTGTCCCATTACCATAATTTGGGGGTCCTCCTCCACCGCCAGGAGGAGGTTGGCCGCCTCCAAAAAGTGGGGTCCACCACCACCGCCAGGGTAGGGAGTCCGCCACTGCCTCCACTGGGAGGAGGTGGTGGATTGCTACCACCACCAGGATAGGATGGGCCTCCACCACCTCCGCCGGGAGGGGGTGGTGGGCCACCTCCACTGCCGAAAAGGTAAGGGCCTCCTCCACCACCTCCACCATAGTAGGGTGGTGGTCCACCACCACTGCCACCAGGACATGGGGGCTTCACTAGAAGGAAATATAATATCATGTTCATTCATATTGCGGTATTAAATATTCATGAAAACCTAAAAATTATATTGCTTATATATTAAGGGGCAAAGGGTTTTTTTATTTAATGTAACAATACAAAAATACTTTGGGGTCTTTTTTATATCGACAGGTTGACAAATATCTGCCAAATGGAGATGGCAGGATCACGGTCAGATGAGAAATTGGGTTGAGGCAAGGCTCGGGTTTACCAATACGTAGGGAAATCACGTTTTGAGGCATGCTTGAGGCCAGGGGTTTCCTGGTGAAGTGGGTTTCTGGTCGATCATAGTCGAGAGACAGTGGTCATTGACAACCAATTGTTACCAATAACACTCAGGAAGTTGTTACCAATGGCCTTGGGAGGCTCTAAGCCTCCAGGGCCTGTAATAGGCCCTCGATAGGCCTTGGGGGGCTTGAATACCCAACCACTCGTGCCTATTATAGGCCTTGGGAGGTTTAGTCAACCTCCTAGAGCTTGTTACGGGCCCTGGAGGCTTGGATACCTAGCCCACAATAGGCTTAGTCAGCGATTGGCGAACTGCAACATGCAATCTAAATGTTGTACTATGTGCATTGGCTCTAGTGACATACAAGAAGTGATCTCCTATCTCTTCATTAGACCATTAGATGTTGCAAATCATAATGATATGTGGTTGAGTAATAGCATTGTGGGTGAAGTAATGGCCATCCATGATATACATCGAAAGAAGCAAGGTGCATTGTAGAATGAATGTGGGATCATAAGAGGGGTATCATATCAATATATGAGGTAGAAATATAAAGGGGTATAAAAAAATGTTAATGAAAAAATTTATACATACAATATCTAGTGAAAATAGGGGTTTTTTTAAATTGGGAAGGCATATTGGGAGGGGGTTAAAAAAATGATTTTGGAAAGTATTTTCCAATATTTAGTGAAATTAGGGGTATTGTTTCATATGCCATGATCGAACGTGCTATGATAGTTGTTTATTGAGTGAAGCCCCCATGCACCGGGATAAGAAGGTCCTCCACCACCACCATCGTCAGGAGGGGGGGTGGTCTTTCGCCGCCACCACCAGAGGGGGGTGGGCCATGATGACCAAAATGAGGTGGTCCTCCGCCAGACGGTAGAGGTCTGCCTCCTCCATAGTTATGTGGGGGCCCGACACCTCCAATAGGAGGTGGGGGTGGACCAATGGGAGGTGAAGGGACTTGATGGACTATAAGTGGGGGTCCATGTTCTAAAAATTTTTGTTGTCCCCATAGTGTGTAAGGATTACCAGGGTAGGGTACCCCATAGAGTGCATTTCTGGGATTGAGTGGGCCTGACATAGGGTTAGGATGACTTGGATACACTTGAATCGATGGAGGTTGAATTACATTTGATGGTCCTCCGACGTGGGATAGTGCCGTAGTGGAAAGTCCAGGAGGTAGGGAATTCCCAATGGAAGTTCCAATGGGAACTTCGACCGTGGTATTATGGTTAAGAGATGGGGGTTGTCCCCCAGCAACAACATGCTGACCACTCAGTAAAGGTTGACCAAACACTGGTTGTTTATTATTCATTGTAGGATGAACGTTACTTGTAAAAACGGTAGGAGGTAAGGAGTATCCTCCTCTCAAATTTTGGGGTGGGGGAGGAACAGGTAACATAACCGTGGTGGTCACAGGGGTGTTGGACTGTTGGTGTTCAATAGGTTTGGGAGTAGGAAGTACTGAACTGGTCTCCTGTCTAGGAGATGCATGTGCAGGAATGGATGGTTGACCAGTTTCAGCAGTAGTCACGTGTTGTGTGGATGATTCTGGTGATTCGAAAGATAAAGAGATACCTGGGATTGGTTTATCATCGAACCTTATTTGAAAGTTTTGATTTCTAAACTCTTCACCCATAGCACGTAAACGAGCCAATTGCTCACGATAAGGAGCTAAGCGATTGTCAAGGCTAGCCCAACTGGGTGGGGATGCAATGGAAAAATGGGTCACTAGGTGATCGGCAGAAGATGTCCAATAAGCTACTGAAGGACCAATAGCTACTGTGGGGTCGTCTTGGGGTTGATTTATCCATTCTACCGATCCAGGCTCTCCCGGTAAGATGGGAGGTAAGTCTTGTGAAGTGGGATTTTGAGCTTCTTCACCCTGTGGGGGATGAGAGGCAGGTGAATTTGGAGGAGTATGAGGAAATAAGAGTCCTCCAACATTCAAAGTGGGGTTTTACACTTCATGTGACCCGACCCTGGCATGTGGATCCATTCTTACCCTCAAAATTACCTCCTAATTAAGGGTATATTCGGGTGGAAAATTATGAATCCTGCGAGACCTTCTCCAAGGATAGTCAACCAGAGAGACTGAAACGAAAAGTTTCTCCTAAGGGAAAACAAAAAGAAAATCAAACCAGACAAAACCCTACATAATCTAAGGGCGCAAGCAAACTTACATTATAAGAGTGGATTCATGTAACGTCCCCTCCCGCCTTCGAAATGCAAGGGAGAGAACATGACCAATCATACGGGGCTTTTGGCAAACTTAGCCCCAATATTTTTTTTTTTACTCATAAATTCATAACAATTAAAAACTTCTGTGTGCGGAATCAAATCAATATAAACACAGCTGAATTAAACATAATAATACAAAAACAGAATGGAATGCATCAACATGTTTATCTCAAGAAAAAAGGTGATTCCATATGCAGAGATTCAATCTCATTCTCATACTATTCATAGATTCCATCTCAATTTGATTACCATGAATATTTAACATTCAGATTGAACACATTGCATAACACCGAATGTATATAAATTAATTCACAAGAATACTTATCTTGAAATGTAAATGTCCAACGACTGGCTACGAGAGGGAAACGTTCCACCCAACCATAGATATCTATCTAGCCTATATTCTTTCAGCTCAGAGATCACCCCCGAGATGGGCTGTGTATCCACTAAAGAAGAACTAGCTGGGCTCACTCACAGCCATGGTTTCGGTCATTAGCTATGCTAAGCCAACACACCATTGGGTTTATCAAGCATTCAAGAAGATAGAGGAGGGTAACGCTAAGCCAGTGAGCTCAACTACAAAGCTACAGGCATCTCAAGTGAACTCAACAGTCAGGCACCCACATTACCTACCACATCCAACACAAGGAAGATCCCCTTCTCTGTTACACAGTCCTTCAGGAAACTCTTCCCTCCAGTGCTCTTCAGGATGGGCATAGAAAGGTCCAGCAGCTAATCCTTGAGATCCTAGCCTTCACTAGGTTTATCAAGCACACCCAACCTCTGCACAATCATTTCCTACTTGATTTCTCACCATTCTGCTCACCAAATAACTCAAATCCGTCACTGGTTTTCTGGACTATAAAAACTGGGGTTTCCTATGGATTTCGGGATAGCTAATGCTCCCAAATTCGCCCCAAGGTTCATACCAATGGATCCCCCATTGGATTTCACTGTCCAATGCCAAATCTGGGCGTTTTTGGCTCTTCAAAACGTGGGTTCTCTCACAGTCGCGATTTCTGGTTTTTCTCTCTGCTGGCAATTTGTTTTTTTAAATGGAAAATGGTGCTGGTCCGTTTCACAATGGAATGGGGATGAGGAAGAAGCAATTCTCATGAGGTAGAGTGGCTTGTGGTACAAGAAAATAGAGCCCATATTCTACCATACGAATTTCTGAGCTGCCCATGCTCCATTGAAGCCATGGACTGAATTCCTCAACCACTTTCTTACAACATAAATAAATATCAGCAAGGTAAGTCAAATTGGTTCTCAAGGTGACATATGGCATCCTATGGTTCAATCCCTTAGCCCCCTCACCACTCGCTAGTGGATACACATGGCCCCTTCTCATTCTTTGCTCCCATAGCCAGTTTTGGTATTTTACTTCAATATTAAATATTTACATCAATTTACAATATCCCATGGCTTAATAGCACGTGGCTAACACAATATCAAAGCATGTCTAATTTAAATAAAATATGAGCATAAACTAGCGGGGCCTTGGCCTTGAGCTCCACGCTAGGGAAACATACAATGTGTGTATACAATATTTACATTAGAAGCCAATATTTCATAAGGGTCAAAAATGGGGGTATTACATTCCCCTCCCCCTTAGAACAACATCATCCTCAGTGTTCTCAAAACTGAATAAAAATGGGAATGCCTCCCTCATGGCATCCTCTAGCTCCCATGTACCCTCATCAGGACTAAGGTGCTCCCATTGGACCTTTACCTACCCGATGGCTCTGTTCCGGAGCAATGTGACTTTCTTGTCGAGGATGCGCATAGGTCCTACTTGGAACTCTCCCTCGAGTTCCACCTGTATCACATTCCAATCAATCATATGATTAGGGTCATGTACATACTTCTTAATCAAAGATACATGGAAAACATTATGAGCTCTTATGTTAGCAGACAATGCAATTCTATATGCAACTGGACCTATCCTATCAAGGACTTCAAATGGCCCACAATATCTTGGTGACAACTTGGAACAACTCCCCAACTTGAGAGAACTCTTCCTTGGTTTCACTCTCAAGTAAACATGATCCCCGATATGAAATTCCTTATGTGCTCTTTTCAAATCTGCATAACTCTTTTGGCTGTCCTGAGCCACCTTTAAATTCTGCCTGATCTTAACAATTTCCTGTTCCATTTCCTTGATCATCTCTGGTCCAAGAACTACCTTGTTCACTAGACCATCCCAATTCACTGGCGTCCTGCATCCCTTGCCATACAATGCTTCAAATGGACTCATTCCCAAGGATGCATGGTGTCCATTATTGTATGCAAATTCAATCAAGTGTAAATAATATTCCCACTTGGATGGTTTGTCCATCACATACATTCTCAGCATGTCTTCAAGAACCTGATTCACCCTCTCGGTTTGGTCGTCCGTTTGAGGATGGTAAACTATACTGAAATTCAATTTATTTCCCAATTCCTGAAATAATCCCTTCCAAAAATTGTAGGTGAACTTTGTATCACGATCAGAAATTATTGCCTTAGGAAATCCATGCAATCTGAATATCTCTCTCATGAAGATGTTCGCAATGTCACTAGCCTTGTGAGTGGACTTCACTGGAATAAAGTGGGATACCTTCAATAGCTTATCCACCACAACCATGATTGAATCATGCTTCTTCAATGTCATGGGCAGACCTGTTATAAAATCCATGGAGATCACTTCCCACTTCCATTCCGGAATGGGTAAGGGCTGCAATAACCCTGCTGGATGTTGGTGTTCTGCCTTGGCTTGTTGGCACTTCTGACACCTAGCAATGTACTCAGCTATTTCCTTCTTCATACCATTCCAAAAGTATTGCTTTCTTGCTGCTGTTATAGTCTTCTGATATCCTGGGTGTCCAGAGTATGGCATTTGGTGTATTTCATCCATCACTAGTTTCTTCAAATCTGCATTGTTTGCAATGTACGACCTATCTTTGTAGATAAGGATACTTTCTTCACCCAGATAATATCCTGCACACTTTTCATCCACATTACCGTGCTGCAACTTCTCTTTAATTTGAAGGAAAGTTTTGTCACCGTTTTGGGCTTCAAGAACTCTTGTCTTCAAATCTGATTTGCACATACCTACTGCTGAAACATGAAATTTTCTGCTAAGAGCATCTGCAACCTTATTCTCCTTCCCTTTTACATGTTTAATTTCAAAATCAAATTCACAAAGAAATTCCATCCATCTAGATTGCTTAGCATTCAAGTTTGGTTGATCAAACAAATACTTCAAGCTCATGTGGTCTGTTCTAAGCTCAAATCTTCTTCCAATCAAGTAATGCCTCCACATCTTAAGAGCATGCACTATGGCTGCTAACTCTAAATCATGTGTGGCATAATTATTTTCATGCTCTTTTAATTTCCTGGATTCATAGCAAATCACAATTCCTTCTTGGATGAGAACCCCACCCAGTCCTTCAATGCAAGCATCTGTGCACACTACAAAATCCTTCCTTGGATCTGCTATCTTCAAAACAGGAGCGCTGGTAAGTAACTCCTTCAGCTTCCGAAAACTTTTCTCACATTTTTCAAACCATACAAATCTAATGTTCTTCCTTTGCAATGAAGTGATCGGATGAGCTATCTTGGAGAATCCTTCAATAAACCTTCTGTAGTAACCAGCAAGGCCCATAAAAGATCTAACATCTGAAACATTTCTTGGAGTTGGCCAATCCATGATAGAATTAATCTTCTCTGTATCCACTGCAATTCCTTCTTCTGAAATGACGTGACCCAAATATTGAATCCTCTTTTGATAGAATTCACACTTGCTTAACTTGGCATACAACTGATGTTCTCTAAGAACTTGCAACACCATTCTTAGATGCTCCTCATGTTCTTCTTCATTTCTTGAATAGACAAGAATGTCATCTAAAAACACAATCACAAACTTATCCAAATATTTGTTGAATACACTATTCATGAGACACATGAATGTGGCAGGTGCATTGGTATGGCCAAATGGAACCACAGTGAACTCATAATCACCATATCTAGTTCTGAAAGCCGTCTTGTGAATGTCTTCTTCTTTAATCCTCACTTGATGGTAGCCAGACCTCAAGTCAATCTTTGAAAATAATTTGGCTTCCTTCATTTGGTCAAACAAGTCATCAATTCTTGGTAATGGATACTTATTCTTAGCTATCACTTTATTGAGCTGCCTGTAATCGATACACAGCCTTAAAGTCCCATCTTTCTTCTTCACAAATAACACCGGTGCTCCCCAAGGAGACACACTAGGCCTAATATACCTTTTATCCATTAATTCTTGCAGCTGCATCTTCAATTCCACCAACTCCGGTGTACTCAATCTATAAGGAGCTTTGGAATTCGGCGCTTCCCCTGGAACAAGATCGATGGTAAAATCAATATTTCTCTTCGGTGGCAACCCTGGTACCTCATCCGGAAACACATCTTGGAACTCTTGCAATATCCTGAAGTCTTCTAGTCTTGGCCCTTTATCCTCTAATGAATCTGGCATATGGACTGCATATAATTGACAACCCTTCTTATAAAACTTTTTCAACTGCAGGGCTGAAATTTTCCTTACTGAAACTTGCTTGGGAATCCCTTTTACCAATATTGGCCTTCCCTTTTCATCAATGCACTCAAATGCTTTCTCATAATAGTCCAATTTGGCTCTATGTCTTTCTAACCAATCCATGCCAATTAATGCATCATAGGATCCTAATGGTAACACATTCAATTCAGCATATGTGTGGAGTCCATTCAATTCTATGGGACACTCCATCACTACCTCACTTACTTTTCTCTTGGTTCCCGTGGCTAATTGCACTAGCCAAGACTTATTATGCTTCATTTTTCTAAGAGAACAACCTTCAACCACTTTTGGAGAAACATAACTATGAGTAGATCCTGGATCAATCAAAATAGAAATAGATTGCGTAGCAATCTTACCTTCGACTTCCACCACTGATGATTGATTGTCTTCTTGATGATTATCCAACGCTGCATAAATCTGAGGTGTTGTCCTTGCCATGTCCCCCACCGTAGCTACTCCCTTCAAGTTGTTCAACTTTCGAGAATTGTCTTTTCGATGTGGACAATCCTTCAACATGTGGTTTTCTCCACATCCCCAACACTGAAGTGGTCCTTTTGATGCTTTGTCTGCTGCCACTGTTGGTTTGAATCCACTCCTTGCTTGCTGTACCTGTGGAAAGGTTCTAGGCTGACCTCTGAATGGTGGCTTGAAGCCATTCTTCTTTTGATCAAACTTCCCTCTTGGCTTTCCTTTCCATGCTGGGTTAGCCTCTATTTTTCCTTTACTTTTCTCATAGCAATGCATTTCCATCCTAATGGCTTCATCCAAACTTGGTGGATTAACAAACTCAATACGATCCTTGAAGCTTTGAGGTAGACCTCCAAGGAAGCATTGGATTTTTACTCTCTCATCCTTAATGTAGTCAACATACCTCAGTAATTCCAAGAATTTGTGGACATGCTCTTCCATAGACTTTAGTCCCAACCTGAGTTCATTAAACCCTTTTCTCTTACCATCATAATACCTAGCAGAAAGGTATTTCTCCTTGAAGTACCTATTAAATCTTTCCCAACTGATCTTTCTTTCATTAATTCTTTTCACTTGCACGAGATTGTCCCACCAAATGGAAGCTCTGCCATTTAGGTTGTAAATGGCAATTCTGGCTTTCTCATTTCCTGAGTAGTCTTGAATTCTGAAGTATTTCTTCATTCCAAGAAGCCATGCTTCTGGTTCTTGGCCAGTCTTTCCTTCCCCATCAAATGTGGGAGGTCTTTCCTTCCTGAATTCTCCCTATGGGATGCCCTTGAACTTCTTTCTTCCATCCAGTCTCTTAGGTGCATGTCTTGGACTTCTTCTCGAAGATTTGGAGTCACATGACCTGCTGGAAGAAGACCTTGATGAAGATGTTTTATGCTTTTTGCTCACCGAACTCTTCCTTGGGCTTGGAGTCCTCCTCTTCGAGCGACCTCTAGAATGACTGCCTGCATTTCTTCCTTCTTCACCCATATTGCTTGGGTTGGACCCAAGGTTTATCTTATGCTACATATCAGTGAGGCTTTGCAAAATAACAACATTGAGTTGGTGTTCTTCTTCTTGAGCCTTCATCAATCTTTCATTGAAGCTCACCATGGTTTCAACCAAATTCTGAGGAGTCACCTGCTCCCTTCTCCCATTGGATTCAGTCTCCACATTTTCTTCATGCATATTTTCTCCTAGAACATCTTCTTCGTGTTCATAAGGATCTTGAGCATCATTTATGGTCACCATCTTTCCTGTATGCTACCTCTGCTACAATTATAAATTTTATGAGCTGCAAGCACTGTGCATTATGAAAATATTTGTCAGACATCATAAGAATGCATATAAAAATATACACAATCAATATTTAACATAATAGAACTCATGGAATAATTCACACAGTTGCTATGCATTCCTTTCCCTTGCCCATTCAAGCAATTCTAGAAATTGCCCATATTTATCAATAATTTGTCAAAACAGTCGCTGGTACATTTCTGCTCTAATTATTTGTGAGGTATGATAACTTCATTCCAATTCTGTTCATACACCATTATTCCCTACTAAACAAGGTTTCCAATGCATGTCCCCGTGCTCCATTCCGACATCGGGTGTGGAAACAACGTTGTTTCAAAAATGACAACTCTTACCAATAATTCTGCACATTTTACACAGTTGTATTTTGGTTCAGAATGCGAACTTCAGCCACCTGTGGAAGAAAATCTATGAAGAATCACAAAACTTTTATATCGGGCGAAGTTAGTCCATATAAGAAGGAACACTCAGCAATTCGCGGATTTCAATTTTGATGCACCATTCATCTTTTATAAAATTATGGGTTTAACTACTTTTCCTTTTTAACTCCCTTTGCAACCTGTGCTCCACCTGTGCGCCACCTACGCGCAACCTGTGCGCAATCCGCGCATTATCTGTGCGCAACATGCACTCAATCCGCGCGCAACCTACGCGCAATTTGTGTGTGACCTGCGCGCAACCCGCATGCAATCTGCGCGCAATCCGTGCACTATCCGCGTGCAATCTGCACGTAATCTGCGCGCAATCCGCACGCAATCTGTGCGCAATCTGCGCGCAATCTGTGCGCGACCTACACGCAATCCGCGTGCAACTCACACGCAATCTGCGCACAACCCACATGCAATCTGCGCGCAATCCGTGCACTATCAGTGCGCAATCTGCACACAATCCACGCGCAATCCACGCAGAATCCGCATGCAATCTGCGCGCAATCCACGCATTATCCGCGCGCAATCTGCATGCAATCTGCGTGCAATTTGCGCGCAATCCACGCGCAATCTATGCGTGGCCTGCACGCAATCCGCGGACTATCCGCACGCAATCTGCATGCAATCTATGCACAATTTGAGTGCAATCCACGCGCAATCCACGCGCAATCTGTGCGCGACCTGCACGCAATCCGTGCGCAACCCGCACGCAATCTGCGTGCTAGCGTGGGTCATATCTCCCTCGTCCCTTAACCAAATAAAGTAAGTTTGGTACCGTTGGAAATATCTTGGAGAGATCTATGCAATGGTGTGATCCTCTGCTACATCTGAGAAATATGATCCTACCATTTTTCCATATCAAAATGACACCCCAAACATCACCAATACCACGTTAAAACATTCTGTTACCTGCCTGTAGCTTAGAATTTGGCCCAAGTAGCCCCAGTGTTGCAACATGGGCTCTGATACCACTCTATAACGTGCCCTCCCACCTTCCAAAAGCAGGGGAGAGAACATGACCAATCATACAGGGCTTTTGGCAAACTTAGCCCCAATAATTTTTTTTTTACTCATAAATTCATAACAATTAAAAACTTCTGTGTGCAGAATCAACTCAATATAAACATAGCGGAATTAAACATAATAATACACAAACAAAATGGAATGCATCAACATGTTTATCTCAAGCAAAAAGGTGATTCCATATGCAGAGATTCAATCTCATTCTCATACTATTCACAGATTCCATCTCAATTTGATTACCATGAATATTTAACATTCAGATTGAACACATTGCATAACACCGAATGTATATAAATTAATTCACAAGAATACTTATCTTGAAATGTAAATGTCCAACGACTGGCTACGGGAGGGCAACGTTCCACCCAACCATAGATCTCTATCCAGCCTATATTCTTTCAGCTGAGAGATCACCCCCGAGCTGGGTTGTGTATCCACTAAGGAAGAACTAGCTGGGCTCACTGACAGCCATGGTTTCGGTCATTAGCTATGCTAAGCCAACACACCGTTGGGTTTATCAAGCATTCAAGAAGATAGAGGAGGGTAACGCTAAGCCAGTGAGCTCAACCACAAAGCTACAGGCATCTCAAGTGAACTCAACAGTCAGGCACCCACATTACCTACCACATCCAACACAAGGAAGATCCCCTTCTCTATTACACAGTCCCTCAGGAAACTCTTACCTCCAGTGCTCTTCAGGATGGGCATAGAAAGGTCCAGCTACTAATCCTTGAGATCCTAGCCTTCACTAGGTTTATCAAGCACACCCAACATCTGCACAATCATTTCCTACTTGATTTCTCACCATTCTGCTCACCAAATAACTCAAATCCGTCATTGGTTTTCTAGACTGCAAAAATTGGGTTTTCCTATGGATCTCGGGATAGCTAATGCTCCCAAATTCGCCCCAAGGTTCATACCAATGGATCCCCCATTGGATGTCACTGTCCAATGCCAAATCTGGGTGTTTTTGGCTCTTCAAAACGTGGGTTCTCTCACAGTCGCGATTTCTGGTTTTTCTCTCTGCTGGAAATTCATTTTTTTGGATGGAAAATGATGCTGGTTCGTTTCACAATTGAATGGGGATGAGGAAGAAGCAACTCTCATGAGGTAGAGTGGCTTGTGGTACAAGAAAACAGAGCCCATACTCTGCCATACGAATTTCTGGGCTGCCCATGCTCCATTAAAGCCATGGACTGAATTCCTCAACCACTTCCTTACAACATAAATAATTGTTAGCAAGGTAAGTCAAATGGGTTCTCAAGGTGACATATGGCAACCTATGGTTCAATCCCTTAGCCCCCTCACCACTCCCTAGTGGATACACATGGCCCCTTCTCATTCGTTGCTCCCATAGCCAGTTTTGGTATTTTACTTCAATATTAAATATTTACATCAATTTACAATATCCCATGGCTTAATAGCACGTGGGTAACACAATATCAAAGCGTGTTTAATTTAAATAAAATCTGAGCATAAACTAGCGGGGATTTGGCCTTGAGCTCCACGCTAGGGAAACATACAACTTGTGTATACAATATTTACATTAGAAGCCAATATTTCATAAGGGTAAAAAATGGGGGTATTACAATTCATCGGTCTAGAACCTTAAAGGATTTTCAAGGCTTCGCAACTCGTGATATACCGCAGGGTCCAACAATATGAAGTGACAAGGAGGATTGGGATCGTACCCTTTCCTGCATACCCAGTTACTTGGACGGTACGTGCATAGTAGCTCCCCGAGTGTTGTTATCAGTGTATTGCTTCGCCAAGATGGCCAAAAGGTTAACTCAGTTGGTTTTAGGAATCCTAAGGGTGTCTCCCGATATACGCAAGGTACATGGGAGCTCAAATCCATAGTGGTGTTGTCTAATGCACAATCATTCGGCAAGAGACCTTTCGATATACTACTGAGTACGTGCTACACCCTTCGATATATGCCAAGTACTCAAGGTGACTTCTCGGGTACGTGACGGAGCTTGACATACCGATAAGTAGGTGGAATACTGCAATACCCCCAGGATACAGTGTTGGAAAATAACGACAGCTTCCACGCTTAACGATGCTGGAACACGTCTCTAACTTACACACAAGTTGCTAAAAATTTTACCCTAGTTCTACCGTTAATTTTATCTGGATGGTTAGGTGAATGCATGAGGTGAGTACATAATCAGAAACATAATGCAGGGCCTAACTGCATGCAAAAGGTATGTTTTTCTTTCGATGAATGCTACGTATGGGAAGGAGAAAATTTTCTTTTTCTTTCCAATAACTTTACTAAAGCAATGCAATGCAACACAATCCAAAATATACGAAAAGTGATAATGAAATATTCTTTTCTTTTTCAGTGAAACATAAAAATACAACACTACTGAACCAAATCAAAACATGTTTTTCTTTTTCTTTTATCTTTTCAAAACGAAAATGATACTATGTAATGAAAAGAGAGAGATCCTAAGCAGAGTATGCGAGCTTTTCACTTTCACTAAGATTGCCTAGAAGCATAAGAAATCAAAAAACACAATGTAACTTCTTCAAGCATGGAACTACTTTTGCAAAACTTTAAACCTTTATGAGTTTTTCAAGAAGATGAATGACTCATAATTCATGAAAAACGAAAAAAATACAATTTTCTTCAACTTTTCCAAAAGATTTTTAAATGGAACATTCCAATGCAAGTACAATTCTTCAAATGATTTCGAAAATGATGGAAACAAAGTATCCTTGATCTTTCAATGGATGCATAAAAACAATAATTTGATAATAGTTATGCTTTTAAACATGGATTTTTGAAATGAAAAGATCATTTGCAACACTCCGACAACTCATAAAATATCAAGAGAAAGCGAGCACTCTATGGACTAAAAGTACACATAAACACTCAAAACTCAAACAGTAACAAGCTGCACTAAAGAAAATAAAGCTCACAAAAATGAATGCAAGTGAGGTCTGGAATGCAGGGGTGAGTGGATGCAGGTGGGGAGACGAAGGTGTCCACCACTACCAAAATATCAGACTTGTCCAAGATGGAACCCAAAACAACTCTAATAAAACCAAAAAAGTCATTCACAAAAAACAAAAAAAGAGATCTCTGACTAGATCGCACAGTACAAAGGGAGTCTGCACGCAAACCAAAATCATAACAGAAAAGGATAAAGGAAGCTTGTATGGAAAAAATGGTAGATCGGTGCACTCTGTGTTTGTACATAGTGCGACGTCGTAGGTTACCAATGTGGGGAGTGTGACGACGCCGCAGAAGGCCAATGGAATGGATGCGACAATAGACTAACATGCATAGAGCAGAGATAAAAAAACAACACAGTGTCGCTCTGGGTACACTGACCAGGTGCGACAGTCAAGATCTAAGTTCACAAATGAACCAATTCTACGAGTAATGAGCATGAACAGATTTGAAAATGACAAATATAAACTCAAAGGAAGCTAATCAGACTCTTCAAAGTGAAGATCTGATGAGAAAATCAACTCAAAGAAGGAAATGGAAAAATGATATGGCTTTGCAAGAAATTGACTAAAAAACAACATTCAAATTACCAACTACAAAGAAGTATTTTTTCCCCAGTATGGTCGCCAGATTTGTTTAACGGACAATCCACTCGAGCAGACGTGATCCAGATCTCCCTAGCTCAATTTGAGTCTAGAACAAATAGTACAGACTACAAGCTATTTTCCTAGATCTGATTAAGGACCAAGTACTAGATATCTTACCTTAACTTCACGATCCTTTCTCCTCGACATTGCTACATGCTCCACGGTCGTCAGATCTCAGCTGTAAGACCTATAAAGACACAAAAGAAATACAAGCAAGCGAAAGATATCTATACAATAACTAATCTAAGTAAATAGTTAAGCAGGTAAACTACACAACATCCTCACACATAATCAATATTGGTGGAAAACATTTGTATTACTATAAATAGCGAAAGTACATATAAGAGAATAGATCACCACCTAGGCT
This sequence comes from Larix kaempferi, assembly GCA_027924585.1. Taxonomy (NCBI): domain Eukaryota; kingdom Viridiplantae; phylum Streptophyta; class Pinopsida; order Pinales; family Pinaceae; genus Larix; species Larix kaempferi. The sequence continues at coordinate 25,242,306 of BSBM01000435.1, read as the reverse complement.
TAACGTAGCAACCCTTCTCCATCCAAGCCAATGCCATAACCTCTTCAAGGAAGCAAGAGTCTCTCAATGAGTGAGTAGAGGTCTCTTTAGGATGATTTCACCAGCATGTAGACACTATAGAATTCGTCCCTTTGGAGAGGGGTAGAGCTTCACTTATATAGGACTAAGTGGATAGGGTATGGATAGGGTAGGTTGAGATATGGTAGGAGAGAGATAGGGGATCTTTCCAAGAAGTTAGGAAACGAATTCCAGCTCCCCCAAGAGGTCAGGTATGAGGATACAAGTCAGCAAGATTCGAGAATGAACTCGAAGAAGCTATTTTTTCCCATTTACTGACTTCGTTGCACCCTGTAATGGAGCAAGGTGCAACGTCACAGGTTGCATGAGTGCAGCCTGTGACAACATCTCAAAACCCAGCATAAAGGCAATGAAATCCTTCCCAGGTAAATAACTTAGTCAATGGAACTTCACGGGTGTATACACTAAATCTCAAGATGGTAGGATTTTAGGTGTAATAAGCATATAAACATTTCATTAACAACTAGGATGACTTTCAATATACTCTTACAAGAACTTATTTCATAAAGCCTTGACTCCAATAGTCTAACTATTTTAATCATTATTGAAGAGTAATTTCTTGTCATTCAACGAAACTAATTGTAGAGTATGAGGAGATATTCATCGTCTAGTATATATCAATAAAATATCATTCAAATACATAATGAAACATATACAATTCTCACATATAGACAATGGTATTCCATTATAATGTTTCAGCAAATGGAACATACTTACTTGCAAGTCAAAGATGTCTTGTCAGTTACCTCTTTCCGATCCTTGTAAATGAAATTTTATGTTTGCATCTTATAGATGGAGTTCCTTTGCTAGTTTGACTAACTTATATTCATTTTCCCCGACTGAGCGCAAATAAGCCTGAGTGTTTGCAACCTGTCCTCTGATACCATATGTCACATCTCCATAAATTCTGGTGTTATTTTGAGAAAATAAAATTTTTCCTCCTCTAGAGATTAACCAACTTCAAGCGTTAGTAATATAAAATATCACAATTATTTATACTATGCACTCTTCGATACTAGTTATCATAAGAGTATCTAATCATTTAAAAAAAAATATCATTGTTAAATAATAACCAAGGTAACATACCCAGATACCATGTTAATCTTATGTTTATGTAACAACCTCGTTGCCTAGAGTCAGGATTTTTGCGAAATTATTTTTGAAGGTATTTCTATAAATGAAAAATGATCTACGTGCATAAATCTACATTTTCAATTACTCCTACAATCATTTCTATCATAAAGATTACTTACTTATACAAGGGTTTTAGTCAACATTTGCAACATTGTCAAATTCTCCTACCATGTTAATACATGAAATCAACACCACTTCTTCTACTTCACTTAGAATACTTATACATCATGTTTATATATAGAAATTTACTTCAAACAAACCGATACTACAAATGTGAAAATGCTTTATGCTTAATCCAACATAGTTATTGTAACATACTCCAATATTTGAGTTAGTTAAGAAACCATATTCATACATAAATGAACACCCCAATCCTTATGCAATAATTTAATAATAACAACTTCCCAGTGATAATTCTCACACACTTATCTAAATGACAAGAATATGCACTAACATATTTTAATCTTCATTGATACATCAATGAAACACATTGATGTTTACTCACTAAGTTGATAATATTTTCTGCCATACTTTATCAACATATTCAGATCCTAATCCATTTATAAAAAAAACATCTTTGCATATAAAAAGAAACTTAAAAGTAGATACATCTAAAATAAAAAACACACACATAAGACGAGGCCATATGTACGTGGTTCGCCCAAATCTATGGGATACGTCCACAAGAAGGTCAAATATTTACTATTATCCATGAATAGAGAATTACATCCTACAACACAATTCTTTGCCAAATTTACCTTTCACTTTCCCACAACCTCTCTCGTCAAGATTATGTTTGAATATTTCAATTTTAACATCATAACCCTAACAGTAATCCAGTCTCCCTCATCGAGATTTAAGTTTGAAAATTTCAATTCTAACGTCATAACCTTGACAGGAAACCATAATCACCCCACAGTATTCGTTTTTGGCTTTCAATCAGACGTGAAACACTAATATTATTAAAATAATGGTACAGGGATCATCTCATACTATTCCCTTCCTAGAAGTACCATTGAAATCATATATACATAAATATAACATGGAAGATTAACCTAGCTCATAACATATAGATTACATAGAGTTAACTGGGATCTAGAATTCTCAGATATCAAATATAAATACCCGGCGATATTACCAAGATCGTTTCTCCTATTCCCAAGCAACAATAAAAAATATGAAATACATAGATTACCTTCGATGGAAGGGATTAGGTTCCAATTTACAAGTAGCAAGCATTAATGTTATACATACAGAGATTCTTCCTTCGATGACAGGGATCACTTACAAGCAACAAACATTAAAAATATCGTTTTCCAGGCAATACCACAGCAATGAATTTATAAATTCCAGCCAAGCAATTAACATGTTAAATTTAAATACGATTCTAGCAATTTCCATTTCACGTGTTAAATTTAAATACAATTCTAGCAATTTCCATTTCAATACCTGTCTAAAAAAAATATGTCGAGCTCAACTAGAGATCGACAATGAAAACTTGTGTGCTCAAACCTCAACATGGATAGAGATTGATAGAAGAAGTGTGCCAAGCTCAGCCAGAGATTGACAGTGAAAACTTGTGTACTCAGATCTCAATGCAAACAAAGATCGATAAAAAAAGGCTTGCTCACAATTCAACGTAGATCTTGTAACAGGATCTGTACTCTATTCAACAGAGAATTAGTGGTATTCCAATCTTCAACCAAGATCGACAATCTAAAGAACGTGTGTTCATATTTAAACGTAGATCTATATATAAGATTTGTACCCTATTCAACAACGAAATGGTGGTATTCTAATCTCAAACAAAGATCGACAATCTAAAACAATACATGCTTAGATTTAAATGTAGATCTATATATAAGATCTGTACCCTGCTCAACAGCAAAACGGTGGTATTCTGATCTCAAACAGAGATCGCAAATCTAAAACAAATGCATACTCATATTTAAACGTAGATCTATATATAAGATATGTACCCTGTTCAATAGAAAAACGGTGGTATTCTGATCTCAAACAGAGATCAATAATTTAAAACAAATGCATGCTCATATTTAAACGTAGATCTATATATAAGATCTATACCCTGTTCAACAAAGAAACGGTGGTATTCTGATCTTAAACAAAGATCGACAATCTAAAACAAATGCATGCGAATATTTAAACACAGATCTATATATAAGATCTGTACCTTGTTCAATAGAGAATCAGTGGTAATAGATGCGTACATCTCTAAAATTTAGTGATTGAAAAATATTCAGTTTTGCGCACAATCTAACACAGAGGTAATCTAAATCCCACATGGGTGTAGCTCATTGGTGGTTCAGTTGTTCTGAAGTCACAGTTGTAAATGGAGGTCATGAGTTCAAATCACACCCGACTTTACTTGTGTCCCATGCTTGAGAGGTGTGTGGGGCACCTTGGGGTATAGTGGTAGTGAGATTGGATCCCTGGACCCCATGTAATGCAAGTACCATCCGAGTCTCCAGTTTTCGATTCCTCTAGTTACAAAAAAAAAAAACACAAAGGTTATCTAACCGCAGAATACCCACTTACCTACAGAGTCGATTTGCTAAAACCTAATCTAGATTTATTGTATAGATCTAGCGTCCTAAGCCCAGAACGTTCACCAACGCCAGACACTTTCTTGATTTCCACCCACTTTCTCTTTCCTACTCCGCCTCCTTAAGAAGGCGTTTCACCGTGGAGCTAGGCAGTGGTAGGAATATTTAGTGTGTCCTCGAAATGACAGATGGCGAGGTTAAGGACTCTTTTAGTGCTCTATGCGGAACCATCTGGCGGTAGTAGATCGGGTTGCTCCATTAAGAGGACAACCCCACCTAAAAGCTATCTCAACTATGAGTTATAACAAAACCTTCAAAAGGTTTCTCCCTCCAAATTCAATCGTTTTATATATATCATATATATATATATATATATTAAGAGTATACCTTAAATGTTGGCTCTTCGTCAAAATGTCTAGTAAATGTAAGTGGTATTCCTCTCGATATACCTTAAGCAAATGATTACTCTTGGGAATTATTCTTAGCCTCACAAGACATCTCTCACCTTTAACCTATTCCCCTAATAGATTTAGTTGTTGTTGTTTTAGTTGTGTCACCGCTTTTAGTCTCCCAGGTTTAGGAGTTAAACCACCTAAGTTACAAGGGTTACTGGTGGGGCCTTGGCCTTGAGCTCCTCACTAGTAACCAATACAGTATTTATTTACATTTACATAAATAATAGGGCATAGAAGAGGGATATTACTGTGAAATTCCCATAGCATATCTAAGAGCTGATGAATACCTCACAAGAAATAATTGCATAAAGAATAAGCAACATAACACAAATGCAATAGAACTCATATAGGACCAGAATAGTCACACATGTTTCATTAGTATGAATAATAAACAATAATGATACAATGCACAGGATTCAAATACCAGGGGTGTATTTCGAATTAGCTTGCATGGATATATCAAAAGATTAGTGGAGTGTCATCAAAGCACAACTAGGAGTCCTGATCATCATCAATGGAATCATCAATGCACAAGTAACTGTCAACCAAATGTCAAATTGAGTCTAACTGTGTGTGGTAGATGTCAATGGCACATGGAATCACTGATGTAGTGAAGGAGTCTCAGTGGAGGGCGCATGAGGAGCTAACTGCAGTCAAAATAGGTAGTCTAGTCTCACTGGAGGTCTATCGGAGTGATACAGTCAGTTGAGGAGTCAATCTAGCCTTAAATCAAGGAAATATCTAAAGATAACTCAACTAACTGAAGTGCAACTGAGTGGTAGTTGAGAGAGTGTGCCTTTCACAAGTGGTAGGTGAAAGGAGGGTGCACTAATCACTAGGAGGGAGAAAAATGATCAGAAAGAAGTTCCCGGGGCTATCTAAATGAGGACTGGGAAGCATGCAATTGTATGACTGAAAATGCAAAAATGCAAAATGTTGTTTAGGTCTAGGATGGTGTATAGTAATATCCCAACACCCCCCCTTAATCCATCCTGGTCCTTGTTAACTAGGACCAAAGGTCACCCATACAATCAAATAAATGATTAAAAAATAAGAACTCTCCATAAACCGAGGAAATGGGGAATACATTATGGGAAAAATACCCGTCCTCAAAGGAACAGTAAATAACTAAAAGAACCATCATACTAAGTAGAAAAGGAAGAAGCTTTCCTTAGTGAAAATGTTTGCAAAAAACTTGGCAAGCTGATCCTCTGTAGGATGCCAATGCAGGTGCTAGATCTGGATATGGTCTTCTAATGTGACTCCCACTGTGTAGAGGATGTATTGGACGAAGCAAGTCTTTTAGGAAACCTTTCTTCTACTGGAACGAATGGATCATGATGAGTCCTCAACTATGTTCCCAGTAGCTGAAAGGACTATGTGAGCCCATATTGGCCTTGTCCTTGGATTGAGAACATGTGTTGGTTCTCGATCTGAATCTGAATGTTTTTGAACTTTTATCTCAACATCAAGATCTTCATCTTCATCTTCATTAGAAGAAGAGTCACTCGGATCTTCATCAAATTCCGAAGGAGTAGGAAGAGAGAAGGGAAGAAAATGTGAGAACTCATATGCCTTGGAGGCATGATTTGCAAACACTTTCACTATAGTCTTCCTAATATAGATCTCTGTAATCTCAACTGTGTCGGGACCAAAAGTCACCTTCTTTGGTGATCCAGTGTGATTCATCTGATATACAGACAACAAATTTTTTGTCAAGGAGAGAACAGATAGAACATTCTTGAATTTTCCATGCTCCATATGTACTGTACCCAAACCTTTGGCATAGATCTAAGAATTCTCTCCCATGTGAATAGTAGGCCCATCTTTGATATCTAAAGAAGAAAATGATTCTTTAGAGGAAACTATGTGGTCGGAGGCTCCAGAATCTATAAGGAGGGCCTTTGATTTTGAAAATCCAACCATCAATGCATGGCAATCCTCATGACCATCGCATCCACTTCCAGAATCAGACAGTTTTGCATCTTTTGGAATAGAAATTTTGTTCTCTTCAAGAAGCTTGGTTAGTTGATCTATTTTCTTGTGCATGCAACATCTCTCAGGGTGGCTCCCTTTCTTGCAGTAGGGACACTTATATCCATTAGATATTTTAGGTTTGTCCTTCTTAGAGCTGGAGGACCCTTTTGATGGACTTGACTTGGAATTCATCTTAGGTTCAAATGGCTTCTTGTCCTTGCTTTTATTCCTCCCTTTCTCATTCGCACTATTTTCCTCTCCATCTAAAAGAGATTGATCCTAGGAGGCACTGATGGCACCCATTTGGATCAATTTTTCTTGTTCTTGGATGAGGGATGCAGTAAAAACTTCTAATGTGGGCATCTTCCATCCAAGGATTGACATTCGTCCAAAGTGGAAGGTAGATACAAAGACAGAAAATTCAGATCCTAGTTTATTCAGAATGTAGAGCACCAATTGCTCTTCCTTTTTATCAATGCCACACTGCATGCATTGCATAACCAAAGCTTTGAACTTCGAGAAGAATTCTTGAATGGTCTCAAAACTACTTGGTTGTAGGGCAACCAATTCATTCTCCAGAGCATGGCATCTTAGCTCATCTTATTTGCCAAAGAGGGCCTCTAACTTCAACCATAAATCTCTTGGAGTCTTCAACCCTTCGAGATGAAATAGTAGATCTCTAGAAATATGAATGCACATGTAACCAAAGGATTCATCTAATTGACTCAGATGCTTGGTTCTCTCCACAGTTGAATTTGGCTCGGTTTCTCTTCCCATTGTTATCCTGTGTATAGATTTTCTTCTCAAGGAGAATTCCATATCAATATTCCAATCAAAGTAATTGAAAGGAGTAAGGATTCTAGGAGTGAGAGGAGTGTTCGAATTGCTCATCTCAACTGTTGGAGCGAATACAAGGTGAAACTATTGGAACTACTGGAACTTTGAATTACCTACAAAAAACTCTCAAGAATGGAGATAGCCTATACTCTCAACATGCTCTAATACCATGTGAAATTCCCATAGCATATCTAAGAGTTGATGAATACCTCACAAGAAATAATTGCACAAAGAATGAGTAGTAGAACACAAATGCAATAGAACTCAGATAGGAGTAGAATAATCACACATGTTTCATTAATCTGAATAATAAACAATAATGATATAATGCATAGGATTTGAATACCAGGGGTGTAATTCGAGTTAGCCTGCATGGATAGATCAAAAGATAAGTGGAGTGTCATCAAAGCACAACTAAGAGTCTTAATCATCATTAGTGGAGTCATCAATGCACAAGTAACTGTCAACCAGATGTCAAACTGAGTCTAACTAAGTGTGGTAGATGTAACTGGAACATGGAAGCACTGATGTAGTGAAGGAGGTTCAGTGGAGCGTGCATGAGGAGCTAAATGGAGTCAGAATAGGCAGTCTAGTCTCACTGGAGGTCCATCGGAGTGATACAATGAGTTGAGGAGTCAATCTAGCCTTAAATCACGAAAAGATCTAAAGATAACTCAACTAACTGAAGTGCAACTGAGTGGTAGGTGCGAGAGGGAGCCTTTCACTGTTGATGTATATGTAACTTCGGAATGTATTTCATCTGTGTATTTATATATATTTATTGTACCCTTATAACAGATGTGTTATTCATCTATAAGCAAGTGTCGTCATGTGGATTGACAAGTGTCGCAAGTGTGTGTACTTGCCGATGGGTTATTAGACCACCATGTGTGGGGTCGGCCCTAAAATATATATCATAATGTGGATGTACCTATCTAGACAAGTCGGCCCCATAAGGTCACTAGGCAAACAGGTTAATATAAATAGAGATTAGGTGATCTCTATTTAGATCATTCGGAAAAGTACATCTCTCTCACTCAGAAAGTGGCGCACTAGTGAGGAGGAGGATCATCTGCTACTAGGAGACTATCTCAGTGTATTTTGGTTGTACTTTGGTTGAGCCATTACTCTCTCTATCTCTGAAGAAGTTGTGGGGTTTTTCAACTTAGCGTTTTCCCCATGGAAACTCTGTGTCTCTTGTCTCTTATACTTTTGATTCTTGTGATGCTTGTCATACTTATTGTGATTGTCATGCATTGATATACTGTATATGTTATTCTCTCAGTAAAGATCCTAGAGTATTGTGAATTAATGCTCAAAATTTAACATGGTATCAGAGCTAACCTGAGAAGAAGACATTTTGCAGTGACGGAAACTTGAGTTTCTTGTTTATTAGGTTTCTCTCCACAGATTTTGGAAAAGCAATATAGTAGATTGACTCTACTCATCAAGGCGCATCTATCTGTCCAATCAAAATTCAATTTCGAGCATTTTCCGATTTGGCCCTAAACATTAGGGTTTCCACAAAAATAGGAATTTCTAAAATCTGAGGACATAGCTGGAAGCTCCTTGCAAAAATCAAAGTTTAGAGCTTTGGATCGAGATTTTTGGCTGGGTAGATCTTTAGGAAACTCAAACCCTAATTCAGGGCTCTCCCGAGTGAACCCGGGAGGAAAAAGAGACAAATATGAAGGGTAAATCTTTGCTAATCTCAAATTCTGAATTCACCAGGCTAATCATCTCATCAAGGCGCATCTTTCTATCCTTTCCGAAATTTGAAATTCACATTTTGAATTTTTAGGGTTTTTCCGACAAACCCTAATCGAGGACCAGATCTAGTTTTCAACATTTCAAGTGGTAAGACCTAAATCTTTTCTATTTCCATTTGAAGTACTCTTTAAGATGTCTCACCACACCAAGCTTGAGGATAAGCTTGAAGGGGTTGATAAATTTCGAGCTTGGATGTATAGGATTGGGTTAATCCTTGAAGAGAATAAGTTGGAGTCAGATATAAAAGAAGACATCCCTATCCCAGAGGATGAAGAGGCTAAAGTATTGCATAAGAAGAACTTGGTCAAGGGAAAGAGAATCATTGTTGATTCTATCAAAGACCATCTCATACACCATGTGTCTTCTCTAAAGACACCCAAAGAGATGTTTGACTCTTTGACCAAGCTATTTGAAGGGAAGAACATAAATCGGAAGATGACCCTGCGGAACCAATTGAAAGGAGTAAAGTTTCAGAATGGAGAAACCATTCAATCTTATTTTTCAAGAGTCTCCCAGATCAAGGAACAACTAGAAGTATTGGATGAAATGGTAGAAAATGGTGAAGTTGTCATGACAACTCTGAATGGCTTACCTAGGTCATGGGACTCCTTCATTCAAGGAATCTGTGCAAGAAATAAGTTGATTTCCTTCAGTAGACTACGACAAGAATGCTCACAAGAAGAAGGAAGGCTTGTGGCATGAGAAGAAAATATGGGGAATGAAGATCAAGCTGTCACAGCTCACACAAAGAAACAAAAGTCCAAGAGAGAGCCATCTCACTCCAAGAAATCTTCACATCACTTCAAAGAAAGAAGAATATGCTTCACCTGTAATGAGCAAGGACATATTGCCATAAATTGTCCCAAGAACAAGAATGACAACAACAACTCCAACAAGAAGAAGAAGGGCAACAAAAGAAGTTTTCATGCTCCTGCTGCCGAGGATGATGAACCAGCCAAGAAGAAGGCTAGGGCAGAAAGTGATGATAATTCATCAAGTGAAGAAGAGTATGTTCTGATCTCTGCTTTCACAGGTACCATCTCCCATGGTTGTAATGAGTGGTTAATTGATAGTGGGGCTTCCAAACACATGAATGGGTTTAAAGAATCTTTTGTGAATCTATCTGAACATGAATCACCCCATAAGGTGAAACTTGGGGATGATTATCAATACCCAATCAAAGGAAGTGGTGAATCCTCCTACAACCTAGATTCTGGAAAATATTTGAAGATGAAAGAAGTTCTTTATGTACCTGGGCTCAAGAAGAACTTACTCTCCATCTCTGCATTGGATGCAAAAGGTATGAGGGTTGCATTTATGGATGGCCAAGTCCTAATGTGGCCAAAGGGAAAGAAAATAGATGATGCAGTAGTGATTGGAGAGCAAGAAGGAGGTTTGTATAAATTGAAGGGACAACCTGAACATGCCATGGTACATGAATCCATGGGGCCAAGTGAACTTTGGCATAGAAAACTTGCTCATATGCACTATAGGGCACTTCCAATTGCAAGCAAGGTTGTAGACGGTCTTCCTGAAATCAAGACCAAACATGAAGGTGTTTGAAAAGGATGTGCAAAAGGTAAGAACATTAAGAAGGCTTTCCCAAGTAGTGAAAGCAAGGCAAAAGACCTCCTGGAAATCATCCACTCAGATGTATGTGGTCCTATGTCATCCAGTTCTCTAAGTGGGTATGTTTACTATGTCTCATTTATTGATGACTTCTCTAGGAAGACTTAGGTATACTTCTTGAAGAACAAAGATGAGGTGTTTGATAAGTTTAAGGAATTCAAAACCTTGATGGAGAATCAAACTGACAAGAAGATCAAAACATTAAGATCCGACAATGGTTGAGAATTCACCTCAGGTGACTTCAAGAAGCTTTGCAGTGATTCAGGGATTAAGAGGAAGCTGACTGTTCCTAACAATCCACAACAGAATGGAGCTGCAGAAAGGAAGAACAGAACAATCATGGAAGCAGCAAGAGCAATGCTCCATGACCAAGATCTACCTATGCATCTATGGGAAGAAGCATCTAGAACAACCATATTTGTGGAGAACAGAACACCCCACAAGATATTGGACAACAAGACACCAGAAGAGGTCTTTTCTGGTAAGAAACCTGAAGTCATCCATCTACGAATATTTGGTTGTCCAGTATTCACTCATGTCCCAAAGGAAAAGAGGACCAAACTAGATCCTTCAGGAAAGAAGGGTATCTTTGTGGGTTACAGTGAAAGCTTGAAGGCTTACAGAATATACTTTCCAGGGTTCAAGAAGATTGATGTCAGCAAGGATGTAACATTTGATGAAAACTCAGCATTCATCAAATCAAGGAAGGCACCTATCGAAGTTTATGAAGAACCTAAGGAAACTAGATTTCAAGACACTACCATGACTGAAGCAGTTCTAGAAGTTGTTTGTGAGTTTGAAGACCCGCAAGAACTTGTAGATCCACCCCGTGAGGATAACTCTCACAAGAGGAAACCTGCATGGGCTAGAGAGCTCAATCAAGAGGCAGAAAGATTTGGCATTCCAGAAAAGGAACACAAAGCAAAGAAGAGAACCAGATCACATACTAGCTATGTTGCTTTACTCTGTGACATTATGAACAAAGAGCCTTCCAGTTATGAAGAAGCAGTGGAAAAGAAAGAATGGAAGGATGCCATGGTTGAGGAATATCAATCAATAATGAAGAATGATGTTTGGGATGTCGTCCCAAGACCTAAAGAGAAGTCTGTTGTGACTTCCAAATGGATTTACAAAATCAAGCATGCTACAGATGGCAGTGTGGAGAAATACAAGGCAAGATTCGTAGCTCGTGGCTTCTCTCAAAAAGAGGGAATAGATTATGAAGAAACTTTTGCACCTGTAGCCGGGTATACTTCCATCAGAATAGTACTTTCCCTAGCTGTAGCAATGAAATGGAAAATACACCAGATGGATGTCAAGACTGCTTTCTTGAATGGTGTATTTGAAGAGGAAGTATATGTGGAGAAACCACTCGGTTTGGAAATACATGACAGGGAGTCATATGTGTGTAGATTAAAGAAAGCCTTGTATGGCTTGAAATAAGCTCCCAGAACCTGGTATGGTAGGATGGACAGTTTCCTATCTAGTTTGGGATTTACCAAGAGTAAAGCGGATTCCAACCTTTACTACAAGGTTGAAGAAGGGAATCCTGTGGTTCTACTCCTGTATGTGGATGACTTATTTGTAATAGGAGATGACAGATTGAATGCAGATACTAAGAGGAATCTTGCTACTGAGTTCGATATGAAAGATTTGGGAATGATGCATTATTTCCTAGGTATGGAGGTGTGGCAAAGTGTAGGTGGGATCTTCCTTGGTCAAGGGAAGTACACAGTAGATATCCTGAAGAGATTCAGGATGATGGATTGCAATGCCATGGCCACACCTATGGCATCAAATATGAAGCTTCTATGCGATGCTTCATCTGATCCAGTTGATGTATCTATGTATCGTCAGATGATTGGGTCCTTGATGTACCTGAAAAATAGAAGACCGGACATTTTCTTTGCTGTGAACACATTGAGCCAGTTCCTGATGGATCTGAGGAGTGTTCACCTAGTTGTTGTAAAGCATGTTCTGAGGTACCTGAAGGGTACAATGGATTATGGGCTCAAGTATAAAGCGAATCAAAAGTTTAACCTACAGGGTTATGTTGATTTAGATTGCGCTGGAAGTGCTGCGGATAGGAAGAGCACATCTGGGTGCTGCTTCAGTATGGGATCAGGTGTGATCTCTTGGTTTAGCAGGAAGCAGTCCTACATAGCACTGAGTACAGCTGAGGCAGAGTATGTTGCAGCCTGTTCAGCTAGTTGTGAGGCAGTATGGCTATGGAAGCTACTGTCTGAGTTATTTGATCTCTCGTTGGATGCTACTGGTATCTTCTGTGATAACCAGAGTTGTGTGAAGCTTTCCGAGAATCTAGTGTTTCATGATAGGTCGAAACACATAGAGATCAAATATCACTATATCAGGGATATGGTGCAGAGAGGAGTTGTGAATCTCCTGTATGTTGTGACAGACGAGCAGATTGCAGATGTGCTGACGAAGCCACTCGCCAGGGTGAAGTTCGAGTACTTCAGAGAGAGGCTTGGTCTTCTTCAGATCGAGGACACTTCGAGGAAGAAGTGATGGACACATTTTCTGAAGCCATTCCAAGCATGTTGGAAGGAGGATCCTTCACATGGCTGTGGATGTAAGCACTGGATGATGAGCATCAGGATGATGTTCTAGTTTCTGCTTTGTATGATCAGTTGGATCATTTATATGTATATGTATATGCATCATGTTGGATGCCTGGACCATGTATCTGTATATGTATCATGTGGATACATTGCATGATCAGGTAGATCATGTATATTGATATGTATCAGGTATGATCAGGTAGATCATGTATGTTGATGGATACATTGTGTGGATCATGTATCTATGTATCAGATGGATACACTGTATATCATGATATGTATCAGGTAGATACTTGGTGTGCATCAGATGGATGCATTGCATGATGAGGGTGATCGTGGATGACGAGCTTCTCCAGATGACATGCAGCAGGATGTTGCAGTGATGATGATCCAGATGATCATTTGTACATCAGGATGATGTATGATGAGTATCAGATGATACTTTGTGGCCGTGGATCAGGTTGTGCAGATGAGCATGTTTGGGATATCCTATAGGTCGGAGTTGCGTACCCATAACAGCCTGGGATGCTCTTTCGAGACATTGCTCTGGGAGGACATCTAATTTGTGCCCTGGGAGATCTTCAGGTCAAAGTTGTGTACCGGTAACATCCTGATATGCTCTTGCAAGGTCTTGTCCTATGGCATGTAATTTTCTCTAGGGAGATCTGGATAGGATGAAAAAGGCCTCAGATGCTTCAGCCAGGTTTTGCCATGACCACATGTAATTTGCTCCTGGGAGATCTGGACAGGATGAAAAAGGCCTCAGATGCTTCAGCCAGGTTTTGTGGTGGACCACATGTAATGTGCTCCTGGGAGATCCGACAGGTAGAGCTGTGTGCTCATAATAGCCTAGGATGCTTCAGCCAGGTTTTGTGTTGAGATCACATGTAATGTGCTCCTGGGAGATCTGACAGGTAGAGCTGTGTGCTCGTAACAGCCTAGGATGCTTCAGCCAAGTTTTGTGATGGGTAACATGTAATGTGCTCCTGGGAAATCCTATAGGTAGAGCTGTGTGCTGGTAATAGCCTGGGATGCTGCAGCCAGGTTTTGTGATGCACGTAATAAGTTGTGAGAATTCCACAGTATGGCCAGTGATGATGAAGACCTGCAGGTGGTGGGCCTACATCCACTATGAAAAAGGACTGGCTCTGTAGAACTTCCTATGACGAGTAGATTCAGAGATTGGTTGAGATAGCAGCAGTAGTGACGATGACAATGATCCCAAGAAGAGGAATTTTCTAGCAGATCTGTGTCGATAAATACCTTCCTAGTTAAGAGGGAGTGTTGATGTATATGTAACTTCGAAATGTATTTCATCTGTGTATTTTATATATATTTATTACGCCCTTATAAGAGATGTGTTATTCCTCTATAAGGAAGCTTCGTCATGTGGATAGACAAGTGTCGCAAGTGTGTGTACTTGCCGATGGGTTATTAGACCACCATGTGTGGCGTCGGCCCTGAAATATATATTATAATTTTGATGTCCCTAGCTAGACAAGTCAGCCCCATAAGGTCACCAGGCAAACAGGTTAGTATAAATAGAGATCAGGTGATCTCTATTTAGATCATTCGGAAAAGTACATCTCTCTCACTCAGAAAGTGGCGCACTAGTGAGGAGGAGGATCATCTGCTACTAGGAGACTATCTCAGTGTATTTTGGTTGTACTTTGGTTGAGCCATTGCTCTCTCTATCTCTGAGGAAGTTGTGGGGTTTTTCACCTTAGGGTTTTCCCCATGGAAACTCTGTGTCTCTTGTCTCTTATGCTTTTGATTCTTGTGATGCTTGTCATACTTATTGTGATTGTCATGCATTGATATACTGTATATGTTATTCTCTCAGTAAAGATCCTAGAGTATTGTGAATTAATGCTCAAAATTTAACATGGTATCAGAGCTAACCTGAGAAGAAGACATTTTGCAGTGACAAAAACTTGAGTTTCTTGTTTATTAGGTTTCTCTCCACAGATTTTGGAAAAACAGTATAGTAGATTGACTCTACTCATCAAGGTGCATCTATCTGTCCAATCAGACATCAATTCTGAGCATTTTCAGATTTGGCCCTAAAAATTAGGGTTTCCACAAAAAATAGGCATTTTTGAAATCTAAAGACATAGCTGGAAGCACCTTGCAAAAATCGAAGTTTAGAGCTTTGGATCGAGATTTTTGGCTGGGTAGATCTCCAAGAAACTCAAACCCTAATTCAAGGCTCTCCCTAGTGAACCCGGGAGGACAAAAAGACAAACCTAAAGCGTAAAGCTTTGCTAATCTCAAATTTTGAATGCACCAAGCTGATCAGCTCATCAAGGCGCATCTTTCTATCCTTCCAGAAATTTGAAATTCACATTTTGAAGTTTTAGGGTTTTTCCGACAAACCCTAATCGAGGACCAGATCCAATTTTCAGCATTTCAAGTGGTAAGACCTAAATCTTTTCTATTTCCATTTGAAGTACTCTTTAATATGTCTCACCACACCAAGCTTGAGGATAAGCTTGAAGGGGCTGATAACTTCTGAGCTTGGAAGTATAGGATTGGGTTAATCCTGGAAGAGAATGAGTTGGAGTCATATATAAAAGAAGACATCCATATCCCAGAGGATGAAGAGGCTAAAGTATTGCATAAGAAGAACTTGGTCAAGGTAATGAGAATCATTGCTGATTCTATCAAAGACCATCTCATACCCGATGTGTCTTCTCTAAAGACACTGAAAGAGATTTTTGACTCTTTAACCAAGCTATTTGAAGGGAAGAACATAAATCGGAAGATGACCCTACAGAACCAATTGAAAGGAGTAAAGTTTCAGAATGGATAAACCATTCAATCTTATTTTTCAAGAGTCTCCCAGATCAAGGAACAACTAGAAGCAGTGGATGAAATGGTAGAAAATGGTGAAGTTGTCATGACCACTCTAAATGGCTTACCTAGGTCATGGGACTCCTTCATTCAAGGAATCTGTGCAAGAAATAAGTTGATTTCCTTCAGTAGACTATGGGAAGAATGCTCACAAGAAGAAGCAAGGCTTGTGGCACAAGAAGAAAAGGTGGGGGATGAAAATTAGGCTCTCACAACTCACACCAAGAAAGAGAAGTCCAAGAGAGAGCCATCTCACTCCAAGAAATCTTCACATCACTTCAAAGAAAGAAGAATATGCTTCACCTGTAATGAGAAAGGACATATTGCCATAAATTGTCTCAAGAACAAGAAGGACAACAACAACTCCAACAAGAAGAAGAAGGGCAACAAAAGAAAGTTTCATGCTCATGATGCCGAGGATGATGAACCACCCAAGAAGAAGGCTAGGGCAGAAAGTGATGATAACTCATCAAGTGAAGAAGAGTATGTTCTGATCGCTGCTCTCACAGGTACCATCTGCCATGGTTGTAATGATTGGTTGATTGATAGTGGGGCTTCCAAACACATGACTGGGTTTAAGGAATTTTTTGTGAATCTATCTGAACATGAATCACCCCATAAGGTGAAACTTGGGGATGATTATCAATACCCAATCAAAGGAAGTGGTGAAGCCTCCTACAACCTAGATTCTGGAAAATCTTTGAAGATGAAAGAAGTTCTATATGTACCTGGGCTCAAGAAGAACTTACTCTACATATCTGCATTGGATGCAAAAGGTATGAGGGTTGCATTTGTGGATGTCCAAGTCCTAATGTGGCCAAAGGGAAAGAACATGGATGCTGCAGTAGTGATAGGAGAGCAAGAGGGACGTTTGTATAAATTGAAGGGACAACCTGAACATGCCATGGTACATGAATCCATGGATCTAAGTGAACTTTGGCGTAGAAGACTTGCTCATATGCACTATAGGGCACTTCCAATTGCAAGCAAGGCTGTAGAGGGTCTTCCTGAAATCAAGACCAAACATGAAGGTGTTTGCAAAGGATGTGCAAAAGGTAAGAACATTAAGAAGGCTTTCCCAAGCAGTGAAAGCAAGGCAAAAGACATCCTGGAAATCATCCACTTAGATGTATGTGGTCCTATGTCATCCAGTTCTCTAAGTTGGTTTGTTTACTATGTCTTATTTATTGATGACTTCTCCAGGGAGACTTGGGTATACTTCTTGAAGAACAAATATGAGGTGTTTGATAAGTTTAAGGAATTCAAAACCTTGATGGAGAATCAAACTGACAAGAAGATCAAAACATTCAGATCCGACAATGGTTGAGAATTCACCTCAGGTGACTTCAAGAAGCTTTGTAGTGATTCAGGGATTAAGAGGGAGTTGACTTGTCCTTACAATCCACAACAGAATGGAGTTGCAGAAAGGAAGAATAGAACAATCATGGAAGCAGCAAGAGCAATGCTCCATGACCATGATCTACCTATGCATCTATGGGCAGAAGTAGCTAGAACAACTGTATATGTGCAGAACAGAACACCCCACAAGATATTGGAGACCAAGACACCATAAGAGGTCTTTTCTGGTGAGAAACCTGAAGTCAACCATCTTAGAATATTTGGTTGTCCAGTATTCACTCATGTCCCAAAGAAAAAGAGAACCAAACTAGATCCTTCAGGAAAGAAGGGTATCTTTGTGGGTTACAGTGAAAGATCGAAGGCTTATACAATATACTTTCCAAGGTTGAAGAAGATTGATGTCAGTAGGGATGTAACATTTGATGAAAACTTAGCATTCATCAAATCAAGGAAGGCAGCTATCGAAGTTTATGAAGAACCTAAGGAAACTAGATTTCAAGACACTACCATGACTGAAGCAGTTCCAGAAGTTGTTCGTGAGTTTGAAGATCTGCAAGAACCTGTAGATCCACCCCATGAGGATAACTCTCACAAGAGGGAACCTGCATGGGCTAGAGAGCTCATTCAAGATGCAGAAAGATTTGGCATTCCAGAAAAGGAACACAGAGCAAAGAAGAGAACCAGACCACATACCAGCTATGTTGCTTTACTCTATGACATTATGAACAAAGAGCCTTCTAGTTATGAAGAAGCAGAGGAAAAGAAAGAATGGAAGGATGCCATGGTTGATGAATATCAATCAATAATGAAGAATGATGTTTGGGATGTCGTCCCAAGACCTAAAGAGAAGTCTATTGTGACTTCCAAATGGATTTACAAAATCAAGCATGCTGCAGATGGTAGTGTGGAGAAATACAAGGCAAGATGCGTAGCTCATGGCTTCTCTCAGAAAGAGGGAATAGATTATGAAAAAACTTTTGCACCTGTAGCCAGGTATACTTCTGTCGGAACAGTACTTTCCCTGGCTGCAGCGATGAAATGTAAAATACACCAGATGGATGTCAAGACTGCTTTCTTGAATGGTGTAGTTGAAGAGGAAGTATATGTGGAGCAGCCACTCAGTTTTGAAATACATGACAGGGAGTCATATGTGTGTAGATTAAAGAAAGCCTTGTATGGCTTGAAACAAGCTCCCAGAACCTAGTATGGTAGGATGGACAGTTTCCTATCTAGTTTGGGCTTTACCAAGAGTAAAGCGGATTCCAACCTTTACTACAAGGTTGAAAAAGGGAATCTTGTGGTTCTACTCCTATACATGGATGACTTATTTCTAACAGGAGATGACAGATTGATTGCAGATACTAAGAGGAAGCTGGCTGCTGAGTTCGATATGAAAGATTTGGGAATGATGCATTATTTCCTAGGCATGGAGGTGTGGCAGAGTGCAGGTGGGATCTTCCTTGGTCAAGGAAAGTACACAGTAGATATCCTGAAGAGATCCGGGATGATGGATTGCAAGGACATGGCCACACCTATGGCATCGAATCTGAAGCTTCTATGCGATGCTTCATCTGAGCCGGTTGATGTCTCTATGTATCGTCAGATGATTGGGTCCTTGATGTACCTGACGAACATGAGACCGGACATTTGCTTTGCTGTGAACACATTGATCCAGTTCCTGATGGATCCAAGGAGTGTTCACCTGGTTGCTGTAAAGCATGTTCTGAGGTACCTGAAGGGTACAGTGGATTATGGGCTCAAGTATGAAGTGAATCAAAAGTTTAACCTATAGGTTTATGTTGATTCAGATTGGACTGGCAGTGCTGCAGATAGGAAGAGCACATCTAGGTGCTGCTTCAATATGGGATCAGGTGTGATCTCTTGGTTTAGCAAGAAGCAGTCCTGCGTAGCACTGAGTACAGCTGAGGCAGAGTATGTTGTAGCCTGTTCAGCTAGTTGTGAGGCAGTATGGCTACGGAAGCTACTGTCTGAGTTATTTGATCTCCCGTTGGATGCTACTGGTATCTTCTGTGATAACCAGAGTTGTGTGAAGTTGTCTGAGAATCCAGTGTTTCATGACAAGTTGAAACACATAGAGATGAAATATCACTATATCAGGCATATGGTGCAGAGAGGAGCTGTGAAGCTCCTGTATGTTGCGACGGACGAGCAGATTGCAAAAGTACTGACGAAGCCGCTAGCTAGGGTGAAGTTTGATTACTTCAGAGAGAGGCTTGGTGTTCTTCAGATCGAGGACACTTCGAGGAAGAAGTGATGGACACATTTGCTGAAGCCATTCCAAACATGTTGGAAGGAGGATCCTTCACATGGCTGTGGATGTAAGTGCTGGATGATGAGCACCCGGATGATGTTCTAGTTTCTGCTTTGTATGGTCTGTCGGATCATTTATATGTATATGTATATGCATCATGTTGGATGCTTGGACCATGTATCTGTTTATGTATCGGGTGGATATATTGTATGATTAGGTAGATCATGTGTATTGATATGTATCAGGTATGGTCAGGTAGATCATGTATGTTGATGGATACATTGTGTGGATCATGTATCTATGTATCAGATGGATACACTGTGTATGATGATATGTATCAGGTATATACTTGGTGTGCATCAGATGGATGCATTGCATGATGAGGGTGATCATGGATGACGAGCTTCTCCAGATGACATGCAGCAGGATGTTGCAGTGATGATGATCAGGATGATCATGTGTACATCCGGATGATGTATGATGAGTATCAGATGATACTTTGTGGTCGTGGATCAGGTTGTGCAGATGACCATGTCTGGGTGATCCTACAGGTCGGAGTTGCGTACCCGTAACGTCCTGAGATGCTCTTGCGAGGTTTTTTCCTATGGCATGTAATTTTCTCCCGGGAGATCTGGATAGGATGAAAAAGGCCTCAGATACTTCAGCCAGGTTTTGCCATGAACACATGTAATTTGCTCCTGGGAGATCTGGACAGGATGAAAAGGGCCTCAGATGCTTCAACCAAGTTTTGTGGTGGACCACATGTAATGTGCTCCTGGGAGATCTGACAAGTAGAGCTGTGTGCTCGTAACAGCCTGGGATGCTTCAGCCAGGTTTTGTGGTGAGATCACATGTAATGTGCTCCTGGGAGATCCGACAGGTTGATCTATGTGCTCGTAATAGCCTGGGATGCTTCAGCCAGGTTTTGTGATGGGTCACATGAAATGTGCTCCTGGGAGATCCTACAGGTAGAGTTGTGTGCTTGTAATATCCTGGGATGCAGCAGCCAGGTTTTGTGATGCATTTAATAAGTCCTGAGAATTCCACAGTATGGCCAGTGATGATGAAGACCTGCAGGTGGTGGGCCTACATCCAGTATGAAAAAGGACTGGCTCTGTAGAACTTCATATGACTAGTAGATTCAGAGATTGGTTGAGATAACAGTAGCAGTGACGATGATGATGCATCGATGACGATGATCCTGAGAAGAATACTTGTCTAGCAGATCTGTGTTGATAAATACCTTCCTAGTTAAGAGGGATTGTTGATGTATATGTAACTTTGAAATGTATTTCATCTGTGTATTTTATATATATTTATTGTAGCCTTATAAGAGATGTGTTATTCCTCTAAAAGGAAGTGTCGTCATGTGGAATGACAAGTGTCGCAAGTGTGTGTACTTGCCGATGGGTTATTAGACCACCATGTGTGGGGTCGGCCCTGAAATATATATTATAGTGTGGATGTACCTAGCTAGACAAGTCGGCCCCATAAGGTCACTGGGCAAACAGGTTAGTATAATTAGAGATCAGGTTATCTCTATTTAGATCATTCAGAAAAGTACATCTCTCTCACTCAGAAAGTGGCGCACTAGTGAGGAGGAGGATCATCTGCTACTAGGAGACTATCTCAGTGTATTTTGGTTGTACTTTGGTTGAGCCATTTCTCTCTCTATCTCTGAGGAAGTTATGCGGTTTTTCACCTTAGGGTTTTCCCCATGGAAACTCGGTGTCTCTTGTCTCTTATGCTTTTGATTCTTGTGATGCTTGTCATACTTATTGTGATTGTCATGCATTGATATACTGTATATGTTATTCTCTCAGTAAAGATCCTAGAGTATTGTGAATTAATGCTCAAAATTTAACATTCACAAGTGGTAGGTGAAAGGAGGGCGCACTAAGCACTAGGAGGGATAAAACTGATCAGAAAGAAGCTCCCGAGGCTAGCTAAATGAGGACTAGGTGCTGGGATTAATGACTAGGATGCATGCAATTGCATGCTTAGATGCAATTGCATGACTGCATGCAAAATGCATGCATGACTGAAAATGCAAAAATGCAAAATAATGTTTAGGACTAGGATGGAGTATAGGAATATCCCAACAATTACATGTGCAAAAGTGAGTAGGAGAGATTCACTTGGAGGCCTTGGCATAGTTTGGTCAGTGACCAATAATAGATCTATTATTGATGGTTGGTTTTTCCCATGGGGGGTTCACTTAGTGAACTTGTTACATAGCACGATCGTTCACATGATATTAAAGAATATCCCTAATTTCACTAAATATTGGAAAATGCATCCTAAAATTTTATTGTTGAACCCCCCTCCCAATATGCCTTTCAAATTAAGAAAACCCTAGTTTCACCAAATATTGTAGGTATCAATTTTTATCAACCCATTTTTAACACCCATTTATATCATATTGTCAAGTTGCAACAAATAGGATCCCTAACACATCTTAGTATAAGAAAACAAGATGCTAAATAAAATAATAGTATAATGCTAGTAATGATCCCACTAGGATTGCAGGGGAGACTGATCAATTTGTAGCATGGGATAGTGGAAGAACCAAGGAAATAGTACCGGGGAAGGAAAAATGCGTAAAAGGAAACCTAGTCGAGAGATCAACATAACAAAGAATGTAAAAGACTGATAGTCTAATTGTTAGTGCAAGCCTTAGAACATATGAGAATTGCATATGTTTCACACCACAACTTTTCAATCTATCAATTTTATATATGTAAATACAATTATAGCCATAGAGAGCTCATGTTTTCTATAAGCTTAATAAATTAAACTCCATAAAAATGAAAAATTGAAACCCTTTCTTGGATGTATTCCCCTACCTTCCTCTCAAAACAAACATCATTGATTTTTGAACCAAAATGAACATAGAAAAATTCCTTTCACTTTTCAATAACACTGTATGATCATGTGCATAGCTTGGATTTGGGTCATTCACAAGATCCAATGAATTGCCTCCACTTCCCCTACATTTATTCTTGCAATCAAGGGAATTAAAAACATTTAGTTATCTTTTCTTGGGTTATATCTAGTTTTGTTTATCTTTATAGGAGAGGGAAAAATATCCATTGTTAGGTTTCAAGCATGCAATAGTTATACATATGCACAGATGGTGAAACTTATATGATACAATTTCATGGTAATGATAACACATATAGTATGCAAATAAGGATTTATATTTTCACCTATGTTCATGTCAATTCCAATACAATATTAAGACGGGTTCCGTACATGTAAGAATTGAAATTACAATTATGAATGTGCCAAATATAACTCAATCTAGCAATTGTTCCTAACTAGAAATGTGAAAATATTAAAGAAGAATACAAAATATTGAAAGAAATAATTAGTCAAGAAACATTGATCTAAGTTTTCTTTGTTCCAGTGAGTCAAAAAATAATTAGCTACATCTCTTAACTTAAAGATGAAAAAAATAGAACATCAATTCAAACCAAGCCTAAGTAAGCTATTAAATGAGGATTGCTAAAGGCCAATAAACCAACAAGACTTCCATTGATATTATCATTGGTACATTACATCAGATTTATGCAAAACTTATGATCATAAGCAATATCAAATAAAAATGGAGGGTCCTTAAGTTTTAGGTGGGTATGAATTGAGCCCATGATTTGGAGGTATGAATCCATCCCACGATTTGGAGGTTATTCCTCGGCACACCCAAATAAAATAATCCCCAATATTTATATTACTATGTCAAATTAAAAAAACCCCTTGACCCCTTAATATGGGGCAATATATTTTTGAGGTTTTTAAAAGTATTCAAACCCCCAATATGAAGACATGATGTGATATTGCCTCACTAGTGAACCCCCCGTGGTTTTTCCCTACCGGGTTTTTTAAGGTAAATATGGTGTTGCTATTGTTGATTGCTTTCATTTGTGTATTTTATTTCTCTCGGATATTTTATTGCTAACAAATCGCGAAACCAATGTTGCACCTCAAGGTGTTGAGTCTTCTCAAGTAGAGGAAAGAGAAATGTATATTGGATCTAGAATATCATGTACACAATGTGAAGTGATGGAATACCTTTCCAAGGGATAAGTACAAGATTTTAAGGAGAGTTGCATCAATGCAGTTTTGGCTATAGATGATCCATGTGATTATCCATTCTAGATTGCAAATGTTATGAAGGTTAGGAAATAAAATGAATAATTTATATAAATTTAAGTACATTGGTATGCAATAGGTACGCACCCATTTAATGGCATGTACATGCCAGAGATGGTGGTTGAAAATTTTTTTCTAGAAAGAGAAAAAGAAAGGGTAAAAATATAAATCATTGGCACATTAAAATATTGAAATTAGAGGATGTTGATATACTTGTTTATGACTTCCAGTTGAAAAAGAAAGGCACTCTTCGCTCCATCACTACATATATTATCAAGAGGTTGTTGGAAAAAGAAATAGTTGCAAGATGAACGCTTGTTAAACCAAGTCATAGATCGAGAAAGAACGTGACACTTGAAATGTTTGGCATACATTTCGTCTCAGATGGTGCACTCATTGATGATAGAGAAGAATATGGGTCATCTATATCTTCATCTAGTCCTTCATACAAAGATAATGTATATTCTAATGGGGTATCAAAATCCATGAGTTAGTTTGAATAATTGTATGGAAACTCTAGAGTGTTGAATTTTTATATGAATCATTGTTATTTTTTCCATTTAATATATGATTTGATTATGAATATTATCATAGTGCAAGTCTTACTAAAATTAAATTAATATAATTTTAATAGTTGTGTTGCAATAATAGTCACTGCAAAGAAGCTCTAATTTAATTAATGAGAAAAAAAAGTGATACCAATAGCATTAGTTTTCAATTCAGGGGTTTATTTTGAGTTTTTTGTCAACAACAATATGGATTTTTTAATTTTAAGTTTTTTGTTAACAAAAATATGATTTTTTTAAGTAAGGCTATATTTTACACCACGAAAAGAATCTCTATACTCGTATCACAACTTTTTCTTTTGGAGTTGTTTTTGTTTTACTCAAAATATAGTATTTTATAGTTAGATTTCTCATTCCTTGTATATAGTTCTAGTTTTATAGTATATTACATTAAACTCAAATAATATTTTATGGTTAGATTTCTCATTCTTTGTATATAGTTCTAGTTTTATAGTATATTGCATTAAACCTAAAGCTTGGTTCTTTAAAAATTAAGTTGAATAATAAATAATAAAGAGCTTGACAAACAATTTATTGATTGAAAAGTAAGAATGGATCGGTCCTCTGTGTGGAGAGGTCGTGCTTTTATCGCCACACACTAGGTATTAAGACACATATATATTACTGCAAAACAAATGAATGGAGCGGTCCTCTTTATGGAGATCTATCCACCTCTTCCCACACACTAGGGTATATATATATATATATCAAAGGAAAATAGGGACGACTCTCAATGATGAGGCCACCCTTGCTATGAGCACTGTGAGTATATATTATATATAGATAAAAACAAAATATGGCAAGGTTGGTTCTCAACAGTGAGGCCACCTTCACTTCCAAGGAATGTAATATACACTAGTTCAATCAATAATGTATATTCAACAGTCATATAATGCATGGGTTGATTATCTTTATGAGATTGCCTCACCCTTGCTAACAACAAAATATACCCTAGAGAAAACAAATCTTGAGGTATAATGGGACAACACTCCTCTTCCATGAGACTGTCCCCTCTCATCACATGAAACTTTTCCATGCCACATTAAACAAAATTTAAATATGTGTCGATTCAGTCTCTTTGAAGAGGCTGCTCTTTCTCTCCTCAACAAATAGCAATTATATACAGCAAACAACATACCAGAAGAACTCGAGATGAATGTGAATCCCCTTTTTTTTAAAAGATGGTCAGCTCTTCTTGGCTCAACCTTCTTTTTCACTGCCTTGTATGGCGATGAGTCCTATTTTCAACTGCTTTGTATGGCCATGAGTCCACGCCTTGATGCCACGCAACACTCATTCATAGAGAAAACATAGTTGTAAGTATCCACTTAAAAAAGTTGTTTATAAATCAGACTATTTAGTTTGGTTTGGATGGACAATTTTGCTTTTTGTTTTGCTAAATCTGTATTTAACTGTGTTATAAGGCCAATTTTAATGGTAGAAATAGATTCAACACCATCAAAACTCTCTCATGAGACACCTAAAATTTCAAAATTCTAGAATTGTAACAAAAGATTTTAAAAAAAATAATGTTGTATTTTTTCAAAATAATATGCAAAGTAGCCACATACAACTGAGCTTGCACATTTTTCCATGCGAAAACCTAGTTATCGGTTAGATTTTCTTTTTAAATTAATATTTATTTTCTCTTACATCTTTTGTACAATTATAATTAACAATTTCCAATCTCCTTTGATAAATCATTTCATTTCACTCTTAGGAACCCATGTCAACCCTTCTATTTACTTTGTTAGTATATTGTTGTTAAACACATATGCTTTGTAAGTCGTCCTGTAGTATTTGTTGATCCATAGTTTGTATTATTGTTGTTGGACGCATATGCTTTGTAAGCCGTCCCGTAGTAATTGTTGATCCATATTTTGTATTGGCCCATGGTTTGTATTGACACATGGTATTGACCCATGGTATTGGCACCTAGACTTAGTATATAAGTTTGTGTTGAGAACAATGAAGGTACCGTGAAATTATTTGTATTGAGCTTTCTCAAAGGAGGTTGCCCCCTCGAAGTGTCCTACGATCAATATAAAAGTGATTCTAAATTCTATTATTTCTGCTATCTCATGTGTTTTCATTAATTAATTATTGTAGGTTCTTCAAATCTAGTATCAGAGCACTTTCTTGGGCTCACTGGGTGAAATTTCTGCCAATTTTTTTTTTGCATCTGTTGCAACTTCGGATCTGGGAATAATCCCTATCTACTTAACTGTGGGAAGTACTTTGGCATAATCCATAAAACTCGTTGTGAGGAGTACCACAGGAACCCCAAAGTAGTTGGCTCATTGAGAGAAACTACCAGCGAAAAAGGCAACGACCCCTACCTGATTGACTAGTTCCCACCCATGAGGTAAACCAAGAGCTATCGTTTGTGGTAAAGTAGTTATCAGTTTTACCTGAACCGTGGAGTGAGGGGTATTGTCCCAATACACAAGCCGTCAGACAGCATTAGTGGCCGAGTGAAACCCCTGAGCTATTAGGAAGCCGCACATACCTGGGGTCCATATCTATTTTCAGTTGAATTGTTGTCGATCATGGCCGTGCCGTTTCAGATCCATTCTGAAAGTCATTCCAGATCCAGCCGTTTTCGATCCAGTCGGCGCCGCTTCAGATCCCTCTCACGCCATTGCAGATCTATTTATTTTAGATCCCTTCCATGTTGTTGTAGATCCATTCCTAAAAAAGAAAAAAAAAAGTGGAATTTGTCCATATATCCCTTGTTTTCACTTTGTTTCCCTTGAAAATTCCCTTACACCTTGGTAATCCCATTTTGCATAATTCATTCCTGAGGACCCTATCCCAAATTCCACTTCCCAAAGCCCGAAATCCCACATTTGTTTTTTTTTAGGGTTTTCCATAACTTCTTCAGATTTTACCCAATAGCCTTCAAATTTTACCACCGAGTTCCTTTCCTAATTCTGCTTCTTTGTCCCTCTCTGCCAAATTTTCTTATTCTTTCACCCCGCTTCTGAAATCATCATTTTTTGCTTCCTTATCCATTAGAAAGTGTCCATAACCTACTCAAACCCCAATTACCCCTCTGAGTTTTTCCCAGATCCAAATTTCCCTTTACTAAATAAGCTTTTGTTTGTGTTTTTCTATCCATTCCCAAAAAAAATAATAAAAATACAAATAAAAACTCTTGGTTATGGTTGTCACCTGCATAGGAGCAACAACCATGGAGGAAGCACTTGTAGCCATCCAAACCAAACTCCAAGATCTTGATGAAAAAATTCTCAGCCTCCATCTTCAGCATTCAGCCATGAACAATAACCGATAGCACGAATCTTCGACAACAAATGGGTTCTCTTCTTCCAGCAATTTTCGTGGACCGAAGCTTGAATTTCCTTTCTTTAATGGTACTGATCCAACTGGATGGATCTATTATGCAGAACAATATTTTAGTCTGCACAATACTTTTGATGTCCAAAAAGTTCCACTTGCATCCTTTGATTTGGAACAGGAAGACCTTCAATGTTTCCGTTGGTACATCAAGGCTCATGACGAGCCAAAATGGATAGATTTTTGCCAACTCCTTTTGCAACAATTTGGTCCTAGTTCTTTTGATGACATCATCGGATCACTCACTAAACTTTGTCAAAGTGGCACTGAGGGATAGTATCAGACACAATTTGAGAAACTAGCCAATCACACAGAAAGATTTTCTGATGAATTCTACAGGAGTTGTTTTATCAGTGGTCTTAAGGATGAAATCCAGTCAGAGGTTAAAATTTTTTTGTCCCAACACAATAATGGAAGTCGTAGGGTTGGCTAAGTTGGCAGAAGACAAGATTGCAACCCAACAACAATCCAAACCCACTTTTGTTCCCTTCCGAAATATGGGTTATCAATGACCTCCCATCCTGCCAGCTCCTCGGCCAACTCCTATCAAGCATTTGTCTGAAATAGAGATGCAAGAACACAGATAAAAAAGGATTTGTTATAATGTGATGAGAAATTCACTCGGGGACATAGATGTGTTCAACAAAAGCTCTATCTCTTCGATATGGATTCTTCTCCTACCTCTACAATTGGTCAAGAAACTCCAGATACAATGGATGATCAGGTTGACATTTAGGAGCCACCTACTGACCCCCCATCTCAGGATGAACAACTAGATATATCTCTCCATGCTTTATCCGGCATCACCACCCCCAAAATAATGCGGGTCAGGGGTTACTTCAAGAAGCTTCCTCTTACAATACTCATTGATTCTAGTAGCACTCATAACTTCATTGACCCTCGGATCACCAAACATGCTAATTGTTTTGTCCATCCTTGCTGCAACTTTGAAGTCATGGTTGCCAATGGGGGCACCTTACCTTGTAAGGGGAAGTGTCACAATGTGTGTATCTCTCTGGAATATTATTACCTGCGCTCTAACATGTTTGTCTTATCCCTAGGTGGATGTGATGTGGTTTTGGGCGTTCAATGGTTACGCACACTTGGCCCCATCTTATGGGATTTTTTTGAACTTTGGATGCAGTTTTCAGTCAATGGGAAACAACACCAATTTAAGGGCTTACAAGAAGGGCTCTCCACATCATCAGTTCACATCGCCTGGAAAAGATCCTTAAGAAGAATTCACATGGTGCCATCACTCAACTCCATTCCATTCATATGCACCCATCAACGGTCTCCCCTACTTGCTTGGATAGATATGCAGGTGTCCTTGTTGAACCAGTGGGCTTGTCGCCTTCAGAAGACCTTTCCGGTATGAATTTAGCTGCATATACATCTCAGTAGGAAATGATGGCTATTTTGCATGTGGTACAGAGGTGGAATCCATACCTATTAGGGACTTATTTCTCATCAAGACTGATCTCCAGAGTCTGGAAAATTTCCTGGAACAATGGGTCTCCTCCCCAGCACACCTAAAATGAGTTATCCAGCTCATGGGTTATGCCTATACGATCACTTACAAGAAGGATAAGGACAATATGGTGACAGATGCTCCTTCTCGCACATTTGATGATCCAGTTTCTCTTACAGTTATTTCTCTGCTTGTTCCAAATTGGTTGCAATCTGTTCAACAGGGCTATCTCTTCTATGAACTCCATGCTTCTTCATCAGTAGGGCACTACGGGTTCCTCAAAATGTATGACCGGGAACAATATAACTTCTTTTGGCAGGGACTAAAAATGACAATTCAACAAATGGTGGCTGACTGTGATACTTGCCAGGTCAACAAGGGTGAAACAACACTCCTTTCGAGACTTCTTGAACCCATTCCCATCCCTACACAGATGTGGACAGCTATTTTTATGGATTTCGTAGAAGCACTCCAATGGTACAATACCACATCTAAAAGGATACCATATGAAGCAGTTTATGGACAGGCACTGCCAGTTCTTTTTCCATACACGCTCAACAGCTCCCTAATTCAGGCTATTGACTTGGTTCTTCGAAACCGCAATCATATTCTTCTCATTCTGTAGGACAATCTTCACATGGCAAGAATTCGACTAAAACAATACACCGATCAGCACCATTCTGAGCGCACTTTTCACGCAACTGATATGGTCCTTCTTCCTCTACAACCTTCCAAGCAATCCTCCCTGAAACTCAAAAAGCATTAGTGGGCTAGAATGCAACCCAAGGATGCTACAGGGAAACCACTCCTTCAGATTCTGCATCAATTTCCACATCTAAAGCTTTGAGGACAAATCTTTTTCTAAGGGAGAGGGGATGTTAGGAACCCATGTCAACCCTTCTATTTACTTTGTTAGTATTTTGTTGTTGGACGCATATGCTTTGTAAGTTGCCCCATAGTATTTGTTGATCCATAGTTTGTATTATTGTTGTTGGATGCATATGCATTGTAAGTCGTCCCATAGTAATTGTTGATCCATATTTTGTATTGGCCCATGGTTTGTATTGACACATGGGTTTGACCCATGGTATTGGCGCCTAGACTTAGTATATAAGTTTGTGTTAAGAACAATGAAGGTACCGTGAAGTTATTTGTATTGAGCTTGCTCAAAGGAGGTTGCCCCCTCGAAGTGGCCTACGATCAATATAAAAGTGATTCTGAGTTCTGTTATTTCTGCTATCTCGTGTGCTTTCATTATTTAATTATTGCACGTTCTTCACATTCACACACATAAACACACATATATATTCTAAGGGATGAAATAAATTTTCCATTCTTATTCCCATATATACATATGTATGAAAGATGGGGACATATTCCTTTTATATGATAAAATAATGAACTACTTTTTAGAAAACAAAAACATGTTCCATATACTTCTTTATTTTCTAGTATAATGTATTGAAATTAGGAAAGCCATCCCTAGAAAAAAGATAGAGAAAATATTGTTAGCTTCTTTATATTTTTAAAAAATCACGAATTAAATAATTAATCTCCCTCTAGCAACATTCAGTATAGCATCATAGGCTTATAATGAGGATTTATCCGACATGTTAACCGTTTGTGATAATAAGCAAGTGCTATAAATAATACTAATAACTTGGCTTATGCTTCCAATTTGTCCTTCATATTACACTAATCATCCGTTGTTTTCACAAATCTTATTAAAATTATACTAAAACCTATAGGATTCAGGCTAAATAAGAAAGAAACTAACTTTCCATTTAGTGCCTAAGGAACCATGATGACAGTTCATCATTATTAACAAAATTTCCATGGATTCTTTAGCCATTAACCTCTCCCCCTAGTGGATACCTTGCCCCTTCATTACTATTGCATTCCACATTCAACCCTATGTTGTTTTATTATCAAACATTTAGAATTTACATATTACACAAGCTATCACTAATCTTTAACTTGCACATTCTACTACTACAAAATCAAAATGTTTCAAAGTTCACTAGTGGGATCTTGGCCTTGAGATCCTCTCCATGCACTAGTTGTTAGGAACCTTGTCTTTACTTTGTTAGTATATTGTTGTTGGACGCATATGCTTTGTAAGTCATCCCGTAGTATTTGTTGATCCATAGTTTGTATTATTGTTGTTGGCGCATATGCTTTGTAAGTCGCCCATAGTTTTGTTGATCCATAGTTTGTATTGGCCCATGGTTTTGACCCGTAACAATTGTTGATCTATATTTTGTATTGGCCTATGGTTTGTATTGACACATGGTATTGACCCATGGTATTGGAACCTAGACTTAGTATATAAGTGTGTGTTGAGGCCTATGAAGGCACTGTGAAGTTAATTGTATTGATCTTGCTCAAAGGAGGTTGCCCCCTCGAAGTGGCCCATGATCAATATAAAACTGATTTTGAGTTCTGTTATTTCTGATATCTCGTGTATTTGCATTAATTAATTATTGCAGGTTCTTCACACTAGTACATAGACATATTTACATCACATATATTCAATTACATCAATCGATTCAAGGACGACGGATATTACAACAAATCATTAAAATATGCACCATATATGTCATAAATAAAAAATCATCAACATGATAAGAAAATGCATAATATATATGAATGATAATATCATAATCATTATATAAGACAAATATACATCTCAAGTCTATATATGTAAAATATATTTTTCTCCATTAAAATATTTTCATGTGACCAATAAGTGCTACAAGCAAGTTATTCCACCATTGAAGGAAAACACATTAGTAGCTCTTCCCCCAGAGCCAAAGGCATCAATACCTCCACTAGATAAAATTATAGAATGGAGCAATTGTGATATTTATCCACCAAAATCTATATACCAACCATTGAAACCATCTAATATATAGTATCAGTTAGTGCAGTGGGTATCAAAACTACATGGTTGGCTACTATAGGAGGAGAAAATGATGGTGGGTCAACTAGTGGAGTAGGAGATGATAGTCAATAGACTAGAGTAGGAGTACATGTTAATTAATTGGGTGTTGGATGAGGAGAAGGTGGTCAGGTTGCTTGTGGAGGAAGAGATAGTGTTTGGTCAACTCATGGAGGAGATAGAGGTTGGTGAGATAGTATAAGAGATTGTGGTTGTTCGGCTCAGTGAGGACGAGAACGTGGTTGATTACCTATGGAGGAGGAAATGGTATTTGGTCATCTAGGGAAGGAATAGGACAATGAGGTTGTGGGGGAGGCAAAGGATCACCTTCCTTATCATATGAATTAGAAGAAGAACATTGGTGATGGAAATTCCTCTCTCTCTCAAGTTATCTTTCCACAAAAAAGACATGACATATCAATATCATCATATCGAGAGGAAGGTTCACACATATATGAGAAAGCTCTAGGTACTGTAAAATATTGGTCATTCATATATGGTGCATTATTTTTCAAGCTACCATTGCACGTAATTGATCTACCAATTCATGGAGGAATTTAGGATTTTACCTCTATCACAAATCAATTCATAACTCTCTATATATAATATCACTCATCCATGTCTTTCATCTCCTCCTCTTGTCACGTAGGCACCTTCCCAACATATTTGTGAATATCGAAAAAGTAATAGACAACTATAATTAGACAATTTAAAGAAAATGTTACTATAAATTACATGAGCATTAAATCAGATGAAAAAATAATTTTATATTAATCAAAATAAAACACTTATGTTACATTTGGTATCTGGTGGTTCATTCTTGTTTAATAGGATGTTTTGACATCCTAGTTAGTCTAACCTACATATGGGAACTATAAAATATCCAAGGTATGATCATCTTCACTAGAAAGAATTTGTAGTACTCCTATAGTGATCCTTCATGGGAACTCCACCTATCCCCTCATAGGTAACATCTACCCCAACATGCGCATACACACACTGATGCTTGAACTAGGAGATAGATGATTGAATCACATGCTAATGGTTGGAAACCTACAAAATATAAACAAACAAAATCTAAACCAAATGGGAAGTTCATTTTCCTGCAGTAGTGTAGCTCAATCGAGGATTCGATTTATATGAAGGAAATGTTGTAAATAGAGGTCACGATTTAAAATCACCCCAACTTACTCATTACCCATACTTGCGGGCTATGTCGGTGCACCTAGGGGTATAGTGGTAGTGGGATTGGATCCCTGGACACCTTGTCATGCGAGTACCATCCCCATCCTAGTTTTTTATTCCCATAGTACAAAAAAATAAAATAAAATGGGAATTTCATCTACCCCTAAAACATAGAATGAAAATGATCCAAAGATTAAAAGAAAAACTATCACAAAAAATAGAAGACCACCTAATACATATAGGTATCTACATTATACAATAGATGGAAACTAATATGTTTCCCATAAATGGTGCAATGTGCCAATGTTGAGGCCAAAAGCGAGAGGCATCTAACTATTATAATTATTAATGATATCGAGGGGGAATGAATCAATATCATGCGCAGATTTAAAAATTATTCACTTTTAAAACATGCACCAATATCAATTTAACACCACATCAATAAAAACAAACTCTATGCAAATATTTGAAGAAACTTATATATATTTGTTTGTGTGTGTGTGTAAAAATGATATTACAAAGAAAGATAGGAGACACCAATATCCACTTATTTGAGCATTGACTTAAAACATTCCTCTTATTGGGATACCAATCCCACTAGTAAGCAACAACTTGTAGACTGCATGCATCAACTTGTGAGGACATACATCCTCCACGCAAGAACCAAGTTGCAAAACTAGGCTCCAACCTGTGAGTAAACCAATCCTCTGTGCAAGAACCAACTTCCAGTGTTCAGGAACCAACCTGAGTGGAGACACCGATCTCCTTTCTTTGCCCCATACAACCTCCCTGAGAAGTAGATAGTACATATTTATGACTTCAGGTCTACACGAACAAAGATTTGCACTCTGATTTACTGATTGCATTCTCTTCCACTAATTCAACTCAAAATATTGTTTCTCTTACACTGTAATATGCCATTGGTCAACTCTACAACATAAAGATTCCATGCACATATATATCCACATGATTCTTGCTCCTTTTCACAAATGCTCAGATCTGTGAATCTGCTCCTTGTGCTCCTGGATTTATTGTTGCCTCATGCACTTCATCAAATCATGTTTCTTTTGATTCCCCTAAGCATTTCATTTGACCAAATCTTACCAATTCAGAATATTAATCCATGTGTTCTTCCAAGCTTACTTTTCACTCCTCAATTTCGCTTCTTACTTATACTCCACTTTTTCAAACAATGTGTCCACAAGTTGGGGATTCTCTAAATGGTAACATCCCTTCTTCCTTTCTTTTCAAACATGCTTACCATACATCTGCCACTTGTCTTAACCTGTGCCAATGAGTTATCTTGTCTTTGTGGATCCTGTGCGAACTAGTTCATTGGCTTGGTGGGAATTGCACATTTGGAGACCATCACTAGGTGAGTATTTCATATTGGGGTATCATTACATGGTTGGTATTGCACATAGATTTTTTATATACTTCTTCAAACTATCACAAGGATGCTAAGTCCTCTTCGATATCAACTTTAGAGTACCATCACTAGGTTGGATTGAGGTCTTGCACACTTAGCTTTATGTACTTCTTCAAACTGGAACATGGACACTAAGTCTACTTTGACATCAATGAAAACCATAGCCCAACACTAACCTCCTCCACACCAAATGAATACATAGGTCCAATTGACCACCATTATCCTAGAAATGACCATAGTAGGTTATATCCTCAATGGAACATCTCTTAATAGATCTTTGTTGACCCCGTCCTATCAGGGTCGTTGGAATATCAGGGAAATTCCTCCCCTCTCCTAGAAATCCAAGTACTTAACTATATGTCATCCTCTATGGATTGTTACAATAGATCAAGACCAACCGTAAATTCCTACCTAGCATGATCCTAGTGATGGGTGAGCTACCGAAATAGAATGATGTTCCCCTTGATGAATGTGGGATTCTCATAAAATTTGAGGAGACCAACATTCCAAAATATTGTTCAATATATTTTTTTTTTTACCCTACCTTAGTACACACAAAAATGTGTCACACTGCCCAATTTTTAATACTCAATCACACCATAGAATCCATAAATAAAAATACCTATCTAAGTGTAAAATTTTCTACAACACCCGGTGTGGTTATGACATCACACTTGAATGTTTGTGGAAATTTAAAAAAATAAAAATAAACAATATTTTAGGTCCAAGAGTTGAAATTGAATATGCACCATATATCCAAATGCATTGGTGCATTTTTAGGTATTAAATGCCTTAGATAATTTTATTATTATATTTAAATTAAATACATATATTATATTATTAAATTTGTTAACCTACATCGATGCTTCTTGGATATAAATGTATTGATGTGCTATGTCATCTTTAGTGCAGTAGTTTAGTTGTATGTGAATTCAAATATGTGTGACATGTATGAGGATGGACTAGTACATTTATATCGGGATGTAATGCACCAACAAATTTTAGCATTTATTAACTACAAAATAATATATATCTATTAATAAGTATGGGATAGGAGCCAATGAAATGTAGATTTTCATGCCATGGTGCATTATGTCATGTTAGACACATTGGTGAGGGATTTCATAAAATATAGATAAGATTGTTACTTCCTCCATTGATGGGGTATTTTGATGTTTGGTGCATGTGATATTTTGGTGCATCTATATGTTATATATGATGACTCATAAACAATTTAGGAGCATAAACAAAAACTCCACTAAAACCTCCATTCACCAACCTCCACTATAAACTAATAAAGGAGACATTTTTTGGGGGGAGATTCCACAAAAACATTTGTCTAAATGTCTTTTTCTTGTAGCGTTTTCACTATACAAAAGGTTTCCATTAAGGAATTTTATCTCTCTGAGCCATGTTCCCCCTTAGTAATTACTTTGTGTGTAATACTCACGACATTCAAATTCAATGGTTACAAATAAAAAAGAAAAATACCAATGAAATTCAAACATTATTAGTTTTAAGCATAACTAATATTACTGCATATTATATAAATCTAATATATTGTGACATATAATACAACCTCTTTCTTATTTAGTTATAAACTTTAATATGGATTTTTTTAATAATTTAGTACATTTATTTTTTATTTTTAATTGTGAATCTACATTTGTATATTTTTTATATTAATTATTTTTTAGATCTTACATGTATTATAGAGAAGTTACACATCACATCATCTTGGGTTCTAGAAAGTGTCTTTGAGTCAATATATGGAAACAAATGTTACAATATTTTTAATGCTATATTTTAAAATCTTTAATTTGAGTGAATATATGGAGACAAACGTTACAATTATTTTAATGCTATGCTTTTAAATCTTTAATATTAGGCTGTGAATTTTAAGTGAGAATAGAGTTACATATGTATTTTTTATATCACATTTTTTTTTATCTACATGAGTTTTTAGAAAAAACATCTCAACACAATGTAAACCTATAGATAAACCATTCTAAAAGTACATTTGACATTTTGATCAAAGACTCATTTATGATCTCAAAGGCATTTTCAATTAAAATTGAGTTCCTACACAAGATGACATTTTACTATAACTGAGTTATGTTTATTCATCATTGATTTCTATTATAAATTATTTCATTGATTTAAAAAATGCTCCAATGATGTTCGATACCAATACTTAATAAAAATTACAAATTTGATCTATTTCACCCAAATCTCACCAAGGTTTTGAATGATCGCCCAAATTTGACCTTCAAGGTTTTGAGTGATCATAAATGCATCTAGAATGATTAGACATGGCTAATGACATCCATCGTTAATAAGTTTGCATCATTTGGCACGATATGTGCCACATGTCATATTAAACTTTTAACCATGGAATAATGAATTATGAGATTTCTTACATATATCATTAATTCATCATATATAACGCAATGTTAATTTGATATAACTTAGGAAATTGATAATCAGCTCTTCTTATCTCTTTCATGTACAAATGTCTTTAGATGCATTCTTGCACATTGAGTGCCTTTCCGATCATATTATGTAAGACCTTCTATTTCTTTGTATATGGACACCCTTAGGATTTGGCCACTAAACCATCCTATGATTATGAATTTTCCTATGCACAATAACATGAAATATCTTAAACAAATAACAATGTGCAACCAAGGAGTGCCCCTAATTCATGAACATAATATGCATAACCAATTACACCAATGAATAAATTCAAAGGGCATAAAATCATGTTTAAATTAGTCTTCAGAAAACAAATATCAATGAGTAAGTGAGGTCATGTCTATCCAAGGATGTAAATGAATTGTAATTGTAAATTTAGAAGAGATTAGTCATCCTTTTTATTCATTGTCAAGACAACTCAATAAAAATCATATTTATAGAATGTATCAAGAAGGTATTTGAAAAACAAAATGAATATTACTATTAGCATTAAAAAAATAGAGAGTCTTCTAGTCTTCCAACTTTAGGTTGGTTGAAGCCTCAACATGATCCAAGCAAGGTCAAGCTTCAAGATTGACATGTTTATTATATTTTTAGATAAAAGAGGGAGGACATGCCAAGTATTAAGTAATTAATAAAGAATGCGTCCATCAATACTTGCATATTTTCTTGATAATAGAAATGTTTCTTAAAATTTTCAAAACCTTGAGAGAGTATGTAATAGGAGTTAAAAAATTTACTATATTAAGTGTGTGATAATGTTCATAAGTAATATGTCAATTGTGTCTAGTTTAGATGGTTGGGAGGAAAAACGTTATCCTTACTATTATTGTTCACATAATGATTGTAATATGCTTGTTTTTTGTTGTTTGTTGTGAGCCAATTATTATGATATGTATAAAAAGTGTTCCATCTTTTCATAGATGTTCTAAAAGATAGTATGACTCACTAAATAAATAATATGACAACTAATAAATGGTAATGGATCGCGACACTTAAATGTAGAGAAGTATAGTTCAACAAGTTTGTCCACCACATTATCAAACATGTATAGAACACATGTTTCCTCCTAGGAGGTTATAGGTTAAAATCTAGAGGGGACTACGGCATGTACACTTGTGTAGAGTTTAAGAATTACATCACTGTGTAGAGGGGGGTCCCTTATCCAACAAACAAGGGTGTTTGTTACACCAAATTAATGTGTAACTTGACTATAACGTTGAAAATAGATTATTATTATTATTATTATTATTAAAAGGGTGTCCCATCTCATTATAAATATTAAAAAAGTCATATATCTTACTCAATTGTAATCACTTGAAAATAGAAATATAATCTAATCACATTATCACATAAATAATAATTATAATTTTCTTAAGAATATCATCAAATAATATTTCATATAGATCATATAATAAACGATTCCTATTATATTGATATTCTCTTTATTGCATTGTAAATAGTTATAAAGATAAAATGACATAGCACATGACGCTCATCACGTATGTTTAAAAAAAGACAAAAGTCTTTTTTTTCTTTTTCTTTCATCTTCTTCTAACTTACATGTGCGAGATTCATCCCAAGTAAGTGACTAATTTAAAAAATAAAATAATCTGAAAATAGGTAATCGCCCTATCTGGGCAGTTATTGTTTTCGTATTCTACCCTGTTATGAATATTAAGCTGATTTTTATACGTTATGCTTTACTCTAGGCGTTTCTGGTTGTCGCTGAAAAGACGCAAACGCCATATGATAAATGCAAAGAAAAGCTAATTTTTTCAATCTGGATGTTTGTTGTCGTGTGATTGTCAATATTTCGTTGCATTAAATGACATGTCAGCCAAAATGTGTGTGACCACCTGATGAATGAATTTCGTTGCATTAAATGACATGTCAGCCAAAATGTGTGTGACCACCTCATGAATGAATTTCGTTGCATTAAATGACATCTCACCCAAAATGTTTGTGACCACCTGTTGAATGAATTAATAAACATGTGCATGTCTATGTAGTAGGTGATGGCAAGTATGTTGTAGTTATAGAATAGCCTGGCGAGCTGCCTCTTGTACATATTGCCTTACGATATATTGTTATTTTGATATAACTTTTTATGTAATTAAAGTTGTTTTTTTAATGAAAAAAAAAGTATGTTGTAATTATAGAATAGAAATGAAAAGTTACAGAATATTTGTTGGGTGTTTACTGCTTTTCGAATAAAATTGCAAATAATTGTTGTTGGTATTGTATAATTTGAATATAATACGGGTATCCAAGTTAATAATGTATATTTGGGTTATGTTAAAAAAGATATAACCCAATCCATTGATGGCAAGGGTCAAATTTATTTAAACGAGTCAAAATTATTTCTGGGTTAAGGTAATTAATACATTTCTAAAATATTAGACAATGGAATATTCAATTCATTTATTATTGAAAATAGTTTTTTAATAAAAAATTCATTTTAACTCTAAAAAAATGTATAACCAAATTCCAATAATCATAATCCAAAACAATCCTAATTTAACTTTAAATTATTATTATAAATTCAGTGAATAAATATAAATAATAAAAATCCAAAACAATCCTAATTTAACTTTAAATTATTATTATAAATTCAATGTATAAATATAAATAGTAACTTTGAAAATTTTAGATATAATTGTAACCATATAAAATAAAGTTATTATTTGACTTTCGTTAATCATAATTAGTATAATAGTAAATATAAGTAAAGTTATGGTTTGACTTTTGTTAATCATAATTAGTATAACAACAAATATAAGTAAGTGCTAATAATTAAAATAAATATAATTATCATGATTGAATAGTAAGAATTGGGTAGATAGAGAATGAGAAGGTTTTTTTTCAAGGATGAGCAAGTTGTTCTAATCATTTTAATTTTATTTATTTTTACCTCAACTTCTGTCACAAGACCCATCAAAATTTATGGCTCGCTCCTACCCTCAATTTCTTTAACCATTTTTATTTTAAGAAAAATAAAGAATTTACTATAGTGGATTTATATGGATAATAATAATAATTACAATCATAATTTATGATTAAATTACTATGATTTAATCATATCAATAATGGAAAAAAGAAAGGAGTTACTCATTAATAATGATATTAGTATATTTATAAAAATTTAATCAAAAGTTATTATTATGATACGTATTTGTATTTACATCATAGGTGTTTACATTTTAGAATTTGGACTGGACTATCATTTATGTTTTTCTTAGATTGAAGAAGGATGAGACAAGTGTACTATCTAGATTGATTTTATGATAGTTAATTCCAAATAATATATATATATATGAAAAAAATTGGACAATTTCTGGATTTGTTCACATTCTTCTGTAGGGGTCATGCATGGATAACTGGTAGCTCATCCACTCATAGCTAATGCATGTATAATTGGTAGCTCAAGCATGGATAATAGGTAGCTCAAGCATGTATAATTGGTAACTCAAGCATGTATAATAGCTCAGATTGCCATACATTTGCCGGGACGCACGGACAATGAAATCAAGAATCACTGGAACTCTTCAATGAAGAAGAAGCTCAAGTCTAAACGCTACATCTGGTCTCACTCTGCACAGCCCTACATGGACGCCATGCCTGAACGGTGCCAGGCACCTAATAACACTTCCATTAAAGTGCCCACTGGACAAAATCAGTTGTCAGTTCCTGGTCTATTGGAGTTAAAACAGGAGCAAGTACAGGATCAAAACAATGAGATTAATTAATTGATTTCCTATGCGCATATGTCAATGAATGATACTTCTACCAATACTCATGAGAGCATCACAAGCCGTGCAGCTTTTCAGGGCTCAACCGGAATCACCATCCCTCCTTTCGTTGAAAGCGAATGCTTCAATGAAAAGGTTGAGAATGACAGTTGGAGCACCAGCCATTCCTACTCAAATGCACATAATTGGTTTCATGCCGTCATTAACCCAGGAGCTTATGCTGGTTATGAGACGGGATTTAGTGTCGTGGAAGATTGCAGGCGCCTGTATGAGAATACTGCCCATCATTCATGCCCCCCACATAATTTCTACCCACATAATTTCTACTCCCAATTTGATGCACCAGTAATTAAATTGTCCACTGGCCAGTGTAACGATTTTCAGGTTGAGGATGATTGCAGGGACTGTCTAAATCTGAGAGATGATATAAACTTGGCCGATCCCAAGTATATTGATATATATAGCAAAGAGAAGAGTTGTGATTTACCTCAAATGCACATAGGAGGGCTCGGCGATTGCTTGATAATTCCTTATCAAGAAACGAACGCCAATCCAATTTCAACAATATCAGGAGCAGGAAGAGGAAGTGCAGAGTGTAAGAGTGGACCCAGCCAAGTTACATTTTCAGCAAATGATGATCAAATCTATTATAACCAATATAGATCTATTTAAAAGGGGATCTACCAAGCCTAGCATAAATCCATCTAAAAAGAATCTACCAAGAGTTTGGAGGGATCAAATCTTTCAGAGGTGCAAACCCCTTTTTAGACTGGAAATGTTAAGGAAATGTGTAATGCCATGTTTAGCCGACATGTTATTTTTTATACTATTTTATTATTTTTTATAAAGGATATATGTCAGCTATAGGATGAGTATGGAAGAAGTTACACATCTTCCCCTACTGGGCTTCCTCCCTAGTGGGCTATATACCTCTTAAACACAATGGCCACCAAATCTATTTTAACTAAGTAATAGATTTAAATAATTACAAAACATTAAAAAATAAAACCTAGGTAATGTTGTTTGAGATGTTCATTATATTTTTTCCAAAATTTTGCGGGAAATTCTCGTTTGACTCGGGTTTCAGATCTTACACACAGATTTAAATTAATGTATTGCAGGGTTGGAACTCTTAAGAAAGTATGTAATCGTTTGATTTCATCCCAATTGTAAATTAGATTTATAAAATAAAATTACATCTAAATTGTAAATTAAATTTATAAAACAAAACTATTCTTGCATGTGAGTTTCTATATTTTAGACCGGAATTAAAAACTATTAATTTTAAATCATTATAATTTTTCAATCTTGGTTTTCCAAAAATATATAATCTAGAACTTCGTATATCTCCCTATTGAATCTCTTATATAACTTGGCCCCAATTATGCCTACGCATGATAGACACTTCAACCATGTTTCAAATTGAGGTCGCCATTATGGCCAGGTGGCTGAAGCGGTCAGCTGTGGCCGTCCCCACCCAGGATCGACCCCGAGACCCCATCCCCGAAACCCCATCTGATTCGGTGCTCTCGCTTACTATTGAGTGCCGGTTACACTATATATTGAAAAAAAAAAAAAACCATGCTTCAAATTTGAAGCTTTCAATGCCCTCTAGGGCCTAATTAACTCTCCATAGAAGAGCACAACAATTTTTGTCATGCAAAAAATTATAATTTTGTATTCAGCCTTTTAATAATGAAATTGATCATTATTTTGCAACTTTGCAATTGAAGGGATTCATGTCAAATTTATAGATGGTTGAGAATGGAAGATTAGGAGGTAACAAAGAAGCTCAACGGAGTCTAGTTCCATCATCATTATTTATCAAAATTTAAATCACAATGAAACTTTAAAACAATTAAAATTAAATTTAAATATTATTGCCACTTTATGTGTAGCTTCTTCCATCTAGTTGCTCAATGCTCAAGTCCGAACACATCCACAACACTAGTTATTTAAAAAAAAAATTGAAAATACTTTTTTTTTAATGTTTAGTAATTTGTTTCAATACTACAATTGTTGATTTTTTTCATTACTATGTGACTTTGCAATGGGTTGTATTGATTTTATAAAATTTATTAAAACTATAATTCTATGGTTTGGGCCTAGTAACCATACAATTACACTATTATTAATTATGCTTATGTAAGCTATTATTGAGAACATGATTGATATGATCTAATGCTTAAATTCTTATTTTCTAGCATCGATGCATTTGGGAAGAAGTCGGACTCTTATTTCATAGGATGGTTGCATTTTCATTACTACTCTTCCTTTCATAGTAGCATCCTCTTTCTTGGATTTGTAGATGAGAATTTTCTTCATTGTTGTAGGCCATTGGGATATTGTGCAAGCCTTTAAAAAATTTCTCGATGGTCATTTGTCTTCTTTCAGGGTTCAAATCCTCCAAAACCATGTTTTGTAAATCCATGTCCAATTTATTGTATGCAACAATTATCACTTGTTGGATGGGGTGTGTGCTATAATGTAAGGTTGGTGTGTGCAAGTTAATGAGGGTCTCTTTTGATATGTTAGATGCAATAGAAAATTGGAAAAACAATCATCCATCAACTTACATGGATATTTTGAGACACATACAAAATGAAATACATAAATGAAACACATAAGATCAAAATAGAAGAGAGAAACCAATATATGTGGTTCACCAAATATGGGCTACGTCCACAGAGAAATTGTTAGTCTTTTTATTAATCTATCCAGCAAATGAAGGGATACAACCCACATCACGTATGTTGTAACTTCCAGTTCTCTCTCTCACTGTCTCTCTTACACAATCACATAGATCTTTATAATACAATACTAGCACACACAACCATACTACAATGCATTCTTTTTAAAGAGGGATTACCATGGGAAAATACCACGAGATACCTAATACAATGGGCCCGTAAATCACCCATTATTGACCAAGTCACTGCCCCCCCGCAAGACCCCCGATGGAAACTATAATGGGGGGGGAATCCCCCCCACACCCCCACATCATGGGTTGGAATCCAAACATGGCTGAAACACAACCTATGAATGAGGACGATGAGGATCCACAACCAACAAGAGGATGCTGTAGTTGATTTTGGAAACAACTTCCTCAATATCGATCTTCACCATCTCTCCCCCTAGCTAAATAGGGACATTTTTGTACAATCCCTGGATTGGGATGATCTCCCTTCATATGCGCAAAGAGCAATAGACAAGGGGACTAGCTCTGTTGATACCAATAATTTCCAAACATTAGAGGACGTGATGCATATGTATGTGCCTTCATCGATGATACTTTGATGAATCATAATGTTTTTTATGGTAACAGGGACTTGGAATGCGATTGATGAGGGTAGTCGTGGTTCACCTTTTTCAAGGTAAAATGCCATAAGGAACGAGTATAAATCTAGTTCTTAATTGAAATGCATAGTTAGAGAATACATTAAAGAGCCAATCATCCTATCCAATGGAAAATAAATATGTTATTTACAAGGAAATAAATTTTATGTAAAAACAATTTTAGATATAAAAAACAAAGAGTAT
Organism: Larix kaempferi; assembly: GCA_027924585.1. NCBI lineage: Eukaryota > Viridiplantae > Streptophyta > Pinopsida > Pinales > Pinaceae > Larix > Larix kaempferi. The sequence goes on along the minus strand of BSBM01000435.1, from coordinate 25,197,928 downwards.
AACTTATTTGTATATCAATCTATCTTGGAGAATACTAAACTCCAGGTCTAATTACTTAAGTGAAAGAAAATCTATGATGAGGATAATAACTTCATTTTATGTATAAGTTTTTCTTTTAAAATTAACTTAATTTTTAATAACTACAAAATATAAATATTGTAAGTTTACAATTTCTTTTAAGTCAAACCTCTCTATAGTATTTATAGTTAGTTTTTTATCATCTACAAGTTAGGGGAAAAAATACCGAAAATTAATAATAAAAATAAATGATTCCGGGACATTTTTGTAAAATCCCTGGATTGCGATGATCTCCCTTCATATGCGCAAAGAGCATTAGACGAGGAGACTAGTTCTTGTGATACCAATAATTTCCAAACGTTAGAGGACATGATGCATATGGGTGTTCCTTCATCGATGATACATCGATGAATCATAATGTTTTTTATGGTAATGGGGACTTGGAATGTGATTGATGAGGGTAGTTGCAGTTCACCTTTGTAGAGGTAAAATGTCATAAGGAACGAGTCGAAAGATCGACAACACCTAGTGCATTAATTGCAGCCTGTGTTTGATTTGGGAAAGACTATAGAAATTATAATGTGGATATCCCGGTGGGCGATTAAGCCAAGTCATCCACAATATTGTAATTGTGAGCATATTTCATATGAGGGTTGTTAGGGGTGTGTCGAAGTGGGAACTTGGGAATCCATCATATATGTTCACCACTTGGGAAGGGTATTTGCAAAGGCCCCCCTGAGGGGATAGGTACGTCTTCCACTTTGGGGGGGGTTAGGCCTATCATAACCTTTGGAACTAGTTTGAAGGTTGGCATCTAGCGTATAGATGTTTTGGAAGGATCCATCGTTGGAGGGGCGGGGTTCCTGCTACTAAGGAACAACCCCTTGATTGGAGAAGGCTTGTTGTAATATGAAGGTTTGGGGTTATATATGATGGGGAACTTGAGGAGATTTTACTGTTGTCTTCTTCTTGGCCTCCACCAACTATTGGAAATCAAGGATAAGACAACAATGGTGAGTGTATTTACCATATTCTCCGCAAATTGAGCAGGAGTAATTGGTCCTTAGGTTCACGTTATTTCCTTTTCAAGGTGGGGTTATTTTCCCACGTATTCTAGCTTCCCGGGTTTTGGTTCTACTGGGGAGTGGGGTTTCCCCCTTGTCCCCGTTGTTGGTTCTATTTTTTCTCTCTGTTATTTTTCCCTTGATTTTGAGGGTTCTTAATGTTAAGATTCAATATGCTAAGACAGAAAATATCAGCATAGCATTTCATTTCACAACAATAGCATATACAGGATCATTGAAGAAACAACAAGCATTGCATAAACACAAGAGACACAGATTTATCCTCGTAAACCCTCATGGGGTAGAAAACCCAGCAAAGCTTCCTCAATATAGATGACCAGCAAGTACAAATATGCAAACCATAGACATGAGCTCCTTCTCCTCCACAGTAGACCTCTCGCACACAAGTGTGCCACTCACAAGTGAATGAATGAGTAAGATGAGTGAGGAACATCCTCCTCTACTTATACTTGTTCCCTGAATGACTTTTACACAAGCTAGGTCGGCCCCAACTTAATTACTAGGTTAAACACCCCACTACAACTGACTGGGCTAACCCCTCTAGGGTGGTCTAATAACCCTTTGACCCACATAACACATACAGGGCCGACCCGCACTAGGGAAGTCTAATAACCCAAGTTACCACAATCCGACGGAGGAATAAACATCTCCAGATATACAATAAGATCTTCACAGAGGAACGAAACATCTTCGGAATAATAAGGTACAAATATAATATTCTTAGAAGTTACAATATCTCAACACTCCCCCTTAACAAGAAGGATATTATAACAACATCTATAGGAGCAAGGAGTCATCAACATCATACATGATATATTTATAAATCATTCGAAGCTTTCTCAACATCATTAGTAACTCGACTAGTTACTGGAATATCTTCAAGATCTTCAATACTAGAACATCAACATTTTCCGTACCGAATCTTCTGCAACACTTGAACAGCTACAACAATATCATCATATGGATCCTCACAATCGACAGTATCGTCGTCACACAATCATCAACATCATTGTCATACGATCATCAGCATCAGCATGACATCATCTCGATCTACAGTATCTGGATCATCATCTCAATCTACAGCATCTTGATCATCATCGTAGCATACTCTACAATACACACGATCCAATTATAGGATAATCAATCCCGCTCTCTTTAGGACATAGGTCCATGGATGATACATTCAAGATCAAGTTCTAGGATGATCAATCTTATCTCTTTAAGACAAGTCTCATGTCTAGGGATGATGCAATCCTGATCAACTTCCAGGAGGATCATTCCTTATCACTTTAAGACAAGTCTCATGCATAGGGATGATGCAAACCCGATCAACTTCCAAGAGGATCATTCCTTATCACTTTAAGACAAGTCTCATCTCTAGGGACGATGCAATCCCGATCAACTTCTAGGAGGATCATTCCTTATCACTTTAAGACAAGTCTCATGTCTAGGGACAATGCAATCCCATCACTTACATTTTGAACCAAAGGCTCACGGATGATGGAGTCCTCTCACGTACCTTTTGAACCAACTGTTCACGGACAATGCAGTCCTCTCACGTACCTTTTGAACCGACTGTTCATGGATGATGCAGTCCTCTCATGTACCTTTTGAACCAATTGTTCATGGACGATGCAGTCCTCTCACGTACCTTTTGAACCGAGGTCTAGGGACGATGTAGTCCTATCACATACCTCTTGAACCAACTGTTCACGAACGATGCAGTCGTCTCATGTACCTTTTGAACCGAGGTCCCAGGATGATGTAGTCCTATCACGTACCTTTTGAACCAACTGTTCACAAATGATGCAGTCCTCTCATGTACCTTTTGAACCGAGGTCTAGGGATGATACAGTCCTAACACGTACATTTTGAACCAACTATTCATGGATGATGCAGTCCTCTCACGTACCTTTTGAACCGAGGTCCGGGGACGATGCAATCCTATCTTAAATTCTCAAAGACATCTGTCTACGGATAAATTCTAGGATGAATTCTGGGGAAGATGCAATCCCCACCTGTCCACTCAGGAGTTCATTCTTGGAGACATCTATCTACAGATCAATTCTGGGACCAGTGTCCTGGGAAGATACAATCCCCACCTGTCCACTCAGGACTTCATTCTCGGAGACATCTGTCTACGTATCAATTATGGGACGAAAGCCTGGGGAAGATACAATCCCCACTTGTCTGCTCAGGACTTCATTCTCGGAGACATCTGTCTACATATCAATTCTGGGACCGAAGTTCGGGGAAGATACAATCCCCACCTATCCACCAAGGACTTCACTCTCGAAGCAACTATCTATGTATCCTTTTAGAACATGTGTTCAAGGATGATGCAATCCCTCTTCTTTCTCGGAGACATATGTCTACGGATCCTCTTAGAACATGTGTTCAAGGATGATGCAATCCCCTTGTCAACTTAGACCCTGTCTAAGGACCATCCACCAACCTCTCTGTCGGCATTACCAATATAGGTACCCTCATCAATACATGTATACATATCATCAATACAAGTAATACAGGTATCCCACATATCATCATCAATACAAGTAAGCATATCATCGATACAGGTATCCTCATCATCGACTCCACTGTCGATGCGGGAAATCTCATCATCAGTGTCTACATCACTCCCCCTTTCAAGGAGGGTCCTACCAAGCTTGTCTCAGAAATAATCAAACTTTACTTGAGATAGAGGTTTGGTTAGTACATGGGTAACTTGTTCTCTTGAGGTAGAGGTTTGGTTAGTACATCGGTAACTTGTTCACTTGAGGTAGAGGTTTGGTTAGTACATCGGTAACTTGTTCACTTGAGGTAGAGGTTTGGTTAGTACATCGGTAACTTATTCTCTTGAGGTAGAGGTTTGGTGAGTACATTGGTAACTTGTTCACTTGAGGTAGAGGTTTGGTTAGTCCATCGGTAATTTGTTCACTTGAGGTAGAGGTTTGGTTAGTACATCGGTAACTTGTTACAAATTCAAACTTTATAGTTCCTTTCCGCACCATATCTTGTCAGATCTCTATGTGCTTTGACTTATCATGGAACACTGGATTCTCTGCCATATTGATACAACTATGTTTGTCACATAGGATCACAGTTGGGTCTATCTCTAAGTCAAACAATCCTGAAGCCATACCACTTCGCAACTAGTAGAGCAAGCAGCCATATATTCTACTTGTGCTGAGATCCACACTAGACTGCTTCCTTCTAAACTACGAGATCATGGCTGATTCCAAACAATAACATCCTCTCAATTTGCTCTTCCTATCTGATACACTTTATTCCCAATCAACATCTATGTAGACATCTGAAGTCATGATTTCCAAGATAACATAGATCAAAGTCTATCATATCCTTTAGGTACCTCATCACATGCTTTGCAACTATCAGGTGAACACATCTAGTTTCCACTAGATACAGACTCAAGGTGTTCATAGCAAGGCATATATCTAGCCTGGTATTCGTCAGATACATCAACGATCCAATAATGTGTATGTACATAGTCACATCAACTAACTTTGAGGATTCATCACCTAACAACTTCAAGTCGGAACCCATGAGAGTGGCGATGGATTCACATTCCAACATATCAATTCTTCTCAAGATTTCCACAGCATACTTTCCCGGGATGAGAAAGATTCCTTCTGAGCCTTTCCATACTTCCAGACCTAGGAAGTAATGCATCAATATGAGATCTTTCATTTTCAATTCTGCAGCCATCTTCTTCTTGCTTTTTATGATCTGTTTGTAAAAATAGATCATCCACATATAGTAATAGTATGACAGGTTCATCATTCGTAACGGATCAGCTTTACTTTTGGTAAAGCCCAAGCTTATCAAGAAACTGTCAATTCTCCCTTTATGACTGAACATCATTCACACTCTGTATTGAGTGATGTTCTGCATATCTATCTGTGCCATCTCTTGTCAGATGGGTCTACTGATATGAGCCTCAATATCATTCGAACTCTGTGGTGAGTTCCTTCTTGCATCCATGTCATCTGTGTATAGAAACCATATTCAACCTTGTAGCAAAGGTTGAGATCCACATCACCCATGATGATCATTAAGTTCATCAATTGACTATCGATCCTGGGTACTCGAACAGAGCTTTCTTCAATTGAATCCTTGATTCACACTTCTTCTTCAATTACATTATTAAGATAATGGTATTTGGAGCAAACATCTTGTCATGATTCTCTTCCTCTTTCTAAGAGAATCTTCTAGCCACAAGCCTTCTATATTATGTTTGATTTGTAAATCTTCTTGTTGAACATCCATCACTTGCTTGGTGTTCATCATTCTTCATGATATTTCCTACAAATCAAAATTAAGTACATGATTAGTAATACTTCATAATCATCAAATCATGTTGACATGATAACCTATTATGCATACATATATGATTTACATAGTTATGGTACTATCTTGACCAATACTTTCGCACAACACTTTTCCATATCCTGTATGCATAAAGTGGCTATCTAGATGCCTTCCATCTCTACCAGAACATACTATCAAGAGTGTGCACAACTCTCAGCATGTCAGCAAAGAGGTTTCATTCTAGACAAGCAACAATGGAATGTTTGTCCAACTACCAATCATATGCATATTAGTAGTATACTGTTCAATGTTATATGAATGTTTACACTCAGCATGATATATTCTAGGTATACAAATATGCATACAACTATTAGAAGCAATATCATTTACTATTTCAAATAACAACTCAAATGCTTATCTTTTATGTTTGTGTGGTTGCCTCCCGCTTGATCTTCTATATGACTTTTGAACTTCTATTCATTTTGTACCACTATGCATGCTCAAGTGTGCACTAGTGTCATCCTCATGATCTCATACACAAACATACATTCATTAGTATAATCTCAATATTATCAAAACATTATAATTCTAAATATTTTTAATATGTACAGTCATGATCATAGATAATAAACATTAGTATTCAAGGTTTCAGGGAAGTCTTCTTTTACTCATGCATATTCTTATTTGATCATAGGACTCTTCTGGTTAGTTAAATCATCAATCGAGATAAGAGACATAATATGCATAAACCCTTGATTACTTACATTTCTAACTTTATGAACAAGCAAAACCAATCATACCAAGTATAATTATATAAGGGATCCTAACACAATGTAAGATTATAACTTGATATAGGAAAACATACCTGGATTAGTATACCTAAACAATATCTTCTTTGTTCTCTTCAATGATTTAGAGATCCTGTGCTAGAATCTACATATCTCATAGGTTAAGCATAATAGAACAAATTCATACATACCTCGTAAGTAGACCTTCTATGTGATCAAATATTATGGATGAGTCTTTGTCTTCATGTCGTCATGGTCATGGAACTTGATTTGTCTTTCGTGATGTACCTGTATCTTGTTAGCAGACAACATCAACCTCATACAACACCACAGTGCATTAGTACAATCATATAGCCCTAATCAATGAATCTCTTCTATCATGCATTCATACTTTTACTAGGGTGATAATACAATTCTATCATTAATCAAGATTGTACTAACCTAAATAGTATGAAGACAAACATATTATGAACTTAATCAAGAATTAGATTTCAAGACATACCTATATTTCCTCAAGTCATACCTATCAGGAAATTCTTGTAGTCTTCTTATATAAGGCCTTAGCCTCAACTCCCCCTGAAACTGGATCTGGAGCTCGATTAGGGTTTGTCAGAGAAACCCAAAATATTCAAACTTTGACTTTCACACTTCTGAATGTATGGAAGAATGTGTCCTGCTCAGCTAATCAAACTAGCATACTTCAATTTTGAAATCTCCAAAATTTGACCCCTCAAAATTGCCTTCGAAACTTCTAGATATTCTAGACGGGATCCTGAACTAGGGTTTGATGGAGCCCACCCTTCTGCCTAATCAAAAGGTTTGATCCAAGGCTCTAAACTCTTATTTTTCTAAGGAGCGTCCAGCTGTGGTCACAAACTTCAAAAATTCCAACTTTGCTGAAGCCCTAATTTTCCATATTTCCAATCAAATCCCGAACTGGGGTTTGATCAAGCCCAGTGTTCTACCCAACCAAAAAAATTCGATCTTGGTCTCTAAATTTCGATTTTCCTGAGTAGCATTCAGCTGTGGACTCTGATTCCAAAAATTCTAACTTTCTTTGAAACCCTAAATTTTGGAATCCATGAATGAAGGTGCTCCAAAAATAATTATGTTTTGACAGAAATACGTACCTGATTTTTTCTACTGTAACTCCGAACTTTTCGATCCACGGGGTCTGAAATTTTTTTTTGTGGTAGCCTGACCTGTCATATTTCCATCCCAATAGGTCTGACCTCAATTTTATTTTCTGAGAGAGATTTATGCAAGTGTCGTAACGTGACTTGTTTATGGGATAAAACAGGAGAGCGAACTTGTATGGCTTGCCACATGTCACTGGGTCAACTTAGGCCTCGGAAAACTTTTGCTCAGATATTACATTCTGTGTACTACCTATCACTTTTTACGAATATTCATTTGGAGCTTCTTAGCCCAAGTTATGACCTTTTTTCCTAGGTCACCTGATTATGACTGAGATCTGGAAGAGGCAGAAACCCTAACTTGTACTGATCATAACTCACAGAGTACAACGAATCTAACGGTGTCCTTTAGACACAAGGTACATGGGGATGTTATCTACGCCCTGTGAACCTTTCAGATCCTGAACCTTAGAAAAAATAGATTTATAGTGAAAGTTCCACAATTGCTGGGTTTTGCTATATAAAACCCAAACCTTCAAATTGTCGCAAGTGAAGCAAGTGTCGTAAGTGCCATACATTGCCTTCCTTCAGGTTAGCTCTGATACCATGTTAAGATTCAATATGCTAAGAAAGAAAATATCAGCATTTCATTTCATTTCACAACAATAGCATATATAGGATCACTGAAGAAACAACAAGCACATCATAAACACAAGAGACAGATTTATCCTGGGAAACCCTCATGGGGTAGAAAACCCAGCAAAGCTTCCTCAATATAGATGACCAGCAAATACAAAGATGCAAACCATACACATGAGCTCCTTCTCCTCCATAACATACCTCTCTCACACAAGTGCGCCACTCACAAGTGAATGAATGAGTGAGATAAGTGAGGAACATCCTCCGCTACTTATACTTGTTCCCCGACTGACTTTTACACAAGCTAGGTCGGCCCCAACTTAATTACTGGGTTAAACACCCCACTACAACTGACTGGGCTGACCCCTCTAGGGTGTTTTAATAACCCTTTGACCCACATAACACACACAAGGCCGACCCCCACTAGGGAAGTCTAATAAACCAAGTTACCACAATCCAACGGAGGAATAAACATCGTCAGATATACAATAAGATCTTCACGGAGGAATGAAACATCTCCGGAATAATAAAGTACAAATATAATATTCTTAGAAGTTACAATATCTCAACACTCATGATTTTTTGCGTTCAACTCCTCAAACTATTGGGATTTTTGTGCGAAAGAAGGTGGAACTAGATTTACACCCAAGTGAGGTGTGGGGGTCTGACTAGGAGGGCATGGAAATGGGTAGTAAGGGTTGTACACCAGTGGGGGAATAAATGCAGTTGGCGCTCCATAGGATGTGAATGTAAGAACGTCTTGAGACATTTGTAGTAGAGGTACTGGAGATGGTTGGCTTGCATTGGGATAAGTTGGACTATAACATTCGTACTGTAACTGACCAAGTGGAGGAGTTGGTATAGGAGCAGTGGGTTCCAACACAGTAGGGATGGATTGGTAATGTAGTGACATATTTAATGACATGGAAGTAGGAGTGGGGGGGACCTTTCTTTGGTTGTAAATGGACCCAAAAATCCCATCTGTCAAATGTAATGAATTCGTAGGTGTATGATCCAATGAATAATGCCGAGGGGAATCAAGAAGGATGGTGTATAAATATCCAGATTGTGCATAGATAAGATCAAAATGATGGGCCTTGACGATGTTCTGTTCTTCATTTTTTTGCATGAATGTGGCAACATCTTTTGCAATGGCTAGTTGAAATGACTTAATGAACCTATCAAATAGGAATGGGGGTTTTATCTCTATTTTACACAATGTTTGGCATCTACGCCACTCAGGGATATGCTACGCGATGTGTGTAGATGTGTTTTGTTGAAATTCAGCGATAATTTTGAGGCCAAGGTCATGATGAATAGGAAGCTAGAAGTATGTGAGAAATGAGGTGGCTAATGTCGCAAAAGTGGCATGGGTTGATCCTAGTAAATTCATATACCATTAGGTTGTCATCTCAGTGAGGGTTTACTAGAAGAGACGAAGCCTTATTGAGTCTTCCACTATGTTGTTGGAGGAACACCATAAGTAAAAAGACATGACATGGTTGGTGGGGTAATCCCCTTTTTTCCTTTCGAATTTAGGAATATCCATGGGGAACATATTTAGCATAGTTGGCCATGTTTGATCACGTGCAATAGGATCATTGATAAATTTGGAAAAATCTTGGAGATTTAGGCTAGCCATGAAATGTAGGTTGGGATTTGGTCCTTCCATTATATGTTGTGTGTTGTTTCCGCAAGGTGGAGACCTAGGTGGTGTTTAAAATAATGAGTGACCTCCTACTAGGGAGGAAGGATCAAAATGGTCGAAAGGATATCCAAGGGGAGAAGACAAAGGAGGTCCTCTTCTGAGAGGAGTGGAGGAAAAGGGATCTAAATTTACTTCGAGAGGAGAATATGAAGCATAACCTATTCCTACAAGAGATGAGGTGAAATGATCTAAATTCTCTCCAATGGGGGAGAATGAACTAAGAAAGGATCGACCTCTCTTCGATGATCCAATCAATGTGACCTACGAGCGGCCCCAACTAGAGAATATCTCGTGTGCACCATAGGGAGAAAGTGGGTAAACACCCCTCGAGAGAGGGGAAATACCTTGCATCCATCGAGGCTACCTTAGATGGTTATTTTGTTCCTCAATTCTAAAAGATTAGTTTCAAGTGAGAGTGATGGTGCAAATAAACACAATTGAACAAATGCAAAAAATATGCCAACCAAAACAGATGCAATAAGGTGCAAAAAGTGAGTGATATGTGCAATGCGAGTTTTAGTGCAAGATTCCCCACATGTAAGTTGTTTTTAATTACAAGTTAGTGAACTTGTATTTAAAAAGAAAATAAGTGAAATTCCCTAGAATACCCAACTTCCTTCCTCTCAAATGTAACTAGGCCTTCGAAAAGCACAATTGATGGTGATAATGGGGTCGGCGGAAGGAAGGGGAGGGGGAAGGACGAGCGGAGGGGAGGTGAGGGACGTTTTTTTTTTTTTTTTTTTAATTTGTTTATTTTTATAATCTTTTTTTTTTATAACTTTGTTTTTAACTTTAACTTTTTATTTTTCTCGATTTTATTAAATTTTTTTTTCAAATTTTTTTTTTAAATTAAATTTTTATTTAAAAAATGATTTTTTTTTCTTAATTTTCGAAAAAATCAATTTTGTTTTTAAATTGATTTTTTTATTTTTTATTTTGTTGAATATATATATATATATATATTAATTTGTTGTTCTTTTCAAAATTTTAAATTGATGTTCGTTTTTTTTTTTTTGCTTTGTAATTGTTTTAAGTTATAAATTATTTTAATTCCATTTTTTAATTGTTTTTAATAAATTTCATATTTTTGAATTTTCATCCTTTTTAATTTTTTTATTCAATTTCTTTTATTTAAGTTGTTGGTTTTAGATTTTATCCTCAAATAAAAATGACACAAAAATTACATTGATTCTATGTGCAGTCGAAGGTTGCGCATCCACCGTAGGCTGTGTTTCAATTTGGGGGTCAATTTAGGGTTTTGATTGCAATGATACCTCTCACGGTCTGTTGTGGGTTTTTTTTTACTGGTTTTGATGTAAAAATATGGATTTTTATGGCCTTAGAGTTCTCATTCTTTATATTTCATCATAACTTCTACATTTTATGGTTTAATATACGGTTTTATAATGAATGATATCAAAAATTCTTTTATTTTATATGGAAAGAGAGGTGAAATAAATTCTTGAATAATTTGTGTTTAACTCAATGCTAGATTTAAATAGTGTTAATAATAGATTTAATAAATACAATTTGAAATTATGATACAATGATATAATAATGCCAATTTCTGAAAAAGTGTGCTACCAGTAGCATCGGTTTTCAATTCAGGGCATGATTTTAAGGTTTTTGTAAACAACAATAAGGATTGTTCTGGTCCATGTCTATATTTTTAGCCACAAAAAAAAGTAGTACTACCGGTAGCACCAGTTTTTGATTCGGGGTTGTTTTTGGTGTTTTTTATGAAAAAAATGACTTTTTACGGCTAGAGTTCTTGTTTGAGTATAAAGCTCTCATCAAGTTGTATAACATGTTTAGGGATCACTGAGAGCTTTCTGACAACACTCATTTCATCCAAAACGGACTCTGGACGTGGAAGATATCGCATTCTGGAAATTTGGCAAGATAGGTAAAATGGAAAATAGGGGTGCCATGTGGCACCACTGAAAGGGTGACACATGACCTATATAGATTTGACATGGTGCATTCAAGGGAGCCACATGGCAGGTGGATTCATAGGTGATGTGGCATATTACGATGATGTGGACCTCTTATCTTTTGACATGTGGTGGGTTTGTTGTATATGTGTTAGGTACGTGGACCAATTGTAGGTCGCTACGTGGTGGTCCAATTGGCCACAATATGGTTGTGTTTACAAAAAATTATGGTAGACAGGGAGATCAAACCCATGACCCCCCGCTAGCTCCTATGGCCTACGATATCCTCCCTTACCCATGCGCCATGTATGTTTCTTACTATGGATAGCCAAAAAATATTATATTTATGTTTCAATGGAGTATTGTTTCGATAAAGGGGTGAGTCAAGACCCTATCCCTTGGCCCCATGATTTGTAACAAAACCAATAGCCTAGCTAGTGCATAGTCCACAGACTATGGTTTCAAACCATTAGAGAAATTTTGAGGTCAAAAAAGGGCCTCAAAACAAAGAAAATGTACTATAACATACAACCAATCACATTCTAGTAGATGACATCATCCCCCTTGGTGAGGTGGCATTGCATAAGTTAAGAATGCTTATTTGTCAAATTTTCTATGGTGGATAAAAACACATAGTTAACCAAGGTAGTGGTGTAAGTACTTTTAAGTCATAAAGTAAAGTACTCATAATGATAGTCTTTTCATAAAATAATATTATTGTCATTTTCAAGTAAAGTACTCATAATGAATGTCTTTTCACACTTTCACATAAAATAATATTATTGTCATTTTCAAGTGAAGTATTCTTAATTCATAAAGAAAGTCCTTTCACATTTTTTTATAAAATAATATATTATCATTTTTATATTTTTAATTTTAAATTATATATTCACTCCATTCTATTTAATAACATAATGTCAAACTAATAAAGAATAATAATAGATTTAATAAATAATAATAATAATGCAATGTGGATTATAATAATATTATTGACATTTTACATGTAAATAAATTCTCAATTAAATTACATTATTAAACTCATGAGAAAAGTACTAAATATAAAAAGTCAACATAAAATTAAAAAAAAGCTCTTAAAAATGTTTTTTATTATTTAATTTCATTTGCAAGTTCAATACAAGTAAATGTTAAAGGACAATACATTTTTGGGAATTTACAATGAATCTTAGTCACATCAATGTAGTCTTATTTTATTAATTTTATTTCTAGTGAATTTTGAAAAGTAACTCAACCATGGTTATTTATATTGTGCATAGAAAATAGTGTGGGAGGTGACTTGTCATATATACCTACCCCATAAAACCCCCAATTCATAATATTTTAATATATCTCATATTTTTGTAGTACATCTCTTAGGAGGCCCTTTTTTAACCTCAAAATCTCTCTAATGCATATGCTCAATATATATATCATGCCACCAAGAATGGAGGCCCACAGGTTTGACCCTGAGACCTCCGTCCAAGCAATGTAATTTGTTACCAATGGGATACATCCCTATGCTTTTAATCATATCCACATAATATATTTAAATTTTGAAAGTGGGATTTAGACCCCGAAAAATGCGTGCCTGCGTGGCTCCCAAAAATAACCATTTGCATTGTTTAAAACATGGTTTAGAGCTTTGCTGAGGCACACAGTGGTGGGATTGAATTTTTATGCAGGCATGGCTCCCAAGGCGGGAATACATACCAATCCACACAACATAGGATGTTGTTGTCTCATTCTATGTGACAGGGGAGGTCCCAAGAAAACCATAGAGTGTTTATACTCAAATTTCACAATCTTTCGAGATGGACATAATGGCACAGTCTGTTTTTGATGAAAAAAATTTGAATTTCAAAGTGTCCTCAACATTGATTTAATTTGCAACATTTGATGAAATTAATAGAAGCGGTCTCACTAGAAGAGGCCCAAAGATGTAGTCCCTTATGGACGAACTCTGTTATTAGCTGTTGTCTCAGATTATGGTTTGCATATTTATTATTTTTATTCTTGATGCTTATGTGCTCTCTTTTAAATTAGCATTTTAAATTATTTTTCAAGAGATTTAATAGTTAAAAAATTCACACATAATTCATGGTTAATTAAAATATCTGGAAATTCATATCATATTTGGTACTAGAGCAATTTAACCAAAGAATTGTGTGTGTGTGAATGATTACTAGGGCCAAGATTAAATCAAGTGAAGGAGAGCTTGTTCCTTTTGATACAGATATTGGACATGCAACTTGAAGGAAGAAAATGGCAGATGAAAATGCTCATTCAGAGCATGATAAGGATTTCCATAAAATTTTCTACTGGATGTCAGATATGCTAGAGAAGTTGTTCACATATTTCCAAGAGAGAACAAAAGAGAAGTGAAAGAAGAAGGAAAATATAGAGGATAATTCTCTAGTCAATCAAGGAAGTGGAGGAGGCTCTTCTTAACCTTCATATCCATCTTCAAGTTCAAGCTCAAGTTCTAGTTATGCTTCTTCTTCTGATTCTCATCATTCTAAAGTTCATCAGACAGATGTTGCTAATATTCCATTGTTAAAGATTGATGTAAAATTCGATTTATCCATGTTTAATGGAGAACTTAAGCTGAAAAATTGGATAATTGATTAGACAAATTGAAGTATATTGCAGGATCAAGAAACTTGCATGTGATGAAGCGAAGATCTAGTTGGAAAACCTTCATATTGGTGGCACTTCTCTCATTTGATGGGAGAGAAAAACTCAAGAGGATATTCTTACTAAAGTTAAATTTATCTCCTCATGGTGTCCTCAACATTGATTTAATTTGCAACATTTGATGAAATTAATAGAAGCGGTCTCACTAAAAGAGGCCCAAAGATGTAGTCCCTTATGGATGAGCTCTGTTATCAGCTGTTGTCTCAGATTATGGTTTGCATATTTATTATTTTTATTCTTGATGCTTATGTGCTCTCTTTTAAATTGGCATTTTAAATTATTTTTCAAGAGATTTAATGGTTAAAAAATTCACACATAATTCATGGTTAATTAAAATATCTGCAAATTCTTATCATATTTGGTATTAGAGCAATTTAACCAAAGAATTGTGTGTGTGTGAATGTTTACTAGCACCAAGCTTAAATCAAGTGAAGGAGAGCTTGTTCCTTTTCATACAGATATTGGACATGGAATTTGAAGGAAGAAAATGGCAGATGAAAATGCTCATTCAGAGCATGATAAGGATTTCCATAAAATTTTCTATCGGATGTCAGATATGGTAGAGAAGTTTTTCACATATTTCCAAGAGAGAACAAAAGAGAAGTGAAAGAAGGAGGAAAATATAGAGGATAATTCTCTAGTCAATCAAGGAAGTGGAGGAGGCTCTTCTTAACCTTCATCTCCATCTTCAAGTTCAAGCTCAAGTTCTAGTTATGCTTCTTCTTCTGATTCTCACCATTCTAAAGTTCATCAGACAGATGTTGCTAATATTCCATTGTTAAAGATTGATGTAAAATTCAATTTACCCATGTTTAATGGAGAACTTAAGCTGAAAAATTGGATAATTGATTAGACAAATTGAAGTATATTGCAGGATCAAGAAACTTGCAGGTGATGAAGCAAAGATCTAGTTGGAAAACCTTCATATTGGTGGCACTTCTCTCATTTGGTGGGAGAGAAAAACTCAAGAGGATATTCTTACTAAAGTTAAATTTATCTCCTCATGGTATGAGTTTACTATGGCATTGAAAAAACAGTTCTATTCGTTGGGTTATATGCAATAGGATATGATGGACTAGCAAAATTTCAGACAAGGTAAGGGTCAGAATGTGCAAGAATACACACAAGAATTTAGAAAGAGGGATTTAGTGTTGGGTATAACTATTCATACTCAAGAAACACTTCTTAGATTCATAGGAGGATTGCGTAGTTACTTAAGACATAAAATTTGTTAGTGTTAAAGTTAACTCTCGACTGCAAGAGAGCCAAGCTTAACACATCTTAATGCTCAAAGGAAAATTTTGATTGATATGATTGGGTATATGGTTGTATGATGACAAAAGGGGAATTGAAAGGGTGGATAAATGACCAGCAATCAGGTTAGAACATCTACCAATAAGTACATGCAAGAGATAGTAAACAAGGATGATGTAAAAGTATAGAATCTACAAACAGTAGACATACATGAGCCAGCTTTGAAGGTTATATGTATGACAAAAAATAGCTGAGACATACATAATGTAAATGCTCTTAGGCAGAAAAGCATTATGGATAAAAGGTATACAAATACAATAGGCTGCTAATGAGAAACAAAGGATGGAAACACCATCATTTGTAAAACTCACAACAGAACTATATCAAAAACATTGATCTGTACTTGTATTTAATCATAATCAAAGTGGTTCATAATAGATATTACATCCTCCATTCAAGCTTCAAAATACACTTACAGGTTTCAAAATAAA
Source organism: Larix kaempferi (assembly GCA_027924585.1). Lineage (NCBI taxonomy): Eukaryota > Viridiplantae > Streptophyta > Pinopsida > Pinales > Pinaceae > Larix > Larix kaempferi. The sequence goes on along the minus strand of BSBM01000435.1, from coordinate 25,181,855 downwards.
TCTTCAGATGACTGAGTCTTGACCCTTTACAATCTTCTCACAACCCTTTCGGCTGGAACTGTTTTTCTTACAATAAAAATAATTCCATTTATAGAGTTCTACAAGTTGTTAAGAATTAAACTAAAAATGAATCTTCAATCTATTACAAAAAATATGAAGATGATGGAACCATCTTTGAATCTGGGATTGACTACTCAATTGTGTCATCGAATGCAAAAATATTGGCTCAACTATGCCTTGAATTTGGAATCGGTTTCATTTCATTCCTGAAAACCTAGGGTTTCTTCTTAATAGCGAGCCCTTTTCCATTCAAAGCTCTACCATTTCCAATTTAAAACTAATTTTATCTGCCTTGGATTCTAGTTAAAATATGCTTCATTGTTTCCAGCTCGAGATCTTTGTGCATTTGCAAAATATTCCACCGATATTTATACCCTTTATATAACAGTTCATAAATGTATCTAATCCTCTGCTTCCAGGTACTATGCAACTTGCTAGGTAACTCTGCCTTCAGATCTAGAATGATTCTTTTGAATGCTGATCCAAAATTATGGCCTTCAAATGCTAAGTGAATCCTTGAAATTTGGAATTTAATTACTTAGTGAAAATAAGGAGGATAGAGCTACTTCTCGATACAGATGTAGAATATATTCTCTATTATCTCGACAATTGACATTCAATACTACGATTTATCATTTCAACCAAGTATAATTTATGCATTAAAAACAAATTCCCTATCTCACTTGACAATGCTACCCCATGAAACTGTTATACTCAATATCTTAATATGCAAATTAAGGAAAAGGACATGCATAAACAATGTCATGATGTCAATCTCATCGAACTGTGGTTAGACTCTTCCACAAACTCTATCGATGAAGCTTGCACTTGGGTACTGAATGTTTCCATTCTTTTTTATGATAATTATAAACTTGATAGGGAAATTCGGTCATTCTCTCTCTCGGTGCTTGCTCTTCATGCTTTGGATACCCAAATGTTAATGCTTCCATCACCACTAGTACACACTTGAAATGATTTAATGTAAGCTCAATATTGAGCACTTCCAACCCTGTCGAGGCTCTCCTAGCACAGTCATCAAAGAATTTGTTAGGCTATCTTTAACTTTGATACACCGAAAACGGTGAAGAAATAATAATAATGATGGATGAAGATCTACAAATTTTCATTCCCATGACCTCATTCCTGTTCCTTCCATGAGTGATCCTTTTTCAACTTTAAATATAAATCTAGGTCTGAGAAGACAAGCTTTAAATTTCATCATTGTGGAGGAAAAGACCCACGCTCATTCCAGCTCTGTATGCACATATTTGGTACTGAAAATGTTCATTTGTATTTTTATCAACAAATAGCTCTCAGTGTGCTACTTAATACTTGGATGCAGGCTTGACACCACTTCCTTCAGCATTTGTTTAAACATTTTGTGCACTTGTTTCTTAGCATTTGTACATTTGAAACTAGTATGAACACTCTTACAATTTGCGTATGGGGAATATCCCACATGCATGAGCAAAAGATTACTCATGTGTTCATATGCACCAACCTTTTCAATAAAATATAACGTGTAGAAAATAAGCCTTCCCTCGTGGACTCCCTTGGCACTTGTTGACTTGGGCGCATGGCACTAGGCTTATGTGCTTGGCTCGACATCTATGAACTTGGATATTGGCCCCTTGGACCAATTTGTTTTGATAAAAATAAACCTCAAGCTTGTAAAGAACCCGAGAGTACAAAACTTACCATAAAATCAAAATTTGGCTTAATAAAAGCAATTTTTTTAAGAACCCGAGAGTATGAAACTTACAAAAAAAGCCAAATTTGGCTTAATAAAACCAATTTTTTTATTTACCGAAATTTAAAAACTGCTATCCAAAGGCATTTTTTTTAATTATTAAATTTTGCCAAATTTAACTTTGAGATCTTGTCTTTCAAAGAACATCATCAATCACTAGTTTTGACATAACCAAATCCAGGTACTAACATCAGCTCTGGATGGGGATAGAGTCCTCCCTGTGAGGTTCTAAGAAATGAAGACCAAGTGCCTTATATCCATTGGGCTCGAGTCTTCATCCCAAACCTCTACAACATATTCAAAAATTTCTACTTATTCAAGCAAACTAACTGATGCACCTGTTGCACTCTGAAGGAAAGCAAATACTCGGGAAGAGAGCTTATTTCCTACACTACGCAACCTCTAACTAGATTTGCAACTTGGTCAAGTAAAGGCAGACTTCCACAGTAACCATTCAAAGAATTTCAAGATTGAGATGATATCATCTATGCCACTGATCAATAAATAATATCTGAAATACAACAACAGTGATAGAAACTCCTTCAGAAAACAATACTCATCGGAAAGTGTCAGTGAAATAATGAAATCTGAAACCTTTAAAGATTTTCTGAAAAATATGAATCCAACAAGGATGCAAATGGATCGTTGAAACCAAGATCAGAAGCATGCCGATCCATATAAAATAATCGCCCATGCATACATTCCTCTTTGCTTGAAAACAAATAACCTTTTTCTTTTTGACATTAGAATACTTATTATACTTCAGTTGATCCTTACAAATTTCTGAATTTTGAAAATCATCAGGTGCATTCATTACATGATGCTTCTCTAACTCATTTCCATCTCCTTTATTGTATTTCGGTAGCTCAGATTCAAAACTGTCACATGTTGATATATCGATATGCTCATTATCATTTCAATACTTGAAAGAAAAAACGTTTTTTTCATGACCATTTAGAATAGTAGATACATTTGATATAATGTCAAAAGTATCTTCAATCCGGATATCACTTTGGAGATCATGAAACTATTGATTATCATGAAAAGTATCATCTACTACAGCATATTCTTCAACCTGGGCATACTCTATATGACTATCTGATCTTTTATTGAACAAATCAAATTCATAATAACATTCTGGATAAAGGAAATCAGCAGGAAAAATTTCCTTGCAATAATGATGAAAAGCAACATGGAATTGCTTTAATGAAGAGATGTTGGAGAGAGGCAATGATCTACACCGTTCTTGAACCTCCTCTTCTAGTGAATACCAAAACATATTGAGCAATATATCTTCATGAATGATGCCCAAATGATGCATACATTCATGAAATTCCAACAAGTGATCACCAGGATGATCGTAATATTTTCCTCTAAATTTTGGAAGTAAATGTTCCCATACTTCTCTATCAGGTACAAGATTCGGAAAACCAGATATTTTTGAGAAATCAAAAAATTAATCCCTCTGAGCAAGTATCTTGTCCATTTCGAATCAGTGAGATGAATCTGGATTCGCTAGGTAGAAAATTGCAGCCAAGCTAGTGTCCTGCTCCTGTCCACCATCAAGAGCTGGATCCGATCGCTATCATTCTCCTAGGGATGATAATATTCACTTCCGTCTCTGGAAACAATGCCAAAAGATGTTAGTGCTAAAGTTAACTCCTGACTGCAAGAGAGGCAAGATTAACACATCTTAATGCTCAAAGGAAAATGTTGATTGAGATGATTGGGTATATGGTTTTGTGATCACAGAAGGGGAATTGAAAGGGTGGATAAATGGCCAATAATTAGGCTAGAACACCTACCAATAAGTACATGCAAGAGATACCAAACAAGGATGATGTAAAAGTATAGAATATACAAACAATAGACATACATGAGCCATATTTGAAGTTTATATGTGTGACAACAAATAGTTGAGACACACATAATGTAAATTCTCTTAGGCAGAAAAACATTATGGATAAAAGGTATACAAATACAATAGGATGCTAATGAGAAACAAAGGATTGAAACACCATCATTTGTAAAAATCACAACAGAACTATATCAAAAACATTGACCTATACTTGTATTTAATCATAATCAAAGTGGTTCAAAGTGGTTAAAATTTTCTAAAGGAAACATAGATCCATGTTGAGATGACCAATTTTAAGGAGGGGAATTTGTCCCTTAACCAATATTCCCCAAAACGAGCCTCCATACCTCTAGAGAGAAATTACACTTCAATTTTTTGATGCAGAGTGACATCACAGTGATGTCATCACCATTGGTTATTCCATAGTGATTCCATAACAACAAGGTGGCATCATGGTTATGCCAAGCATCATCATAAGGAAGGATCATGGGCCAAACCTTTCGTAAATGTGCACATGTTTTCAACCACCATGTGGATGAAGGATGGACCGATCGTTCACCAAATTTGCACATATTGTCAACCAACATATAGAGGAACAAGCATCCAACCCCTAATCATATTTCCATATGAAGTAAACCATCATCTAGAGAAATGATTGGTACAACATTCTTCAAATGTGCACATGTTGTAAATCACCATCTAGAGGAAGTATCAGCTAACACTTCCTCAAATGTGCACATGCTGAAAACCATCATCATGTGGAAAAATTTTATTATGCTTCCCCTAATGTCAATATGATGTTAACCATAATTTGGAGGAAGGATCAAATCACCCTTCCTCAAATATGCACAAGCTATTAGCCATTATTAGGTGGAAGGATTGGTCAACCCATCCTCAAATGTGTAAATGATGACACCAATCATCAAGAGGAAGAATCGACATAACCCTCCTGAAATGTCCATATGTATTTAACCACTATTTGGAGGAAGGGTCGGTTGATGCTTCCTGAAATCTACCCATGATGTCAAACATGCATATGGAGGAAGAATCATTTGAACCTTCCTCAAATTTTCATCTACGCAAAACTATCATTTCGAGGGAGGAATGTCTAACTCACGTCAAATATGCACATGCTATCAACCATCATCTTCTTGATGTATTTGTAACTTCAAAAGATATTCACTTGTATATTACACTTGTACTTTATTGTATATCCAACAAAGATGTATTATTCCTCTGATTGGAAGGGTCGTCATTTGTATTTGCAAGTGTCGCAAGTTACATTGTAAGTGTCATCATTTGTATTTGCAAGTGTCGCAAGTTACACTGTAAGTGTCATCATTTGTATTGATGGGTTTTTAGACCACCAGTGTGGGGTCAGCCCTACTTAGGTCATATGGTTGGGTTATTAGACTTGATAAGAAAGTCAGCCCTATTGGTTTGTTGGCAGGTCAAGTCAATGTATAAATAGAGGGTGTGCCTCTCTCATTCTATTCATTCACTCACTACTCAAGCTCGCATTAGTTGTGAGAGAGAGTGGCACACATGTGGAGGAGGAGTAGCATCTGATAGAGACATCTTATTGGGTTTGATCTTTGTGATCTTGTATTGGGGTTATTCTATCTCTGAGGAAGTTGTGGGTTTTTTCACCTTCTTGTTTTTCCTCGGTGAAACTCTGTGTCTCTTGTGCGATTGCCATTGTGTCTATGATTGATATGTTGTAGATATGTTGTACATGTTATTCTCTTAGATATCCTAATGATAATAGAATTAAATTATCGAAAAATTAACATGGTATCAGAGCTAACCTAAGAAGAAGGCACTATGCAGCTGCGGAAGCTAGGGCTTCTTAATTTTTGGGTTTCTCTCCATAGATCATTAAATGAAGGAGGATAGATTGACTCTCCTAGCAAGGGCGCATCTTTCTGTCGAGACAGAACTCAATTATGAGCATTTTCAATTTTTGTCCCATCACTACTGCGAGAAATTAGGGTTTCGAAGAAAGTTGAAATTTTTGGAATCTGAATCCATGGCTGGATGCTCCTCAAGAAAATCAAAATTTAGAGCACAAGATTGAATTTTTTGGTTGGGTAGAAGGCCAAGCTTGATCAAACCCTAGTTAGGGATTTTGATTAGAAAGGTGGAAAATTAGGGTTTCTGCAAAAGTTGGAATTTCTGAAATCTGAGACCACGGATGGAAGCTCCTCTAAAAATCGAAGTTTAGAGCTTTGGATTAAATGTTTTGGTTGGGTGAAGCTCTGGGAAAATCAAACCATAGTTTGGGGTCCTGCCTAGTGGATCCGAAAGTTTCAAAGGCAATTTTGAGGGGTAAAATTTTGCAATTTTCAAATTTGGAGTACATCGGCTTGACCAACTCAATAAGGCGCATCTTTCTATCCCTTCAAAAGTTTGAAATTCAAATTTTGAATTTTTACGGTTTCTCTGACAAACGCTAATCCAGCTCCAGATCTAGTTCTTAGCAAATCAACTGGTAAGTCCTAAATCTTTTATTTCCATATGAGTTTCTCATTAAAATGTCCCACGACACCAAGCTTGAGGATAAGCTTGAAGGGGTTGATAACTTTCGAGCATGGAAGTATAGGATTGGGTTAATCCTAGAAGAGAATGAGCTGGACACTTACATAAGTGAAGAGGTTCCAGCTCCAGAGGGAGAAGAGGCGAAGGCCTCACACAAGAATAACTTGGTCAAATCCAAGAGAATCATTGCTGATTCCATCAAAGACCATCTCATACCTCATGTGTCTTCCCTAAAGACACCTAAGGAGATGTTTGACTCATTGACCTAGTTGTTTGAAGGAAAGAACATAAATCAGAAGATGACTCTACGGAACCAATTGAAAGGGTTAAAGATCCAATCCTACTTTTCTAAGGTCTCTCAAATCAAGGAACAAATTGAAGCTGTGGATGAAGTAGTGGAGAATGGAGAAATTGTAATGACCACTTTGAAATGCCTACCTAGGTCATGGGACTCCTTCATCCAAGGAATCTATGCAAGAAAGAAATTGATCTCTTTCGGTAGACTGTGGGAGGTATATTCACAAGAAGAAGCTAGGCTTGTGGCCCGAGAAGAAATTATGGGGAATGAAGATCAAGTTCTCACAGCACATACCAAGAAGAGTAAGTTCAAGAGGGAGCCATCTCATAACAAGAGATATTCACACCACCATCGTCATAGAGATAAGAAAGATCTTCGATGCTTTATATGTAATAAGAAGTGAAACTTTTCCTCAGATTGTCCTAAGAACAAAAAGAACAACAACAACAACAATCTGACAGGTATGACTTACAGGTATGTTTTGAAATCTGTTAAGTTTATGATATGTTTGTCTTCATGTTATTGAATTTAGTAACAATCTCTATTAATTTTAGACTTGTCTTGTCACCCTAGTAAACGTATGAATAAATGATAGAATACATTCATTGATTAGGGTTATGACACTTATGATTGTACTAATGCACTGTGGTGTTGTATGAGGATATTGTTATAATCAGCTAACATGAAAGGTACAAATCAAGTTCTAGATCAAGACCATGGTGACATGAACACAAAGACTCATCCATAGTCATGGATCACATAGAAGTCATACTTACGAGGTATGTATGTTTTGGTTCTACAATGGTTAACTTATGAGTTATGCAGGTCATTGAAGAGAACAAGAAGACATTGCGAGACATAACTAGCAAATATGATAGCCAGTTATGTTTTCCTACATCAAGTTAGCATCCTACCTTGTGTTAGGATCTTATACTTTTGTATGCTTGATAATGATTATTCATGAAGTTTGAAATTTAAGTAGTCAAGGGTTTATGCATATTATGTCTCTTACCTTGATTGATGATATGATTAACCAAAAGAGTCCTATGGTCAAATAAGAATATGCATGGGTAAAATAAGTCTTCCCTGAAACCGTGAATACTAATGCTTATTATCTGTGTTTGAAATGATCATGACTATACATGTTTAATATTATTTTGTTTTGATAGTATTGAGATTATACTAATGAATGTATGATTATGTAAGAGAACTTGAGGATGGCACAATCATGACACTAGTGCACACTTAAGCATGCATAGTGGTCCAAGATGAATATAAGTTCAAGGACAGGTAATCCAGGAAGCAAAGTTCAAGAGGGAGTACACTCCAGTAGTTCCAGCAAGGAAGCAAAGATTGAGAGGGAGTCCACCCAACAACCAAACAAAGATAAGTATTTAAATTGTCAATTCTTGTATATATGATTTTAATATATCATGTACATACTTATGTTCCTAGATTTAGGATGTATATTATGCATATTAGAAAAGTTGCATTAATGAACAACATAGTACTAATCTGCAAGTAATGGGTAAGTGGCCTATCGTACTATACAACAATCCATTGCTACTTATCTAGAATGAAAACTCTTTGATAACATGTTGGGAGTTGTGCACACTCTTAACAATGTTCTGGTAGATATGGAAGGCATCTAGAAAGTTACAGGATATGGATAAATGTTGTATTGAATCATTGGATAAGATAATTACATGACTGTATGACATATGTCTTTATGAGTAAGAATTTGTTCTAAAATATATGAGAAGTTTCTAATCATGCAATTGAATCTGACTTGTAGGAAAGACCATGTACCATCACCTACAAAAGAAGGACTACAACATTTGTTCTAGCAACAAAGTTCAAAGAAAAATATCTATTGAAGATATTGAAGAATCTAAAGTTCCCAAGATTTGGGATGTAGTAATGGAAGAATGCCATGATCAAGGAATACTAGTCAATCATAAAGAATGATGTCTAGGATGTGGTCCTGAGACCAGAAGGGAAGTCTGTTGTGACTTCCAAGTAGATCTATAAGATCAAGCATGTTGCAGATGGTAGCATAGAGAAATACAGAGCGAGGTTTGTGGCTCATGGCTTCTCCCAGAAAGAGGGATAGATTATGAAGAGACTTTTGGTCCTATATCCAGATACACTTCCATCAAAAAAATACTTGTTTTGGCTGTAGTGATGAAGTGGAAGATACACCAGATGGATGTCAAGACAACTTTCTTGAATGGTGTAGTCGAAGAGGAAGTGTATGTAGCCACTCGGTTTTGAGATACATCATAGTGATTCATATGTGTGTCGATTGAAGAAATCCTTATATGGATTGAAGCAAGCTCCAAGGACTTGGTACGACAAGATGGACAGCTTCCTATTCAGTTTGGGCTTTACCAAGAGTAAAGCGGATTCGAACCTTTACTACAAGGTTGAGGAAGGAAATCCAGTGATACTACTATTGTATGTGAATGACCTATTTGTTATAGGTGAGGATAGATTGATTGCCAATACAAAGATGAAGCTTGCTGCCAAATTCGAGACGAAGGACTAGGGGATGATGCACTACTTTCTAGGAATGGAGATGTGGCAGAGTGCAGATGGAATCTTCCTTGGACAAGGGAAGTATGCAGTAGAGATCCTGAAGTAGTTCGGGATTATGGATTGCAAGGCCATGGCCACACCTATGGCATAGAACCTAAAGCTTTTGTGTGATACTTCATATGATCCGGTTGATGTCATGGTGTATCATCAGATGATTGGGTCCTTGATGTACCTGACGAACACAAGACTAGATATTTTCTTTGCGGTGAACACATTGAGCCAGTTCCTGATGGATCCCAGAGGTGTTCACTTGGTTGTTGTAAAGCATATTCTGAGGTACTTGAAGGGTACAATTGATTATGGGCTCAAGTATGATGCGAATCAAAAGTTTAACCTAGAGGGTTATGTTGATTTAGATTGGGCAGGCAGTGTTGTAGATAGGAAGAGCACTTCGAGGCGTTTCTTCAGTATGGGATCAAGTGTTATCTCTTGGTTTAGTAGGAAGCAATCCTGCGTAGCACTGAGTACAGCCGAAGCAGAGTATGTTGCAACTTGTTCGGCCAGTTTTGAGGCAATATGTCTTAGGAAGCTACCATCTTTGTTATTTGATCTCCCCTTGGATGCTACCTGTATCTTCTATGACAACCAGAGTTGTGTGAAGTTGTCTGAGAACCCGGTGTTCCATTATAGTTCGAAGCATATCAAGATCAAATATCACTATATCAGGGATATGGTGCAGAGAGGAGCAGTGAAGCTCCTATATGTTGCGATAGATGAGCAGATTGCATATGTGTTGACCAAACCACTAGCTAGAGTAAAGTTTGAGTACTTCAGAGAGAGGCTTGGTGTTCTTCTGATAGAAGATACTTCGAGGAAGAAGTGATGGGACACATTTGTAGGAGCCATTCCAAGCATGGTGATAGGAGGGTCCTTCCCATGGATATGGATGTAAGCGTAGTGTGATGAGCATCAAGACGATGCTCTGGATAATGTTCTGCTAAGATATTGATCAGGATGATCATATGCATCAGGTAAATGCTTTACATGATCAGGTGGATCATGTATAATGTTATGCATCAGGTGGATGCTTTAACATGATCAGGTGGATCATGTGTGATGATATGTATCAAGTGGATGCTTTACATGATCAGTTGGATCATGAGTGATGATATGCATTAGGACGATGCTATGATGATCAAGATGATCATATGTGATGAGTATCAGGACAATCCTCTAGATGATATGCATCAAGATGATGCGATGTTGATCAAGATGATCATATGTGATGAGTATCAAAACGATACTCCAGATGATATGCATCAGGACGATGCTCTGACGATGATCAGGATGATCATGTGATGATGATGTGCATCAGGATGATGTACTATATGATGATCAGTATGATCATGAGTATCAGGTTGATACCCCATGGTCGTTGACAGGTTGTGCATGTAGCATAGAAAAGATTCTGGGAGATCCTATAGTCTGAGCTAGGATGCTCTTTCAAGGTTTTACTACGAGAGGCATGTAATCAGCCCTGGAGATCCGATAGGTTGAGCAGTAAGCTCGTAATCAGTCCTGGGATGCTCTGTAGAGTTCTTGCAGGTTGCAAGACACTCTTTAAAGGTTTTTCATAACCACATGTAATCAGCCCTAGAGATCGGATAGATTGAGCAGTAAGCTCGTAATCAGTCCTGGGATGCTCTTTAGAGTTCTTGCAGGATGCAGGACACTCTTTTAAGGTTTTGTGGTGGTAGTCACATGTAATCAACCTTGGAGATCTCATAGGTTGAGCCGTATGCTTGTAATCAGTCCTGGGATTCTCTTTAGAGTTCTTGTAGGTTGCAAGACACTCTTTTAAGGTTTTGTGATAGTCAACATGTAGAAGATCCTGGGAGATCCTATTGTCTGAGCTAGGATGATCTTTCGAGGTTTTGTTGACGCACGTAATAAGTCCTAAGGATTCCACAGTATGGCCAGTGATGATGAAGACCTGCAGGAGGCTAGGCCTACATCCAACATGAAAAAGGGCTACCTCTGTAGAACTTTCTATGACGAGAAGGATTCAGAGATAGCTCAGTGATCGATATGTTGAGTACAACACCAGTGATGATGATGATGCTCCATGATCCAGTATTGAAGACTGGAGCCAATATGTTTTGATGACATGTGCCTAGAGAATACCTTCCTAGTTAAGAGGGAGTGTTGATGTATTTGTAACTTCAGAAGATATTCACTTGTATATTACATTTGTACTTTATTGTATATCCAACAGAGATGTATTATTCCTCTGATTCGAAGTGTCGTCATTTGTATTTGCAAGTGTTGCAAGTTACATTGTAAGTGTCTTCATGTGTATTGATGGGTTATTAGACCACTAGTCTGGGGTCATCCCTAGTTAGGTCATGTGGTTGGGTTATTATACTTGATTAGCAAGTCGGCCCTGTTGGTTTATTGGTAGGTCAAGTCAATGTTTAAATAAAGGGTGTGCCTCTCTCATTCTATTCATTCACTCACTACTAAAGCTTGCATTAGTTGTGAGAGAGAGTGGTGCAGATGTGGAGGAGGAGGAGCATCTGCTAGAAACATCTTATTGGGTTTGATATTTGTGATCTTGTATTGGGGCTTATTCTATCTCTGAGGAAGTTGCGGGATTTTTCACCTTCTTGGTTTTTCCCGGTGAAACTTTGTGTCTCTTGTGTGATTTCTATTGTGTTTATGATTGATATGTTGTACATGTTATTTTATTAGAGATCCTAATGATAATGGAATGAAATTATTGAAAAAATAACACATCTAAACCATTATTTAGAGCAAGGATTTGTCGTCCCTTCCTAAACTATGCAAAATCTATCAACCATTATTGGGAGGAAGAATTGGCCGACCCATTCTCAAATGAGCACATACTGACACCAATAATTAGGAGGAAGACTCAACAAACCCCTCCCCAAATGTGCATATGCAATTAAGCACTATCTAGAGGAAGCGTCAGTCAAATCTCACTCAAATGTGCACATGTTGTCAAACATGCATATGGAGGAAGAATCATCTGACCCTTCCTCAAATTTTCATTTGTTCCAAACCATTATTTGGAGGGAGGATCATCCAAATATTTTTCAAATGTGCATATACTCTCAACAATCATTTAAAACATGATTTGGAGGAAGGATCGGTCAACCCTTCCTCAAATATGCATAAGATGTAACCCATTCTCGAGAGGAAGGATCGTTTGACCCATCCTCAAATGTGCACACGATGACACCAATCATCAAGTGCGAGACTTGATATACCCCACTCGAAATGTCCATATGAAGATAACCATTATCTAGAGGAAGGGTCGGTCAACCCTTCATCAAATGTGCACATGCTTTTAAACATGCATATGGAGGAATAATCATCCAACCCTTTCTCAAATTTCCATGTATGACAAACTATTATCTAGAGGGAGCATCATCCAACTCTTCATGAAATTTTCACATGTTGTCAGCCATCATATAAACAATCATTTAGAGGAAGGATCGATTGACCCTTCCTCAAATATGCACAACCTATGAACCATTATCGGGAGGAACAATTGACCAAACCATCCTTATATGTGCACATGATGACACTTGTCATCAAGAGGAAAAATCGACAAGCCCCTCTCAAAATATCCATATGCAATTAACCAATATCTAGAGGAAGGGTCGGTCGACCCTTCCTCAAATGTGCACATTCTATCAAATATGAATATGGAGGAAGAATCATTTGACCCTATGTCAAATTTTTATCTGCGCCAAGCAAATATCTTGAGGAAGGATCATCAGACTCTTAATCAAGTGTGCACATGTAGTCAACCATCATCTCGAGGAAGGATTGGTTTACTCTTCCACAAATATGCACATTCTAATATCCATGATCCAGATGAAGAATCAACCAATCCTTTCTTAAATTTCCACATGTGGTTAACCATCATTTGGAATAAGGAATGAACAACCCTTTCTCAATTATGAACATGTTATCAACTATTTTCTAGAGGAAGGATCAACCAACTATTCCTAAAATTTTCCATATGCAGTGAACCATTATCTAGATGAAGGAATGACTAAATTTTATTTAGATGTGCATATGCAGTTTATAATCATCTATATGAAGGATCGAATGAACCTTCCTCAAATTTGCACATGCGTTCAACCATCATCTAGATGGAGGATTGATAAACCCTTCCTTAAAAGTGCACATGTGGTCAATCATCATGTATACCAATTCTTGTATGACCCTTTCTATACTCTGCAACCATGGCCTAGAATTATCCGGATAAAGGGTCGGATGATGTTTTTTCATAAGTGCACATCAGGGAAAAATCATATAGTGGAAGAATAATAAGACACTTACAAAAATGTTGACCTAGGGCCAAGTGTTATCTAGAAGAAAGATCGGATGACGCTTTTCGGAATACAGTTTCCAGGAATTTTACCATCTAAATGAAAGGTCAACTTACACATTCCACACTATTATATAAATGAAATTTACAAACTATAATATCTATTTGACATCACTCTACCTGAAATTCAATATCCAATAAATGTATTATCGAGACGAAAAATCGGCCAAACAATTATGTGATACGGCATATATTAACTTTATTATCTAGAAGAAGTTTTGAGGGCATGTTCCTCAAATACGTTTTCCATGAAATATACTATATGGAGGAAAGATCGACTAATCCTTATACAAATGTGGTATCCTACTTTGTAAGACCATGTAAAGAAGTTATATGTTGAACCTTCCTTTTAGAAAAATCACAGTTCATGATTTGTTCGTCTGAATGGTTGTTCAACTTTGCCTAAAACATTTAACTAGGGCCAATATTTACCTATACGAAGGATTCGATACTCCATTCTCAAATGTGAACCTTAAATACGATATCCTATAAGTGTTTTATTTAGAGTAGGGATATGTTGACTCTTCGTCAACTGTGGTCACTGAGGGTCATACAGCATGTTGATGAAGAATCGACTGAAATTTTAGGAGAATGGTAGATAGGAATGGTAAACATATTTAGGTGTTCATAGAGAATAGAGGGACTATTTAAAACTTGTATACAATTTACTGCATTGATCTAATTATTCTTCTTGGTGCCATAGGCCCACCATCCTCTTCTCGTCCCATCTTGTCTCTAGCTGGCCCTTCTGTTGCTATGATTCATGCGTTTAGTAAGTTTTACAATTTGATTTAAAATTTTCATAGTAGATGACCGTGTCGTCAATTATTTTGAAAATCCTAATGATTATTTAATTCAATCACAAATTTTATCAACAAATATGAATTGAATTAGTGTGTTTTCCATTTTTATTCTTCAAACTCTATTTTCTGATCTTTTCAACATTGTTTGGGTCTTGTGTTTTTCTCTGATCTTATCATTCAAAATGAATTGTTCAATAATGTTAAAACGAGATACATGTTGACTATTTCATTTATGTCAATTTATTATGTTGAAAAGTAAAAGGATTTTACTTCTTTGTAGGAAAACCATGAGAAGTACTCACAACCTTGGTAAAAAAGATTATGTTTTTTCGAGTAATAGTCAACCACACAATTTGATACTAGTTGAGCACTAAAACAATCACCATCGTGAATTGATTTTCTTCCCAGTTTCATTGTACAACATTCGAAAGTTCAATATCGTGATTTTATAGCACTCACCCACTCTCTAGGAGAAAAGCTGTTATGGATTACATTTGTTCCATGGGAAAAAAGTTCAAGATGGTGATTTTTATATATCCACGCTTTTATTTCTGTGTGAACAAAAGCATCTCTATTGGAAGACACATATTGCATTTTTATCAAGCTTTTATTTCCATGGATGGAAATATGTTTCCACTAGAAGAAATGCATTAAAATCCCTTTTACTTTGTTGTTTCGATATAGAGATTAAAATATTTAACTAAAGTTCATCCTTCAATAATAATATCATCATTTAAGGTTACATAGGAGCTATATACATTCAAAGAAACACATCCAAAGGATAAGGACGATACTTGCATTGAAAACAAAAAATCCAAAGGAATTTTATATAGAGGTTGTTGAAGCAAAATCTTGTTTCCTTGAAAATATTATATCTTGGTCAATTAATAAAATGGTGGATTTTAATACAAATTTTCCTATTTTATTGGTTTTCCCTTCAATTACTCTCATTTGTATCTATTTGGGATGTATGGTACTTCTGAATTATTCATGAATTATTCATCCACAATATCACAACTTATAGTGTTTCAAAAAATGCTAGGAAGTTCAAATAAAGAAATACAACTTTGTTTTTTATTGTAAGTAAGCATATTATATTGCCTTGTTGGAAACAAAAAAAATTACAATTACAATATTCTTCAGCATTATCTACTAATGATGGAAACTAGCCCATACCCTAGCTGGAGGGATCAAAATCAAATCCCATCCACTGTAGGAATAAAGAGACTAGCACATTATTCTTTCTTGAAATTTCTTTGAGGTACATATAGAGCATCTTATTTATATTTAGACTGAAAATTTACCAAAAGAATCAACAAAATGTGAAATACAAAACATCCTTCCTGAGTGGTAGAATTTGCGGTCTATGTGTATTGCTTTTTTTGGATCGTAACAATTACTTTTACTTTATTGAATGGTGGGGTACTCTCCGCAAATTTACATCAAAACATGAACTGCAAGTCTGCAACCATCTGTCCGCCTTAGGGAAAAATAAATGGGAAAAGAGAAATCCAACTCCGCATAACTATATTTCAGTTTAGCAAATATAGAATGGAATTTAAGAAAACTATTTTCAGCATCATAGACTAACATAAGCTTGTACATTATTCCAAAATCATTGCCGTAGTGAAGTTTGTAGAAGACCCCTAAAATCAAAATACGAAAGAAAAACAATTAGAACTTATTAAGTTGAATAGTGAATGTCTCATGGATAGCGAATATGAACATCTAAGATTATCAAAGTCACTCTTATATAGAAATTGATTAACAAAAAAACAATGTCTCAAAGTCTTATACAGGAATCGATTAAAAAAAAACAATGTCTCCTAGATAGCGAATATGAACATCAAACAGCGTCAACGAGTTACATAGAAATGTATAAAACAAAACCATCAATCAGTTAATTTATTTTTAGATATAAAGGTATAATTTTTTTTGCTAAGAGATTGTATTACTGTAGAAAATGTGTAAAACGATAGTGTCGGTTATTTTAAGACCAAGAAGCCAACACAGAGAGGCTTGGACCCAAATTATTTAAAAAAAAATTTATGCCAACATGGCTTAGAAGTTTAAAAAATTCAAGAGATTTTTCTTAACATTAACAACCCCTAAATACAAATAAGGTAATATTGGCCTATAAGCCGAACCGGTAACATAAGAAACAGAGACTCGGGCCCAAATTATGCTCAAGTGTATGGGCCTCCATGCTTGGTCATTAACAAAATATGCCCAGTTGAATTTGCTGCTTGCATGCTTGTTTCTCCATGCGAAAGCACAAGTCTTCTATATCCCTTCTCATATCATAAATCAATTACATGCCCTGCTCTGTTAAACGGATGTAACCGGTGCCCTCACATTGAGGCAACTCCCGAGCTTGGGGGAATTCTTGGATTCTCAAGGCCAATATGAATAGAATTACTAAAATGGTGACCTTCCTTCCATTCAGGAAAGGTGATCATTCTCGATGGGTTTATGTGCGGAGGTGTCTTCGACTCTTCCCAGATAACTCAACAACTTCGTGCATTCTAAGTCTTTTTCAAAAACTCTGTGTTTTCTGGATGATTTATCTCCCCTTCATCTTGTAGTTGCAATGGCACCTCAATTCTTGTTTCCATTCACTTTTTAGATGAAAAAATCATTTCTACCAAAGTATCCAGTACCTCCTCAATTTCCTCTTGACTATCCTCGCTTTCCAACTACGCCTCATCTATTTGCGCTTCGGTGTACTCGCTTTCAAACTAAGGATCATAAGAGTTCTCCTCTCTTCGTGGTTGACTCTCACTCTACTGTGTATCCATGCCCCCATGGTAAGGACTCTCCCTTTCTCTATATCACCGCATTTCATTAATGCGACCACACCCAAATTGTTGTAGAGATAGCCAGATAGTGGATCAGTCTACCAGTTGAACCAAATATGATACCCATATTTCCATGGGAACATGTCCTCAATTCCATTCCCTCCTAGGGTCATGATGAGGAATTGATTTTCCATCATTTCATAACTGAAGGAGTGATCTACTCTATTATTTCTCCAAATCCTTCCTATGTTGAAGATGCCATTAATTTGCATACCGAATTGAATGAGAGGAATCCCATCTTTAAGTGCCCCATCCATTTTATATGTCATGATGAGGAATTGATTTTCCATGATTTCATAACTGAAGGAGTGATCTACTCTATTATTTCTCCAAATCCTTCCTATGTTGAAGATGCCATTAATTTGCATACCGAATTGAATGAGAGGAATCCCATCTTTAAGTGCCCCATCCATTTTATATGTGTTGTAGAACCAAGTGGAAAGATGGTTTTTTGGGATGTGTGATGTAACATGATCCATGTGCATTGTCAGGTCCATGTATTTACTATGATGGTATCCCACTTGGGGTTTCGTGGAATATTTACTATGATGGGCCCGTGGAATATTTAATGTTGATATTATGCAACAAATGATAACACCCGACTTGGGGAATATCAAGGAATACTATTACTATGTCGATCATTCATTGTTAACTATTTTAATGCTGAGAAATATCCAACATATAATGTCACCCAACTTGGTGATTAGCAAAGCATAGTATTAGTAAGGTGGTCATTGTTAACTATTTTAATCTTGATATTATGCAACAAATTTATTCCAATCATTTCATGTAGCCAAACATTGATTTGATAGTGTTGTGTATAATCTGTAAAAAATGAAGAATAAAAGAACCATTCGATAGTATACATTATCCAAATGAAAGTAAGTTTTGAGTTAAAACACAAAAACTTACCTCTTTGGAATCACTATGTAGATACACAAAATTTAAATTGACATGTGATAGAATCAAGAATCATACTTATGGAATAAAAATTCTCAATTTTCGAATTAAAAACTTCATTTGTGATGTAAGAAAACACACTTTTTGAATACTAAAAAACACACTTTTTGAAGTGAAAATTACACTTTTTGAATAAAAATACAGAAATTTTGAATAGAAATGATGCTTTTTGGTTTAAGAATGATTCCAAAATCGTGCTTTTGGAATGAAAAATTGCATTTTTTGAATCCATTTTTGCACTTTTTTTAACCTGATTTTGCAATTTAGAAAGGTTGTTTTTGGGCTTTTGACACAGGGGGTTCACTAGTGAGGCAATATCATATCACGTCCATTCATATTGCGGGGTTGAATACTCTTAAAAACCTCAAAAATATATTGCCCTGTATTAAGAGGTCAAGGGGGTTTTTTAATTTGACATAGTAATATAAATATTGGAGGTTATTTTATTTTGGAGTGTTGACGAATAACCTCCAAATCATGGGATGGATTCATACGTCCAAATCACTGGCTCAATTCATACCCACCTAAAACTTAAGGACCTTCCATTTTTATTTGATATTGCTTATGATCCTAAGTTTTGCATAAATTTGATAATAGTGTACCAATGATAATATTGATGGAAGTCTCTTTGGATTATTATCCTTGAGCAATCCTCATTTAATATCTCATTTAGGCTTGGTTTGAATTGATGTTATATTGTTTTTCATCTTTAAGTTAAGAGATGTAGTTAAATGGGAGTTCCGGACTTGAAAAATTGTATTGTATTTTTGTAGGCATTCAAGTAAACGATTTAACTCTTCATTTTTTAGGTTTGGGTTTAGGTGGGCATTGAGATTCAATTAAACCTTCCTCCACGAAAACCAAGAAAAGTTAGATCAATGTTTCTTGACTAATTATTTCTTTCAACTTTTTGTATTCTTCTTTAATGTTTTCACATTGCCAATTAGGAATAGTTGTTAAATTGAGTTATATTTGGCACATTCATAATTTTAATTTCAATTCTTATATGCAAGGCATCTTCCTTAATATTATATTGGATTTAACATGAACATAGGTGAAAATCTAAATCCTTATTTACATACCCTATGTGTTATCATTACCATGAATGGTATCATATAAGTTTCACTATCTGTGTATCTGTATAACTATTGCATGCTTGAAACTTAACAAAGGAGATTTTTCCCTATCCTTTAAAGATTAAAAAAAAACTAGAATAACCCAATAAAAGGTAACTTGTAATGTCCCAAGCTTGACCCTATTGCATTAATATTGTAAACGATGTAAATATTGTTATTTAGTCATGGTGAGGAGCTCAAGGCCAAGGCCCCGCCATTGATTTATCGTTCTATGTATCAGCAATTAGGATGGATGCATAGAGTTCTTGTGCTAGCGGAGCACGATGTAAAATCGGACATCATGTAAACAAGCAATTTTAATCAAAAAACCCACAACCGGCTACGCAATGCAACAAAGAGATGGGGGCATGATCTTTACAAGGAATAGGGAGGGAAAATAACCAAACCCTTGAGCCATGGTGTTAAGCCATTTCATTGAGGAAACCCATGAACTCTCAACTACCCATTTGGTCTCATGCACCCAATCATTTAATCCTTCCAATAATTGGTTGAGATAATTAATGCCTTGGGATGGGAGAGGTATGGCTGTCAATTTTCGTGTATGGGAAAGACAGCCACCTGGGAAATCAAGTTTTGGTTGGCTGGGCAAGAAAACCCCTACAAAATTGGCCCAAAGCCATTCTTCACCCATGGCATTCTTCCTCTCACGCAGTCTGAGCCTGTTGGGGCTTTATCCTTCACGTTTTTCACCTTTCCCTGCGTTTTTCCATGCCTGCAAACTCGTTTTTTGTTAGCTCATTGGATGGGAGAAGAGAGCCACGATTTTTGGGGGTTAGGGAGGTCGTTTCTGCCCATGAAATGCCCATGAGCATCCTTCTGAAAACGATTCTGCTCTCCTGGGGTTGAGTTCCCATTTTCTCCTTTTCGTTTTGGTTGCCCACGTTTTTTTTTTCTGGAACTGTCAGGAACCCATTGTTGGGAACTTCACTATAGAAGCGTTTTTTCTCATGCCCAACACTTATGCTTTTGATGATACATGCACCCATCTCTTAACAGCCTGAGAAACCCATTTGCAGACTGGCTTGGCTGATTTTGATATACCTTTGGCTATGTGAGAGCCTGTTTTCCCCTTTTCCTTGTGGAGGTCATGCCCAGCTCGGGGGTGGCAGTGGTGCTGAGAGATTGAGGAGCACACTAGCCTACGGTTGGGTGGAACGTTGCAGAAGCGTAGCTAGTTGTTTGGTACTACTTCATTAAGATAAGTATTCTCTTCTGCTATCTTTCAATTGTTTAATTGATGAAATCTTGAATGTGTGATGATTGTGTATTTCATAATTTAATTCTGCTGTGATTTCTGATAATTATGCATCCTTATATCTCTGTTATATTATGGGAATGCTTAGTGGTTCACGATTTATGGGGCTAGATGCCCGATTTAACCTCACGATCCTCTCCATCTAGCTGGTAGGATGGGAGGGGACGTGACATAACTAAATGTTGTTAATTCCCATGATTGCAAGAATAAATGTAGAGGAAGTGGAGGCAATTCATTGGATCTTGTGAATGACCCAAATCCAAGCTATGCACATGATCATACGGTGTTATTGAAAATTAAAAGAAATTTTTCTATGTTCGTTTGGGTTCAAACATCAATGATGTTTGTTTTGATAGGAAGGTAGGGGCGTCCTTCCACAAAAGGGTTTCAATTTTTCATTTTTATGGAGATTAATTTATTAAGATTATAGAAAAGATGAGTTCTCTATGGCTATATTTGTATTTACATGATATAAAATTGGTAGATTGGCAGGTTGTTGTGTGAAACATTTGCAATTCTCATATTTTCTAAGCATTGCACTAACAATTGGATTATCGGTCTTTTACATTCTTTGTTATGTTGATCTCTTGAATAGGTTGCGTTTTATGCATTTTTCCTTCCCTAATACTATTTCTTTGGGTGTTCCACTCTCCAATGCTACAAATTGATCAGTCGCCCCTACAATCCTAGTGGGATCATTATTAGCATTATATTATTATTTTATTTAGCATCTTGTTTGCTTATACTAAGATGTGGCAGGGCTCCTATTTGCTACAGCTTGATAATATGATATAAAGGGACTGTTAAAAATGGGTTGATAAAAATGGATACTTACAATATCTAGTGAAACTAGGGGTTTTCTTAATTGGAAAGGCATATTGGGAAGGGGGTTCAACAATACAATTATAGGATGCATTTTCCAATATTTAGTGAAATTAGGGGTATTCTTTAATATCATGCGAACGATCGTGCTATGTAACAAGTTCACTGAGTGAACCCCCCGTGGCTTTTGAAAGCACGATTTTGCACTTTTTTTTGTCCAAATTCTCTTGCATATATCTAGATTTAATGAAATGGGCATTAAAAGAAAATGAGAACTAGTGGTGTCATTTAGAAAATCACAAAGTCCTCAAGTCTCCCAACATTGGTTTGGATAATAAAAAAGGGAGGATGGACCTCTCAAGCATTTAAATAAGAATGTGTTAGTCATAGAAATGTTTCTTAAGAAATTTCAAAACTTCAAGAGAGTATGGAATATGATTTAATTTTTTTTTATATTATGATATATTATCTATTCATATTCATAAGTCATATGTCAGTTACATCTAGTTTAGGTGGTTGGGAGGAGAAATGTTATCCTTACAACTACTATTCAAATATTCTTTGTAATATGGTTGTATGAACCAATTTTTGTTTAGAGTTAGTAAGATATGTTAGATATAAAAATAAATATTTATAATATTCTGATATTAATGTAAATGTAAATATAAATATATAATTCTCTAATATAACCACATTATCACATGTGTATAAAAGGTGTCACAACTCATTATTGATGTCCAAAACCTTCACATAACTTACTAAGTAAATAATATCACTAGTATTAGTAGGTAATGGATTATAAAAACATGAAATAGAAAAGCATAGTCTAACCACATTATTACATAAATAATATCAATAATAATAGCATGTGACATGGACAATGAACACCGTAGAGGTACAAGTACAGTCTAACCACCATCTCCATCACATCCTCACACATGTATAAAAATGTATCCTATCTCAGCATAAATGTTCAAAAGAGTCACATGTCTTACTTAATTATGGACACTTAAAAACTAAGAAATATAGTCTAACAACATTATCACATAATAATAATGACAAATATTTTTTAATCAAATAATTTTTCGATGTAGAAATCATATAGAAAATGATTTATTTAATATTTATATTTTATTTTCTTTATTATGTCCTAATTAGTTTTAAAAGTGAAATGGTGAAATAGCCCCTTGGTCGATTACCCTTGTCACGTATGTTAAATAAGAATTTGTTTCATCTTCTCAGAGCTTCCATATGTGATATTCATCCCAGAATCCGAGTTGAATGAAAAGTTTTGAAAAAAGAATCAACTGAAAATAGCTAGTTGCTCTTAGTAGTTTTCGTTTTCGAATAAAGACACATGAAAAATGCAAAGAAGTGATTTTCATGGGTGTTAATCCTTGCCTTAAATCTAGCTGGTTGGTGTTGTGTGATTGTTCATATTGTGTTTGGGGGGCTTCTTGGCTTCTCAAGGCCAATATGAATAGAATTACTAAAATGGTGACCTCCCTGCCAATCGGGAAATGTGACCATTTTCAATGGGTTTATGTGTGGAGGTGTATTCGAATCTTCCCAAACAACTCAACAACTCCATGTATTATGAGTCTCTTTCGACAATTGAGTCTTTTCTGGCTGATTCATCTCCCCTTCATTGTGTAGTTGGAATGGCACCTCAATTCTTTCTTCCATTCACTCTTTAGATGGTATCCCACTTGGGGTTTTGGGGAATATTTACTATGGTGGGCCGGTGGAATATTTAATGTTGATATTATGGAACAAATGATGACACCCGACTTGAGGAATATCAAGGCATAATCTTAATGTGTTGATCATTCATTGTTAACTATTTTAATTTTGATAAATATGAAACATATAATGTCACCCAACTTGATAATTATCAAAGAATAGTATTAGTACTGTGGCCATTGCTAACTATTTTAATGTTGATATTATGCAACAAATTTATTTCAATCATTTCATGTAGCCAAACATTGAGTTGATAGTGTGATGTGTAATCTGTAAAAAATGAAGAATCAAAGAACCATTCGATTATACATTATCCAAATGAAAGTAATTTTTGAGTTAAAACACTAAAACTTACATCTTTGCAATCACTATGTAGATAAACAAAATTTAAATTGACATGTGATAGAATCAAGAATCATACCTATGGAATAAAAATTCTCAATTTTGGAATTAGAAACTTCATTTGTGATGTAAGAAATCACACTTTTTGAATTGAAAATAACACTTTTTGAATAAAAATACACAAATTTTGAATAGAAATCACACTTTTTGGTTAAGAATGATTCTAAAATTGTGCTTTTGGAATGAAAATTTGCATTTTTTGAACACATTTTTGCACTTTTTTTAACATTATTTTGCAGTTTAGAAGGGTTGTTTTTGGGCTTTTGAAAGCATGATTTTGCACTTTTTTTGTCAGCTGAATATATCTAGATTTAATGAAATGAGCATTAAAAGAAAATGAGAACTAATGATGTCATTTAGAAAATCACAAAGTCCTCAAGTCTCCCAACATTGGTTGGGATAATAAAAAAGGGAGGATGTACCTCTTAAGCATTTAAATAAGAATGTGTTCATCAATACTTACATATTTCCATAATCATAAAAATGTTTCTTAAGAAATTTCAAAACTTCAAAAGAGTATGGAATATGATTTAAACTTTTTTTATAATATGATATATTATCTATTTGTATTCATATGTAATGTGTTAGTTACATCTAGTTTAGAGTGTTGAGAGGAGAAATATTATCCTTACAACTACTATTCAAATATTCTTTGTAATATGATTGTATGAACCAATTGTTCTTTATTGTTTAGAATTAGTAAGATATGTTACATATAAAAATAAATATTTATAATACTATGATATTAATATAAATATAAATATAAATATATAATTCTCTAATATAACCAGATTATTACATATGTATAAAAAGTGTCCCATCTCATTATTGATGTCCAAAAAAGTCACTTAACTTACAAAGCAAATTATATCGCAATGAATTATAAACACTTGAAATAGAAAAACAAAATAGAAAAACATAGTCTAACTACAATGTCCATCACATCAAGTGTATAAAAATGTATCCCATCTCATCATAAATGTTCAAAAGGATCAATTATGAACACTTAAAAATTAAGAAATATAACCTAACATCATTATCACATAATAATAATGATAAATATTTTTTCGATGTAGAAATCATATAACAAATAATTTATTTGATATTAAATAATTTATTAAAGTTTTTAAACAAAGATCAACTGAAAATAGCTAATTGCTCTTAGTAGTTTTCGTTTTCGCATAACGACACATGATAAATGCAAAGAAGTGTTTTTCGTGGGTATTAATCTTTCCTTTAAATCTGGTTTGTTGGTGTCGTGTGATTGTCCATATTGCGTTGGATGAAATGACATCTCACCGTTTGGACATAAAATGTGTGACCACATGAGTTTGAATTTATAAACCACCATTATCTTGACGTGGCACCATTATCTTGACGTGGAAAGAGATGGCAACCATGTTGTATTTTTAGGAATAAATTATAATAAATTAATTATATGTATGTAAGTTTTTAATCGATAAATGTTTATATTTTAGAATTTAAGGTGGAATAGTAAATATGTTTTTTCTAGATTATAAGAGAATAATAAAAGTGTACTCTCCAGATTGACTAGTTTAATTATTAAAAAAACATGTAATAAAAGATACCTTAGACATAGACAACACAACCGGTGATTATAAGTAATCATAAAAGACGCGTAAGACATAACTTATTAATAATCAAGCTGAAACAGACTGAGAAATTCTTATAACGGAATAAAAGAAGTAGTTTCCCGCTGTAACTCTTGAACAGGCTTAAAGAGTTTGCTCACGCTGCAAATGAGAACGTACAAGTAGGGGTTAGTTAAACTAATAGAACCAAGCTGCTATTAAGTACAGTAAAATAATTAAAACGATATAGAGTAGTCAGATAAAAATAACCTACGATTGAATGCGTAATGTTTTGTCATCGTATTTGAAGTACATCGTCAATAATGCAAATAGTATTTAAAAACATATACTTGGTAAAACAAGGTGACACGAATCACATGACCTTCTCTGTTCCTGTGGCTATAAACATAATGCAAGCTCAGCACTGGGCAAGGCAGGGCACTCAGCCAACAGACGAGAGAACGATTCGCGTAGCAAAAATGAGGTACACGGAGAAACAGGCGGTACGCAAATGGTTCCTTCCAGCTTCCTCAAAAGAAAATGTAAGAAAAGGTCTCTGGTCACCTGAAGAGGATGAGAAGCTTACCGCTTATCTCGTCAGCAACGACACGCAGGGCAGCTCCTGGACCCGTGTTGCCATGCAAGCTGGTAAGCAACCATGTCGGCTCTAATTTAAATTATCTCAATTCAGTGTGGTAGTTTATCCTATGAACTTTTGTCAATTTATATAATGCATGGATTGTTTTCTTTATTTTTATTTTTGGAATGTTTTACTTTATGTTTATTTTTTGAAATATAATTTTACAAAAAAATTGTGCTATATCTAGGACTTCAGAGATCTGGAAAGAGCTGTAGGTTAAGATGGATTAACTACTTACGCCCTGGCGTTAAACGAGGTGCATTTTCCCGGGAAGAAGAACGGCTCATCGTGAACTTGCAGTCCATCCTCGGCAACAGGTTTCTGTTTTTCTCCACCTGATCGTCTTCACTTTAATTTCATTCTTGAAATATTCATCACATTTCATTATACGCTGCTTGATCTATTCATTAATGTCCAATGACGATGCTAAGCAGGTGGGCTCAGATTGCCATACATTTGCCGGGACGCACAGACAATGAGATCAAGAATTACTGGAACACTTCAATCAAGAAGAAGCTCAACTCTAAACGCCACATCTTGCATCGCTCTGCACAGCCCTACTTGGATGTTGTGCCTGAAGGATACCAGAAACTTGATAACACCTTCAATGTCGTGCCCAGTGGAGAAAATCAATTGCCTCTTCGGGGCCTAATGGAATTAAAACAGGAACAACTACAGGATCAAAACAATGAGATTAACCAATTGATTTCCTGTTACGAGATGTCAATGAATGATACTTCTACCAATAGTCATGAGAGCATCACAAGTCGTGCAGCTTTTCAGGCCTCAACCGGAATCACCATCCCCGCAGAAAAAGTTGAGAATGGAGGATTATGGAGCACTAGTCATTCCCATTCAAATGCGGATAATTGGTCTCATCTGGTCAATCCAGAAGCTTATACAGGTCATGAGACGGATTTTGTAAGTGTACTCGCGGAAGATTACGAGAGCCTGTATGAGAAGACTACGCATCAGTCATGCCCCCGACTTAGTTTCCAATCCCAATTTGATGCACCATCAATTAAATTGTCCGCTGGACAGTATAACGATCATTTTCAGGTTTGGGATGACTGCAGGGATCCTGTAAATCTGAGATATGATATAAACTTGGCCGACCCCAAGTATATTGACATTTATAGCGGACAGAAGAGCTATCAGTTACATCAAATCCACAGAAAAGGGGTGGAGGATCAACAGGAATGCTCGACAGTTCCGTATCAAGAAACGAATGCAAATCCAATTTCCACATTATCAGAAGCAGGAAGAGGAAGTGGACGGTTCGAGATTGACCGTAAGATTAAACCTGCCCAAGTTACACTTTCAGCGCATGACGATATGTACAATCTGAGTACTGCCGCTGCTTTAGACCTGGATGAAATATATTATAATCTTCATGAAATCTCTTTGAGCTAGCTATAACTCATTGAGAGATTTACAAAATATATATATATATATATATATATATATATATATATATATTGTACATACTATGCACTCAGAGAGGTACAGTATTCGATATTTTGTGGGAAATCTTAGTTTGAGTGATCTTATACACAAATCTAAATTTTAGATCTTATATACAGAGTTAAATTACATCTATCTTGTAAATTACAGGTATAAGAAAAAATTATTATTTTTTAACCATTATATTTTTATTATCATATGTATCCTTTATCATGTAAAACCACCCAACATAATTGAGGAAATGAAGTTATAACTAACAACTTTCACAAAAACACATGAGAAATACTTGAATATTGTCTTACGAAACCTTCATCGTAATTAATTACAATCAGAAACTACTTTAAAAAGTAATAAAACCTCATTTCCAATTGTAGAAGCCATCTACAATGACAATTCACAAATGACACAAGCACTTCCGTATCAGAGAATGAATTCTTTATATTCTTGTCAATATTGGAAACAATAATTTTGATAGGCCTCTGCAAATCGAAGGGCCAATTAAACCATCTATCCTAACAAAAAACTATTTTTTTGTTACTTGATAGGCCTTTGCAATCTTCCTCTATTACTTGCCTTCTAAGGCTGCCTTGCTTTCTTTCCTTGCTGATGTAAATATTCATTTTCTCCTCATGTCTTCTTTGAGACACCTTCACAATCAACATCCTTATCATTTCAATCTCATTGTCCAGTATAGTCACTGTCTGGTACACCTTCTTGTTCTGCTTGTCCTTTGGCTCTCTACTGTGATCCACTAGTTGTTGCATCCTCTCTTCATGTTTTTTACTCTCATCTGCAATCATATTTCTACTATAAAGTATTCCAAGTTGTTCCTTAGAATCGGTTGCGTCGTTCATTCCTCTGGAGTAACTCATACTTGATTCTGTAACAAACGCACATCATTAGAAGACAATTCAATGCCTTGACCTTCTATCCTATTCTCTCTAATGCTAATCACCTCTATGCTTTCACTCATTAAGAAATCATCTTCATCAATCCTTGGATTGATCAACTAATCTTATAGCATCTCCAATCCTTCATCATACTTTCTGAGATCAAAAAGTTTCTCTCTGTCTTCATTAGCCAACTCTACAATAGCACGTTCTTCTAGGTACTGATCATCCTTTTTAGACAATATGGTCTCTTCCTTTTTCATGACAGTTTTCTTTTTCTGTTTTCCTTCACTTTATTCAACACCTACAAGCACACACAAAAAAACAATTTCAAAATCATGACTCTAAAGTCTTTGCTGATATTCTTCATGGCATCCTCCTTTTGTCTTCACCAACATTTATCTCTCTTATAGTCTGAGCTACAGGCTGCATAGAATATTCATCCTCACTGCCTTTATAGGATACCATCTCATCCTCTCTTACAAAAGAATTATGTTATGTTTCTATGCTTCTAGAAAGCATATCTTCTCCTTCTTCGACTTCCTTCATCAGAATGCAATTCTGATCTAGCCCTATGAAAATGTCTTTTTACATTTCTTTTTCTTCCTTCATGTTCACAACATCTTTAATTGATTGCTTTCCTCCATTAAGAAACTCATCAATGAGTTCCTTTTGTTGCAACATTTTAAACTTTTTCTCACTTGAGAGACCTTCTTCATCATATTTGGCTTCATCCACCTTTGAGACAGCTTCAAAAGACCGCCTATCATCTGCAACAAAACCTGTAACCATAATCAAATCATTAGTTTCAAAAACATAAGACCTTTTGGTCTCATTTGACCTCAATGTTGTCTACTCCATAAGTTGATCTGCACTTCTTAAAGAATCTATGAGGCTTTCAGTTAGTCTCTCTTTTCCTTCATCGTCATCTTCTCCAAGCAAAGGACCCTATTCTAGTTCACATTCAAAAAATTCCATTTGAGAATGAGTTTTCCTGAGTTCTTCCTTCAATCTGGAAAACATATTTTTCTTTAGCTTCACCCGTAATGAATGACATCTCCCTTTCTTATTCATTATCCAACCATAACTCTGGTCTTATTTATATAGAAGCATCTCTAAATGAATAAGCTGCCATCCTATGTCAACTAATTCTCTCTCATACTCCTCTTGACTCATTCTCTTGATACCTTTTTCCTTGGAATATTTTCTTCTACTTTGGATTTTCTCAAAACCTATGTAATGACCTTCAAAAGTCATTGTCTCCATTTCCTCTTCCTGTGTGAACTTCATCTTGTTCACTTGTCGACTGCTTGCAAGCCTTCTCTCAACAAGTCTTCATACCTTCCTTTATACCTCAACAAGCTCTCTCCTTGAGCTTTTCCTTTTGGTATCCTTTGTTCCTTCTCCTCTAGAACCTCTTAAGAAACCTCCTTTTCTCCTCTAGGGATTCTGTAGATCCCTTCCTCTGAGACCATTCAACTTGTCCCCACTCTTGTCCAACCTCTGTTGGATCCTTAGGTTTTACCACTGCTTCCTCTTTTCTCTAAGAGTTCACAAAATCTTCTCATCAAGAACACACATGTTCTCTATCATAGCTTTCAAGATGTCTGCTACCATCAACCTTTTCGTAGGCTTCAATTTGCAAAAAATATTAAAACATAGTTAATACAAACACATCAATCAATACCTTATAATATATGTACCAAGATCTGATCATTTTCCCTTTTGATCCATCTTCTTTGGATGAATATCTGCCCTAAATTCTTCTTTTAAGAGAACACCAGCTCCCACTATGCTCTGTTCAATTGCCTTTGAAGCAACATACCTTACCTTTTCTAAACATATCAATCCTCTATTTGTTGCAATCTTCTATTATAGAACTGCACCACCTTAACTTCTATCCTCAATTCCAAAATATTTATAAGTCATTCCAGGAATCAATTCTAAAAGTACATACCTAATTCCAAGAGCAAATTGTGCTCTGATACCAAATTATGCAGGTGTGATCAGTAAAAACCAATCCAACCCGCTTTCCCCAGGATTAGGATGATTCCACACTTAGCAAAATCACCAAACTTAGCAAAAACTAGCTAAGTCTTTCTTCCGCAGTTCACCTTCCATAACCGCCTTTCCGCATTTACCTTTCCACAATGAACTTTCTGCAATGACCTTTCTTCTGCAACTGCAAGCGTACTTTCCCAACTTCCTTCCACAATCGGCTTCCGCAATTGGTGCCCACAAATCTCCTTCTGCAATTGTTTGTGCCTTCCACAAATTCCTCGAAATTGGATTTCGCAATTTCCTCCCGCAAATTTCCTTTCGCAAACTCTTTGGACCGTCGATCAACAAGTGTTCCTTCTACAGTTTCTGTGGGCTGTCAGATCCACATAAAGGGTGGACTCCTTGCATCCGTTCTGACCGTTAACTCCCGAACACCTTCTCCTGTGGAATGTTATACAAGTCGGTGATCTCTTCGCGGCTCCCTTCGTTTGTCGATCTGTGGTCGACTACAGAGCACTCACTTTCGCACTTCGGAACTCTATCTCCAACACAGGTTCACTTTGCGAAATATTTTCCCTATCGTCGATCTCTTTTTTCCTTTAATATGTATATTCCAACCTCTATAGAACAAACCGAATGCAACCTTTGTAATTCTGCATTGATTGATCAATGAATTGATCAATCAATATCCTTGGCTCCTAACTCGATCTTCCCATCAAACATGCACATCATCTTTTGAACAAAAGTTCAATTCATTCACCTGATTCGTCTTCACAGGCTCATTGCAGTGTAACCCTGAACTTCACCTCTACAGATTCTTATATGCAGGGAATTGATCCTTCCAGTGATCGATGACTCAAGGTCTTTCACTGCAAATTACAACAATTACTCAAGCACTCATACACAAAGATCATTTAGCCTTCCTCTACAACATTCAATTCTTAAAACTCCAATTTCAGGCTACTGCACACACAAATCTATAAAGCATTTACAAGCTTACCAATCATTTACTTCACATAATCATACACACATAGAGAGGCATTCTTCTATCACCATCTAGACACAACTCATCCATGTAAGAACCCTAAAATTCATAAAATCCACTAAATAAAAAATAATATTAAATATGCATGCAGATCTCTGAACCAACACAAGAATCTGATAACATGTAAAATCTTATAAAATCCAGAAGAAAAAAAACAAGAACAACATGCATAGAAGATCTGACAAAGAAAGTGGATCTAATAAATAATAACAGAAAAATATTCTATGAAAATTAAGGATCCATACCTAGTTAGATGACCTAGTAGCTACCATTACCTTGACAGCTCCAATAGTTAAACTAAAGGTGGGGGGACGACTCTCCACCCAACCAATGTCGAGCCAATGGCTGAGGCCCCGAGCGCCCAAGAATTAACCCTATGACAATGCTATCTTGTTTTCCTCTCCTCCAGAGCTCCTCTTCTAAATGCCAAAATACAAAAAAGACCCCCCTCTTCACTTCTTATCCTTCTTTTATCTCCTCCTTCTCCCAATTTATTAATTTCTTATTTAATTTCTTTCTTTATGCAAAATTTGCTTTCCGTTACTTCTTTTTCATGTTTCTTTTTATTATCTTACATTATATTTATTATACTAAGTATTTCCTATATTTGTATATGAGGGTTGCTACATACTCCGCCCCTTCAAGAAACTTTGTCCCGAAGTTATAATATTCAAGCAATAAATACAATACTAGAATATATAGGTAGCTAGAACTATTGTGAAGTTAAAAGATTTATATGTGTGGCCACCACATAGAAGTCTCCAAACCACACTAATACAATCAAACGCCCTAAGTTACAACATGCTCTTAAGTAATTCCCTATGAGTCTAGTATGCAACCATATCAACAATCATGCATCATACATATAGAAGAATTAGATAATTAATTAATAATTAATAACTGTGTGTTTGTTTACTTCCTCTTTCCTTACTCCCCCTCTCCGTGACAATCATACCATCTGATCAACCTCCATAAACCTCCCCTCCAACTCCGGATGGTCCCGCTTGCCATGGCATGAGCCCTCTACTGTAACCTGTCCGCGGATCATATAGTAGGCATCAGACATTCCCTGGGAAGTTACTGTTGGATTGCTACCTCCCCAACTTCTAGTAACCTGGCCGTGGATCATATAGTAGGCATCTAGTTCTCGGTACCCCTATCTTGATACTCCTGGTATCTCGATCCTTATACTCCCGGTACCCCGATCCTGATATTAGGATCATTATACCCTAGGCATCTCGGAAGGCTATCCTAAACGTCCTCCATAGCACCCTCAAGGCACTAGCCCCAGGCATCAGAAGTCCTTCTACATAAACCTCCCTCTCGGTTAGTATGTCTCCAACCGTGGACTCTAGTCACATTAGAAGTTCTCCGGGAAGTATCTGTGGCATTCCCACCTTCCCAACTTCTAGTACAAAAGTCAAGCGTTGCTAGCATAGAGCTAATTGTTGGGCTTGTCCCCTAGACCATAATATATTTATAGTATCCATTCTCAATCGTGGTTATGGGCTCCCATGAAATCATAGAATATTTAGCCTCATCATGCTATTTGAGTGGATCACCTGGAACAACTGGCACTTTCCATAATGAATCATCATTAGTAACCATTTCTCAATATAATAATATCATGGATCAGCCTTGAATCATGCGCTAACAGGAATGTCTAGCCACCATTTCATATTGCATTGCATTACATCATAATCCATTTTCACGATAATTCATGACAAGTTTAACATCGAATGCATTTAGGTGCTTTTTGCTACCATTATAACATAACTGGTCATGATACTTTCATAATTTCACTAAGCATATCATAAACATGTCATCATAAGCTACCATTTTTCAACATTAGTACTATCAACATGGAGTAACAACCAACATAATCCATCATTGTCAAATATTCATTCTATGGGAGAAATAAGGGTTAGCATGAAACGATAACATGTCACACCAAATATTTAATATATTCTTTTATTCTTCACTAACACATAACATAGCTATAAAATACCAAAATTAAGCACAGCATGCTTTCATACCATTTATGTGCCAAATGTCATTTATCTATAGATGCAATGATAAGCTATAATATCATTTTATGTTATACACGTTGTCTATCTTATATAACACCATAACATTATGAAATAACATCAAGAAATATCACATGCACAACCCATGGCTATAAATCTCATGGCTAGAATTAACAATCATCAAATTTCACTTGAATAATGCATGACCATGAAGGCATCATTCTAAGAAAAACATGTAATAATACCATATCGTGCACCACATAATTTACTTTTTAAGATGCCACTATAATTTCCAATTGAGTATCAACAATCAACATATCATGTACCTCATGTCCTATACATCTAGATACTAAGTATCAACATGAAATATGCATCATGAAAAAAAATTGAGTAATGACATGAAAAGACATGAAAAACTGGGTATCACCATGAAATATGCATCATATGTCCTCTAACTTCAGAAACCATAAGATATTATAAATACTAACTCACTATCAACAGGAAATATGTATCAAATGTCTTCTAAGTCTAGACGAATTCATTTGATTTCTTGCCTAAAGATGCACCTATAGTATTCAATCTTTTTTTTTTCTATTTGTGTGGTTGATTGTTCATGGTTATGGTCGATTTCACCTCGACAAATATATGGTATCTCAGAACTACAATCATCCATACAAGTCAAACTATTTGGATGGTTTGCAAGTGGTGCATGACACATAGTTATGGATAGTTAGTATTTTTTTTTTGCTAGTTAGAGTACCATTCAAATTGAAAAGCATGGAACAAAATTTAGGCAAGACATGAAAGAATAATGGGTATGACATCACAAGAGTAGGATTACACCTTTCAGAATAAGGGGCCACTCTACTTCATATCGATCATTACCATCATGTCTATACTAAGACTATTCGATGTTTACTCCATTGTGATTACTTCATCATTATTATTATTATTCCACCATGACATATCCATACCATCCATATATGTATGCCCTTAATACCTATTTCTGCATGTTTTAGTAATGCTTGTTCATATTCTTTCATAAATAGTGAATTCCTTCTTTACTTGCACAAGGTTACACATGATTTAGTATCTTTGATTAATCAACACAATTACCTTTCCTAATTTATAACTTTATATTAGGTTCTTCAAAGTCAAGGCATGCACTCCATGACCTCATTAAGTTATCATGGTTCCAATCTTCAATGTTATTCCTAGTACCATAACTAGGATCCCATAAACTTATAACTTCTCAGACAACACAAGTATTAGAATAACATACACTAATAGTAACATGCTACATCCTTAATAAGATATATAAGGGATAATCATGATGTATACGTGTCATTCATGTTTCCATGATGCTTCCATCACATCACTTCGTAAAGTATCACCTATGAGAAATTTAATTTCAGAATCAACCTCATTTCATTACTTGTCATGTATCAGGATTTGAGAACCTATGCCATTTTTATTTACTTATCTTATCTTTTTTTTTTAGGACACCTATAAGTCATGTTCAATATATGGAACCTGGAAAATCTTACTTCGCTTAGAATCTAGTTTATCATGGCTTGTCCCTAGGAATGTCTCTTTCTCTTCTCGGCTTCCTTGCCCATTCTTGCGTGAAATTTTCCCATCATAACCCATTTTATTCATGAGTTTGGAACCAATTCCCTTAATATGCTTCTCAAAGCAACCAAGTTCAACATCTTGATTATCAAATTTATCTTCATAAATAGTAGTAGAATCACCACCTTCAATATGGATTTAACTTTTTAGAAAACCAAGATAATTTTGTTGAGTCTCATAACATGAGAGAGATACATATACATCCTTATCAATCAAATCACTTTTATTCCACATATTATTAAACTTTGGAATCAAGTCATTTGTGTCACAAATTACATGACACATCACTTTTTCTCGGTTCATTCTTCTTACACCATATTTTATTTGCTAATAAGTCTTGCTACAATAACTCTTATCATTTCTTATCATGAAGTCTTAAAAGATCATTTACCTATTTATCGAGTGATTCCAATTTGTCTTCTAGTTCACTTGTAGGGTGTTTAGTGTTATCAACAAATTCTTTAAAGAAAATTGCATACGCTTATTATACTTCTCAAGAATAGTCACTTATAACAATCAATATTATAACAAGAGGACCCCTTTTAACAAAAACCTCTTAGCATTTAATTACATCTTTCTAAGAACATACTAATGAGTTTATCTTGTACTTTTGTATATCGATAACTTCTTTCTCATGTATTTATTAGTCATACTCTATGAAGTGGACTTGTTAATTATACAAGACCACCACAAATTAATTATTACAAATTAATAAGAATACTTCATAGCCAACAAAATTAATAAGAATACTTCATATCCAACCACTCAAACCTTACCTTAATTATAGTATTAACTTAATATAAGTCCTAGTTGGTATTTCACTTTTATTCAGGATATTCTCACCCATAAATATGCTTTGTCCCTTTGCAATGGTCTTAGCTCTAATATGATTTTGGCAGCTTATAGCCCGCTCAAGAGTGATTGGGAAGACTTGTTTTTTAATTACTTCAATTTTTTTACCAAGCTAAACAAAGTGATTACATAAGCATTGAGCTATGAGTTTCGCTCAACTCCTTTTGTGGGTGTGCTAGTTATATGATTATGTAAGTATTGAGTTATGAGTTCCATTCAACTCCCATTTTTACTCTCTGTTGTGCTTACCATATTCTACTTGGCTAATTTCATTGTTGAACAATGGAGATTCAAATGGAACAACACATCTAAACAACTCTTCAGCGTCTAATCTAAAAGCCTCCGTCCTATTTCAAAATAAAAACATATATCTGCATTAAAGCTTATCGAGGCCCAATGCCTTAAATACATTCTTAAACCCAACACATTTTTAACATGACAAATGATATAAAAATATATGATTGTGTATAACTTCAAGTAGAGACCACTCGGGAGGAAAATTCAAGCAATTTCAGGCTTGCCGAATGACTCCTTCAAAAGTTTCAGGCAAAGTTGTAACATCCCGAAAATCGCTAAAATTTAAAATTTTTTAATATAGCCAAAATCATAAGAGAAATGCTATCTTCGGAATGAAAGTTATTTAACTAATAGATAATGACAGCTTCATAAAATTATCAAAACATAAAAAGACACTAGATTAGAAATGAAATGTAATAAAACAATGTTTATTTCTTTGTATGTAATGGTGCTAGTAATAATACTGACGATCTGTTTGCATATTTCTGAAGGGGTTCCTACAGGGTGCCATTGGGTTTACTTAGCTTGATAGCTAAAGCATTGGCCCTTCTCTTTCGCAGATTTGCAGGTAAGATAAATAAATAATTCCAGTACTTCAAGCGGTGTTTTACGTTTCAGCTAGTCATCTCTACTTTTAAGATAGGTGTGTGTGTGTACTGCCTGTGCATGAAGGCAACGATGGTATGAATTTTTTAGCTTTCTTTATCAAATTGTATAATTTTTATACTAACACTTGTAAGTGTAGCTAGAGATGTTTTACACTCTACTTTTGTTGTAATTGATGGTAGAATCACTGGAATTACAACTTATATTAACAGTCTGAAAATGCGACAAGGTTGAACAAGATGTACTTTCGTGAAAGGTCTTTAGATCTTGATAATAGCAATATAAGATCACATCTATGTTTAAGACATGCTTGAAACAAATAATGACCTTGATGAAATGTCAAAACCGATTATTCATGAAATCGAAATCTTGTAATGTTTATGTTTGAAGTGCAATTGTATAAAATGTCCGCATTATTACGATACTACGATACATAAATAAAAATTGGCCTTCAAAACCTATGTGACGTATCGTTAGTACCCTACCTTCTATATGTTCTTGTAATATTGTTCTATTATATCATTGTATGGGCTAGATGTTGAATTGTTTTGCAAATGCGACATATACAAATTCATTGACAAACCCTATGTATATAAATGATTTAATGGTTATGGTTATAATGCATGAGCCTTATGTGAAATAATATTATCATTGATATCAAAATGCATGCTTATTATAAGAATGAAAATTATAATTACAATGACTAAACCTATGCGAACTAAGGCTTGGTATTGGCATTCTATCACATGCTTGTTATATGAATATAACATATGGTTTGGATTTTCAATACACATATGTTATGCGATTTTAACTTAGCATTAACATTCTATTGTGTGCATACTATGTTTTGTGAGACTTAACATTCAAAATGTATGAAATATAGATATTATACAATGAAATAAGATTTGGAATTCATATATATATATATCGGGGTTATGTGACAATGATGTGATAACGAGTTAGTTTTGTTGGCAATAAATTCGACGCTGACATGAACTTAATTCCATTACAGGCATGGTTTGGCAAGTGATGTGTAGGATCCAACATTAAATGCAAACCCTGTATATTGATAGTGAATTGTCCCGTCGGCTCCTACCTCTAGCTAGCTCCACGTGATGTAGTTGTAGAAATGGTGGAAACATTGCCGAGCTGTAAGCTCCACCCTGGTGATATAGCACTCTATCGAGGCTTGCTATTTAATGGAGTTATTAATGGTAGGTGCTCATATCTATGTCTTGGTAATAGCGTTGCTTGGCTGGCCAAAACTCGCCCATTGATCTATCCTATCTCGATCGTGGAGATCTAAACCCTAAGGCAACTCGTTAAACTGTTGTTGTTTTCCCTTTGCATTCATTTTTTGAGTTTTTGGTCTTGGGGAGGAGGTCGACAGGCCTCTAAATGGTAGGGTTCGACCTTGGGTAGTTTCTTGATGGCTCTGCAACTCCCATCTCTGTAAAATAATGGTGAGAGTTGGTTGTATAAATTGCTATGGTTTGAATGGTGTAAGGCGTTGAATCCCTGTGGCTTTCATCATGTGACATGTTAGGTTTTTCAGTGAAATAGTCTCAGATCTTGAGAATTGTTCAATGTTGCATGCTACTCCTATTGCGTCGGTAAGAAGAACTGGAAGCATTAAGCATTCCATCTGTTTGTTCTTGTGAAGGTAAGTTCGGATTGTAATACTTGTGTTTTAAGAATACAGTTTGATTTATATTGTATTCAGTTTTGGAACTTCTTTATAACTTCGTGTTAGTTTGTGTGGCAGGTACTGCCTTCGTTGTGGAGTTTTATAGTGCTCTAGGGTTTGTTGGAAATGGATGGCTCACTTCACTTCAGTAAGCCCCAGTGGCATAACCCTCCATAGGTTCACCTGGCAGATTATGGCCATCATTGAAGTTGTAACAACTTTGTGTTTTCTTGGAAATCGTGGTCCAAACAGTGTTGTTTTTTTTTTACGCCTATATTATGAATGCCTCTTGGCTTACAGGGTCGATGTAAAGAGGTTTAGGTTACTGTACAATGTTTTGGATTTTGAGTTGAATTGGGCAATGTAACTTTTGTCATCGAGGGTTTCAAGCTCTGTCAAGGTTTCAATAAGAAAAATTATTTATAAATCTATATTTCCGTAGTTGTTTTCATTTCTCCTTTTGGGGCTTGACCTGTGACCATAATTGGTAATTCGGTGATTTAAAATTTGAAATGAACAGTTTTCTAGTAGGTCTCTGCATTTAACTTTGATGTAGAACAATGTGGGGTTGTAAACTAGGTTTCAATAACTCTGCTACTATCGTTTTCTTTTGTGAACTGTGAAACTTTGAAATGTATAACGATGGAATGGGTACTGTGTGATGTATCTGAATAATGAAAAGATTGTTACTTCCACTAAACAATGGGTAGATGTTTGTAACTATGGAAGACTTCGGTCTGTGTGTAATTCGTTGATTTGTAAACAATGCTTCGTTTTCATCCTATAAGAGGTTTGAGTATAAGGGTTTGTCTTTGTGTGGAAAAGTTTGGCTTGAGCTTGCTCCTCGATATGAAATCGGCAACCATACTTGTTGTTTATTACTACTGTTAAAGTTGTTCCATGAATGTTGTAAAATGTTTGATTAACAAGGGTATTGCCCTGGGTCAAATGACCAGGACGATGATTATGATTTGATTTTTATACTATAATGAAGAAGTGAAATGCAAAATCTGTGTTATGAGGGTGTGTAAAAGAACTGTTAGGGTTTAGGGTTTCTAAACTGTATGTTGGAAACTTTTGCAGAACTTAAAATAAACTTTATTTTGCTTATCTATCCTGTATGTTTAGCAAATGATTAACTAGTGGAAATAACAATGAACTACACTAAACTTTTGATAAGAAAATATGGAAATAGAAACCCTGAATTTAATCTTTGAAATTTCATATTAGTTTTGTACAATGATGTTATGTAATTTCTGATAATTTATGTATCAGGAATGACTTCAATAATGAGTATAAATCATAGTAACATTTTAAGACAGTAATTTTACTATTTGATGAAATAAAAATAGTTCTGTAAAGAATACAGTAATTAATACTAATTACTAACAGTAGGAAAATTAACAAAAATATACAAAATTGTTCTTTCATCATATTGACAATTTGCCTATCATATATATATACCTTAATTCATTCTCTGTACTAGAGTACGATGTCGATCCATTAGCATGGGGAAAAATGCAGAGAATATTTTATTCAATCTTTCATAACTATATTCAGTACTATTCATAATCTTATTTGACTTCAAAAATAAAATAATTGAGTCTGTTCAATGATATCCTTGAAAACATAAAATGTAATTATAACAGATAGAAAATTGTTAACAGCATAAAATTTAGGAAAGATAAGTAGAACCTGTAAGTGAAGATAGGGCTGACAAACACCCAACGAGGCCTATTCCTCCAAACCTATTCCAGAAGAAGCATGTCAGTTGTTGGCTTCTTGTGAACCTCCGAGCCTGATTACTGAGCCACTAAGTAGATGGAATCTGTGTAGAAGCAAGGCACTCAAAAATTCCTTCAGAACTCAACATCAACCTCATGTAATAACATGCCTTCAGCACTCATCATCATCCTCCTGAACTCAATAAGAGTTTGGTAGAATCACAACATGATCAACAACATAGCATATCCCCTCATCAAATCTCTTGGGTGCAAACACAACAAAACCCCGATGTAAATTTCCTCTTCAGGAAAAGTGATGAACCTCAGTTCATAATTTGATGGCTATTATATAGACTGCCTAGGTCTTTAGTGGCCAGTTTGGAATAAATGAGCCTCAAGCTTCAGTCCCATATTTCAGGGCACTATGACCACATTTAAAGGGAGTTGTCCCATACCAACAGCTAGTTAGTTGCATCGTGATGCTACCACTTGTCCATTGCCTTCTACCCTAGATTCCATTCCACCTACTGGATCAGTAACCACTCTTTCAACAGTCCTCTTAGGTGTTTGTCTCCTATTTTATTTATTAAATAATAAAATATTGTGCAAATTACAGTCATCCTTGGACACCTTCCCAACATAAAACTTTACAATAAAAGCTATCATAATGTTTTCTAACACAAAAATGTTTCCAGCAAAAAGGGTATGTTACAAACACCGCCACTTAACCTCAACACCGTCATCGATGTTGCTTATTCATTATCAAGTTCTTCATGGAACAGAACTGGTTATGCTCCCCGCATATTACTTTCTGGTTCCCAAGTGGCTTCATCAGGGCTAAGATGCTTTCATTGCACCTTTACCTGCCCTATGGTGTGATTCTGAAGCATAATTTCCCTCCCGTTGAGAATACAATCCGGTTCCACCTGAAAATCTCTTTCGGGTTCCACCTGTATGTCATTCTAATTCAAAACATGAATAACATCGTGCACATACTTCTTTAAAATAGAAACGTGAAAAACATTATGGATTTTGAAATTATATGGCAATGCCAATTGATATGCAACAGCTCCTATCCTTGATAGGATTTCGAATGGTCCACAATACCTTGGTGCTATTTTAGCACAACTCCCAAGCTTCATAGAACTTTTCTTGGCTTTTACCTTTATAAAAAGATGATCTCCTACCTGAAATTCTCTTTCAGTGCGCTTCAAATCAGCATAGCTTTTCTGTCGATCCTGGGCAACCTTTAAGTTACCTTGAACCTGTTTCACGGTTAGCTCCATTTCTTTCAATAAATCGGGTCCTAACATTAATCTGTCTACAGGATTATCCCAAGAAATCGGAGTACAACATTTTCTTCCATACAAAATCTCAAATGGGCTTAACTTAGCAGATGCTTGATAATTATTATTGTAGGAAAATTTTGCTAAATGTAAGAAATCTTCCCACTTAGATGGCTGATCTTTAACATACAATCTTAACATGTTTTCTAAAATCTGATTTACCCTTTCTGTTTGACCATCATTTTGTGGGTGGAAAGAAGTGTGGAAATTTAATTTAGTATTTA
The DNA here is from genome assembly GCA_027924585.1 of Larix kaempferi. NCBI lineage: Eukaryota > Viridiplantae > Streptophyta > Pinopsida > Pinales > Pinaceae > Larix > Larix kaempferi. The sequence goes on along the minus strand of BSBM01000435.1, from coordinate 25,140,384 downwards.
ACCCCTTAAATAGTGTTGTCCAAAAAATTTCGATGAACTTAGAGTCCTAATCTGAAATAATTACCTTTCGAATTCCGTGTAAACAAAAAATTTGCTTCATGAAAATATATGCAATGTTAAAAGCCTTGAAAGTAGTTTTAATAGGTATAAAATGAGCAGGTTTACTAAGTTTATCAACAACAACCATGATTGAGTCATTCTGCTTCTGATTTCTAGGCAAACCTGTAATAAAATCAATGTTGATAATTTCCCATTTCCATTCTCGAATTGGTAAAGGCTGCAATAGTCCAGCTAGATGTTGGTGTTCAGCTTTGATAGTCTTACATTCAAAACATCTAGCTATATATTCAGCAACTTCATTCTTCATGTTGGTCGAAAAATAATATTTTCTTAACATAGTTATCATTTTCTGATAACCAGGATGTCCTCAATAAGAACTCTTATGAACTTCATCTAAAATCAGCAACTTAACCTTCGAAATATTAGGTACATAAATTCTGTTTTTATATGTTAAGCCGCCTTTTTCATTAACACAGTAATTTGTTATTAAATTTTCAGATGAATTTTCAGCCACTTTATCATGTAACTTTTGGTAAGTTTCATCTTGCTTAATTCCTTCTTCGATCTGATTTTCCAGATCAGTCTTAAAAGTACTCATTACTGCCACAAAACTCAATCTAGCATTTCTGTACAAGGCATCAACAACCTTATTCTCCTTTCCATTAATGTGATGAATCTCAAAATCATACTCGCTAAGAAAAACTAACCACCTAGCTTGCCTTGCGTTAAGATTTGTTTGATCCAATAAATACTTTAAGCCTTTATTATCAGTCATTAAAATGAATTTTCTTCCAATCAAGTGATGGCACTACATTTTTAATGCATGTATCACTGCTTCCAACTCAAGACCATAAGTTGCATAATTCTTTTTATGTATTTTTAACTTCATTGACTCAAAAGCAATGGCATGACCTTCCTGACTTAAGACCCCTCCAAGTCCATCGTTGCATGCATCCATGCATACGATGAAATCCTTATTGGGATCTACAATTTTTAAGATGGGTGCAGTAGCTAATAATTCTTTAAACTTATTAAAACTTTCTTGACATTTTTGATCCCATACAAATTTCTTCCCTTTCTTCTGAAAAGAAGTGATGGGGTTAACAATTCTAGAGAACCCTTCAATAAAATTTCTATAATAACCTGTTATTCCCATGAATGACTGTACATCAGTTACGTCTTTGGGGATAGGCCATTCATTAATTTTATTTTATTTTATCAGGATCAACATAAATACCTTCTTTAGAAATTATATGACCCAAATACTGAATTTTATCTGTATAAAAATCACATTTACTGAACTTAGTGTAAAGTTGATGTTCTCTAAGTACTTGCAAAATGATTTTGAAATGTTTGTCATTCTCTTCTTTAGTTTTTTAGTAAATTAGAATATCATGAATAAATACCACTACGAACTTATCCAAATATTTATGTAGAATGTTGTTTATCAAACACATGAAAACTGTTGGTGCATTAGTCAGCCCAAAAAGCATAACTACGAACTCGTAGTGTCCATAACGTGTTTTGAATGCAGTTTTGAATATGTCCTCGTCTTTTCTTCTGACCTGATGATATCCTGACCTTAAATCAATTTTAGTAAATATCTCTGCTCTGCGTACTTGATCAAATAGATCATCTATGCAGGGTAATGGATATCGATTCTTCATAGTTATTTTGTTAAGTTGACGATAATCTATACACAGTCGCATAGTACCGTCCTTTTTCTTAACAAAAATAACCGGTGCTCCCCAAGGGGACACAATAGGCCTTATGTAGTTTTTATCTATTAATTCTTTCAGCTGATATTTTAACTCATTTAACTCCAGAATATTCATCCTATAGCGAGCCTTTGAGTTTGGTACCGCACCGGGTGCTAACTCAATGGTGAAATCAAGTTCCATTTTCGGAGGTAATCCTGGAATTTCTTCCAGGAATACGTTAGAAAAGTCCCTAAGGACGGGAATATCCTATAGTTTTAACTTGTCTTCTTTAGATGTACGCTCATCATTATTAACATTAACAACAAAATTTTACAGCCTTTTCTGGTAGCTCTCTTTACTTGTAAAGCAGAAATCTATTTTACTGAAATATTTCGATGAATTCCTTTTACTGTTTCTGTATTTCCTTCATTATTTACATATGTAAAAGATTTGTCATAACAATTCAGTAAAAATCTATGATGTTCAAGCCAATCCATACCTATCAACAAGTCATATGACTCTAAAGGTAAAACAATCAAATTAATTTGCGTTTTCAACTGACTTAAAAATACTTCACAATCCTTGACATAATCTGTAACTTTTCTTTTAGTTCCTATTGCAAGCTGAACTAACAATGCATTATCAAATTTCTCTATTTTTAACTTGCAACGTTTTACTAAAGTAGGTGAAATATAACTCAGATTTGCACCTGGATCTATTAGAATAGAAATAGACTCGTTTTGTATCATACCTTCAATTTCGACCATGGTTGTTTGATGGTCCGCTTAACAGTTCTCCAGTTCTGCATTTATCCTGGGCATTTCTCTTGCGATATCTCCAACTGTAGGTTCGGATTGCATAGTGTGAATATTTTTGGTTGTCTTCTTGTTGTGTGGGCAATCTGCTCTCTTATGTGGTCCACCACAGTCATAGCACTTCATGGGTCCTTTGTGTTCAACATACCTATTGTTGTTATTATTGTTATTGCTGTGATTATTATTGTTAGGTACGTTTCTTGTAGCAGTAAAGTTCTGAGGTGCATTATTCCGGTAATTATTACGAAAATTTCTATTATTAAAACTTTTCTTAAAATGTAATGTCCCTTGTTAGGAATTTTATCAAAATGGCAATTTTTCACTTTTTTCCCTAGTTAGACCTTTGACTAGTTTTGATCTCTAGGTCCCAAATTTGCCCCAAATGATCCCAAATATTCTGAGAAGGTATATGAATGATATTAGAACATAAATATGTGTTTCATGGATGCCTTTAGACTTTTAAAATACTTCTGCAAATCCTCTTTCAATTCTGGTCAATGTAGGTAACTTTACTAGTGATTTCCCTTTTACTAGTATTGGTCTCTAGGTCTCGAATTGACTCTAAATCCCTTCAAATATTCAAGGAAGGTGTATGAATGATATTAGTACCTGAATATGATGTTTAGGGATTAAATATGGTCACCAAAATACCTCTTCAAACTCTCTTAATATTTTGGACCAAGTATGCAATTTTACTAGTAATTTGGGGTTCAAATCCCCCTGAGGTAAGTACTGAAAATGGCTTCCCAAATGCCTCCAAACCCACTCAAATTTATGAACAGAGGTATGTAATGTGTTAATTATTTTATTAAAGTCTCATATGCACCATTAATGGATTATTACAACTGTTCTCACCCTCTCCCATTCAACTGCAAAAATCCCCAATTCGACCCTTGGGGAAATGGCACTATTTCACCTCCCAATACAACTAAACTGAGTAAAAATGCTTCAAATGCTCAAGTACAGTACATGAAAATTGTAGAAGACATCCATGGCTGTATATTGATCAATAATATATCAGAGAATCATCCATTCATTCAAAATCATCATCAATACATTGGCTCACAACAAGGTAGTGGGGAACTGGTATTGTTCTTCCATTAAAAATGAGATTTATACATTTCTACTTGGAATTTTGACCTGAAACTTTTTGGAGATTAAGAACAGAGTATTTAATTCATATTACAAAATAAATGGGGCATTAAAAGCTTCCCCAAAGAGTACAATAGCTCACCAAAAACGCCCTCCCTCAAGGATCAAGAATATGCCATCAAAACTGGAAATGGTTGAAGGAGTGAGCTGCAATAGAAGAAACCATGAGCTTCCCCGTAGCTTACACATACAAATAAAGACTCCCTTAAAGCTCCAAATGAAATGTCTGAATGGCCTTTCCAATTACCAACTTGGATGGGAATCTTTCACCCTCGAAATTGGCTAAGGCAAGAAACTAGTCATCCACTAGCTCTCCCTCTTCACAAATGCAATTGCAAATTCTACAAATGATCAAAAGCTGGTTTCATTCTTTGTTATTAAAATTTATAAACTTCTAATGTCCTCCATTGGTCGAATTCCTTCCAAGAGACTCATGCCAACTCAAGTTGGGAAGAGATTCCAAAAAACGTCACTTGTACAACAATTCCTAGTCTCCCACTTCCACCAAATCACATGTGGAAGCATCTTAGATGCCCTAACACCCTTGAGTGCCCTCTTGGAGTCTATTTTAAGCCCTTACATGTCATATATGTCATATGTAAGCCTTCAGGTCTGATTTTTGTCATAGGTGTCATAGCATTTTCATCATTGTTGTCATAAAGCTAGGGAATCTAGCCCAAGTGTCTCACTAGCTCCAAATTGCATCTTCCTCTTCCATGGGAGTTACTCTTCCTCTATATTTTGACCTTGGATGAGTCATGCAATGAATAATATCTTTTGGAATCCCCGAAGTATGTTACCATTCACCTTGAATTCGAATTGGTGAGAGAATGATGCCAAGTGTAGTGGGGAAATCTAGCCATATGTGGGTCCCACTTCCTCCATGTGTCTTCATGATGAAATGCCACTTTGATTTTCACTTGTATATATTTATTTATCTACTTTATTAAATATTTATTCCATTCTAATGTTCAAACATCATTTATTATCCCCATTATTCCAAATCCCAAAGCTTCCACCCCAAACCTAGGAAACTAGTAATTTTCCTCCTTGGCAATTATTAGACCTTTAGCATCAATTTGAAAAACTCTAATGAATAGGGCCAATGTGATTAGGCCATTGTGACCAAATACCAAATTTGGGACATGACAAATCCTCCCTTCCCAATATTGCTTGTCCTCAAGCAATTTCAAACATGGGTGTTGAAGAACCTGCTTTCTGTATAATTCTTTGAAGTTGCCATTAAATTGCCCAACCTCGAGTCTTTGAGTTTCCATGAAGATTTTTTAGAGAGGAACCACCATGCTTGCTGCTGCACTACTCTGATAAAAATCACTTTATTAAGTGGGGAAATCCATCTCCCATACTGCTTGTTGCCCCAAAAAATTTGAAACCAATGAGATAAAAATTATTCCAGGGTCCCATTGCTTGTATTGCACCCCAATAATTAAAAGTGCTCTTCAACCCACACCATTAGTTAAGAGGATTCCTGGATCCCATTTTCTTGTATGCATCCTTCCAAACATCATGAGTACCAAATATATATCATCAAAGTACATAACAACATAATGAAAATGTACATCAAGGATATGCTTCATCAAAGAGTCATGAAAGTGCTTATACCTCCAAGCAAGTAGACCACCATTTTCCAAGTGCATACAAGCTTCAAGTGACCAATCAAATATGCTCCAATGACATAGGTGAGGATCTCATTTCCTATAATTCTCCTCCAAAAGGATGCGATATGCATCAAAATATTCAACCATGTATTCTTTCATCCAAGAAGTGAATGAACAATCTCCAATAAAATCTGAACCAAATAATGAGCAGAAAAAACAAGGAGACTTCAAATGACTCAAAGAAGTCTCACCCATACATCCATGAATGTGGGAGTCATAAAGATATAACAAAGTATGTGTCTTGCAACAAAAATGTTCTCCAATCATAAATCTATTCACCCAAGTGTTGGATGAAGTTTCTCCAACATCAAATGAATCAAGTGTTGGGCAAGAAAAACCATGAGTCTTTAAGTGGCTCAAATGCATATCATTGGTGTATTCATGTAGATGTGCATCATCATAAAGTAACAAAGAATGCTGCTGTAAATGTGAATAAGAATGTGCTCCAACCATGTCATCATAAAAGTTAAACCGAGGAGTTCCATACTCCTCATGTGGCACCATCAAAAAGAACCCTTTCACCCATACTTCATTGAGACTAATGCTGCAAAACATGGAATTGTAGGATGTAGGATAATGAACTAACTTACCCAAATGATAAAAAAGTGCAGAAGTTTCATCATGGGAAGGATCTATATGAGTAGTATCATGTAGCTCCTTCAAAAGTGTGAAACCTTTGTCATAGATTGGTTCCAATGTAGAGGAATCATGCTCTTCTTTAAAAATTGCATAACCTTCATCAACAGACAATTCAAGTTCCTCTTCCACCACATCAAGTGTTTGGATATCTTCAAGTTCATCTTCAAACACATTAAGCACATTCAAATTTCCACATTTCTCATGATCCACCATGTCATGAGAATCCTCCAAACAATCTGCCATTTGACAATCTGAAACATAGGAGGGAAAACAAGTATCTTGCAACTTTTCAAGAAGTTGCTCATTTTGAATTGTGAGCTTATGAATATCCTCATTATTCTTCAAGTATGCATCATGTAACAATTCATTAAGCTCAAACAAATGGTTTCTATCAAAAAGCAAAGACATGAAATTACCTTTGATGTGGCACATTGCTCTTTGAATCTTCTCCATGTCTTCAATGAAGGATGTTTCCTCCAATGAAGTAGCTCTCCAACAAGAATTTGACACCAATGCTTGAGTGTCATGGAGAATGCTGAGGGACTCTTGGATCTTCTTTTCATTCATCTTTAAGGACCCTTCAAGAAAATGAGGCTCTTGCAAATGAACCTCCTCATCTTCTTCATTTTTGCTTGGACCAACTTCATGAAGCTCAAGTGGTGATGGGGAAGTTGATCTTGGTTCTTCTTCAACTGCTACAAGGTCTTCATTATCATGCTTAATGGAACTTGGGCTTGCAGCAACACTTTCAAAAGTGATCTCTATGTCACCAACATAGAGGTGTGAGCACCCATCAGTAGGTACTCCTTCATAGTTTAAGCATCCATCAATAGATGCTCTTTGGTTCATGTCTAAGCTAGAAGGTGTCTCGAAATTATCTTCCATATTTTCAATAGAATCTTCTTCATGATCTTGTGATGTCTCTTCATTTTTCTCCTTCAAGCAAGCTGATGCATTTTTCCCCTTGTGTTCCTTAGGATCAACATATTTGGAATCTCTTCTTGAATAAATCTCAAAAGCTCTCCTCAAGGAGGACATCATTTCATGCACACATATATGATACTCGCTCCAAGGGTTTTTACAAGAAGGTCATAAACCTTTCCTCACTAAGTCCACATCTTCATTTTTGGGCCTATTTTCAAAAACATGTTCAGTATAGTACTCAAAAGACATGGCATTTTGTGTATTTTTGCTAAAAGAGAGATATTCTTGATATTTTTGATATTGTTGGGGCAAGGTTTTATATTTTGCTCTCCATCTTTGGAACTCACTCATAGAATTATCCTTGGTTGGTGTGACACACTCATATTCATCAGATTTAAAGTCATAAGAATAATCTTCATTTCTCTTGAAATTGTAAGAAGTGTTGCATGATGGCACCTCTTCCTCGTACCATTCACATTCTGCTTCATATTGCTCATACGCATATGCATATTCCTCATAAGAATTGTACTCATAGGATTCATCATAATAGTAAGACATGGCTGTCAATTATTCTTGAATGTATGTACCTAATCCATAGGTGAAAGGACCATGCTCTAATACCACTGTAATGTCCCTTGTTAGGAATTTTATCAAAATGGCAATTTTTCACTTTTTTTCCTAGTTAGACCTTTGACTAGTTTTGATCTCTAGGTCCCAAATTTGCCCCAAATGATCCCAAATATTCTAAGAAGGTATATGAATGATATTAGAACATAAATATGTGTTTCAGGGATGCCTTTGGACCTTTAAAATACTTCTGCAAATCCTCTTTCAATTCTGGTCAATGTAGGTAACTTTACTAGTGATTTCCCTTTGACTAGTATTGGTCTCTAGGTCTCAAATTGACTCCAAATCCCTTCAAATATTCAAGGAAGGTGTATGAATGATATTAGTACTTGAATATGATGTTTAGGGATGACATATGGTCACCAAAATACCTCTGCAAACTCTCTTAAGATTCTGGACCAAGTATGCAATTTTACTAGTAATTTGGGGTTCAAATCCCCTTGAGGTAACTACTGAAAATGGCTTCCCAAATGCCTCCAAACCCACTCAAATTTATGAACAAAGGTATGTAATGTGTTAAGTATTTTATTAAAGTCTCATATGCACCATTAATGGATTATTACAACTGTTCTCACCCTCTCCCATTCAACTCCAAAAATCCCCAATTCGACCCTTGGGGAAATGACACTATTTCACCTCCCAATACAACTAAACTGAGTAAAAATGCTTCAAATGCTCAAGTACAGTACATGAAACTTGTATAATACATCCATGGTATTATATTGATCACAAATATATCAGAGAATCATCCATTCATTCGAAATCATCATCAATACATTGGCTCACAACACGGTAGTGGGGAAATGGCATTGTTCTTCCATTAAAAATGAGATTTATACATTTCTACTTGGAATTTCGACTTGAAACTTTTTGGAGATGAAGAAAAGAGTATTTAATTCATATTACAAAAGAAATGGGGCATTAAAATCTTCCCTAAAGAGTACAATAGCTCACCAAAAATTCCCTCCCTCAAGGATCAAGAATATGCCATCAAAACTGGAAATGGTTGAAGGAGTGAGCTGCAATAGAAGAAACCATGAGCTGCCCTGTAGCTTACACCTGCAAATAAAGACTCCACTAAAGCTCCAAATGAAAGGTCTGAATGGCCTTTCCAATTACCAACTTGGATGGGAATCTTTCACCCTCGAAATTGGCTAAGGCAAGAAACTAGTCATCCTCTAGCTCTCCCTCTTCACAAATGCAATTGCAAATTCTACAAATGATAAAAAGCTGGTTTCATTCTTTTTTATTGAAATTTATAAAATTCTAATGTCCTCCATGGGTCGAATTCCTTCCAAGAGACTCATGCCAACTCAAGTTGGGAAGAGATTCCAAAAAACGTCACTTGTACAACAATTCCTAGTCTCCCACTTCCACCAAATCACATGTGGAAGCATATTAGCTGCCCTAACACCCTTGAGTGCCCTCTTGGAGTCTATTTTTAGCCCTGACATGTCATATATGTCATATGTTATCCTTCAGGTCTGATTTTTGTCATAGGTGTCATAGCATTTTCATCATTGTTGTCATAGAGCTAGGGAATCTAGCCCAAGTGTCTCACTAGCTCCAAATTGCCTCTTCCTCTTCCATGGGAGTTACTCTTCCTCTATATTTTGACCTTGGATGAGTCATGCAATGAATAATACCTTTTGGAATCCCCCAAGTATGTTACCATTCACCTTGAATTCGAATTGGTGAGAGAATGATGCCAAGTGTAGTGGGAAAATCTAGCCATATGTGGTTCCCACTTCCTCCATGTGTCTTCATGATGGAATGCCACTTTGATTTTCACTTGTATATATTTATTTAGCTCCTTTATTAAATATTTATTCCATTCTAATGTTCAAACATCATTTATTATCCCCATTATTCCAAATCCCAAAGCTTCCACCCCAAACCTAGGAAACTAGTAATTTTCCTCCTTGGCAATTATTTGACCTTTAGCATCAATTTGACAAACTCTAATGAATAGGGCCAATGTGATGAGGCCATTGTGACCCAATACCAAATTTGGGACATGACATAAAACCTCCAGAATTATGATTAAAATTATTCTTTTTATAGTCAAATTGATTTGTCTTACTGCTCTTTCAGCCAGTTGTTCCTTCTCTCTTTCTGTTTTGATCAAAACAAAAATTCACCTTTCTCATGGCCTTTTTCAAAGTGGAAGGATTATCATACTCGATACGGTCCTTTATATTAAAAGGTAGACAACTGAGAAACCTTTGCACTTTAGGCTTTTCCTCGACCATATAGGCCACATACCTCAGCAAGCTAAGGAACTTGCTGCACAGTTCTTTCATGTTCATTGTACCCAACTTTAAATCGTAAAACTCTTTTGACTTATCTTCAAAATATTGTTCCGAAAAAAACTTCTTTTTAAACAAACTTTTAAACATAGTCCAAGTTACTTTTTTTCTTTTATACTCTTGATTCTTTTAAGATCCTTCCACCAAATATCTGCCTTCCCGGTCAGATTGTAAATAGCCATCCCAGGTTTTAGTTGAGAAGAGTAGTCGTAAATATTAAAGTACTTCTTCATTCTAGACAACCAAGCCTCTGCTGTCTCACCCTTCTCACTTTCGCCATTAAAGGTGGGTGGCTTAATCTTTTTAAATTCCCCAATAATCTGTTCATGATATTTATGTTTTCTCTTTTTAGAGCAACATTCAGTGTTACTGCTATCATAATTAAAGTCATTATTACTTGAATCAGATTTAGAGGATGAGTAATTGTTCCTTTTATCATTTCTTGTTTTCTTATGCTTATGTTGGTGGGACATTGTTTCAGAATTAGCCTTCATTTCTGATTTTATGCCTCTTTCATCATTATGACAATTTCCTTTTAAATTTTGTTGTAACTCTTCCTATGCCTTAAGGATCCATTCATTTTCTTCTTTAATAGCTTCTAACTCCGATTTTAAATCTTGTACAGTGCGTAAAATTTCAGAAGACTGGTTCTTTAATTCAACATAAATTCCTTCAGAATTGTTATTATTAATGCATTCATTACGAGGAGATCTGTCCTCTGCTGATTCTTCTGGTGTTTCCATACATGTAATTTAAAGGTCAATCTGTTCTGTGCAAAAATAAAATTGAATTACAGAATTTAGTAACATAAACTTTCTGATTTGTTTTCTATTTGTGCGCGTGAGCCTAAACCAGGCCTACAGTTTGAACTTGCGCTCTGATACCACATGTAACATCCCGAAAATCGCTAAAATTTAAATTTTTTTAATATAGCCAAAATCATAAGAAAAATGCTATATACGGAATGAAAGTTATTTAACTAATAGATAATGACAGCTTCATAAAATTATCAAAACATAAAAAGACAATAGATTATAAATGAATTGTAATAAAACAATGTTTATTTTTTCGTATGTAATGGTGCTAGTAATAATACTGACGATCTGTTTGCATATTTTTGAAGGGGTTCCTACAGGGTCGTAATAATACTGACAATCTGTTTGCATATTTCTGAAGGGGTTCCTACAGGGTTCCCTTGGGTTTACTTAGATTCATAGCTAAAGAATTGGCCCTTCTCTTTTGCAGATTTGCAGGTAAGATAAATAAACAATTCCAGTACTTCAAGTGGTATTTTACGTTTCAGCTAGCCGTCTCTACTTTTAAGATAGGTGTGTGTGTACTGCATGTGCATGAACATAGCGATGGTATAAAGTTCTTAGCTTTCTTTATCAACTTGTATCATTTTTATACTAACACTTCTAAGTGTAGCTAGAGATGTTTTACACTATACTTTTGTTGTAACTGCTGGTAGAATCATTGGAATTACAACTTATATTAATAGTCTTAAAATGCAACAAGGTTGAACAAGATGTACTTTGGTGAAAGGTCTTTAGATCTTGATAACAACAATATAAGATGACATCTATGTTTACAACATGGTTGAAACAAAGAATGACCTTGATGAAATGTCACAACCAATTATTCATGAAATCGAAATCGTCCAATGTTTAAGTTTGAAGTGCAATTGTATAAAATGTCCGCATTATTACGATACTATGTTACATAAATAAAAATTGGCCTTCAAAACCTATGTGACGTATCGCTAGTACCCTACCTTCTATATGTTCTTGTAATATTGTTCTATTATATCATTGTATGGGCTAGATGTTGAATTGTTTTGCAAATGCGTCATATACAAATTCATTGACAAACCCTATGTATCTAAATGATTTAATGGTTAGGGTTATAATGCATGAGCCTTATGTGAAATAATATTATCATTGATATCAAAATGCATGCTTATTATAAGAATGAAAATTATAATTACAATGACTAAACCTATGCGAACTAAGGGTTGGTATTGGCATTCTATCACGTGCTTGTTATATCAATATAACATATGGTTTGGATTTTCAATACACATATGTTATGCGATTTTAACTTAGCATTAACATTCTATTGTGTGCATACTATGTTTTGTGAGACTTAACATTCGAAATGTATGAAATATAGATATTATACAATGCAATAAGATTTGGAATTCATATATATATATCGGGGTTATATGACAGTGATGTGATAACGAGTTAGTGTTGTTGGCAATAAATTCGACACCGACATGAACTTAATGTCGTTACAACCATGGTCTGGCAAGTGATGCGTAGGATCCAACATTAAATGCAAACCCTGTATATTGATAGTGGATTGTCCCGTCGGCTCCTACCTATAGCTGGATCTACGTGATGTAGTTGTAGAAATGGTGGAAACATTGTCGAGTTATAAGCTCCACCCTGGTGATATAGCACTCCGTCAAGGCTTTCTATTTAATGGATTTATTAATGGTAGGTGCTCGTATCTCTGTCTTGGTAATAGTGTGGCTTGGTTGGCCAAATCTCACTCGTTGATCTATCCTATCTCGATCGTGGAGATCTAAACCCTAAGGCAACTCATTAAACCATTGTTGTTTTCCCTTTGCATTCATTTTTGGAGTTTTTGGTCTTGGGGAGGAGACCAACAGGCCGCTAAATGGTAGGGTTCGACCTTGGGAAGTTTCTTGATGGCTCTGCAACTCCCATCTCTGTAAAATAATGGTGAGATCTGGTTGTATAAGTTGCTATGGTTCGAATGGTGTAATGTGTTCAATCCCTGTGGCTTTCATCGTGTGATAGGTTAGGTTTTTCAGTGAATTAGTCTCAAAGCTTGAGAATTGTTCAACATTGCATACTACTCCTATTGTGTCGGTTGGAAGAACTGGAAGCATGAAGCATTCCATCCGTCTGTTCTTGTGAAGGTAAGTTTGGATTGTAATGCTTTTGTTTTAAGAATATAGTTTGATTTATATTGTATTCATTTTTTGAACTTGTTTATAACTTTGTGTTAGTTTGTGTGGCAGGTACTACCTTCGTTGTGGAGTTTTATAGTGCTCTGGGGTTTGTTGGAAATGGATGGCTCGCTTCACTTCGGTAAGCCCTGGTGGCATAACCCTCTGTAGGTTCTCCTAGCAGATTATGGCCATCGTTGAAGTTGTAACAACTTTGTGATTGCTTGGAAATCGTGGTCCAAACATTGTTGTTTGTTTTTACGCCTGTATTATGAATGCCTCTCAGCTTATAGGGTCGATGTAAAGAGGTTTACGTTACTGTACAGTGTTTTGGATTTTGAGTTTAATTGGGCAATGTAACTTTTGTCATCGATGGTTTCAAGCTCTGTCGAGGTTTCAATAAGAAAAATTATTTATAAGTCTATTTTGCAATAGTTGTTTTCGTTTCTCCTTTTGGGGATTGACCCATGAACATAACTTGTAATTTGGTGATTTAAAAGTTGAAACGAACAGTTTTCTAGTAGGTCTCTGCGTTTAACTTTGATGTAGAACAATGTGGGGTTGTAAACTAGGTTTCAATACCTCTGCTACCATCGTTTTCTTTTGTGAACTGTTAAACTTTGAAATGTATAACGATGGAATGGGTACTGCGTGATGTATGTGAATAGTGAAAAGACTGCTACTTCCACTAAACAATGGGTAGATGTTTGGAACTATGGAAGACTTCGGTCTGTGTGTAATTTGTTGTTTTTTAAACAATGTTGCGTTTTCATCCTATAAGAGGTTTGAGTATAAGGGTTTGTCTTTGTGTGGAAAAGTATGGCTTGAGCCTGCTCCTCGATATGAAATTGGCAACCATACTTGTCATCTGTTACTACTGTTAAAGTTGTTCCATGAATGTTGTAAAATGTTTGATTAACAAGGGTATTACCCTGGGTCAAATGACCAGGACAATGATTATGATTTGATTTTTATACTATAATGAAGTGAAATGCAAAATCGATGTTACGAGGGTTTGTAAAAGAACTGTTAGGGTTTAGGGTTTCTAAACTGTATGTTGGAAAATTTTGCAGAACTTAAAATAAACTTTATTTTTCTTTTCTATCCTGTATGTTTAGAAAACGATTAAGTAGTGGAAATAACAACGAACTACAGTAAAATTTTGATAATAAAATATGGAAACGGAAACCCTGAATTTAATCTTTGAAATGTCAGATTAGTTCTGTACAATGATGTTATGTAATTTCTGATAATTTATGTATCAGAAATGACTTCAATAATGAGTATAAATCATAGTAACGTTTTAAGACAATAATTTTACTATTTGATGAAATAAAAACAGTTCTGTAAAGAATACAGTAATTAATACTAATTACTAACAGTAGGAAAATTAACAAAAATATACAAAATTGTTCTTTCATCATATTTGCAATTTGCCTATCATATCTATATACCTTAATTCATTCTCTGTACTAGAGTACAATGCCAATCCATTAGCATGAGGAAAAATGCAGAGAATATTTTATTCAATCTTTCAGAACTGTATTCAGTACTATTGAGAATCTTATTTGACGTAGAAAATAAAATAATTGAGTCTATTCACTAATATCCTTGAAAACAAAAAATGTAATTATAACAGATAGAAAATTGTTAACAGCATAAAATTATGGAAAGATAAGTAGAACCTATAAGTGAAGATAGGGCTGACAAACACCCAAGGAGGCCTATTCCTCCGAACCTATTACAGAAGAAGAAGCTCAGCTGTGAGCTTCTTGTGAACCCCAAAGCGTGATTACTAATCCACTAAGTAGATGGAATCTGTGTAGAAGCAAGGAACTCAAAAATGCCTTCAACACTTAGCATCAACGTCCTGTAATAATATGCCTTCAACACTCAACATCAACCTCCTGAACTCAATAAGAGTTTGGAAGACTCACAACATGATCAACGACATAGCATATCCCCTCATCAAATCTCTTGGGTGAAAACACAACAAAACCCCAAGGTAAATTTCCTCGTCAGGAAAAGTGATGAACCTCAGTTCATAATTTGATGGCTATTATATAGACTGCCTAGGTCTTTAGTAGTCAGTTTGGAATAAATGAGCCTCAAGCTCCAGTCCCATATTTCAGGGCACTCTGACCACATTTCAAGGGAGTTGTCCCATACCAACATCTAGTTAGTTGCATCATGATGCTGCCACTTGTCCATTTCCTTCTACCCAGATTCCATTCCACCTAGTGGATCAGTAACCACTCTTTCAACAATCCTCTTACATGTTTGTCTCCTATTTTATTTATTAAATAATAAAATATTGTGCAAATTAGAGTCATCCTTGGACACCTATCCAACATAAAACTTTACAATAAAAGTTATCATAATGTTTTCTAACACAAAATGTTTCCAGCAAAAAGGGTATGTTACAAGAGTTCATGCCATATAATTCGAAAAATATGAACTTGGCTGATAGCGGGCATGGGAGGCAAAACGTGGGAATGAATATTTGTGTGTTCAAGCTGTGTGAGAGAACCATTGTGTGCGTTTCTAGAAGTGTATTCTAATATAATACCTTAGTTACCTTTTTGCATTCTATCCATGCTAATAGCTGTAGATTGTTATGGTTTTTTTTTTTGCTCATCCAACTGATTACTCTTTTTGAAATTGGATTTGTTTTCTTGTTTATAGCTTAGGGGTATTCATTTACTGGATTTTGCATTAGACTTTAAAGTGATGGGAAACATTAATTTACTGCAATCACCACTTATAGACCCATTAAAACAAAATTCAGATCTCGCGAAACCCAGAATACAAATCAACATGAGTGAGGATTTTGAAGTGTTCTAATACGATGATGAAATTCCAAGATCTGTAAATCCTAATTGAAATAGATCACACAAACTTTGGATATTAAAATGGAGTCTATTTCAGTGGAGAGATGAGGAATATCACTCACTTGAGTATATAATAGAGAAGGTAGAAATCCCATGAATACAAATTCAAGAAACATATATACCATTTACAATGATGTGATAGTGCAACTAACCATGCAAATAACTAAACTAATAAATGTGAGTAGCCGAACAAAGATTTTCCCAGATGCATCAGTCACCATATAGAAAGATCCCTATCAATGGCTTGTGCTTTAAGCATATGTATAGGTGAGGATGAGATAAGATTCAAGGGAATTTCTTTATGAAAGTCCAATGCAATGTCTACTAACTTTTCCACGAGGGATGGTTGTAAAACTTGATGGCGAGTAGAGAAGTTACTGAAAAAGAAAGAAACCCAGGTGGTTATCGTTCTTCTTCTTTACATAAGATGGATGGTATATCAACAAGCCCCCCCCATTTATCTTCTGATACCACTTGTAATTTGAGGTCCCGGAAAAATATATTAAAACCCTAGGATTATTAACAACAGATCACATGCATACGTACATATCTATGTATCATGGAAGGACTCAGAGGGACTGGAACCAGAGTTGAAAGTTTGCACCTGTCATTGCAACAACGTCGGGGCATATGAGGATTCTAATGGATTGGAAGAGAGAAATTTATTCAGCAGTCTTCTATTATGTGCATCACTTGTTCCCGCCTCTAGTAGGAATAATAGATAGTCTTCCGAACTGATTATTTAGTAATTAAATATCATAATTTACTAACATAACAGGCAGGTGAGACGTTGTACAATGTTACACCCTAGTACAGGTCATATGTGTGATACTAATAATGTTACACCCTTCTATAGGTCATATGTAACAATTTAATAGCGATGAACTGCAATCAAAGGTTCTATAAGTATAACGGTCTAAAATGATTACTGCATGTTGCTTCTTCTCATAATTATATATATTTGGAACATGACATTCCAAACTCCATAATACCTAAATCCATAATCATATATTTGGATTGTTACCAGTTACATACTCATAGAGATAGAGAGTCGTTACTCATAACACTAATGACTGCAATGGTCACCCATCAATCTGTAACGAAAAGGAAGAAGACTCACCCAAGCACTAGGGAAATAATGAGCATGGCAGGGAAATAATGAGCATGATGGGAAGAACAGTTGCAAGCCTCCAATGCTTGGAAGAGAGTTGTCAGTAGCTATCCTCAGTGGAAGCCATAACCCTAAAATCATCACCAGATCTAAAACCGGCAAGAAGCAATTGCACACGAACGTTAATCGGCCTAAGGTTTCTTCATTGACCATCATCGTTGTGGAAAATAGTAGATCAAACAAAAGAAAAAATGAAAACCTTAACGAATCCTCTTCCAAGGAGAACACTCGCGCCAGAAATAGATTTACTCATCATTTTTGTGGAAAAGAGGGTGTTGTGGTTTAGTGGTGAAGATGTTGTAACTTAGTGGTGGCTTTGGTGAAGGCATTTTGGTTTAGTAAGGTCACGGATTGAAGATAATTCCTGCACCGCATCTTTTCAATCACTGGGCTTGCATGCATTGCACGAGAAACACTTACTGCTCTCCCTGCGAGGAGAGGTGTTGCATTTTTCAAAAGAAAAAAGCAATGAATGTTACAAAGAATTTGTGAGGACCCGATCGGCCAGTTGTTGGTTTGATCTATTGGTTCTCGAGCTAGGATGTCCTTTACTGCTGCTATACCTCTATTCCGTAACTCTTTGACTCATGACCAAATGTTGATGGAGGCCGTAGTGGTTTGAGTTTATACTTTTGTATAGATCCCTGATTCTAGTATCAAATTTCATTGCCCGGGCGTGGAGAAGGCATGTACCCTCTCAAATCTTGATTGCATGCAGAGACTCAGAATCTGAAGGTTTAAATTCTTCTTAGACCTGATTTTTCTTGATGTGAGTTTTCTTGTTTTCCAAGAGACCTCTGTGTTTCAATGAATAGGTAAAGCATTATGCAAGCGAATTGGCAGATGTAGTCCAAGGTTATTTCATTGACCTGATAATATTTGTAAAGACTGCACACCAATGCATTGTTTGGGGTTTGAGTGTACCTAATGATATTTATATATAATGTTTGCAGGTTTCATAAAAGATGCAGAACTTCGGGGGATCGGCGATCGATTCTGTCTCGTACGATGTGGGTATGTGACAACAACCTAGTGAATATCCAATTTAACTAGTCACTGGATTTAGCTAAATCCAACCTCACTACAATTGTTGGTAGCTTATGTGTCTCGAGGGAGCACATACTTATGGGTGTAGCCTAAGTAAGGCTCCTGTTGTGCCATAAGATCTGGGTTCAAATCCCAACACTCATTAACCTGATTTTAATCTTAGTCTTTAAATTTTACAGAGATACCCATTTTTAGGTCTCAATTCAAGTTTTTTTCTTTGTACAAGCTAGCAGATTTAACATGCAAACCTGTACATACTAATAGAGTTCTAGATTTGATGGTACATTGATAGATTTTACCAGTTTGAGCAACTATAAAATTTAGCTTTACTAGGAAAAGCCCCTAGGTCTTGAGGGTTTGAACCCTGCTCTGATACCAAATGTAAGAACCCTAAAAGTCATTAAAGCCACAAAATGACAATTAATATTAAATATGCATGCAGATCTCTAAACCAATACAAGAATCTGATAACATGTAAAATCTTATAAAATCTAGAAACAGACAAGAACAACATGCATAGAAGATCTGACAAAGAAAGTGGATCTAATCAATAATAACAGAAAAATATGCTATGAAAATTAAGGAGCCATACCTGGTTCGATGACCTAGCAGCTACCATTACCTTGACAACTCTAATAGTGCAACTGAAGGTGGGGGGACGACTCTCCACCCAACCAACCCCGAGCCAATGGCTGAGGCCCCCAAGCCCCCAACAATTAACCCTATTCCAGTGTTATCTTGCTTTCCTCTCCTCCAGAGCTCCTCTTCCAAATTCCAAAAGAGAAAAAAGACCCCTCTCTTCACTTCTTCTCCTCCTTCTCCCATTTTCTTAATTTCTTCATTAATTTCTTTCTTTATGCAAAATTTGCTTTCCATTACTTCTTTTTCATGTTTCTTTTTATTATCTTACATTATATTTATTATATTAAATATTCCCTATATTTGTATATGAGGGTTGTTACAATCCATTGATACAAAGATGCACAATTATCCTTCTTCATTCACACATAAGAAACCTGATACAAGCATCATCAGTTCCCCTGGCCTGATTTACATTGTTTTGGGAACCCTTTGATGCCTCATAGGCTCATACATTTATACAGAAGGAATATGAAACCAATTCTAGTTCAGATCCACATTACATTCAACAATATCCTAACCCTTAGAAACTGCTATCTAATTTTAGAAAACACTTAACCCTATCTCGACGACTTGCTCCATGAGATATTAAACCTTCATAGAATGCTTCCATTAGATGAGGACTTAGTTACATGACTCACTCAATGACTCACCACTCACCTAGTGACTCATCACCCATCTAGAATATAAGGAATTCAACATATTTACAATGAATTTATCAACTTAGGAAAATGTCAAGGCCCCTAAGATCTGACCAAACATTGGACTTGGATGGAGAGAAGGATGCTCCTACATCACTTATGCAATATGGAGATATATATAAAAAAATGGACATGTTGTTTATAGATGAACGAAAATATCATTCAACAGATAATAGCAAGGAAAACTGCTTGACATGCCAACTAGTTGGACATTTGACGATTCACAAGATAGAGAAATAACTATAAAAACAATATTGTCTTCTACGTTGAATTATCCCGGGCCTCATTCAAAAATGGGGCGTTGGTTAAATACATTCAACTTGAAATGATCGTCATATTATACAAACAACAATTAATTTCATGATTTGTGTATTTTTGACAACTTCTACATTTAATTGATGCCAATTTTATTGGACAACTATCATATTATTTATGGACATCGTATCATGTATATGGTGATGTGTTTCAAAAATTGTTTCAAAATTGCAGAACATGAAAGCAATATACTTAGAAATATTGAAACATAATATTTTATTGATTCGGTTGTGTGTGTGTTTTTCTTGTTTGCTTATACTAGAAGACTTGTTACTAGTAAACAATTGATTATTTTTTATTTTAATGGAGTTTCGTTACACGAAGTTCATAAAACAATAAATTCAGATTGCTAGAAATACCATATATCGAATCAACCAAAAAGTATTATTTTATACGTCCAGGATTTAGGGAATTTTTTGAAAAATGCCTTAGTATATTTGAAGTTGGGGCATGGACATCTGCACAACATAAAAACATTGACAATTTTTTTCCAACATTATTACAAGGAACAAGATTGCAAAGGGAACAATTTAGAGTAATTTTAACACGAATATTTTTCTTGCATAGCTAGAGAGGGTTATTAGGGTGATGGAAATCCTTATGTATTTTTCAAGCCTTTAAACAATGTTTGGGACTTTTTGATCCATGATTGGGATGCTACAAATACAATGATTGTAGATGACTCAAAAGAAAAACATGTTTGTAACGAGGAAGGGAACTATATTATAACAAAAACATCTACTTGCCAAGATGTCAATGACACATTCTTGTTAGATCGATTATGGCCTTGCTTGTTGCACCTTAATGGCGTGAGTGATGTGAGGCCATTTGTGAATAAAATGAAAATGAAAGTATTTTTTTAAATAATACACTTATGTTTGTTTGTACTCATATTTTCAATTTTAGTGTGATTATAATACTTGTAAAGTGTCGAGTTTGGTTTTCAAAAATGCAAAATCAGAGCTTGAAAGTGCCAAAATCGGTTTTCAATATTGTAAATTTAAGTATTGGAAGTGTCAAAAGTAGCCTTCCAAAAGGGAAAATTCAGGTTCTAAAAGTGCCATTATGATATTTATCAAATCAAAAAAGCACAAAAACCAATTTCAAAAGTGGGGATATCAAAAGCAAAAGTATGCTTTTGGAACCTGGATTTGGCACTTTTGGAACCGGATTTGGAACTTTTGGAACCATATTTTGCACTTTAGAAACCTTGATTTTTGGGTTTAGAAAGGTTTTTTTTTACACGTCTTCAAAATGGCTTGGACTAGAATATGTCCAAGTTTAATGAATTAGGTGTTAAAGAGCAGAACTCATAAGGGAATTATTGATCGCGGGATACTTCGAGGGGGAAACCTCCTTTGATCAAGCTCAATACAAATAACTCATGGATGCCTTCATTGGCCTCAACACGTACTTATATACTAAGTATAAGCTAAACAAATATTACTCCCCTTGAATGTGGGATAATACAATATGCTCACGGGATGACTTACAAAGCATATGCATCCAATCAACAATATACTAACAAATTAAAGAGAAGGGTTGACACGGGTTCCTAACACCTTGATTCCATGTAAGAAATTACACACCTAAGGATCTTGAAGCAAATATAACCTCACTAGATTAGAAACATAGATTAGCATAAAAGAGAGATAGAAGAATAGCAAGAAACACAAGAGATTGAACTCAATTCGGATGAATCCACCTTCATCATTATTCAATAATATGTGTACAATATATAATATATATCAAGAGAGAAATTTGTGAGCCTTAGGAGGCACTTGGGTAGCTCACATCAATGCTGGGCTTGGTGGATTAATTCCACCAATCCATGACATTTTGTCAAGTGTTACTCCTATATTGGGCCATAATGAGGTCTAATGAACCTATGAGTACCAAGAGGACATTACGATAGTCAATTAATATGGATGCAATATTTATGAGGGTGAATTAGGTGGTTTATGGACTTGGTAGTGGCCATTAATGAACAATTTTACAATTTCTAGTGCATTAGCGCCCTTGGTCCAACCTTATCCCATAAAACAGGGAACATGGGAGCCTCCCTCATTAAATGCATTAAGTAGGGAACCTTTGAATCCCCAAATTAAGGAAATAGGGTGCATTTGTGGACAAAATTGGCTATTATGACAAATGACTAGTCTAATATGTGGACAAACCCACTAGACTAGCCATTATGAATCCAATCCATAAAAAAGCTTACACTAAACAATTGGAAACTTATGGAAGGATTATTAACCAAGGCCTAGATGGGAATTATGCTCCAACAACAATTTCCATCCAAATATCAATTCCAAGTGACTGTAAAAAAATTTCCATTCTTATACTCAAGAAAAGATAATTAAACCCATGAAAATGTGGTGCTCAATTTGTTGAGAGACCTTCTCGTCTATCCATATCTACACATAAATCTAGATTGCACATTGATCTTCCTTCCAGTGGTTACACTATCTCTGAAGGAACCTACTCTGATTTAAATTTTCTAACCCCAAGTGATACTTAGAGGGGGTGTGAATCAATATCACATAGTTTTTATCCTTTCAAACATTTTTTATACCATGTAATCATTCATTAACACATATATTGTGTACCCAAAGCAATTTTTGATACAAAAAACACGGTGCAAAGAATATGTAGAGAAATATTAAATATAAAAAGAATCTTGTTATTACAAATAATGTTAGGAGACACCAATATTCAATACAAATGTGAGAACCAACTCACTGATTTTGCTGACACCAATCAGAAAAAAAGACTAATCCATTGGAGGCACCAACATGTGAGGACACTAATCCTCTTATGAGCACCAACTTGTACAGTCAGGAACCCACCTGATTTGTTAGGCACCAACATGTGGAAGAAACCAATCTTCTATCCTTGCCCCATCCTACCACCCAAATATAGATTTGTTGATGTATACCCCGATCACAATCCACTTTGCACTTTCTGAGATGTTTCCTCTTTTCTATGCAAACTATTGAAAAAAATATACCTCACATTTCCATCTCTTTATGTGAGACCATTTCTTGTATCCTTCTATTCAAATCCTCCTTGTACAAATTCTTCTTGTGTTCTTTACAAATGATCCTTATATTTCTATGCAATCGCTCCTTGTTTTCTCCTTGTCCTATAATCCCGCACACTTCCTGAAGTTATTCAGTCATTGAATTGCCTAAGCATTTCATCAATTACCTCAAGCTTGGAATTTCATAATACTACATATTTTGTGCCCAATATTATCTCAACACACATCAATCTTTCTCTTATTTATATCAATCTTACTCAATTGATATGTCCACAAGTTTTGGTTTCTCCAAGTCGGTGACATCCCTTCTTCCTTTCTTCTCGATCAAGCTTACTTCCCCTCTTATTCTTTCGTCAATGTGCACTTTTGTGTATTTACGGAATTCATGGTAATTCAACCACTTATCGTTATCTTGTGCTGATAGAGTTGCATGACTTGGTGGGATTGGCTCACATAAAAATTTATTCTATATACTTCTTCATGTTGGATTTAATATTTCAATGCCATCACCAAGTTCAACAATCTCTTTGACATGTGGTGGGGATTGTTGAGACATGCACACATATTTTCTATATACTTCTTCAAACTGGATTTAAGACTCAATGCCAACACCAATTTCAACAATATCTTTGACATGAATAACAACACCAAACTCAACATCTCTTACATCCTATTTACTTCCTAATCCATTCAATTATTCATTAAAGATAGAGGTATTGCAAGCAAGAATTATTTATCATATAATATCGAATGATGAGTGAAGACTTTCCAATAATAATGAAGGGGTTTAAAACTTTTGGCAAATCATTTAAACATTTTGAATCACCTGTAATTTGTTTAAATCACCTATATTGTAAATTACAAGTATAAAACAAAATTTTATTTTTTAACCATTATTTTTAGATGATCATACATATCCTTTATCATGTAAAACCACCCAGCATAATTGAGGAAATGAAGTTATAACTAACAACTTTCACAAAAAACAAATTAGAAATACATGAACATTGTCTTACTAAACCTTCATCATAATTAATTACAATAAGAAACTACTTTCAAAAGTAATAAAACCTCATTTCCAATTGTACAATCCATCTACAATGACAATTCACAAATGACAAAAGCACTTCCCTATTAGAGAATATTGGAAACAATCATTTTGATAAGCCTCTACAAATCCAAGGGCCAATTAAACCATCAATCCTAACTAAAAAAATATTTTTCTGTTGAAGTATCATTGGTTATTTCTTTTTTCAAGTGGAAGCATCACTAATTTTTTCTTTTTCATTTCCTAATCGAGGTTTAGGGATCAAATTGAATTATGCATGTACTAATTACACATGTACATTCTCACCATAATTGTCTACGAATCGCAACCACTAGGATATTGTATCGTAAAAACTCATTGTTCAGCTCTATGTGTCATT
Organism: Larix kaempferi; assembly: GCA_027924585.1. Taxonomy (NCBI): domain Eukaryota; kingdom Viridiplantae; phylum Streptophyta; class Pinopsida; order Pinales; family Pinaceae; genus Larix; species Larix kaempferi. Next base: position 25,116,265 of record BSBM01000435.1, on the reverse strand, counting down.
AAGAAAAGATAGAACGTATCCATACTATTTAGGTTAAGGGTCTTGAGGTTTTCAAGGGACCTCTTAGTTCTCACCAGAAGTTGAACTCCTTCATTTTATGCTTTCTATTTCATAGAAATTGTTAATCTAGGCAATTTGTATAGCTTACATTAGTTTACATCTTATTTCTTCTTTCATATTTCTTTGATGTTAAGAAAAATATTTCAACTCATTCATTCACGCAAACAAGGGACCTAAAGACTCATCTTGTCCCAAGTATGCTCTTTACCTTGCACTCTTAGTGATATTGGAAAATTAGAAAGGGGTGAAAGGTTTGAAATACCTCCGTTTGAAAATTCAACTCATTTTATTTTCATCAATATTGTAATAGTTGTTATTTGCAAAATCATTTAGTCACACTTAGAATTTAATTAAGGGGAGTAAAGAACCATCAATGTTCACATGTCTTTTCATTATTATTCTCTTTAGTTAGTTGCACATCCCATTTCTATTATTCTTTCAAACACGTGTGGCATTCCCACTTGAAGCACATACCACGAGAGATAAAGTCTCTTTATAATCAAGTATGTTCTTCATCTTACAGTCATAAGTTACCTGGATGAATCTAAATGATAAGGAAGTTTGGAATACCTCTTTTCTCACCTCTTGAATCAAATTTGGACCAATATTAAATCAATATCACATTGTAATTTTCAACCAACTAAAATCCTCCATCAAAAATATCACAAAACAATATTTTAGTTAGTTTAGGATTTATTAGGCTAGGCATCCAAAAAATTCCTACCAATCTTCTACATTTTCGAAACATAGAGGTTGTTGAATTTTAGTGTACTTCTCAAATCCTACTATAAGCAAGTGTGAAAAACCCAGATACGAAGGAATGATACCCAAGCACATAAGACCCTAGGTATAGTTGTTTCTATTTGGCTTGGAACCACATAAAACCACATCGAACTAGGTAGCTCTTTGTGGAGGAAGCACTTTACCATTCGAGGCCGATACACTTATCCACACTTGACAAATGCAACTTGGCCAAACGATAGGATTATCACTAGGTGGAATTTGTGGGATTCAGTTGCACGTGAGTCATTTTTGTTGGCTATTGGAAATGTTTCCAATCTTTCCAGAACCTCACCCCAATATCCCTCATTATGTGTGATTATTTCATACCTTCACTAGCCATCTTTGGTGGGTTCATAACTGCAAACAAGAGACATAATGGAAGAATGAGAGACTATTTGAGAGGAAGGACATTAATTCAATCAAGGAATATACATTTTCTTTCTTTTTTCTTACACAAGATCATCTAAACTATAATTAAAAAGAACAAACTTGATAAATCACTTTCAAAAAAACTTGACACGTATCGCCTCACTTGCACCATATTGCATTTGTTATTGTGGTTATAATATTTTTGCATATGTTCAAATGTGTTTAATTCCTTTCACCTCACACTCATTGGATCACGCAACCATCACCATGTCATAACAAAGAGCCTTTACATAGTCTCTCAAGATGCAAGAACTCCCACCTATTCAAGTAGGATTTCCAACACTACCTCCCTATAGACCACGAGGGAGATCATAAAGCTAAGGGAATAACCATGAATCTTTGTTAGAATCAACTTTTCTTGGACATAACTTTTCTAAACAACCACATCCACCTATAAAAGGAGTTATCACACAACCTCCACCTCATGGAGGAGGTAACACACCCCCACTACCTCCACCTCTCGGAGGAGAAAAAAAGACCCCCACCTCCTGGTGGTGAAAACACATAGAAGAAAATGGCAAGATCATCACATCCATTTATTGTGAGATTAAATCTCCTAAACTTATCCAAGCTTATAAATTACCACTTTTACATGATGCATCTTGGCCATACTTTCCCCACAAGATTCCCTCTAATATTCAAAAATTCAGTGGAAAGAAAGGTGAGGATCGAATAAATCATGTGATGTCATTTCACCTTTGGTGCTCCCCCAACAACATCGCCAAAGACAGAGTTCATCTTCAGATTTTTGAGAGAAAAATTATAGGTATGATGTAGGGGAATTAGTGCCTAAGAAAAAAAATCAAAGATGATCGACAAAAGAAGTCTGACCAGGGGAATTGCCGACAACCACTGGTGCGGGAAGACTAGTAGTCGAGTAGGAATTTGTTGACGTATGGTCGACAGGAGCGAGAATTGACGCAGTCGAAAGTCAAAATAAGGTCAAGTAGAGACATCGATGGAAGCGACATAGTACAAGCATGGACGATGGGGTGGACGAAAACCATGGAGACTAAGTGAAGTCTACATGTTCAGTTGACAACTGGAGAAGTAGAGAATCGTCGACGTGTTGAAGTGTGGACCAGTTGAAGTGGACTGTGATTAGACCGACAACTCTAGGAAATTCAAGAGGCAGAGAGTTAGAGAAGTGAATAAGTCGAGGCAACATACCTACAACCGTTTTGGGTAGTTGAGGAGGTTTAAGGTAGTTAAGAAGGTGGTTGGGATCAAGCCATATGTCACCACAGGAAAAGGTTGTGCATGCACGGAAAGGGGGCACTGACAACTGCAGGTCTGCAAGATTAGTGATAGATTGGAGAGTAGAGTAAGGAAACCTTTGGGATACTGAAAGGGTGGACCTTAGGAACGACAATATAAAAGAGTAGAAGACTAGTGTGAAGGAACATAAGAGAGAGTGATGATTGATGATCAGATATCGCACACACAGAACGAAGGTTGTTTCTTTATTGTAACAGGATGAGGCTGACTTGTTTATTAATTTACATGTAATTTTGTAAATGATTCAATTAATAGAATCCAAATTCTTGGCATTTCAAGTTCACATCTTATGTATTGTGATTGTGTTGGTGTAGGCTGTGTGGTTCTATTAAGAAAGAGGGTTCAACCGACTTGACTTGCGTCAAGTGGTATCAGAGCGGAAGAATCCTATGAGCAGGAGAGATTCGGATACCAACAAGACTGGTGTCAGTTGGAACCATAATAGGAAGATCCTGTGTATGCATGAACATATCTAGATGTAGTTAGGTAGAGTTTTGCACGTGTGGTGAAAATCCGATTGCGATTGGACAAGTGGAGATTTTTAGCTGTGATAAAAAACAATGGCACAGAGAGGTGTAAATGTCCGTGGTGTAGGATGAAGAGCGTGAGGACATGCAGGATTTATGGTAGATCGTGACATGTTCGACGAGTGGATGCGAACAATGAAAAGCTTGACAATTGAGGTCACAACAAGCAAAGAAGCTCAGAGATGTGGATGCATTTTCGACGTACTTTACCATAGTGACAAAGAAGTCGAGGAAGTGGAAGCTCGGGAAAGGAAAATTTGATGTACCTACCTACTCAGGAATTATGGATCCAAAAGACTTGATAGACTAGATCAGAGTGATGGAGAAATACTTCGACTTAAAGGAACTAGAGGATCCCAAGTGGGTTCAAACTGCATGTTTGAAGTTGAAGGGTTATGACTCATTGTGGTGGTACAATGTTCAGGCTTACGAAGTCAAGAAATGCAAGGAGAAGATCAAGTCTTGGGAAAGAATGGTTTCCAAGCTAAAGGAGAAGTTCTTTTGAAATGACTATGTGATTTCCTTGTTCATGAATTTGCACACTTTCAACAAAAAGAGATGATCATGAAGGAGTACATGGAAGAGTTATACAGATTGTCAATTAGATCTGGTCGATCTGATGAAGGCGAAGAACCATTCGTAAGATATGTAAATGGTTTGAAATATGTCATACAGGACGAGTTGAGCCTGTCAAAGTTTAGAATTGTTAGTGAGGCCTACCAACTAGCCTTGAAGGTGGAGGAAAATCTATCGATAAGAACAACATTGACCATAGGAAAGATGACTAGTCGAGGTGCGAATATATATCCCACAAAGGGACTAAGTAGTGGGACTAGAAGAGAAGCCGTTGAAGATAATTGACGTGCAGAAGGGACAACGACCATGGAAAGTCGCAAGAAAACCAATGGGATAGTCGAGAGACCCATGGTTGGGGTGCATTTGGTCGAAGTGGTCCAGCAGAGAGATGAGGTGCTGACATACTAGCTATAATCTTTTATAAGTGTCAAAGAGTGGGACACAAATCTTATGAACACCTGTAAAATTTCCATGCGGCATAGGAGTCGAAGCCTAGATGCCGACGAGAGGGAAAGGGAGATGAGAATTCGGGTTCGACATCCTACAGTGGTGAAGATGACAAATAAAAGAGTCAAAACTTGATGACTAGGAGGATGTTGGTCCATAATGACCAATGAAAAGAGAAGGAGCCAATAAAGTGAAAGGATATTTTCCAAACCAAAGTGTTGATCACCAACAAATAATGTAAGAACATTGTCGATGGAAGTAGTACATAAAACCTAATGTCGATGGAGGTCATCGATAAGTTGGGTTTGAGATGTCAACAACACCCAAATGCATAGAATATATCCTAGATACAGAAAGGATAACATGTGAAGGTAACCAGACAGTGCATGATCAACTTCAAGGTTGGGAAACTTGAAGACAGTGTGTTGTGGGACGTAATCCCAATGGACGCTTGTCACTTGTTGTGAGGAAGACCATGGAAATATGATCAGAAGATGTTCTATGATGGTTCAGCCAACATAGACACAGCGTGGAAAAATGGAACACGAAGAATGTTGAAGCCAAAGCAGTAGGACAACACCGAATGCAAGGAGTGCGAGAGAAAGTATTGGGAGAAGAGAGTGTTGATGTGCTCAGCAAAGGAATTCCTGGGACAAGAGGAGAAACAGTCAGGTAGTTTCGCCATCATTCTGAACGGACCGAGTGTTAAACCGTCAAAGACAGAGAGAATTCCAGTCGAATTGGAAACTATGCTAGATGAGTTTGAGAGCATCATGGTTGAAGAGACACCGATGGGATTGCCACTGACGAGAAGCATATCCCATCCGATCGAATTGATTCTAGGGTCAAGTTTTCGAAAGAAGGAACCACATAGAATGGATCCGACAGAGAGTGAGGAACTGAATCAACAATTCGAGGATTTTTTAGACAAAGGATTGATTAGAGAAAGTCTGAGCTTGTGCACAATGCCAGTTGTACTAGCGCCAAAGAAAGGAGGAGAATGGAGGATGTGTACAAACTCCAGAGCTATCAAGAATATCATGATCAAGTATATATTTTCATTTCCAAGGATGGATGACTTGATTCATTGTTTGAGTGGATCTAGATATTTCACCAAGATCGACCTGAAGACTAGATACCACCAGATTAGGGTCAAAGAAGGAAATGAATGGAAGACAAATTTCAAGATGAAGGAAGGACTGTATGACTGGTTAGGCAGGCCCTTTGGATTGATTAATGCTCCCAGTATGTTCATGAGGATGATGAACAAGGTATTGAAGCCGTTTTTGGGAAATTTCGTTGTAGTGTATCTCGACGACATCTTGATATTTAGTCGAACCAAGACAGAATGTTTGGAGCACATTCGACAAGTGTTGCGGAAGCTGTAAGAAGAGAAGTTGATGGTGAACCTACAGAAATGATTCTTCATGAAGGAAGAACTAGTGTACTTGGGATTTGTAATCTCGGGTAAAGGGTTGGTGATGGACCTAGAAAAGGTGAATGTTATATTGGAGTGTCCAGAACCGACAAGCATGATGGAGGTGTGTAGTTTTCATGGTGTCACACCCCAGTTTACTCAATATTTAAAAAAGAATATATGTACATGTTGACGAAATTAATTATTATGGTGCAAGTATGAAATACTAAGAGGATGCATTTATGACTACTCATTATCTATTGATAAGTTATAATTTGTATTTCAGTCCTATACATGCCTTAAATATTTATTACAGTTTTGTTTATGGAAACGATCCATCCTTAGCTTAGAGAATACATATCGTGTAATGTTAATACCTGATTTTATTATTATCGTAACCCATTCAGAATGTTGTTTACTTCTTATGTAGTTTTTATTATGATACTTCTGAGTTGGTCATGTTTAACAATAGCGCCATAAACCAATTTATGCTATTAAGCATGCTAAAAGTGATTGTACACCAATTATTTATAAACCCATAATATTCATATGGCAATGCCATCATATAGATATAAACTAGTCATACTTTAAATAATATATACCATAGTATATATAACTATTCACACTTTGTATAGCCTATACCAATATATATAACCTATATATTAATACCATGAATTATAAACAATCAAATGTATAAAAACTATGCCTATATATAAATATATTGAAATCTATCAAAACCATGTATAAACTATGCATACAACCTACCTATGCTCTTTCGAGCTTCATAACTATGCGAGCTATATTATGCATGCTCTCACGAGCCATGCTAGCCAAGGTTATGAGATTAAGCTTAAGCATTACATGTTATAACATGGTATGAAAACAACTATATTCTAAGTAATGAAATCATATGATTTAAAACATAGTGTTGATTATTTGATTTAAAACATAGTGTTGATTATTCGATTTACCAACCAGATATGAATGCGACCATATAAAAATCGGTTTTCTAAGGTAGAAGCTATGGTTATGGGATTCATTTATGTGATTAAAATCTCGAGATCACAGTTGTAATGCATATCCAAGATTCAAATATCATTCAATAACATCTCGTATTAATTCTATCTCTCTGTGTATTAAATTTCATATGAGTTTTGTATTAATGCATGGCCTGCCTTGGTTATTGCAGGACCACTAGAGACCGCTAGATTGGCTGAAGGATGGTGAAGCCATGTGATGAATTGATCACCATATCCTGTACTGGTTCAGCTCCTAATGCGTTGCAAATATCTGATCATTGATCACAATCCTCAGGATCGTAATTGATTTTCCTTTAGGGTTTAGTCAAGTTACGAGCTAAGGTAGTACTATTCATTTGATTTTATACCATGCAGTGTTATTCTGATGCGATAAAGGGTGGCTCTGCGTAGAGATTTCCAATCTTGTTGTCACCATGATGAAATGTTACATCCTCTCATTCTTGGAAGTGCTTACGATGGTTTCCCTCCAGACCGTAAGGTTTTTAGTGCTCACAGTTTGAATTTGTGATTTCGTCATTTGGATGTCTTGGGTTCTATCAGAAAGTGTACGCTGTTTAAAATTAAATCCCGATGGGATTTGTTGGAAGCCAATGGTAACAGTGAGCAATGGAGTTCTCGACATCTCTGTTCGACCTTCAGGGTAAGTACAGAAACATTTAAACCCTTACTGTGTTTATTATGCAAAGTCATGATCCCATCACTAACTTGTCCTTAGTAGAGGTTTTTCTTTACAGTTAGTTATATATTGAAATATAACCACACTCGTTTTATTGTGTATCTTGTAGGGAGAACGTGCTACGCTGTAAACTCAGGGGGCGTGCCGACCACCATGACCCTGGTAAGCATTCTCCCATTATCATTTTATGGTTTAGTTATTACTCATAAATTCTTTAGACCCTAACTTACTCGTTAACACTTCTTGCAAGTGGTCTCGTGGTTGTGGCTATTATTTGTGCGTTTAATTCGGTACACGTAAATGGAACTTCCACACGAGTATGTTAATTTCTTACTAATCCAAGCTTACGCATGGGATGAGATAACCATAGGGAATTTAAAGATTTGTTTGTTTAAAATCCGATCCAATCGGCTTTGTTAATTATTTACGAACTTGTTTAATGAAGAAAGTGCTTGTCGGCATGTTCTATTTCTTGTATTAAGCAAAACTTTGAGTACTTTCAACTACTGAACCCTTACGGCTCTTTATTTGTGATTTGAACTTTGAATTTATTTATACAATGTAATTAAAAGATTGATTCCCTCTGGCATTCAAACCCTATGTTGTGTTTATGAGAAATATTGCATTACTGCCACTCAATGAGGGACTGAGCATGCAAAGGGATTAGAACAACCTATTTAGTTGACCAACCAAATCCACTAGAGGATAAGATAAAGAAATCCTATGATTAAATAAAGAGTCTGGAATATATATATATATATATATATATATATATATATATATAATATGTATTAATAAAAGATAAATAAAGTAGGAGTCACATATATATATATATAATATATGTATGTAATAAAAGATAAATAAACTAAAGAGTCGAACTTATACATATATATATTATATAAACTAAATAAATAAACTAAGGGTTCTACTACAATCTAAATATATAAATAAATAAGAGTTCAGTTATAAGAAAATAATAACTAAAGTGATATTTAGTTATATAAATATATATATTATTAAATAAATCATAACTATGAGTTAAGAGTATAAAGACACTAAAAGTCTTGTTAAGACAAGCTGTCAAGTCAAGCAAACAAAACCATCTCAAATACAAAACCCTAGGGTTCACACCTCTCCAAAAATAATTATAAATAGAAGGATGGTACAAAGAGATGGGTGTCGAATAATGAGATTGGAGATTCCAAGTCTTGCATCCAGAGAGTAAAGATTAATTCCTCACTAAGGAAAGATAACAACAGTGTCTCCCTAGGCATTCTAGTCTCATTGCATGCTCGAGTTAGCTTGGGGGTGATCCGTCAAACGAACCAGGAATGGTTCTGGATCTATGGTTGGGAGGAACGTGGCAGTTCTGAAGTTAATTGACCACATCATTACAGGACTAATAAGTCTTTTCTATAAATCTATGTTCATATTTTATAGGTTAAAGAGGTAATCCAAGCAATCTCTATAGACCCCACGAGCGCATGTTGGAGAACCTAAAAACCTCCTACCCAGCATCAAACTCAACCTCCACTCCATTGCTGCTAGTGCCTCCAAGTAGGTGCTCAACCAATCATTTTTTTGTTTTCGATTATAATTTTAAATTTAAAAAAAATTACAATCAATTAAAAAACCCAAAAAAATCATTGTAGATTAAATACACCTATCAAAATGACAAATAGACCACAACCATCAGAGGAAACCAATGAAATTGAACCATCAGACGATAACATCAACATTGGAATGGACAATGAACCTATTGATGAACCATCTGAAAATCCCAAGGATGAATTACATCAAGATTTAAACTAATTAAGGGTACTAAGCGATGAATTAAAGAGAACTAGGGAACCCTCTCGGGTTTCCCTGGCTACATCATTTCAAAACATCATTGAATCCATGAACACTTCCCATAGTGAGATCACAAATCTTAGCCAATATAGGGCTCGAATGAGGGAGCACTATTCCACTGGGATCTCCAAAGAAAAAATTAGATACCTTAACATCACGAAAGCACAATTCTACAACAAATTCATAGATCCAAGGACAAGACATCCTCTAGATGTGAGGAAGATATGAGCTTTCTTGGACTGGTGTATATGATCCGAGTCATGTCCAGGAATCACGAGAGGGACAACAGTTCGACTTAACGAGTCGGATCTGTTATGGTGGAAGCTTAACAAACAGAATGAGCAAAGCAGGATTACGCAATACAGATAAACACAAATATTCACAAACAATATGCAGGAATGCGAATTGTTCTTCTATTAGTTGCAAACAGATCAAAACTGATTGATTCTCATCAGCTGTATGTTACAATAGTTTACATGCTTCTATATAAGTCTAAGACACTTGGGTTTCTTCCCATTACATTCAGTTACAAGGAAGAAGCTAGAATGGTTTCAACAGTTCAACCGTTACAGTCGACTAGAAGATAGAGAGATAGTCTGTCAAAGTTCGACAGTCGCTAGTCGCATGTCAACGCTGCTTGTCAATGTCGCAAACTATAGGATTGTACAACATGTCGAAGGTGCGGAACATGTCGCATTATGTCGAAGTCGAGACTTGTCGGAGTTGTGTCGAAATTGAAAACCTGTTGAATTGTTGAAGTTGTCAAAGTCATGTCGCATCGAAAGTTGTCGAATTTGTATCAATAGTGACGATTGGTCGAATATGTGTCGAAGTCAACATCTGACAATAAATTCCAACTACGATGTGGATCAGACCTCCTTCCTTAAGAAATAATGGACCCCGTTGTTTTCTTGTGAAGGTGAGGAAACTTGTTGATTACTTCAGTAGCAGAGTACCACTTTCCTTGGGATGGGATTTGGCCAGCTTCAGCAAGCTTAAACAAGGGAAATGTGTTCATCCTTGTAAAGTGTACTTGTTGTCCCACAATGGTGTCACAAAGAAGAGGCTCCTGAACATCTGGATGGATGTCTTCGAGTGCTACTGCGGAGAATTCGTTCCGTTCCAACAAAGGTGCATGGTATGGTCAAAGAAGATCCACATTGAAGACTGGATGCAGATCTAGGCATGCAGGAATGTCAAGGTTGAAAGCGTTTTCACCAATCTATCGAAGAATACTGTATGGACTATATTGCAAAGGCTTGAGCTTCTTGAAAGGACCAATGAAGTGCTCCTTCTGAAGATGTAACCAGACCTTATCCCCAATTTTGAATGTATGAGGAATACAATGCTTGTCGTGTCGGGCCTTAGTTTTCTCGTTTGCTCTATGCAACATATCATGTGCTTGCTTCTGGATGTTGCAAATCTGTTCTTGAAACTTGGCTGCTTTATCAAATTCTCACTGGCTGCAGTCTGTGTCGGATTTTGGCTATGTCAAGTAGCTTATCAAGTCGATAGGCATTGAGGGTTGAAATCCATAACAGACTTCAAAGGGACTCTTTCCTGTAGATATCTGTTGAGCACGATTGTAGCTATGTTGTATGTATGGAAGACTATCATCCCATGTGCGTCGATGCTAGTGATTGTACATGTGAAGCAATTGTACTACCAAGTGATCCGCAACTTCCATCTGTCCATCGGTCTAAGGATGGAAAGTTGTCGACAATGAGATTTGTATGTCCAGCTATTTCCAGAGGGTCTTCCAAAATATGCTGACGAATCTGGAATATCATTCGGAAATGATGGTTTTGGGTAAACCAAAGTGTTTCCGAACATGTGTAAAGAAGATTTGGGTGATCTTTTGCACTATCGTGGTCTTCTTACATGGTATGAGAATGGCCATCTTGGAAAATCGGTCGACTACTACTAATATCATGTCATGCTGATGTCTGGTAGTAGGATAACCCATCAAGTAGTCCATAGAAATAGATTCCCATGGTCGACTAGGAACTGGTAGAGGTATATACAATCCTTGTCATCGATTAGGTGGCTTAGCAATGGCACAAGCCACGCATTATCGAATGTACTTGTTGAGGTAAGATTTAAGTGTAGGCCAGAAGAAATACTTCTACAAAATAGAAATTGTCTTTGCTACTCCAAAGTGTCCTACAGTCTTGCTGTAGTGCGTGTCCCAAATGAGTTGTTTTCGTTGCTCACCAGTCGGTAGACAAAGATGTCCAAGCTTGTATAGTGTTGGCCACCCTATATGTCAATTAATTAAATCTAACACACAGGATGGTCAATATAAATTGTCAAACCCAGGGAGGTCTTTTATTTCAATGGTAATAAGCATAATTTGTGCATAAACATGTCAAGCAGTTGATTTACTAAATGTAGATAATGATCCTACCAGTCTGCCCAGCCAAACTCACTCCAAAAAGCAGACTAAGCTAATTCACACATCTAGGGAATTGATTGAAACTACCTTCCTACAGAAATCACCCAACGGTTATAAAATTAAGAATAGAAATAAACCAGATTGCTTTTGCAAGAAGTTAAATCCTATAATTATCAAACTATAATAATTGATCTTTATCAAAATGATCTATCCAGCAGCTACTGTTACTCAATCATAATCTGCCTACTTTAAATCAATTGAAGATACAACAACAACTAGAATCTAAAGCTTGAACTCTAGCTGATAATTACTAGAAATCCTAGAAAGCATAAACAACTGAAATATATTGGAATTGAGCTTGGTTGTTACAGTTGATTCAAACACACATGCATTAAATCAATTATCCTACACAGTCGACTGTCACACCAATCTGCTACAGCTATTCAAGATGTAATCGTGAACTACCAAAAGGAAAGCTATTCTCTATTGCAACTAACAGTAACATCTGCAATAACTCCACACCACACGACAAAAAGAAAGCTAAATCACCCTACCTACTTTAACCGACTATCTCTGTGAGAAGCCGGGCCCTAGCCTTCTGATAGAGACGCCAAGAATCACAACAAATTAAGACACATAAATGAAGAACTTTGCTCTCATATTAATCCTGGAAATTGACAGTATCAATGCTCTGTTACAGATTATGTAAAATGGTAATTGTCCAACCCCAGTCTACGAGAGCCTTTGCATATTTATGCATTCACAATACAGATCATGATCCACTAAAATTATGCAGCAATGAAGATCTATGATATTCATGCTGCGGAGTTACAACTAATTGTTACAGCCACATTAAACAAGGTTGTTACTCATGAAGGAGCTGTTACTCCAGTAATCAATGGATCAATGTATTTGGCAGTCTAGAATGCAATCTAGCTGTCGCAGCTGTGTTCTGTTTCAGTGGAATTCTGTTACAGATTCTCATGGATGAATGCGCTGTCCTTAGAGTTATGAGGAGTTGCTGCTTTGAAGAGTAACAGCTGGCGCCACTTGGTTGATACACCTGCACTTTAGACCTTGACTAAATGAAATCACATAGATCAGCATAAACCAAGGACTAAAATCTAGAATCTTTAACAATCTTAGGCATAAAATAAATAAAGCAATAACAAATTATGTCTGTCAATATTATTGATTGAACTGGAGAAAGACATGGATATAGCTTATGAAAGTAGGATGAAATAAGTGCAAAATGATGTAATAAGGATGGCCAAAAAGGGGATTTTCTAGACCCAACATCTCCCCCCAACTATCCAATTGCATGCCCTCATGAAACAAACTCCCTTAGTTTGAATCTGAGTCTTAGTTGAATCTGTGAAGATTTGTAAGATTGTAGGCAAGTTTTGGTGTCTCCCCTCGAGGCACAAACCCATAGCAGGATATCCAATGCTCCCAACACAACTCTTCTTCTTCTATAGTCAAAGCATAGCTGTTTTTGTAAGGAATCACAGGAAACCATATGAGAGGGAACTTGAATCTTAAGCCAATCCACCAAGACCCACACTTTTTCATGCACTGCACATATCTAGGAATCCTTGTCAAAGCTTGCGTGAAATTCTTAAAGCCATATGGATCCATTTCCTTCAAAGATGAGGAAGAGTACAACCTTCTGTATTCACTACCTTCCAGGGAATCCTGCTGCATGTTAAGAATCATTGGGACACATGTGGTAAGGATTTTATCTCGCAGGATTTCAAAGTATTGGGCGATTGAAGGAACCCTGAGAGATTTAGCATGATTTTCTATGAATGCTTTTGCATCCTGAGGTTCCCCCCCAATCCAGAGAGTAGAATTCTCCTCATTCTTGAGGATGGTTTGGAAAGCATCTCGCCATCTTACATGGTTAATGACAAAAGAGGCAAATGCCCTCAGCTGAACATCCCATAGACAAGGTAATGGATTAGATGGAGAGTCAATATAACAAGCCCTGTCATGTAAATACAATTCACATAACAAATGCTAATCCTCAAAATCACCTTTCAGAAAAGTCTCCAAAAACTGAGTAGATGTTGGAAAATAAAATGATCTCCCTTCCTTAAGAGGCCTTAATTGAAATAAAGTTGTCTGCTCATGGAGAAAGATAGGGTAAGAGGGGGATGGAGCCCTGCAACTCAACAATTCTATGGAAAGAGTGTACATTTTGTCTATTTCTCATTGCAGGGACTTAAGTTTCTTCAATCCTTCCAATTTTTCTTGAAGTTTCTCCCACCAGATTTTTTGGAAGAATAAATCCTCATCCCACTTTTCTCTCATCTGTTTAATGACATTCCTATGTTCTTGGAGAGAGATCATACCTATCCTGAACTGATCAATCCACTTGAGCCATTTATCCAACTCGAGATTTAACCAGAGAATCCTCTTCTCCAACCGTTGAAATCTTCTGTCTTCTACCTCCTTTTCATCATCAGAGTCAAGATAAATGACTTCCTTGTTTTGGTTTGGCATTGTAGTAGCTTCATCCTCTATTGGAGTGGCAATGGTCTGTGCCTGTGGTGTAGTCTCAGCCATGGATTTTGTGGATGCCGGTTCTTGTGTAACAACATCCTTTATTTCCATATCAACCTCATTCCCCTCAGCCTGTGTTACAGTATCAGCCAATATTCTTAGGATTGCTGGTTCTTGTGTGACAACATCCTACCTCTCCATTTCAATCTCAGCCATCTCAGTTTGTGTTGCAAGTGCAGCAAATGATTTTGGAAACACTAGTTCTTGTGTAACAGTGTTTTCTTCTTGGTCCTTGATATCAAATGTTGTTGTCTGAGTTGCAACCTCACTAAATATTTTCAAGGGTACTGGTTTTTGTGTGACAATCCCCCGTTCTTCAATTTCCTTGAACTGCTGAGATTGTTTCTGGGTTATATCAAGTCTTTCTGACTGATGAGACTGGTCCTGAAAAAGCTCTGTATCCCATGATGGTTGGGACTGTACTGTTTCATATCATAAATTCAAATCAGGGATCTCTTCAATTCTTGGCTCATTTTCCCCTATCAATTCGATTTCTGGCATTCCTTCTTCCACCTCCTCTATTTGTACATGCCTTTGTGATACATCTCCCAACACAACAATTCTATGTCTTGCTGCAAAAACTATATCTCCACACTCTGGACAAACAGTCTCTCCATACTTCTCATTTTCAAATGCAAAAGATGAATTTTCAAATAAGTTTGCAGCATTTGCTAATGTGTTCAAATTCTTCTCTGCTTGCTTTCCAACTACTCCCTTCCATCTTTCCAACTCATTTCGCAATATATGCAGCTCCTCTTTTAATAATTCATTTTCAAGCAGGATGTTTTCGATTTGAGGTTCTTCTATGGAAGGTTCCTTCATAGCAGCAGATGAATTGGGGTTCAAAACGGGAATCTCTATATCTACCCCTGTTACAAGTGCTTTCTCTACCACAAGTGACTCCCTATTCTCTATGACTGCTCCTGCTATCTCTGCTTCTTTTGCTGTCTCGGCTACCTCTGCTGCTATCGCAGCTACTTCTGCTACTACTGTTGTCACAGCTACTTCTACTGTTGCTGCTGTCACAACTACTTTTGCTGCTACAGCCAATCGAGTCCTTCTTTTTCTCACCATTCCCACTGGGTGTTCCTCACTGCCCACTGCTATTGGTGCTTTGACAGTTTTATTTTCCTTTTCTTTGCTGTAGTGGGTGTGTGACCCCTGTTTCCTGATTCTACTCTTCGTTTTTTTGACACAGGGGTCTTTACCTTGGTCTTTTCTTTTTCAATAAAGGTCCCCCTTATCTCTGGAGAGGACACAACCTCCAAAGTTTCCACAGTCCCTTCTTCTATTATTCCTGTCTAATATCCTTCCTCCTGAATTCTTGTTTCTTCAATTGCAGCTTCTACTGTCGCAACTTCAACAACTACTCCAATTTCAGCTTCTTTTATTTGAGTATCTACTTCTGCATTTACAGCTTCTAATTTTTTTGCCTCCTGCTCCATGGTTTCCATCACAATTTCCTCAGCAACAGGGTTTTCTGTTGATGTTGCTTCTCCCTTGTTTACTTCCTCTTCATCACTGGTCTAGTTTTCTAATGCTCCAGCCTCCCCCCCAACTGGATTTGAGGAACGTCAATCCTCACTATCTTCACCAACATAGAGGAGTCACAGTTGCTGAAATAGTAAGGATAGTCAAGGATAGCGGAGTCGTAGCTGCTGTATTTGGAGGATTGGTCAAGAATAGTGGAGTTGTAGCTGCTGCATTTGGCGAATTGGTCAGGAATAGTGGAGTCATTGCTGCTAAATTAGTAAGAATGAGCAAGGTAAGGAGTCGAAGCTATGCAATATGAAGTAACAGGCAAATTTTCAGCTGACTGCTGAAAGTTAACAAATCATCCATCTTCTTAAAAAGAGCTTTATTAGATCAGGAACAAATGCAAGGTGCCCATAGTCGTTTGGTCCAGTCACGACCGTTATTCCTCCAATTAGTTCCTACACAGAATTCTTCAAACAAACCCAATCAAATGGAAAATGAAAAAAAATAGATAAAATACAGAATGAAAAAAAGAAAATGGATTA
Source organism: Larix kaempferi (assembly GCA_027924585.1). Classification (NCBI taxonomy): domain Eukaryota; kingdom Viridiplantae; phylum Streptophyta; class Pinopsida; order Pinales; family Pinaceae; genus Larix; species Larix kaempferi. The sequence goes on along the minus strand of BSBM01000435.1, from coordinate 25,100,200 downwards.
TTTATGTACAAATCACGTGGATATTGTAGTTCTTAAAAATTGACAAGCGTTGAGAAAAATCCCTGTCCCAGCGTTAGCTGATAGTCTGGATCACCTGCAACATGTGAAACGAAAGCTTCCCTTGAGATTGGATTGTGAGACAGTCGCAGCCGATGACCATTTGCGAATAATCGTACTTTATTTTCATCAATCGTGATCAACTGGACTGTTCCATTATCAAATACCCGATCAATCTGATAGGGGTCCAACCAACGGGTGCACAATTTGACTTTAAAGTCCCTCTTAAACCGTGAATCATACAACAGGTCCCAGTCCCCCTCTTGGAAGACTTTCTTCTTTATAAATCGATCATGCCACTTAGAACGTTGTTGTTGGATTAAAGCTGTATGATGTACTGCAGCTGTGCACTTCTCATCCAATTCATTGAGCTGATTCAGTCAGTTCCTTTGTGCCTCTGATAAATCCAGGTTTGCTTCCATAGCTGTTTTGAAGGTTCTAATTTCAAATTCAATTGGAAAAACAATGTTCTTACCATACACTAACTCATATGGGGAAAAACCAGTGGTGTTATGCCACGTGGTACGATAGGTCCATAGTGCCTCTGGAAGCCTTTCAACCCAATCTTTACGATGGCTCTTCACTATTTTTTTCAGAATAGCCTCGATAACCTTATTTGTGCTCTCCACTTGGCCATTGGCCTGTGGATGATATGGCGAGGTTATTTTTTGCTGAATATGAAATTTTTGTAACAGTGCTTCTAGCTTGTGAGACACAAACTATGGTCCACCGTCTGTAATGATTTCCTTATTTACTCTGAATCGAGTAAAAATCTCTTCATATAGGAAATCAATCACAGCCTGATCATTGGCCTTAACCAAGGCTACATCTTCTACCCATTTGGTCATGTAATCTGTGCAAACCACGATGTGAACTTTCTTCTTTGAGGGAGGGTTGATAGGCCCTGCAAAGTCTAGAGCCCACCTATCAAATGGTTCAACCACAAGTTGTGGCTACAAAGGCATCTCATCTAATATGTTGGGTTGGCCCATCCTTTGGAAGCTATCACATTCCTGAACATACTTCTTTGCATCCATGAACAATGTGGGCTAGAAATAGCCCATTCTCAAAAATTTATGACCTGTCCTTCTGTCAGCAAAATGTCCCCCATAGGGTTCATCATGGAAAGCTTTAAGAATGCTAAATATTTCATCTTCTCTAACACATCTTCTGATCTCTAAATCAAGCCTTGTGTAGAAAAGATGGCCATCAATCCAGCAGTACCTAGCACTCTGTTGTATGATCTTCCTTTTTTCTGTTTTTGAATCAGCTAATACTGCAAACAAATGTTCATTAGGGAAGGAATCTTCAACTGGTAAATTGTCATCACTGTTAGTAAGCCGAGATAAAAAAATATGCAACAATATTTTCCTTTCCTGGTCTATCGATAATTGTGATATCAAATTCCTATAATAGTAATAGCCATCTAGTAACTCTAGCATTCGTGATTGGTTTATTCATTAAATACTTGATAGCAGAATGCTCAGTTTGCACAAAAGTAGAATATGCAGTAATATAATGTCTAAATTTGTTGATGGAATAAACAATGGTAAGAAATTCCTTTTCTATGACAATATAATTTAGTTCAATAGGAGACAGATTTTTACTAATGTAGTAAATGGAATAAGGAGCATTACCTTCCTGCTGTACCAAAACTGCTCCAATGGTAGTATCTGAAGCATCTGAAGAAATTTGAAAAGGCAGAGCCCAATTGAGCTCGCGCAAGATGGGTGTTGTAGACAGCCTTCTGTTTAGCTCAGTAAACGTTGTTTGGCATGCATCATTCCAAACAAACTGTGCATCCTTCATCAACAGAGTGAACAAAGGAGAAGCTGGTTTGGAAAATTTTTCTATGAACCTTCTATAATAGCCAGCATGCCCCAAGAAGCTACGTACATCCTTTTGTGTTCCAGGAGTTGGTATATTTTCAATTACCTTGATTTTGGATGGATCTACCTAGATACCATCAGAAGAGATGAAGTGCCCAACACTATGCGTTCACTCATCATCATGTGGCACTTTTTAGTGCTTATAGAGAGCTCGCTTTGTTCACAACGTTTCAAGACCTTTTCTAAATTTTTCAGTGCTTCTTCATAACTATCACCCTGTGGAGTAAAGTCATCCATAAAAATTTCCATGCAACCATTCACCATTTCTAAAAAGATTCTAATCACTGCTCTCTAAAATGTAGTTGGTGCGATGCACAACCCAAAAGGAAGTACTTGGTATGAAAAGTTCCCCAGGGGCAGGTGAAAGTGGTTTTGTCCTGTCTTCTGGAGCAATCTAGATATAGTTATAGCCACTAAAGCCATCCAGAAAGGAGAAATACTTTTTCCCAGACAAGGTATCAAGGACCTGATCGATGAAAGGTAAGGGGAAATGGTCCTTCTACGTTGCTTTGTTCAATTCTCTATAGTCCACGCAGACCCTCCATTTCCCATTCTTCTTTGGCACAATCACAAGTGGAGAAACACACTCACTGTCTGAAATCGGGTATATGAATCCTGCTTCCAAAAGTTTTTGGATTTCTTCTTTCACTATGTCTCTTAGATTCGGGTTCATCCTTCGGTGTGGTTGACATACAGGTCTGGAGTCACTCTTAATACAAATGTGATGGGTGCACAGATGAGAAGGAATTCATTTCATATCTGTGTACTCCCAAGCGAAAGCTCCCCTACGCTGTTTCATCAGAGTGACTAGCTATTCCAGCTCGCTAGGTTATAGATTAGGACTGATATTCATTGTTTTTCCTGGCCCAATTTCTACTGGATCACTCTTCAAATTTTTAAGTACTGGAATTATACTGTCATCACCGATTAGAGTTTCTTCTGTAATATTTTCTTGTTCTGTTGCAGTTAGAGTACTGTCCAAGATCTGATAGACATTTTTATTGACTGACATGGGCTCACTGATGAAACTATTAATGGAATCATCCTCTATTTCATCTTTAAACATTAAGCCTCTCCCTATGGTTAGTAATGGTTGCACACCCTCTTCCTCCTCCAAATCATCCCATAATGGAGTCTCAGCTTCTGTGCTTGGTCGAGCTGGAGGGTACAGGGTTAGGCTCTTGATCTCAGTTCCGTATGAAGTGGTAATAGATCCTGATCGACAGTTGATACAGGCATCTGCTGTGGCCAACCACAGTCTTCCTAGGATCAGTGGGTGTTCCCCCAACTGGTATTTCAGCTGTAACACCAAGAAATATGCAGGGTATTCCCACGAGTTGACTGAGATCATGAGGTCATCTAGGATCCCTTCAGGCTTGATCGTTGATCTATCAGCATGTTCCAAAATAGTAGGGTTTGGTCGAAGATTAGTGAGTCCCAATTTCTTCATAGTTTCTATGGTCATAACGTTAAAAGCTGCGCCTAAATCCACCAAGACATTTGGAATTTATGTGTTCCCTATGTGAATTGTAACAGTCGGATTCCCAGGGTCACCGTATTTTGCCACAGGGGCCTTCCCCATTATTAATTCTGAAAGCTTTCCCAAGATGTGGACAGTGGGGGGGTCCTTGGGCCTTCTTCCTAGTTTCTTGACACATAAATCTTTGACAGTCTTGGCATAAATGGGCACATCATGGAGGGCCTGTAACAATGGACTTTTAACTTACAAAATTTTCAATTCTCCCACAAGATCAAATCGAGGTTGTTCCATTGTTTTCTACACGGCCAATCGTTCAGGGTATGGTGGTTCTTTGATTCAACTATGTAGGCTATGACACATCGTGCGTTACTTTCTGAGTTTCAGCAACTGTTTCGGTAGGAGTATCAGCATCCTCAATAATGGGGCTTGCTGAACTAACCATGTTCTCATAGTGTTGATTTACTCCAGTTTCAATCACTCGGGATGAAACATCCTCAGTGATAACAGGTTCCACCACCCTCCTTGATCGTAATTGTATATCATTGCAGGGAATTTGAGTGATGGAATATGCAGGCATGTTGGCAGTCTCAAATTGATGGACTACTTTATTGTTTGGGTTCGGGTTAGGTTGTGCAAGTAGCTGTGGTCGAAGTGGTGCATTCATAGGTGCGACATTGTTTTGGAAAGGGAGTTGTGGTTGTTGATACTGTTGGTGCTGATACTGTTGAGGAGGGTACTGTTGATACTAAGTCTGGTGATGGAGAAATTTATTTCCTTGGTAAGAATTTCTCCAGTTGGAATTCCAAGGAGGATGGTTTGACTGCTGTGACCATGGTGTCCATAAGTTCGTATTTTGCATTGGGTTATGAGATGGATGCCACTGGTTGTTAGAATAATGTGAATGGAATTGTGTATATTCATATTATCCATATTGTTCATTCCATTCATATTATTCAGAAAAAATGTTGTGTCTAGATTCATACCTTGGTTTCGACGCTGCCATGGTTTCTTCTGTGCCATGAAGTATGTTGGCTCCGCATCCGGAATGGATGCCTACAGGACTAATTTGACCTTAAGTAAGGAAGGAAATTCCTTAGTATCATGCTTGAGTTCACATATCCTACATAATTTTGCTTTGTCCAACGAGAATTCCTTCAGTGGGTGTTTTTTCCTACATCTAGGACAGAATACACCAAGTGTAGGATCTTCTAACACTTTCTTCTGCTTTGATCTCATGACATCTAACTCTGAGTAAATGGAGCTCATCATGTATGTTTTGAAATTCTCCAGTAAGTTGCCTATTTATGCTCCAGTAACTTCTGAGTCCTAGTGAAGACATCCTGGTCTCAGTCCTTGTCTCGTTTGCGGGTTCTAGAGGATCCCCTGGAGTACCTTCGACATAATTCAACAATCTTTTCGAAAGGCTCCTTCGAGATATCCCCTTTTCCCAATAGATTTAACATATCAAGGCAATCTTCTCTAATTCCTCTAAGTAAGATGATCTTGAGCACATCCTTTCCAATATTAGCATGACTAGATCTTTGTAAATTCTACAACAATCTTTCAACAAAGTCTTTCAAACATTCTTCATCCTTATGAACTATTTTAAACAGCTCCTCGTTTCTATCCCTAGTTCTTCAATATTCTTGGTACTTAGAAAGGAAAGTGTTTTTCATTTGGTCCCAAGTAGTAATGGTCTCACGACCCAGACTCATGAACCAGCATGGAGCATTTCCTTTCAAGGTGGCTGGGAATAACTTCAGCTTCTGAGCACTAGAGGTGTAATCATAGCTATGACAAAGGATATCAAACTCAAAAATAAACTCATCAGGATCCTCAGAGGACTTACCATGAAAATTTGGGAGAACTGATGGTGAGATATTTTTCATAGGAGCTGCTCCAGGTGTCTGGAGGATAGGGAATTCTAACGTAGTGACAGTATTAACAGGATTATTATTTTCTCCTTCTTCTTCCCAGTTATTCCCATGTTCATTCTCGCCCTCCTATTCTCTACGATCCATGGTTCTAGTCCAAAATTCAGCAGCTTCCTTTATGCGTTCTTCCTCTTCTTTAGCTTCTTCTTCTCTTCTCCTCTCTTCTTCTTGCCTTCTCTCTTCCTCTGCTATTCATCGAGTCTCCAACCACACTTCTTTAGTAACTCTGCTTCCATTGATATGATAGATCTCCTCTCTATCTGGTGCACCTACAACACTTCTTTTATCTTCAGGAGGTTTACTTTCTGCAACAGGAGTTGAAGGTCCCATTTTATTCTCCACTGTGGATGCTGAATGTTCAAGATTGGGAGGAACATAATTTCCCCTGCTTATAGAGTTTTGCAGTGGTCTAGTGGAAGAACCATCTCTAGCAATTATCTCATCAATGTATGTGTGTCTTCCCTTACCTGCATTACGACCTCGACCTCTTACACCTGCAATGTTAGTATTCAAAGCGGGTTCCCAATTTGTTTTTCTTCTATTCATGCATGTTGTAAATAGTTGAACTAAAATAAAATCAAATGAAACCAACTACTAACTCTGTCTATCTATTACCATCCCCGGCAACAATGCCAAAACGTTGGTCACCCTATATGTCAATTAATTAAAGCTAACACATAGGATGGCCAATATAAATTGTCAAACCTAGGGAGGTATTTTATTTCAATGGTAATAAGCATAATTTGTGCATAAACATGTCAAGCAATTGATTTACTAAATGTAGATAATGATCCTACCAGTCTACCCATCCAAACTCACTCCAGAAAGGAGACTAAGCTAATTCACACATCTAGGGAATGGATTGAAACTACCTTCCTACAGAAATCACCTAGCAGTTATAAAATTAAGAATAGAAATAAACCAGATTGATTTTGCAAGAAGTTAAATCCTATAATTATCAAACTACAATAATTGATCTTTACCAAAATGATCTATCCAGCAGCTGCTCTTACTCAATCATAATCTACCTACTTTAAATCAATTGAAGATACAACAGCAACCATAATCTAAAGCTTGAACTGTAACTAATAATTACTGGAAATCTTAGAAAGCATAAACAACTGAAAGATATTGGAATTGAGCTTGGCTGTTATAGCTAATTCAAGCACACATGCATTAAATGAATTATCCTACACAATCGACTATCACACCAATCTTTTACAGCTATTCAAGATGCAATCTTGAACTACCAAAAGGAAATCTAATCTATGTTGCAACTAACAGTAACATCTGCAATAACTCCACACCACACGACAGAAAGAAAGCTAAATTACCCCACCTACTTTAACCGGCTATCTCTATGAGAAGGTGGGCCCTGGCCTTCTAAGAGAGATGCCAAGAATCACAACAAATTAAGACACAGAAATGAAGAACTCTGCTCTCATATTAATGATGGAAATCTACAATATCAGTGCTCTATTACAACTTATCTAAAATGGTAATTGGCCAACCCCAGGCTACGAGAGCCTTTGCATATTTATACATTGACAGTACAGATCATGATCCACTAAACTGGTGCAGCAATGAAGATCTATGATCTTCATGCTGGGGAGTTACAGCTAACTTTTACAGCCACATTAAACAAGGATGTTACTCATGAAGGAGCTGTTACTCTAGTAATCAATGGATCAACGGATTTGGCTATCTAGAATGCAATCTCACTGTCGCAGCTGGGTTCTGTTTCAGTGGAAGTCTGTTACAAATTCTCATGGATGAATGCACTATCTCTTAGAGTTATGAGGAGTTGGTGCTTTGAAGAGTAACAGCTGGCGCCACTTGGTTGATACACCTGCGCTTTAGACCTTGACTAAATGAAATCACGCATATCAATATAAACCAAGGACTAAGATCCAGAATCTTTAACAATGTTAGGAATAAAATAAATAAAGCAATAATGAATTATATCTTTTAATATTATTGATTGATCTGGAGAAAGACATGGATATAGCTTATGAAAGTACGCCGAAATCAGAGCAAAATGATGTAATAAGGATTTCCAAAAAGGAGCATTTCCTAGACCCAACATATAGCAAGGTGTTTTTCAGGAAATAGTCGGAGTCTGAGGTCAACAACTTGTTAGTCTGTAATTGTTGGTAGACTGATGAGAAGTTGTTGTCATCCTCGTACAACTATTTCCAACTGGCCATGTCGTATCCCCGCATACTCATCATTTTTAAAAGGAGAGTAATGGGTGGTTGACTGAGGCAATCTACGGCGGCGTTAGCCTTTCCTTTTTGATACTTAATCACCAACTGGAATTGTTGTAGGTAATTAATCCACTTGAGTTGTCGGTTTGTATGAAACTTTGATTGTGTTGAAGTAAACTATAGAGGCTTATGATTAGTGAGAATGACCGTTTCCTTACCAAGGATGTAATGCCTCCATTACTTGAGATCTTACACAATGGCATACAGTTCTTTTTTGTATGTCGAGTATCTTCTAACTGTGTCGTTAAAAGTATCAGAATGAAAAGCGACTGGGTGACCAGACTAAGTGATCACTGCACCCAAGGCATAGTCCGATGTGTCTGTCTCAATCTCAAAGGGATGATGCGAATCGGCTAACACAAGTACTAGTGCAGTGCAGATCCTGTGTTTGAGTTGTTCAAAATTTGCTTGATGTGTTTCTGTCCATTGAAAGACAATTTTCTCATTTCCCTTCGTCAATTGATTCAAGGGCCAGGCTATGTGACTAAAGCCGAGTATGAACTGTCGATAGAAATTTGCCAAACCAAGAAAAATTCTTAGTTCTTGAATGCTTCTAGGAATGGGCCAATCTTTGAGGGTCTGTACTTTGTCTGGATGGGCCAATCAATGTGAATGCCTATAGAATCAATTACATACCCCAAATATTTGATGTTGGTCATTGCAAAAGAGCACTTGTCCATATTTAGATAGAGTCGATGACTTTGCGAAGATGTCAGACATGTTCTTCCAATGATTGACTAAAAATCAATATGTCATCGAGATAGACAATAACCCATTTTCCAATGAAAGGTCAGAGAAGGTTATCCATATGTTGCATGAAGGTCGTAGGTGCGTTGGTTAAGCCGAAAGGCATGACTAACCATTCAAACAATTCTTCCTTGGTCTTGAAAGTATTTTTCCACACATCTGAGGGCTCGATTGGAATTTGATGGTATCCCGACTTGAGGTCAAGCTTAGTAAATAATTTAGCACCTTTTAGACAATCGATGAGTTCATCTATCCGTGGTAGAGGGTATTGATTTTTCACCAATATTTTGTTGAGAGCTCTATAGTCGATGCACATGCGCCAAGTCTCGTCTTTCTTTAGAACTAGGACGACTAGAATTCCACAAGGAGAGGAGCTGGGTTGGATGTAACATTTGTTGATTAATTCTTGGATTTGTCTGCAAATCTCTTCATTTTCAAGAATGGATATTCTGTAAACAGATGCATTAGGAAAAGAAGAAACAGGAACAAGTTCAATGGAGTGTTTTACCTAGCAATGCTGAGGTACTCCATTCGGAGCTTGAAAGAGGTTCTGGTACTCATCTCGAATATGATCGACTTGCTCCTTCTATCGAGAAATACATTGGTCGGTGACTCGACTTGTTGTTGCAGTCTTCTTAGAATGTTGCGGCTTGATCATGATTAATGCGATCTTTTGAGCATGATTGATGAGATTCTTTGTCTATTTAGTAGATATCAGTGCAACCTTCGGTGTAGGTTGACGCTCTAGTATGCTGAACCATCGATTTCGGATTCTGACAATCACCTTCTAAGGCCATGACTAATAGCTTCCATGTCTATCCCAGAGGTAAGGTTTCCCAACCAGGGCGTCGGCTACGGAGAGTGGTGCCACGTCACAGAGTACTTCATCTTCAAAAGGTTTTATGAGGTAGGTGAATTTTCATTATCGAGTGATCCGTACTTATTGGCCATCCTTCATCCAACAGATGTTGTAAGGATGAGGATGCAGAGTGGTAACAAGACCTAGTTTCTTCACAAGTTCTTCAGAAATAAAGTTGTTTTGACTCTCGTTGTCCACAATCAGATGTAATGGGTTTCTCTCGACCCATATCCGTGTATGGAACAAGTGTTCTTGTTCCTCCTCGTCGACGATAGTCGAGGATGCTTGAGTTATAAAGGTCAAAAGGGTCATCGCGTCCAGATCCGATTCTTCCACCATCTTGTCGAATGCGTCGGGGGTTGACACTTTTGTCAAAAATGTCTTGCGAGCTTTGCATTCAGATGTATCATGCCAAGATGAGTGGTGGTAATCGCACCATTTTTCGGTCAGCAGTTCTTTGCTACATTCCCTCTTTTGAAATGGCTTCTTACTGTTGTCAGGATTTGGCAGTGTCAGTTGATGCATTCTTGTCGGGTGGTCGTCCTGATGTCGGCTTTGTCGTGAAACATGCTTTCCCTTTCTGCTCGGTTTCGATTTTGCTGGCATAGTGGAAAGCATCTACAAGCATTTTGACAGTTAGAAATTCCATCTCCTGTTAGATGTACTGGGACAATCCGCTAACGTACTTCAAAACAAGCAATTTCACTTCTTCTTGGATGCCAAGTCTATCCATGAGTCGGTAGAGCTCATCGATGTAACTCTTTACTAATTGGTCTTTCCATTTCCTTAGTTGTTGCCACTTCTTATACTGTTGCTTGAGGTATTTCGATGGGTAAAATTCCCGTCAGATGTGTTCGACTAATTTATCCCATGTTTCGATGGGGTCTCTACTTTTCTCCATCTTTGTCGAGAGGTTCTCCCACTAACAGTGCATGGAGGTAGACATCCTTAAGGATGAAATAGTGATATTTTCAGCTTCTGAGAGTTTATTTACAACATAATAGGATTCCAATTGTTGCACCCAATTGTCGACAGATTCTGTGTCAATCTTACCTTCAAGATTCGGTATGTACAGATTCATTTGCACTTTGAAGGGGTTGATTTTGTCGAAGTGAGTTCTTGTAATGCCCATATTTTGATTCGGCATATTTATTAGTTAGACACACCATACTTTATTTCTTATATATTTTGTCGAACTCAGCTCGACTGAGTAAACTATATTGGACCTCATTATATGATGTTACTCTGTCTTATGATTTCACGATGATTATGAGGTTACTATGTTATGCAGTTATGATGTCATGATTATCATATGATTTCCTTATTTTACGATTGCAGTATATGTTTATATGTTTTCCTTAATGAAATGTGAAATATATGATTCGGTACGTGGATACCATCTTCTTATATGAATTGCTGAAATGTTATATGTCATACGCATCTATGATGAGCTAAAAGGTTACATGAAATAAAATGATAACATGGATCAATTGGCGATCAATGGAAAATGCTTTCTATAAATTGTATTTTGCAAAACACTAACCTACAGGACACAGGGGCAATGGGATAGCCAGTTACTTGATCTGATATATATTGGAAAGGAAAAACATGTTCATACAGCAAACCTTAGCAGCCAAAATGAGGATATGATAACATAAACTGATAATCCCGATAGCAGCAAGTATGAGTTGATAAGGGCATAGGCCCAGTATGTTGAGAGGGATGGATGTGTTTCCCACCCTATGGTTCCAGGAGACCCGAGGTCGTGGGAGGGCCGTGCTGAGACACGCTCCCCATGTTGTTGTGATGACGATGGTCGGATGCCTGCTAGGGGAGGATAGGTCCGCTGTTCAGCCGACGCTATCACTCTCAAGTTCTATGTGGTCAGATCGGTGAGTCCGACATCCACTGTTGTACTAGCAGAGGGAGGATAGGGAGGATGCTGGACGTAGGTTATGACGGGAGGATGTGTTAGTTAGTACTGTTGAGGGTTTAGTATTCCTTGATTCCGAGTTAGTGGAAGTGGGAACCCTTCCTGTACTTGATTGATTAAACTAATGTAAACATAAAGACAATGATGTTAAATCGTAAAGGGTTAACTGTTAAATAACCGAGGATGTTAAAGTAATTATACTATATATTATGCTTTCTCTTCTGCATGGGGGTAGATACTATTATTAGTTAGCAAGTATGCATAGGCGGAATGGGGTTTGTTTATAGTACATGTCTGACATGTGCATACACTGGCCATGCATGCACACCTTGTACGTGTACGATATTACTGGTGTATAACATACTTGTCATGCTTGAATAGTAGTATAAATGTCATAGATAACTCAGTTAAGGATACATCAATCAACTTAGGTAATGAATGGTTAGGTTGTCAATGTGTAAATAAGTGAATTAGTAATTATATGAAAACATTGTAATAATAAACTAAGACAAGTGTCGTCAGTTAACATTGTCATAGGAGAACTGTTGTGAATAGTGTAATGATAGTGTCTAATTAATTAGTAAAAATTGTTTAAGCCCTCACAAGTGCTTTGTTTATAAGAACAAGGATGCTATGTTGATGATAGGGTACTCATGTGATAAACAAATAATTAAGAATACTATGATTAATTCACCTTTTATTATTGTTAAAGGGTGATTTAATTATTATTATTAATTAATAAATGGGGATCTAATTATTATTATTACTTAATTAATAATATTCCAGCAACATTTATATCCCTATCGTAACAAATGCAATATAAGTAAGATTTAAAATATTGATTTATAAATTAATATTGTGTGATTATTTCCATTTCAAAAGTTAGCCATAATAGGATAATCCTTTTTGGAATGAACGTGATGTGATGGAAAATGGTTATTTAATTATTCAATGTTAATCTTGGAATTTAAACCTCAAGCTAAGTAGTCTCGACGGATAAGGTGGACCATTAAGACACATCATGTCCAAGTTGAAAAGGGGCAACTAATTATATAATATTTTATTAATTACATTAATAACATTAAATACCAAGGATAGCGAATAGACTTGTATTTAATGAAGCTTGTCCCGAATGGATAACCTTTGGGTGATAATCCCCACCGTAATAAATACTTACGACCGTCAATCCAAAACCAACTAATTTTTCCATGAGAGTAATTAATTATACATTTTTATAAAGAACCGTGTATGAATGAACTGGTGATAGGAGTAAATGTTGAGGGGCTCGAGAGGGGGATTTTGGGGCGGTGGAGTAAGCCCAAGATATTCTCGAGGAAGGGAAATTATATAGAGGGGGAGAGCTTGGAGAAAGAGGAGGTTTTTTTTATGGGGGAAGAAAAGAAGTTTGGAGAAGAGAAGTTTGGAGAACAGAAAGATTTTGAGAGCAGAAGGAAAGACTGCTCTCGGGATTATCAGATTGTGGGCTCGGGGGCTTGGAAATCCTTTGATTTCCAAGGGCCAGCAAGATGATAGCTGGTCGGTAGGGTGGACACTTCAGTTTGGCTGTCTAAGAGGTTATACAACCTACTACAACCTACGGTTAGCTTCAGCATCAGGTAATTTCCTTGTCATTTACTTTATTTGATTATTATGCTAAAATCTTACTGTAAACATGCATAACTTGCTATTTACTGATTTACTAAGTTGTGAAACCTATTCTTATGCTGGAACATGATTATTGAAAAGAAAATGACGATATGTTTGTTTATTTTAAATTACGAATGTAAGGTTAGTGAAAACATGACAGTACACTAAATATTATTTAGGCACATAGTAATTCTTAGAAATTTACTTCCATAAACTGATAAAGTTTAAAACGTAGAAAATTAACCTTGAAATTTTACATAGTGCCCTGCTGTAAAACCAGAGCACTACAGATGGTATCAGAGCCTTTGTTCAGACTCTTGAACCTACAGGCCTATTCATGCTGCACCTAGAAAATCTACTCAATAATTTACCTACTTGACCTCTAGCCATAGTAAGCTTCGAGGGTGCACCTGCAAAAAGGACAATGGGAATAATATTAGAAAATGAAAGAATATATATGCATATAATTATATTTCCATTCTTTTATAACTATTGCTGCACACGCAAAAGACTAGTATGATTTGGCCAAAGTAAATAAAACATATATATATATAAATATTATGAAAAAAAAAAAAATCTATAGCATCTAGACCGTGTGTCAACCTGTAGACTACCTGCATGAAACATAAAATGAGTAAGAGAAGTTGAACTTAACATACCGGTAGAAACGATGAATTAACTATCTACTACCCACAGTCAAATTTTGAGAATCACGAGCACAAACACATAAGTCAAATTTAAACTACTGGTTCAAGTTGGAAGATCACACCCTAATGAAAATTATCTCTATATTCTTATTTAGTGAAACAGTCTAAAATTATTCATCATAGTCATAATTTACCCTCGACTAAAAAAAAAAAAAAACTCTAAGTTACCCAAGGGCTCTACCCTAGATGGCTTGTATCACTCAAACGTTTAAATATGAGTTTTACATGCCAGTTAAGGTTCAAGGTAATTTCATCAAGACAATTCAAGGTTGCGCCCTAGATGGCAGAGAATAATGAGACTAAGCTTCTCATAAGAGTTGTGCCCTTGGCTCACTTAGCAAATTTTATTTATTTATTTATTTTATTCTTGCAACAGAGCCTAGTCTACGCCCTCACTTCTTAGCTTACACTGAGCTGAAAACTTAATAGCTTTTTATAAAATTTATTTGCAGATTTTATGGGGATGCGCCCCCTCTGTTGAGAGTTCGTGCTCTTGTTTATTGCCACAAAGTTATTTGCAGAGCGCTAGGCTGCACCCCCTCAAAATCTAGCTCACACAGAGTTTAGAATAATAAAGATAGTGTTCAAGGGCGGACAGAGATATGGAAACGCCCCACTTCAAACATAAAGACAATATAACAGAAAAAAAAAACCACGAATTCGAATTAGCCTCATAACACAGTCAATATGCCAGTTCAATTCTCAGACTATAATACATGTTATTTTAATAATAAGCAGCTTATGCTTTGCAAAAAGTAACATGAGGGCTTGCATCAGCGAGCAGCATGAGGGCTTGCATCAGACAATACCAAAGCTTGAGAGAGCGCAGTCATCCACGAATACACCTCGCCTCGAGACAGAGGATCGCACACATAAGAGATGAAAACAGATAAAAGACTAGTATCTATAGATATGCGTAATAAGATCTTGATCAAGCAATACATAAGCGATAATCAAGCAATACAGACGCAATAACAGAGCAGTCATAATATATTATTTATGGCGTTGTAACATGGGACGCCAAGCTTACTCTTGATTTTCAGCTCTCGATAGGATCTAACCTCCGCGTGTTAATAAAGGTGAATGTAACTAATTCTGATGGTATATTCGACGATGGATAATGAGGTTCTAGACGACGAGAACTTGGGGGTTAAAATATCTGAATGCCAAACAACCCCAATGCTTTGGAAAACGGAGGGAAATTGAACTGGAACAACCATATTAACGTCCATAGTTTTGGGGAAAGAAGGGAGTGGCATCAACTCCGAGATAAGCCTTCAACAATGGCTTAATTCCCCAATGCTTCCCTTCTTCCTTTAAAAGGGTCGACGTCGTCTAGATTTGAAACGATGTCTCCTCTGATCCAAATTTAACAGCCTATCTTATTCATCTCTCAATTTAACAGCTTGATAATTTCAATTGCCCTATCCATTTTTTTTTTTCCCGAAATTTTTTGCTAAAGCATTGCAAGTCGAAATCACCAGCCAATGGGTATTTGGCCCAACGAGAGCTCAGCACCAACATCCCAGACGAAAATAGACCCACGCAAGCCATCCATCTTTCAAGTGCCGTAGCCAATGGGCAGGCCAGCATATAACCCCAAATTTGTCCCAATAACAAAATCAGGAACTTCCAAGCGGCCTCATGGAGTCCGCCCAAATTCACGAATAGCTCTCGCACCAGAACGCAAATGGTGAGGCACCCAAAACGCAGATAGTGAGGGATGATACACCAGAATGCAGATAGAGTGGACACGCAGAGGTTGTGGGTAGAGAGAGGTAGCATTCAAATGGCAATATTTAGTACTCCATTGGAAAATACCATCCACAGGTAAAAACTCAGGTCGCACGAGATTTAGGGTTTTGTGGAGGTAAAGGAGGTGAAGATTTGCATGCTTAAGTGAAGGAGGTGAATACCTACACGTAAAGAGGTAATGCTAAACACCCAGGTTGCAGAGGTAGAAAATACTTAAACATGGGAAGCGAGAGGGAAAACTACCGAATAAAATGAAACCTACCAAATTAAAAGCATAAAGGAAATGAAAGGAAAACTACCAATTTAAACGGAACCAGGTGGAGATTATACCTGAAATCAGACGGAGCTTGAACCACTTTCCATGGCGGAGTTGCAGAGCTAAAACTGCAGGAGAGAGGGTGAAAATGGGCGCGTCTTGGGGATTGACCCTATTTAGGGTTTCCCCCACTTTCCGAGGGCGGTGGGTTGCTTGGAGAGACCGCGTGTCCTTCATGCATACTCGCTCTTTGCATGGCGGTGAAAGGCCGCGTGGTAAAAAAAAAAAAATCTACGGTTTGTAAATCTACGGCTATAATATAGGTTATATTAAAGTTTAAATTTATTGTTATATATTATGATAGAATATATGTTGTACGAAAATTTAATTTATTCATGTTTTGTTAGAATATACGTAAAATAAAAAATTAATTTTACCTTCCTGTCATAAAATATGTTATATTAAAATTTAAATTATTTTAGATATTCTCATAGAATATATGTTTTATAAAATTTAAATTTATTCATATTTTGATTAGAATATATGTATTATAAAGATTAATTTTACTTTTCTGTTATAATAAATGTTGTATTAAAGTTTAAATTTATTGTTATATACTCTTATAGAATATATGTGTTATAAAAATTTAATTTATTCATACTTTGTTAGAAAATATGTATTATAAAAATTAATTTTTCTTTTCTGTTATAACATATGTTGTTAAAAATATGTTTTATAGGAATTTTAAATTTTTTTTTTTTTATATTAAACTTAACTATGATTGGTTGAGGTTTAAACAAATAATGTTAATTAATTTGTTTAGATTAAAGGGTAACTTTTAAAGTTAACTAAAATAGAGATATTAAAAATTTTGCCGAGATTTCAACTCCTAGTCGAAGGGATGGAAGAGACCCGAAATCTCAAAAACAAGACACCATTAAGACCAGCACGATGAGCTGAACACCATGACAGGATTGTTTGAATAAAAACGACTATAGATTTTACTGCGCTAATCTTGACAATTTGTTATCTCATGATGCAAATTATTGAATACCTACATTTTAGTTCCGCGTATATTTGATTGAACAACTAAGGATATGATTTTATTTTAATAACTCAGGAACTATCATGGTGACAACACGCAGAGGTCGAGGTCGGGGTCAAGGTCGACCACCGTCACCACCACCTCCGCCACCGCCACAACCAACCTCAACACCAGAAATGCAGATCATAATGAGGTCATTGGAGGCTATTATGACCACGATGAACAGGCAGTCGGAAAGGGCCGCCGAGGTGGACACCACTCAAGTGAGTCGAGAGAACTCTGAAAGGGCACATGGCCCAAGACTGGAACCGCTTCAGGACATATCGAGGGAGTTACAAAAGATAAAAGTTCCAGAGTTTTCAGGAGGACGACCCGGTAAGCATGCGGAGGCATGGCTGGAAGGCATGAAGAGATGCTTCGCATTGAATGAGTACACATCTAGTTCCAAGGCTAGGATGGCCGTCTTCCAGCTTAAAGGTGATGCTTTGAATTTGTGGTCAGACCTCGAGAAGCAGTTGCACCTTACTCCTCTTACAACTTCTTGGGAACTGTTCGAGGAGAGGTTCCACATGAAGTATTTGCCAAATTATTACAAGGAAGAACAGGCAGGTGCACTCCATGCCTTAGTACAGGGAGACAAGACAGTGGAGGAGTATGAATCTCGGTTTATGGAACTAGTAAAATATGTTCCTTACCTGGATGCAGATGATTGTCAGGTAGAGCGTTTTGTGTATGGACTTAACTACAAGATTAGAGCTGCTGTGCGGATGTGGAAGCCAACTTCAGTTGCCATGGAAGTTGAGTATGCTCGTTATGCAGCTGATATGTCAGATGGAAAAGGGGGTAGTAATTTGACAGGAACCAATCAATATGTTACAGGGAAGGCGTCACGCCCTTACTTCAGGGGAGGACAATCTAGGCCTCCTCCTTACGGTAACAAGTTCACACCAAGGGGTAATACTTCAGTTAACTCAATCTCGCAGGCATCGTCCGCAACCCACCAAAGCCAGGGACATACGCAGGGAAGTTCCTATAGAGGAGCAAGGGGTTTTAGAGGAACCAGGGGAAGGAACTCATCTCAGAGGATTCCTTCGAGCAACAGGCAAGCCCCTCCCAATCTCTCTTGTTGGGGATGTGGAGGTCCTCATTTCCAGCGAGACTGTCCCAAGGGTCAGTCAAGCAGCAGGCACAGGGAAGGAAAAGCACCCATGGATAGTTCGGGTAACAGTCATCGGATTCATGCAGCGGTGCATAACCACCAGGAAGAACATCAGTCTACCGTAGTAGAATCCACTGGTAATGTAAACAATGTCAAACTTAAAATTTTGTTTGATCCAGGAGCAACTTATAGTTTTATTTCACCATTTGCATTAGATAAATGTGGGTTGGCAGCCTAGGAGCACGATGATTTCAAACTGGTTGAAATGGCTTCAGGAGCAAAGCAACCAGTAGGTCTTAAAGTGAGAAGTTGTGAGGTTGACTTAGGAGTTTGCACCACTAAGTTGGATGCTTATGTCACCAATTTGGGGACTTATGACCTCATTATTGGCATGGATTGGTTAGAAGGCCATAGAGCTTTCTTAGACTGCTATGTGAAGATGGTGTTGTGCCTCGATGACGAGGGAAGGACAATTCAAATCCAAGGCTTGAAGAGGAAGGTATCCCTCCGTTTCATCTCTATGGTGAAAGCTAAGCGGTGCCTAAGACAAGGATGCCAGTTGTTCGTAGTGGAGGCCGTGAGCGATAGTAAAGGACCTTCCTTGAATTCTTACCCAGTGCTTTCCGAGTTCAAGGATGTCTTTCCGAAGGAATTACTAGGACTACCTCCAGAAAGAGAGCTCGATTTCACAATCGAACTAAAACCTGGTGCAGAACCTATCTCAAAAACTCCGTATAGAATGACAACTCCAGAGCTCCGTGAGTTACAGATCCAGTTAAAAGAATTGCTAGATTTGGGACTGATTAGACCTAGTATCTCACCGTGGGGAGCACCAGTGATCTTCGTTAAGAAGAAGGATGGATCTCTGCGACTGTGCATAGATTACAGAGATTTGAACAAGGCCACCGTGAAGAAAAGGTATCCCATACCAAGAATTGATGACCTCTTTGATCAAATGAAAGGTGCGTCAGTCTTCTCAAAGATTGATTTGCGATCAGGATATCACCAGTTGAGGATCAAGGAAGGCGACATTCCTAAGACTGCCTTTCGAACTCGATTTGGGCATTACGAGTTTGTAGTGGTACCATTTGGTTTGACCAATGCTCCAGCTGTATTCATGAGCCTCATGAATGGGGTCTTCCGAAAATACTTGGACCGCTTTGTTCAGGTCTTCTTAGATGATATTCTTATCTATTCTAAGAATGGGAAGGAGCATGAGGAACACTTGCGGTTAGTCTTGACATGCTTAAGGGAACATAAACTTTATGGTAAATTGTCAAAGTGTTCCTTCTTCCAAAAAGAGATTCACTACTTGGGGCACATCATCTCAGGTGAAGGGATCTCCATAGACCCAGAAAAGGTAAAGGCCATTGAAGATTGGCCAATTCCAAGGAATGCTCATGAGGTGCGCAGCTTCATGGGGTTAGCAGGCTATTACCGGAGGTTTGTGGAAGGATTTTCTAAAATTGCAAAACCTATTACCACCTCGCAACGCAAGGGAATCCGGTATGAATGGACCGATGAATGCGATGCCGCTTTTACAGAGTTAAAAAGATTGTTGACAAGTGCACCAATCTTGCGGGTACCAGACATGGATAAAGATTTCATGGTATGCACCGATGCCTCGAAGCAAGGATTAGGAGCGGTGTTGATGCAGGAAGGTGGGGTAATAGCTTATGCATCTCGAAAGTTGAAACCTCATGAGGAGCAGTATGCCACGCATGATCTAGAATTGGCAGCAGTAATGTTGGCACTAAAATTATGGAGGCACTACCTAGTTGGTAGAAGCTTCACCCTTAAAACAGACCATCAGAGCTTGCAGTACATCTTTACCCAAAGGGATTTGAATGCTAGGCAAAGGAGATGGAGTGAGTTCATGAGTGAATATGACTTTGGTATCTCTTACATCAAAGGAAAGGAGAATGTGGTGGCAGACGCTCTAAGCCGAAGGCCGAGACTTTTCTCCTTAATTCCCTTGAAGGTTGACTTGAGGGAAAGGGTACTAGGACAACTATTGGGCGATAGTTGGTATCTAAAAGTAACCTCAGCTATTCAGAATGGAAAGAAACAGGAATTGAAGTATGATGGGTACCATCTTGAGGAAGATGGATTGTTGCGGTATCAGGGAAGGATGTATGTTCCTAAGGAAGGTGATATCAGGGAAACCATCCTTAGAGGGGCCCATAGATCGCATTACTGTGCGCACCCAGGGGTGAAGAAGATGTATGCTGACATGAAGCAACTCTTCTTTTGGCCAGGTATGAAGATGGATGTAGTGGATTTTGTTTCGAGGTGCCTTGAGTGTCAACAAGTGAAGGCAGATCACCATCACCCGGCCGGTCTCCTACAACCGCATGATATCCCTATGACTAAATGGGAAGTCATTTCCATGGACTTCGTTGTAGGATTACCACTCACATCTCTGAGACATAATTCTATTTTGGTGGTAGTCGACAAACTGACCAAAAGTGCTCACTTCATTCCAGTCAGAGACACCTATGATGTGACAGATGTGGCAAGGGTATTCATAAATGAGATTGTACGTCTTCATGGAGTTCCTAAAAAGATAATCTCTGACAGAGACCCTAAGTTCACCTCCAGATTTTGGACAAGCATGCAGTCAGCATTAGGGACACAGTTGAACTTAAGCTCAGCTTATCACCCCAAGACAGATGGACAGACTGAGAGGGTGAATCAAGTGATGGAGGACATGCTTAGGATGTATGTTATGGATCAACAGACACAGTGGGATAAATATCTTCCTTTAGTGGAGTTTGCATACAACAATAGTCATCACAGCTCCATTGGTATGCCGCCATATCAGGCATTGTATGGGAGGCCGTGCAGGACACCACTCAGTTGGGACAGGTTAGAGGATCGAGTTTTAATTGGGCCTGAATTGATTCAGGAAATGGAGGAGCAAGTGATACAGATTAGGCAGCGGCTGAAGGAAGCACAGGATAGGCAAAAGAGTTACGCTGATGCACATAGATCAGATAGAACTTATGGAGTAGGGGATTGTGTATTTATTCGCATCAGACCAAATAAAAGTACCATTCGGTTTGGGAAGGGTACCAAGTTGTCACCTCGCTTTATAGGTCCATTTGAGATTCTTGAGAAAATCGGACCAGTTGCTTATCGTCTCGCGCTGCCACCCCCACTTGCATAAAACTCATAATGTATTTCATGTTTCTGTATTACGACATTACATAGCTGATGAGACTCACAAAATTCATTGGAAGGAATTGCAGGTCTCGGACGAGGGAACCTTCAGGGTCGAACCATTACGTATACTTGATCGTAGGGTTCGACAGCTCCGTAGTCGCCATGTGGACCAAGTTAAGGTCCAATGGGACAAGTATAGCCCAGGGTCTGCTACCTGGGAGGATGCACAGACCATGCATCGAGATTTTCCCTCACTATTTTGACCATAACTTCGGGACGAAGTTTCCCGAAGGGTGGGTGTATGTAATGCCCATATTTTGATTCGGCATATTTATTAGTTAGACACACCATACTTTATTTCTTATATATTTTGTCGAACTCAGCTCGACTGAGTAAACTATATTGGACCTCATTATATGATGTTACTCTGTCTTATGATTTCACCATGATTATGAGGTTACTATGTTTTGCAGTTATGATTTCATGATTATCATATGATTTCCTTATTTTACGATTGCAGTATATGTTTATATGTTTTCCTTAATGAAATGTGAAATATATGATTCGGTACGTGGATACCATCTTCTTATATGAATTGCTGAAATGTTATATGTCATACGCATCTATGATGAGCTAAAAGGTTACATGAAATAAAATGATAACATGGATCAATTGGCAATCAATGGAAAATGCTTTCTATAAATTGTATTTTGCAAAACACTAACCTACAGGACACAGGGGCTATGGGATAGCCAGTTACTTGATCTGATATATATTGGAAAGGAAAAACATGTTCATACAGAAAACCTTAGCAGCCAAAATGAGGATATGATAACACAAACTGAGAATCCCGATAGCAGCAAGTATGAGTTGATAAGGGCGTAGGCCCAGTATGTTGAGAGGGATGGATGTGTTTCCCACCCTATGGTTCCATGAGACCCGAGGTCGTGGGAGGGCCGTGCTGAGACACGCTCCCCATGTTGTTGTGATGACGATGGTCGGATGCCTGCTAGGGGAGGATAGGTCCGCTGTTCAGCCGACGCTATCGCTCTCAAGTTCTATGTGGTCAGATCGGTGAGTCCGACATCCACTGTTGTACTAGCAGAGGGAGGATAGGGAGGATGCTGGACGTAGGTTATGACGGGAGGATGTGTTAGTTAGTACTGTTGAGGGTTTAGTATTCCTTGATTCCGAGTTAGTGGAAGTAGGAACCCTTCCTGTACTTGATTGATTAAACTAATGTAAACATAAAGACAATGATGTTAAATCGTAAAGGGTTAACTGTTAAATAACCGAGGATGTTAAAGTAATTATACTATATATTATGCTTTCTCTTCTGCATGGGGGTAGATACTATTATTAGTTAGCAAGTATGCATAGGCGGAATGGGGTTTGTTTATAGTACATGTCCGACATGTGCATACACTGGCCATGCATGCACACCTTGTACGTGTACGATATTACTGGTGTATAACATACTTGTCATGCTTGAATAGTAGTATAAATGTCATAGATAACTCAGTTAAGGATACATCAATCAACTTAGGTAATGAATGGTTAGGTTGTCAATGTGTAAATAAGTGAATTAGTAATTATATGAAAACATTGTAATAATAAACTAAGACAAGTGTCGTCAGTTAACATTGTCATAGGAGAACTGTTGTGAATAGGGTAATGATAGTGTCTAATTAATTAGTAAAAATTGTTTAAGCCCTCACAAGTGCTTTGTTTATAAGAACAAGGATGCTATGTTGATGATAGGGTACTCATGTGATAAACAAATAATTAAGAATACTATGATTAATTCACCTTTTATTATTGTTAAAGGGTGATTTAATTATTATTATTAATTAATAAATGGGGATCTAATTATTATTATTACTTAATTAATAATATTCCAGCAACATTTATATCCCTATCGTAACAAATGCAATATAAGTAAGATTTAAAATATTGATTTATAAATTAATATTGTGTGATTATTTCCATTTCAAAAGTTAGCCATAATAGGATAATCCGTTTTGGAATGAACGTGATGTGATGGAAAATGGTTATTTAATTATTCAATGTTAATCTTGGAATTTAAACCTCAAGCTAAGTAGTCTCGACGGATAAGGTGGACCATTAAGACACATCATGTCCAAGTTGAAAAGGGGCAACTAATTATATAATATTTTATTAATTACATTAATAACATTAAATACCAAGGATAGCGAATAGACTTGTATTTAATGAAGCTTGTCCCGAATGGATAACCTTTGGGTGATAATCCCCACCGTAATAAATACTTACGACCGTCAATCCAAAACCAACTAATTTTTCCATGAGAGTAATTAATTATACATTTTTATAAAGAACCGTGTATGAATGAACTGGTGATAGGAGTAAATGTTGAGGGGCTCGAGAGGGGGATTTTGGGGCAGTGGAGTAAGCCCAAGATATTCTCGAGGAAGGGAAATTATATAGAGGGGGAGAGCTTGGAGAAAGAGGAGGTTTTTTTTATGGGGGAAGAAAAGAAGTTTGGAGAAGAGAAGTTTGGAGAACAGAAAGATTTTGAGAACAGAAGGAAAGACTGCTCTCGGGATTATCAGATTGTGGGCTCGGGGGCTTGGAAATCCTTTGATTTCCAAGGGCCAGCAAGATGATAGCTGGTCGGTAGGGTGGACACTTCAGTTTGGCTGTCTAAGAGGTTATACAACCTACTACAACCTACGGTTAGCATCAGAATCAGGTAATTTCCTTGTCATTTACTTTATTTGATTATTATGCTAAAATCTTACTGTAAACATGCATAACTTGCTATTTACTGATTTACTAAGTTGTGAAACCTATTCTTATGCTGGAACATGATTGTTGAAAAGAAAATGACGATATGTTTGTTTATTTTAAATTACGAATGTAAGGTTAGTGAAAACATGACAGTACACTAAATATTATTTAGGCACATAGTAATTCTTAGAAATTTACTTCCATAAACTGATAAAGTTTAAAACGTAGAAAATTAACCTTGAAATTTTACATAGTGCCCTGCTGTAAAACCAGAGCACTACAGTTCTCATAAAGGATCCTACAGATGTTGAAGTGAATGGCAAGAGACTCTCATTGAACTGGGAGAACATTTCAGTCCATTGTCAAGCAAGAGCATGCTCAATAAGCTGTGTTGTCTCATAGGATGCATGTCTATCGCCTGTTTCTTCGATCATTTATGGAGATCATGTCTGCTTGGATTGCTGAAATTACGAGCAAGTTTGAACCGACATAATCCAGGTAACTTCGATAGAACTATATACTAACAGAACTTAAGCACGAACAAAATTGAGTGCTCTGATACCAATGATCCGGGTCATGTCCAAGAACCATGAGGGAGACAACAGTTCGACTGAATGCGTCAGCTCTGTTATGGCGGAAGCTTAATAAACAGAATGAACAAAGAAGGATTACGCAATACAGATAAACACAAATACACACAGAAAATATGCAGTAATGCGAACTGTTCTTCTATTAATTGTAAACAAATCAAAACTGAGTGATTATGAGAAACTGTATGTTACAATAGTTTACATGCTTATAAAGAAGTCTGAGACGCTTGGGTGTCTTCCCGTTACGTTCAGTTACAAAGAAGAAGTTATAACGGTTTCAATAGTTCAACCGTTACAGTCCACTGGAAGACAGAGAGATAGTCTGTTGAAGTTCGAAAGTCGTTGGTCGCATGTTGGTGCTGGTTGTCGATGTTGTGAACTAAAATATTGTAGAACATGTCGAAGGTGCAGAACATGTCACAGTATGTCAAATTCAAGACTCATCGGAGTTGTCTCGAAATCAAAAACCTGTCGAAGTGCTAAAGTTGTCGAAGTGTTGAAGTTTTCGAAGTCATGTTGCGTCAAAACTTGTCCAAGTTGTATGAATGATGATGAATAATCGAATATGTGTTGAAGTCAGCATCTGACAAAAAATGACAACTATGATGTGGATCAAGGTTTATGGTGTTTGACAGGCCCCCATGCAATAATTTGGAGGTCCCACAATATTTTCTTAGGAAATTGTGGGCTGATTTTGAGCTAGGATACCATGTCAATTATTTTGACATCACTGATTTTCAAGGTGTGGTTCTTGGCATTTCCCACAATTGACCTCAGGCCCGCTACAACCCACTCAGAGGACCTCCTGCACCTAGGAGAGAGCCAAACCCCCCTCCTCAGCCACCTTGGTTTGGTAGAGGCCTAGATGAGATTGATGACTCAGTTAGACGTGCCACACATCATTTTCTTAGAAATACCACATTTGTGGCTATGTATTCATATATCTGAGAGGACAATGATGAGACACACATAGTTGCACGGTCTATGGGTGGTGGCTAGGACAGAACAAGTACAGGTGGAACTCAAGCGGGGCCATCTAGCTCGACTAAAACAATGCCACATCATTGTTCTCATTGTGGTCATTCTTTCCATGGTCTTACACAGTAGCATGCCTGGGAGAGATACATGGACCAGGTTAGCTATTTTTTTATTTAATATTCAAGTATTTATTATATGTTATTTGATATTGTATTTTTTAATATATTTAACTTTGAATTACACATTGTTGACTTTATTTGTTTTAATGTACAGTTATTAGGGTTCGGGTATCCATCCTCCAGGTGGGAGGACATATTTACATTGGTTCCTTCGACCTAAACCAAGCCATGGAAACAATAGAGGAGATTGTGGCACCATACACGCAGGTAACTTCTTTACTTTAAATAAATAGATCCAGTTATGAGTAATTTGTGTTCAGTAATTACAAATTAATGAGCACTGAGTAACCATATTTTATATTATCATCATTTAAAACTAAAATCAAAATGAATAATTTTCACAAAACATGTCTATCATATTATCATCAGATTTTACAATTGTGTTTATCATATTGTCTAAATTATTTGAGAGCTATAAATTCATATAATCCAACCAAACAAAAATCAAACCTTATAAAACATGAAAACCTAAGAAAACTAGACATGTGTTGATGTTCACTTTAGGCATCCTTTGCTTCTCCATTTTCAACTTCTTTCATTTATGATGCTACTTGTACTTATTCTATGTCTCATAATCACCAAAACCACAATGAACTGGAAAGTCTTTTGGACGAATACCATTCACTGAACCTATGGAAACTATAGGGTGTAATGTTAGGTGGCATTTCTAAATCTGTAGCCAACTTCTCTAACCTTTCACTATGTGTTGCCATTCTCTTTCCATATCCAAAATCCTATCCAATTGGTATTCATGACAACTACATATACTTTGATTAATATGCAAAATTACTTCTTGTAAGGTGTTCATCTATGGTCACAAGCACCTCAGGATGTTGTGAAGCTCTGTAAATCCACAATGAACACACTCATCATTTTAGTTGTTTTCTTCCATAGTACCAACATAAAGTACAATAGAAAGGGTGCTTGGAGAAATAACCTAAATTGCAAAGAAATTGCTAAGTCTCCATTGAGATCACTTAGATAATAAACCAAAAAAGGATTTCCTAAAAAACAAGAGTTCAATTTTTCATCTACAAACCAACATTTCCAATTAAAATAATCATGTCATAGTCCAATTCTTAACAAAGAAACAAACCAAACAAAAGTAGTCTCGTTCTCTTTACTGCTAAACAATATTCACCCCCACCCCTACAAATTATGAAGTAACCCAAAGCCAAATTTTGGCTCAACCCAACTTACCATATGATGAAGTTTCTTGGCATTAATAGTCAGAGATATCCTACACGCGCCAAGATTTTCCATCTGAACCAAATTAAAACACCCACTACAGAATAATCCAAGTTCAAGTGTGCATTGATTACTTGAATGAGGAGGACTTAAAAGTGATTTTGTCGACCGTATCCATTTCCAATTATCACATAAATACGAGTAAGTGTGATTGCTAATGTATTTCATGAAGGAATTACGTGAGTTATAACATTCCTTTTTCCAATTTCACCGTCACATTTACCATGGTTTATGTAAATTTGGTATCACATGAACAAATAATATGAAAATATTCAATAAATTCAAACTTTGTAGCTATACCATTAATACCTCTAGTGATTATAGAAATGGGAGAAAAATTTCCAAAATCTGTCATTCTTACTTTACCAATGATGAGAGAAGAGTCCCCAAAAATCAAAACATTCCTAATAGCTAAATTCTTCAAAATGACCATTCTTTGATACAAGGAAATAACTCTTTCAAAAGCTAGGTAGGGGCTTTCTTGCCATGTCAACACTTCAAGCATAAATTTTCAATCTTCTTTGCAACATTATCTTCAACGAATGACCACAAAATGGGTCATTTGTTCCTATCATGGGCCCAATCCATTGTGGGTCAAAGGACATGATCCCCACAACCATGTTCTTTACCAAGTCTTGAACAAATGGACTGCACCAATACAATAAAAAATTTATATAATATCCAAAGCTCGTCAAACCACCAAATATGTGGCTACAATTCCTGCATACATTTTCCATTGCAACTGGTGGGCATTTTTACTCCTTTGTCATTAATGGCTTGTCATCAAATGACAACCATATTCAACATTTTTTTACTTTGTGGTTGAATATACCCCCTGCACTTATTGCCTCTACGTGCTTATCTCTATTGTTGTTATTGTGGCGATTGATTTAAAGCTCTAATTGTTGTGATTTTTAGTGTGGATTCTTGAGTCATTGATGTTATTTGTAGGTTGGTGCACGGGGGCTTCACTCAATAAACCACTATCATAGCATGTTCATTCATGTCATCTAAAAGAATACCCCTAATTTCACTAAATATTGGAAAATAACTTCCAAAATCATTTTTTAAACCCCCTCCCAATATGCCTTCCCAATTAAAAAAACCCCTATTTTCACTAGATATTGTATGTATCAATTTTTTCATTAACATTTTTTATACCCCTTTATATTTATACCTAGTATATTGATATGATACCCCTCTTATGACCTCACATGCATTCTACAATGCACCTTGCTTCTTTTGATGTATGTTGTGGATGCACATTACTTCACCCACAATGCAATTACTCAACCACATATCATTATGATTTGCAACATCTAATGGTCCAATGAAGAGATAGGAGATCACTTCTTGTATGTCACTAGAGCCAATGCACATAGTACAACATTTAGATTGCATGTTGCAGTTCCCCAATCACTGACCAAGCCCCCAGGGCTTGTAACAAGCTCTAGGAGGTTGACTAAACCTCCCAAGGACTATAATAGTCACAAGTGGTTGGGTATTCAAGCCCCCAAGGCCTATCGAGGGCCTATAACAGGCCTTTGAGGCTTAGATCCTCCCAAGGCTATTGGTAACAACTGGTTGAGTGCTATTGGTAACAATTGGCTATCAATTACCACTGTCCCTCGACTATGATTGAATGGAAACCCACTTTACCATGAAACCCATGTCCTCAAGCATGCCTCAACACGCGATTTCCCTACATACTAGTAAGCCTGAGCCTTGCCTCAACTCGATTTCTCATCCATCTGTGATCCCGCCATCTCCATTTGGTGGATATTTGTCAGCCCGCCCATATAAAAATACCCGAATGTATTTTTGTATTGTTACATTAAATAAAAAAAATCCTTTGCCCCTTAATATATAAGCAATATAATTTTTAGGTTTTCATGAATATTTAATACCGCAATATGAATGAACTTGTTATTATATTGCCTTCTAGTGAAGCCCTCGTGGGTTGGTGGAACCTAGTTTTTGGATAGAATAAACGATTGATAAACCCAAGAGAAAGAATTAACTCTAGCATATAACAACATTAATTCACTTAGTATATTTGGGCTCTGATCCAATTCACAGTGATACTACAATCAATCAATCACTACAATCAATCATCAAATCGATCACTAATTGACCCATAATACTCTCTGCTTACATCTAAATTACTTTGCCATTTCATCTCCTAAGTCTACCTACCCTACCAAATTGGTATCCTTGGCACACTTCCATCCTAAACAAACCATCTCACTTGGTGCAAATGCATATCAAATATGAGTTGTCCCTATACCATCAATCCTAAATCCATACCATAATATTGTCCTACAACTTTACTCGGCTTCCTGCGTACCACAAACACACTTATTGCAATCCAAAACTAAAATTGAGGTGATAATTCTACTGCTGGTATAATCATATCAAATTTGGATTAACATTTAAACCTATAATACAATCACTCATAAGTCTCATAACAAGGTAATCATTATCTCATGTGATCATCTACTCCCTCTTGTTGGATATTATACTTTTACCTCTATTAACGAAGTAATTGTTTGTCTCTATTAATCATCTAACTTGAATCTAAATTAATCGTAGTCATGTTTTCTAAGTACTATCGTTGTAATTATCATTGAAATTGTGTTTAATATTGTTAATATTTTTTTATAAATTCAATCTAAATATTGTAGTGTTCACAAAAGTGTCTGTAGGCTTCAACGACCAACCATCCCCACCAGGGATAAGCAGATCTCCATGTGTGTAGGTATCATGTGTATTAAAGTATACATTTAATCTCAAATATGATGACTTGTCTGTGTATATTTATATTTCTCTATATTAAACTATGAGGTTATAAATGTGTATGCAGGAGCGAGCACCTCGGCCTGCCTATGCCACTATCCCTCCCTCCCTGGCCTTTCGGCCACCGTTTATGCCAGTTGTATCCCCTAGCATACATTCCCCCTTCCATACATCCCTCCCCACCTCCTTCCATCCATCCCCCCCTCCTATCCACCACCACACTTCCATCTAGATCCCCCTTATGTTTCATATCATGCGTCCCATCACCCCAACCCAACCTTTCCACCACTTCTGTTACAATTTCCCATGTTTCCACCCTCCCCCATATGACCACGATATACCACCCATCCACATTTACCCATCCCTCCACTGTAACACAGACCTCCTTCCCCCACATTCCCCCACCACACCCTCTTCTCCTTCCATGGTGGCCCCATCCATATTACAACTAGTTGGGGTTTATTGCCCTAGACATGCATCTCCACTTTGCCCACACTGGTCCATGCCTCCTTCTTTCACATCTCCTTCTTCCACTGTTCCCCCTAGTGATCTATCCACCGGATGTGGCTACATCCTCCTCTATACCATTCACCCTAGCATCGGAGCAGGTTGTCCAGTCGATTGCTCCATCTGCCAGCCCTGAATACCAGCCGATTGTGTTCACGATGAGATTGACTAGTTTATGAAAATCTTGTTCAATTTTAACGAAAATTACTATAATGCATCTAATTTCATCATTTATCTGATTGTTGTAAATGTTGCAGGGTGGTATTGATGAGATACTTGGAGTGTTAAATTTTTAGAATTTACTTCAATCTGATCTAGGATCTTAACTGAGAGAACAACATGTACAACAAATCTACAGCATATCAATCATGGACACAATAATGAAAGCACACAAGAGACACAGAGTTTACTTGGGGAAAACCATAAAGGTGAAAAACCCCAATAACTTCCTTAGAGATAAATAGAGCAATGATACAACCCAAGCATAAGAGATAGACATCTCCTAGCAACAACTTCTCCTCCTCCACAAGTGCGCCACTCTCCCGAGAGTGTGAGAGAGAATAGAATGTGTAAAATGCGAGAGACACACTCTCTATTTATACACTAACTTGACTTGACCTGTACTCAACTAGGTCAGCCTCAACTTAACCACTTAACATAATGCTGACTGGACTGACACCCAATAGGGTGGTCTAATAACCCATCAAGTATAAGTTACGACACTTACAATATAAATGACGACACTCCCATATAGAGGAATAATAACATCTCTATAGGAATACAAACACTTTCGTATAGAGGAATAATAACATCTCTATAGGAATACAATATACATATATGTGAAATACATTCTGAAGTTACACATACATCAACACTCCCTCTTAACTAGGAAGGTATTTCTCAACACAGGTCTTCTAGCACAAGTCTTCTTCTTTGGATCATCGTCACTGGATAATCATCATCGAGTCATCATCATCATCACTGCTGTTGCTATCTCAATCAATCTTTGAATCTACTCATCATAGGAATTTCTACAGATCCAATCCTTTTTCATACTAGATGTAGGCCCACCACCTGCAGGTCTTCATCATCACTGGCCATACTATGGAATCCTCAGGACTTATTATGTGCGTCACAAAACCTGGCTGCAGCATCCCAGGCTATTACGAGCACACAGCTCTACCTGTCGGATATCCCAGGAGCACATTACATGTGACCCATCACAAAACCTGGCTGAAGCATCCCAGGTTGTTATGAGCACACAGCTCTACCTGTCGGATCTCCCAGGAGCACATTACATGTGATCTCACCACAAAACCTGGCTGAAGCATCCCAGGCTGTTACGAGCACACAACTCTACCTATCGGATCTCCCAGGAGCACATTACATGTGGTCCACCAAAAAACCTGGCTGAAGCATCTGAGGCCTTTTTCATCCTATCCAAATCTCCCAGGAGAAAATTACATGTGGTCATGGCAAAACCTAGTTGAAGCATCTGAGGCCTTTTTCATCCTATCCAGATCTCCTAGGAGTAAATTACATGCCATAGGACAAAACCTCACAAGAGCATCTCAGGATGTTACGGGTACACAACTCCGACCTAAAGATCTCCCAAGGCACAAATTACATGTCCTCCTAGAGCAATGTCTCGAAAGAAAATCCTAGGTTGTGACGGGTACACAACTACGACCTATAGTATCTCCCAGACATGCTCATCTGCACAACCTGATCCATGGCCACAAAGTATCATCCTGATACTCACTATACATCATCCTGATGTACACATGATCATCCTGATCATCATCACTGCATCGTCCTGATGCATGTCATTTGGAGAAGCTCGTCATCCACGATCATCCTGATCATACAATGCATCCACCTGATGCATACCAAGTATCTACCTGATACATATCATCATATACAATGTATCTACCTGATACATACATAGATACATGATCCACACAATGTATCCATCCACATACATGATCTACCTTATCATACCTGATACATATACAGATACATGGTCCAAGCATCCAACATGATGCGTACATACATAAATGTAAATGATCCAACTGATCATATCCAGCATCCAACATGATGCGTACATACATAAATGTTAATGATCCAACTGATCATATAGAGCATAAAGTAGAACATCATCTTGATGCTCATCATCCAGCACTTACATCCACAACCATGTGAAGGATCCTCCTTCCAGCATGCTTGGAATGGCTTCAGCAAATGTCTTCATCACTTCTTCCTCGAAGTGTTGTCAATCTGAAGAACACCAAGCCTCTCTCTGAAGTACTCGAAATTCCCTCTGGCTAGTGGCTTCGTCAGCACATCTGTGATCTGCTCATCCATCGCAACATACAGGAGCTTCAGTACTCCTTTCTGCACCATATCCCTGATATAGTGGTATTTGATCTCTATGTGTTTTGACCTGTCATGGAACACCGGGTTCTCAGACAGCTTCACACAACTCTGGTTGTCACAAAAGATACCAGTAGTCTCCAGTGGGAGATAAAATAACTCTGATAGTACCTTCCGCAGCCATACTACCTCACAACTAGCTGAATAGGCTGCAACATACTCTGCCTCAGCTGTACTCAGTGCTACACAGTATTGTTTCTTGCTAAACCAAGAGATCACACCTGATCCCATACTGAAGCAGCACACAGATGTGCTATTCCTATTTGTAGCACTGCCTGCCCAATCTGAATCAACATAACCCTATAGGTTAAACTTTTGAATCACTTCATACTTGAGCCCATAATCAACTGTACCCTTCAGGTACCTCAGAATATGCTTTACAGCAACCAGGTGAACACTCCTCGGATCCGTCAGGAATTGGCTCAATGTGTTCATTGCAAAGCAAATATCTGGTCTCATGTTTGTCAGGTACATCAAGGACCCAATCATCTGACGATACATAGAGACATCAACCGGCTCAGATGAAGCATCACATAGAAGCTTCAGGTTCAATGCCATGGGTGTGGCCATGGCCTTGATTCCATCATCCCGAACCTCTTTAGGATCTCTACTGCATACTTCCCTTGTCCAAGGAAGATTCCATCTACACTCTGCCACACCTCCATGCCAAAAACAAATAGTGCATCATCCCCAAGTTCTTCATCTCGAACTTGGTAGCAAGCTTCCACTGCATGTCGGCAATCAATCTATCTTCACATGTAATAAACAGGTCATCCACATACAAAAGTAGTAACATTGGATTGCCTTCCTCAACTTTGTAGTAAAGGTTGGAATCCGCTTTACTCTTGGTAAAGCCCTAACTGGATAGAAAGTTGTCTATCCTAGCATACCAAGTTTTGCACATATATGACTCCTTGTCATGTGTCTCAGAACCAAGTGGCTGCTCCACATACACTTCTTCTTCAACTACACCATTCAAGAAAGCTGTCTCGAAATCCATCTGGTGTATCTTCCACTTCATCACTGCAGCCAGAGCAAGTACTGATCTAATGGAAGTGTATCCGGCTACAGGAGCAAAAGTCTCTATGCTACCACCTGTAGCATGCTTGATCTTGTAGATCCTCTTGGAAGTCACTACAGACTCCCCTTCAGGTCTTCGGACTACATCCCAAACATCTTCATGATCGACTGCTACTCCTCGATCATGGCATTCTTCCCAGATCCTGGGAACTTCAATATCTTCAATATTTTCAATAGATAAATTTGTTGCTGAACAAATGTTGTAGTCCTTCTTTTGTAGGTGATGGTATACGATCTTTCCTACACAACAAGTTAAATTGCATGATTAGAAAACATCTCGTAGTTTTTAGAACAAATTCTTACAGATAAAGAAATATGTCATACAGTCATGCAATTATCTTAGCCAATGCTTCAATACAACATTTATCCATATCCCGTAACTTTCTAGATGCCTTTGAATCTTGACCAGAACATTGTTAAGAGTGTGCACAACTCCCAACATGTTAGCAAAGAGGTTTCATTCTATATAAGTAGCAATGGAATGTTGTACAGTGCCATAGGCCACTTACCCATGTATATTAGTAGTACACTGTTCATCAATGCAATTATTCTAATATGCATAATACACAACCTAATTCTAGGAACATTAGTATATACATTATTGAATAGTATTATTTAAACAATAAAATATGCAAGTAATGACAATTCAAATACTTATCTTTGTGTGTTTGTTGGGTTGACTCCCTCTCAGTCTTTGATTTTTTTTCTGTAACTCCATTCTGATGTGGATTGTGAGAAGTGGTCAACTCCCTCTAAATATCTGCATCCTTGCAGAAACTACTAAAGTGTGCTCCTTCTTGATCTTTGCTTCCTGGATTTCATGTCCTTGAACTTATATCCATCCTTAATCACTATGCATGCTTATTAGTATCATCATTGTGTTATCATTGAGGTCTCATACATAATCATACATTCATTAGTATATTCTTAATACTATCAAAACACAATAATCTTAAGCATGTATAGTCATGATCATTTTAAATAGAAATAAAAAGCATTTCAAGGTTTATATAGGACTCTTATGGTTAGTCATATCATAAATTAAAGTAAGAAACATAATATGCCTAAACCCGTGATTCCTCAAACCTATACCTTCATGATTCTTCTGGTTAGTCATATCATCAATTATGGTAAGAAGCATAATATGCACACAACCATGACTATTCAAACCTATGACTTCATGAATAATCATTATCAACAACACAACAGTATAAGATCCTAACAAAAGGTAGGATTCTAGCTTGATATAGGAAGAACATACCTGGATTAGCATGCTAGCTAGTTATGTCTAACATACCCGCATAATGTCTTCTGGTTCTCTTCAATTACTTGTGCTAGTAACTTGCATGTCTCATAAGTTATACATTGTAGAACCAAGTTATACATACCTCGTAAGCAGATTTTATAAGTGATCCATGACAATGGATGAATCTTTGTCTTCATGTCATCATGATCATATGTTCTTGAACTAGAACATGATTTGTATTTCTTGGTGTACCTTTCATGTTAGTGGACAACATAAACCTCATACAACACCATAATGCATTAGTATAAGTGTCAACACCCTAATGCATGCATTCATAATTTTGTTAAGGTGATAGGACATGTCTAAAATCAAGATTGTTCTAACTGTAATAACATGAAGACAAACATATCATAAACTTAATCATGAACAAATCTCAAGACATACCTAGATGATTCATACTTGTCGAGATTGCTTGTTATCTTCTTATGTAAGGCCTTAGCCTCATCTCCCTCTAAAACAGGAACTTCTTCACTTATGCAGGGGACCAATCCATCCTCTTCTAGGATTAAACCAATACACTTGATTTGCAGGAACTGGATCTGGACCTGTATTAGGGTTTGTCAGAGAAACTCCAAAAATTCAAATTTTGAATTTCAAACATCCAAAAGGATAGAAATATGCACCTTGATGAGCTGATCAAGCTGGTATATTCAGAATTTGAAAACTGCAAAGTTTCACTCCTCAATTTTGCCTTTGAAACTTTCGGATTCACTAGACATGACCCTGAACTGGGGTTTGATGAAGCCCACTCTTCTGTCCAATCAAAAGGATTGATCCAAATCTCTAAGCTTATATTTTTTTGAGGAACTTCCAGCCGTTGTCACAGATTTCAAAATTTCCCATTTTTACAGAAGCCCTAATTTTCCACTTTTTTGATCAAAGTCCCGAACTAGGGTCTGATCAAGCCCGACCTTCTACCCAACCAAAAATTCTGATCTTGGTCTCTAAATTTCAATTTTGATGAGTAGAATTCAGCCGTGGTCTCTGATTACAAGAATTCCAACATTCTCCGAAACCCTAAATTCCAGAAGCCATGAATAAAGGTGCTAAAAAATAATTCTTTTTTGACAGAAATATGTACCTGATTGTTTCTGGTGTAACTCCACACTTTTCGATCCACAAGGTCTGAAAACGTTTTCTGTGGTATCCTGACCTGTCATCTTTCCATCCCAATAGGTATGACCTCAATTGGATTTTCTGAGAGAGATTTATGCCATGTGTCGTGACATGACCTATTTATGGGATAATACAGGAGAGTGAACTTGTACGGTATGCCACATGTCACTGGTTCAACTTCGATCTCTGAAAACGTTTCTTGAGATAGTACAGTCTGTGTACTACTTTTCACTTTTTATGAAATTTCAATTGGAGCTTCCTATCCCAAGTTATGAGCTTTTTTCCAAGGTCACCTATTTTTGACTCAAATCTAGAAGAGGCAGAAACCCTATATTGTACAGCTCATAAATCACAAAGTACAACGAATTAGAGGTTTTCCTTTGGACAAAAGGTACATGGGGATATGATCTTCTACCTGTAAACGTTTCAGACCCGAAAACTTTGCCAAAATGGATTTATAGCGAAAGTGCTACGATGACTGCTTTTTTCTATATCAAGCCTTAGCATCGTAAGTACAACAAGTGTCATGCATGCCATATCATGCCTTCTTTTAGGCTAGCTCTGATACCATGTTAAATTTTCAGAATTTACTTCAATCTAATCTAGGATCTTAACTGAGAGAACAACTTGTACAACAAATCTACAGCATATCAATCATGGACACAATAATGCAAGCACACAAGAGACACAGAGTTTACTTGGGGAAAACCATAAAGGTGAAAAACCCCAATAACTTCCTCAGAGATAAATAGAGCAATGATACAACCTAAGCATAAGAGATAGACATCTCCTAGCAGCATATTCTCCTCCTCCACAAGTGTGCCACTCTCCCGAGGGTGTGAGAGAGAATAGAATGTGTAAAACGAGAGAGACACACTCTCTATTTATACACTAACTTGACTTGACCTTTACTCAACTAGGTCGGCCTCAACTTCACCACTTAACATAATGCTGACTCGGCGGACACCCAATAGGGTGGTCTAATAACCATTTGACCCACATGACTTATATAGGGCTGACCCCAACAAGGTGGTCTAATAACCCATCAAGTATAAGTTATGACACTTACAATATAAATGACGACACTTCCATATAGAGGAATAATAACATCTCTATAGGAATACAATATACATATATGTGAAATACATTCCAAAGTTACATATACATCAACATGGAGCATGGAGGAGAGAGACCCCCCCACGACTTATAGTCTCGCATGGGGTGAGTTATTTAAGATTTGAAAACTATTTTTATTTTTAAATTATGTTTTAAACTTGTATAATTGCCAGGAAAAGTTGACATATTATTGTTTTCATTTCAAGGCCTGGGGGGACGTGGTCAAAGTCGCCAAAAGGACCCAGCTTCCTCTAGCACGAAGAAGAGGAAGATCAATTTTGGAGATCCACCTGGGAGCTCTAAGGGTAGGAAGGAAAATTGAGAGACCCTCCTATGTACACTAGCCACGATGTGGCATTTTGGGCACAAGTTGCCATATTTTGTATAGGGCACGAGTTGCCATTATATAGACATTGGGAACAATGTTCCATTTTTCCAAAAAAGTGTACATGATTGGATCATTTTTGCATATTAATAGATGGATCTGCACTTGTCTATATGACTTTGTCTTTGATTACATTTTTGCATACATGATTTTGTCTTCAATAACAATGTTATGGAAAAATTTTCACATATATATAGATGTTATTTCAAGACACCAAGTGACCTCAATATGAGTCCCTTGTATTTGAATGGGTCTCCATACAATGATTTATACTATATCTTCTATGGGGGTACACTGAGAATGTAATAATAGTATCTCTTATAGTAAATTGTGTTCACATACAACATACACACATCGAGCAAATTCACATACACATACACACATCATCCAACATACACATAAATATGTCACTTCAAATCATCCTTCTAAACTCAGTTATTAATGCATGCCTATTAATTTGTCAATGAGAAAAGAAAAACAAAGGAAAATTCAAAAGTAATTAATATATCAGTACAACAATACAACACATAGTATTCACAAGCAAACTGAATGGGATGAAAATAAAATTTAATGCATCTATCTTTGTTTTTGAAAAAGATACAAGAAAAATATGACTAAGTTCTATTTATCCATTGTGTCAATGATCGACAGTGTAAAGGAAACTACATAATTTTATAACAAAAAAACTAGCTTGTCAAACTAGTGGAAAAATCAACCAAGTTTTAGATCTAATAGACATGGAGTCTATACTAAAAAGCTTAGCAGATGATACATTGATTCTAGCCTATTTCTTGAATCCTTT
Organism: Larix kaempferi; assembly: GCA_027924585.1. Lineage (NCBI taxonomy): Eukaryota > Viridiplantae > Streptophyta > Pinopsida > Pinales > Pinaceae > Larix > Larix kaempferi. The sequence goes on along the minus strand of BSBM01000435.1, from coordinate 25,061,995 downwards.
GGTAATCAACATATGAATGCTTATTTATAATAGAAACCAACAATTTACAAGTGTTCTATATAGATGCATTTTCATATTCCTTTTGGGCATTTGTAGCAAAAATGATAATTGTCTCAAACCACATATGCACTCTTCTATTTACATTGGCTAGTAGTTAAAATTGGATCTTGGACATTTTGAGATGCACCATAGACACTTTACATTCATCAACACACAATCTACTTTGGACTAATTCTTTATTTCCATATGCACTATGCATATTAGGTTTTCAATGGAAAAGAAAAAAACTTAAGCAAAGTCAAATATGATTAATATATCATTACAACAAAGAAACACAAAGTATGCACGAGGGAACTGAATAGGTTGAAAATAAAAACTAATTTAGCTATCTTAATTTTTGCAAATAAGAATAGAAAAAAAAATAATTAAGTTCCATGTATCCATTATGCCAATGAACAGAAGCTTGAAGGAAATTGCATAGTTTAATAGCAAATAAAGCAACTTCTCAAATCAAGTAATAACACTAAGACTGAATTATTATAGGTCCATATCCTTCGCCATTCTCAAAGTGTCCCTGAATGGCCACAGGGTTCCTGGAAAAATGCCCGTAGCACCAAACCATGACTCTGGTAGCGAATCCGTTGATTCTGATGGATTCCAAACAAAGAGTTTCAACTAGGGGGGACCCAACACCATGCCTCCAACACCCGGAAATGGTTACAATGTGCCATCTCCGGAGCAAGGGTTTTGCTAAGTGAAGGCCATTCCAATTTCGCTCAAGGGGGTCATTTTTCCTCTAAAGGCCTTTGGGCGTGCATGACCACCATCAACATGTCAACAATGGCCATACATAGGTGTGAGAGCCGACGGAATCCATGTCCGCTCATTGGTTTGGGTTTCGTGGCCCCGGAGCAAATCCTCAAAGTGTCCCTAAATTGCCACAAGGTGCCTGGAAAAAATGTCCTTCTTCACCAATATTTTTTATTTTTTTTGTATAAAAATACCAACAAGCATAATTATTATCTTATCACGCTATTGAATCTCTTGTTATTAATCCTATTTAAGTTGTAATTTCCAAACACATATATATTATTGACTATATTAATAATAATATAAGGTTTTACAAGAACAATGTATCCTATATCTTTTATTCTTGTAAAAATTAAACTATATTACCAAGTTGTGAGCATGCTTATGTTTTAACAAGTTCTACTAACTTGTAATCTTATAACACAAAAGCATTATTAGCAAATAAATGGCATGTTAAACTATCCAAATATCAAATTCTAATTAATATTATGGACATACCATTTACACATGCATTACTACTAACATTCACTATAATATTGATATGAAATGCAATATATAATGCAAACATTATATTTATATTGTGTTTTCAACATACCACCCACATTGAAAAGTATTATATCTATACGTTATGCATGTGTTGTGAATACGATGCAAAATGAAATATTTTCCCATGTTAATAATATAAACATGATAGCTATAACGTTATGCCACGAAGGCTATACAATAATAATCCCAATGTTTTAAACCTGTTATGGTTATTGTTTCCATTGTGGCACGTTGTCTCCATGCTCGAGGATCAGCTGGTCGATTCCATCTATCACACCAGTTTTAATTCACGTTGCTCAGCATATTAATAACGTCACTACTCTCAAACGTTGATTGCAATCCATGTGCACAAATGGATTGAATCATAGATGACCTACACCGTTCATCTTTGTGTTTTATGGTAAGGAGTTTCGCGCCCAACAACCCTATTGTACCTCGCATTAAAACAAGTTCATTGGTTACAGAGGTAAATTCCATCCTCTAACTGGTAATTACAACGTTGGAAAACTCTTACTTCCTTCGATACTCCTCTTTTGGTTATGATAGTCCCTTCGTATATCTCTTCTGCCCTGTGCAGGAGATTCACACACCGAACCATGTGGAAGGGATCAACAGACTGTCAGGTAAAAGAATACGACTGTCATCCTGTTTAACCTTGTCATTTCCAATACTGACTTATGTACACTTCCATGTCTAATGTCGTATTTGTTTTCCTGTGCAGTCATTGTGATGCTAGGAAACATTTCCCTCCTTTACTTTTATCGTAGGTAATGTATTGTTTTTCAACCTAAAGTAATTTGTGGTAAACTGGTTTGTTTACTTCATTCCTCACCAAGTGGTTAACCCCCAATTGGTTTATGTGTGCAAGTGAAAAGCAGATAGTTGAAAATGGCCAGGGTAATACTCCCAACCCATGCCATGGAGAAATAGAGGTGAAACGGTTCTCCTTGCTCGCCAAGTAACTCGTCAAACCGCGAGTCTCGAACATAACCTACCCCGATGAATGGCGATGGGTTACTAAAATGTTAGGGTTGTTATTTTATAAGATTCATACCGAAAAGAAATGGCCGCCTGCCATTTGCTTACTGTTTCACTGTATAATTTTGTCACCGAAGGTCTTCACGACCTGAAACTTGTAAAAGTAAATACTTAGTTTTTTGTTAGGAAGAACCCTTACGAGTCTGATCTGATTATCGTATGTAACCTTTCTCTTAATATTTATTTTGTGATCAAAGAGCAAGTCGGCTCTTCTAGTTCACGGTTAATGCATAAATGTTTTTGCCTCGTTTAGGTTTTGAATGACCTAACCGGTCTTCATGACTTTGACTGTAATCTTAACTCTCATTTGGTTAATGCGAAATTTATAATACTTTCTAGTTAACCTCATGTTTGATTTATCTTGATAATTTATCAAGTTTCTCATTTTACTTAGAAAGGTGTGGGATCGCATTTAACCACGATTATAATCTCAGGTTGTTTCTAGCCATGAGTATCATTTATGTAGTTGTTATTTTCTAAGTATTATGTTGCAGTAGTGATTATATTTGTGTATAAGTTTGTAAACAAAGTTATTTTTTATATGAACCCTTTTCAAAAATCGTTGATCGATTTCTCTAAAGAAATAATTCTCCTTTGATAATATGTATTTTCGATAGGGTTTGAGTATTAAACCCTAACTACATTTCTTGGCAGAGTTCATTAATAAAGAATATGCTAATAAATGTTTAAACATATAGGGGTATTAAACCCTAACTTATCATCATTAATAGGTTTCGTTGCTCTCACCAGTTCTGTCACATAAACACTGTTTTTTATTTTAGTATGCTAGTTGATCTTCGACCATGGAGTTTACACTCCCATGTGGACAACAACTCGCATTTGCATAACAAAAATGAATATTAATGGATTCACATTTCTCATGCCGAAAATGAATGGCATTCTAAACAAATTAGTTAAAAGTATTTATGTGTGAAGTCAGTGAGTACTGAAATCTATTTGTTTACATATATAAATTACTCTATTTACATAAATTTTGTATATCTATGAAAAGATAGCTTAGATAGACTTCTATACTGCAATTGTTGGACATGTAAACAATGGGTTTACATTTCTATTTCAGTTCTGCCATAATTATGTCTAAATGCATTCTCTGTAATTCTTACATAATAGAACCACATGAAACCATATCAATATCTGACCAATAATGATCATGCCATTCTCCGTATTGATATAAAATAAACTAATGTAATACAAATAGCATCTACAAGATTCTATTACTATAAAATCATTTCTGGTTAGATCTAATGATACAAATCTTTTCAAAAACATACCAGAAATTTACAAATAAAACCCTCTGTAAATGTTCAGTAATAAAATCATTTAAATACAATAACATAATACTTATCTGTAATCTTTTATGGCCAGTGGAACACATCCACAAACCTCCCAACCTTAGACCAGCAAGTCTTCCTTGCTCTCGTGGTCACCCCCGAGCTGAGTTCATAGTTCCTTTGGGTCAAAGTTTCTATTTTATTTTCCCTTGACTTGTTCTCCAAGTTACTTATAAAATTTCTTTTGCAGCAGACAACCCAACATCCAGCCTAGTACTCCTGAGCTCTAGTATGCTCTAGGTACTTTTAAGTCTCTGCAATTAAGAGAACAATAATTCACAACCTCTATAAGGTATTTGCAGTGCTCCTGCAAGTTGTGGTAGTACTCCTACCTGGACACTACTAGTGCTCTAAGTTATACCCAACTGCTATTGTTTTCTCTTTTTTTGGTTCAGTTTGTGTTCCAAACTGCCCCCATTTCATTTCCTTGATTAGCTCTAGTTAATTGATCCCCTTGAATCCCCTCTCTTTTCCTTCTCTCTTTTATCTCTTGTGTGATAATGATCATCAATGAGTAAATCCCCTCGTTTCTTTCTTATTCCTCTTTTGTGTGTGTTCTCCTAATTTTTATTTCTTTAATTCCATTATTCTCCCAAAAATCTTCTTTAGGGTTTCTACAAGTGTATCAATAATGATTTTCTCATTATGATTTTATTTTGTATTTATCCTCCAAACCCATAGGAAATGTGACTCCCATCTCTTTAATGTGTTGGTCCACACTACTCATTAGAAATTAACTTCTTTAACTTTCTACTGTCACACAAGTATAATGAAATAATACTTAACAAAATATAAAAGGGGTTATAAGTCCAAAATTTGGGGTATTACACAAACTAATCCTCATAAGAGTTCTTCTCTTCTTCGTTGTTGACTCTCACTCTACTATGCATCCATGCTCCATGGAGAGGTCTCTCCCTTTCTCTATATCACCGCATTTAGTGAATGCGACCACACCCAAATTGTTGTAGAGATAGCGAGATAGTGGACCAGACTACCAGTTGAATGAAATAGGATGCCTATATTTCCCCAAATATGACATAATAAATTGGAACAGGCCCTCAGTTTTATTCCCTCCTAGTGTCATGATGTGCAATTGATTTTCCATGATTTCATAATTGAAGGATTGATGTAGCTTCTTCTTTCTTTAAATCCTCTCTATGTTGAAGATGCCATTAATTTGCGTACTGAATTGAATGAGAGCACTACCCTATTTAAGTGCCCCTTCACTTTTATATGTGTTGTAGCACCAAGTGGACATATTCCTAATAATTAAAACATAATAAAGAAGAGGTCTATTGATACTTCCATCCACCCACATGAAAACAAATTATAACAAGGAGTATATGATCTCTAAAATAATGAAACTGTGATCTCTAAAATAATGAAACTGGATAAATTCATTAGATAAAGTGAACTAATAGGTAATACTAATTAAATTTAGTATCTATTTAGGTTATCTTTATATAACCTCATCGACTCACATGAAAGAACCTATAACAAATATTAGATAATCTCTAAAATAATGAAATTAAATAGCTTCATTCATTAATGAACTCATAAATAAAACTAATAGTTTAAATCATTAAATTTAATGCATATCCCCCCTTAACTTTGCATAACTTCATTTCCCAACAACTTTGTAAAATCTCATACCAACACCACACTTAAATAGTAGAGACCACCACATTCAAATAATAAAGTGAAAATAAAAATAATAGTATAAAATAATTAAAAAAATAAGATAATAAATATTAAATTTATTTAATTATAAGATAAAAAATTAAATATATAAATATATGACGATGATGATGATTATGATCCACTTAAACCAGTTTTGGTCTATCAAACCTTAAAAACGGTATTATTTGTTTTGCTTTACAATGTTATTCCTATGCTCAAAAAGCTTGCAACAAGCTCTCCTAGCTGAAGCTTTCTTAAAAATTTAGTGTTCAAATTGTAACGCCCCATATTTCGACTAGATAGATTTATCCGTGAGACCTATTGCACTTTATTTCTTTTTATCTATTGAACTCAGCTAAGAGTGAGTAAAATATACTCATGACACGATCGACCCGATTATATGTTTCTACCATGTTTATGTTGTTACTATGTTATGTTTTCATTATGACTATGATGCAACGATATTATGATGTTACTATGTTCATGCAGTTATTAAGTTATGATTATCATGAGATTCATTGCTTTTATGATGACAATATATGTTTTAGCATTTTCATTGATGAAATGTGAAATATATGGTGTTGTACGTGGATGCCATCCTATGATGAAATTGATAGAACTGTTATATTCAATGCATACCTGTGATGCGATAAAATTGTGAGGTGAAATATAATGATGTTGATGATATGGATCAATTGGTGATCGAATGGAAATGCTTGTTATAAAATGTGTATTTTGCAGAATACTAACCTACAGGACACAAGGGATATGGGATAGCCGGATACTTGATCTGATATACGGATAAGAACCTATCCATGCAGTAAACCTTAGCAACCGAAATTGATGATACGATGACATGGACCGATAATCTTGATAGTAGCAAAGTATGATTTGATAAGGGTGTAGACCCAGTATGTTGAGAGGGATGGATGTATTTCCCACCCTATGTTTCTATGATACCCAGGGTCGTGGGAGGGTCGTGCTGAGACACGCTCCCCAAGTTGTTGTGATGACGATGGTCGGATGCCTGCTAGGGGAGGCTAGTTCCGCTAGTTAGCCGACGCTACCGCTCTCAGGTTCTATGTGGTCAGGTCAGTATAGCTGGCACCCACTTTTGTACTAGCAGAGGAAGGATAGGGAGGATGTGGACGTAGGTTAGGATGGGAGGATATGTTAGTTAGTACTGTTGAGGGTTGGGTATTCGTTGATCTTGAGTTAGTGGTAATAGGTAACTTTCCTTGTACTTGATTGATTGAACAACTGTAATCATAAAGATAATGAAATGAAATATTAAAGGTTAACTAATATAATGACCGATGATGTTTTAGTAATGTTATGATAAATATATACTTGTTCTGTTTGCATGAAGTAGTATTAGTATTAGTTAGTTGTTAAGCATAGGAAACATGATGTATGTTTATAGTACTTGTTAGACCTGTGCATACGCTGGCCACGCATGCACATTTTGTACATGTGCGATAGTATCTGTTTACAACATACTCATAAGGATTTAACAATCCTATAAGTTGTCATAGATAACCGAGTTAAGGAGTTAGTAAACAACTTAAGTAATATATGATCAAGATGCTAATGTGTAAAATAAGTTAATTAGTCTTTGTATGTAAACAATGTAATGAACAATTAAAATAAGTTTCTTCAATTGTAAGTCTACTCAAGTGAAGGTGTCATCAATATGAAGCCAATATATGAAGTCAATATGAAGTATAACATCAGTATGAAGTCAATATGAAGTATAACAGTTAAACATTGATACTGGAAGAGTGTACTATTTAATTATTGATCATGATTAATCAAACCATTAAGAGTATTTTGTTTGTCAATACACAAAGGTACTATGTTGATATGGATCATTTATCAATTAAACAAATGAATATTGTTATTCATTATTCACCATTAACTTAATTACTATTATTGTTATTATTATTATTATTTAATTAATAATAATAATGATAATAATCCTTTTTTTAAAAGCATAGTGGATGGAATAATTTATTAAATAGATTATTCATTTAAGTAATTGACAGAATCATTCCAAGTAAATTAAAAGATTTGTTTAAATAAATTATTGAGTAATTGGATTTGTTTTCATGTTAATTGAAAAAAATAGAGCAATAAATAAAATGAAGGAGATACAAGGGATATGATTACGATACGATATGATTAACAATAAACTAATGCATAAAGTCGATTTAACAATAAACTATACGATATGATTACTAGAATTTATTAGAAGTTAGAACATTTAGTTTGAATCGAGATGTGGGTACAAACATTTAAGATTTATGTCATTTGATATCTTGAAAGGTCACACCAAAATATATATTATTTAAAACACTTAACTAAGCAGTGAAGTGACATGGAAGTTATGATTTTAATATTATTTAAAATTGTCTCGGGAGTTTAATTAATATATATATAATCATCACTTTGTCTTGAAAATGGTGTTGCATTAATGATTGATATTTCCAAAACCATGTAGGCTAGGGCGGTGGAATGACAAGGAAGTTATGGAGGATGAAAATTTCTATTTAAGGGAAGATTTAACAAAGTAGTCGGGGGGGGTTATTGTGGGAGAGCTGTGAGGATTTGTATGGAGAAGGGAAATATTCCGAGGATGGGGACAAATTGAGGAATGGAGGAGGGAGAAAACTCCAATGAGGAGGGGGAAAACTCACTGAACAGTATGGTTATTGAACTAAGGAGAAGGGTGCTATGGATATTATCGGTCTGTGGGCTCGGGGGCTAGGAAATCTGTTGATTTCCTAGGGTCAGCAAGAGAATAGCTGATCAGCAGGGTGGACACATCATTTCGGGTTGCTGAGGGAACCTACATAATCCACTACATAAATCTTCTTATCTTACTGCAATCTATGGATCCAGGTATTTTACTGAGTTAGCTTAAATAAAATGTATTTTCTTTTATTTTCCAATTATGTATGTTAAAAGAATAGAGTTAAAATGAAAAGTCTTAAGTTTATTTATTTGCAGAGACATATAAGCATATAGAAAACAGACATATAAACATTTAGAAAACAGAAACATAGACGGTTGTTTTTTTTACAGAAAACAAAAAAAACTTGGTAGTTACATGAAAACTGAATAGAGACCCAGTGCCATGGTGGGGCACTACATTTGGTATCAGAGCCACTGGCTCGAAAAGTCGGACCTTAAGAGGCCTACACACACCTATCTACTATGAAAATTTAGCGTGAAAATTTACGAATTTACTAAGCCTACAGTTTAGTAACATAACTTAGGACGAAACCTTGTTAATACTATTGAAAAATAAAAAAAAGGAGAACAGCTCAAAATTCAATAATTTACCTGCGAAACACACAAAACACAAATTACATTAGTGAAAGTGGGACAAAAATATAAAATACAAAAATCTATAAAATATAGAAATAATGTTCTATATTTTTTCTAATAGTATGATATATATATATAACAGAAAAAAAGGGGATTTAACATCATATGAACTTTAAATAGTAAACCTAGTAAAGTCGAATGCAAAAGCCAGAAATCAACAAGGAACAAGTGATGCACTTGGGGAAATACACCAAAATGGAGTAGGAGCATTGAATTGAATATACGTTTTAATATATAAGTTTGAAAAAAAAAATTATATCCAAAAATTGTGTAAGAAAACACCTATAAGAAGTTTTGGTTAAAAGAAATAAAATAGATCGATGCAAACTTATGATATTGAGGATATGGGAAGCTTAAGGAAAAATGGATCCCTTAATAAACACAATGCTAATACTATTACAATAAATGAAAATACTCATATACAACACTTAATAGTGAAGTATCATTTGCCTGTTTAAACCAGCTTACCTGATAACAAATCAAATCTGGCACTTACTATCAGCGGATGGAATGATATTTACTATTTGACTACTGCGTTCAGCTAGTAGTAGGTTGATTATGAGGATATTACCTACAATACTCGGCTATTGGATAGAGACCCTATGGTGGTTGCATGGCTAAATCCATATGCTCATATGTAACCAAAAATGTCTTAAAGTTACAAGTAGATTGCTAAATAGAGCTCGTAGTTGATACTGATATATGGGCTCAACTTGAATATGCGACCGGGCATTTCTAATAAGTTTGCCGGATAGTTATAAGAAAACTATAAATTAATGTAACTACTGTAATTGTTTGAACAAATGGTGATAAATATACAGTAGCTTCTGGTAGACAAGGAATACTTGCAGGAATCCATAAAAGCTAACTTGAGGATTAGTCCAGCTAAATGAATTGACCAAGCCAATGGAGCTAAAATGTGAGCTCTAGCTAATAAAATGTGTAATGGAACTAGTGGAACCCTCCTGCCCTTACTTATGATGCACCTTGGCTTCCCAGTTCTAGACTTACAGTAGCAATTTTGTTGAGCCTCCTATTTATCTATAGAGACGAGATAGTATTGGAATTTAGTTTTCGAGGGGAACACATTCGCACTAAGCGCAGGTTAGAGTTGCAACTTTTTAACTCACACTAAATTTATATAAAAGAGACACCATTGTAGAGAAATGCAGTGAAAGAAACAATTGTAGTAGGAGGGGAATGTGTTAAAGAACGTGGGATAAAAAAAACAAATATACACTACCTGCCCCATAGCTTCCCTGTCGTTGAAAGCTTTAGCTCATGGTTGATCGAAACTGCTTGCCCACATGACGAGAGGAGAGGTTCATATACACAGACATGGAGGGGGAGGCTCTTGGAACTGATGCTGAAAATGATGATTATCAGGGAAGCATATGGCCGGATCGTCGTTGTTACCATAGGAGGTGTTCTAAAACATCATTTTCATCTAGAGCCTCTATTCAAAGTTTATTCTAAGTGGGGTGTATACAGATGGTTGTGTTTCAATATCCATTTAAAGTAATTTCGGTGTGCGCCCAACTATGAATTGTTGTGTTTCAACAGCCATTTAAAGTAATTTTGGCACTGGAAATTGTGGTATCGGACAATTTGATTACTGAAGCTCAATGCGCCTTACAGTGATTCATTTCACGTAGTTAATTTGAGTTAGTTTCTTTAGAGAGAATTTAGCTACAAAAACCCCAGTGAAAAAAAAAATTATGCATTACTAGCATTTACCTATTTATTTATAGTCTATGTTGTCTCTCTTTTCTTCCAGAAATATGCATCTACCTTTTGCGTTAGTGAGCACTCTACCATCTGAGCTACATCCCAGTGGAGCTATTAACTTCAATCATAGCGAGGTAGAAGAGATCTGCGAACCATGAGTGTTTATACATAAGACTTGGCGGGAAATTTCTAAGCTTTAATTATTTTCAGGGAAGGTGAAGGGTGTTCAGAGCTTGCATATTATAAAGAAGGTACATAATCGACTGCAACCACTGCCAAGCAAGTATGAAAACTGGTTCCGCCCCACAACTGGAATGCAATCGGGTCATTTCCCACTTTGTAAGTTACATATGCACTTATCTTTAGCCGTTCAGTTTCAACCGACCTTTCCGAACTATAAAATAATAACTCAATTTCACATCGAGATTGCTCTGAATTACAAGCATAAAAATTGGACACAGACATTCATGTTGATAATGAGGTAGAGGTTATTGCAGGGCATGTTTGTAAAATAAGGTATAAACCCAATAACCTAAGCATACACCCACAGGCACATTATGGTGTTTTCTTCTAGAAACATGATGCCCTTCCAAGAGATTTGAACGTTCGCCAACCTTCTCAAAGGGATTGCCTGAGGCCCTAGAAACATACCCATGTAGTTGGGATCTCTGTGAACAATGCCCTCTGGGGATCAATTTATCTACCATTATAATTTAACACAGGCTAATACTGCACCAAAACTGCTGATGCTCATGAGATTGTTTCTTGATCGAAGCCTACTCAATGCAGCGAACAAAACAACGGAACATAAAGCAATTCAATCACGGAAACAACTTTGACAGTCATTAATCTCACTATCAACAACTGCCTTCTCTCACAATAGAGCCTATTAATTAGATATTTATTTTCATCTATTTAATATTTACTCACTAGAAATGTCTTAACCTAAAAATAGTGCTTTCTAAACACTAAAATAACTGCAGAACTTGGAAAGCATAAGAAACAATGGAGAACCTAGGAAACAATCTTAGATTTGATTTGGCTTGCTTTCGTGGGGATTTAAGTGGTTATAAAAACATTAGCATACCACCTAAGAGACAGCTCGTGGTTGCACTCCTGCAAATTATGTAGAGTCTCTTTCAAATCAATATCATAGGAATAGATACTCCTCCAGCTAACAGTCCCATATGCAGTGGGGTTCACATACTCATCCCCCATACCTGCTGTCATACTATAGAGCTACTCTACGACCAACATTTATGATTTTCCATTTTAGAATTTACAGTGATCCAACACTAATTAATATGAATTAAAATCCAATAGACACTCCACCCTAAATTCTACGTAATAAGTCCCTACAAATATTTCACAATTGCTTATGAAAAGAAAATTGTCAAATAATCTACACTGGTTCAACCAATCCCTGAAAGAACATTTCAAATTAAATAAACAACAAACACAGAGGTCGGGAGGAGAAGAGTGAATAAACCGACAGAGACCACCTTGCTTGTAACCAGAAACACCATAGATACTTCCCAGGAGGAGCACTAGGGTCACACCTTGCCATAAGAAATCCTCACAACCGGATGCCTGGGTTTTAGGAGACAACCCAGACAAGCAACGCAATAAGGGAAAACCCTTAACCAGTCAAACTATGAAGAATATATATATATATATATATATATATACTCCCTAAAATTTAATCACTAAATAAAATATACCCACTAAAATTTGAAAACCCTAGGGGAATCCTTAGCAACAGGTTGAGTTGTAAAGCAGAACCCGGGGCCCTCCAAAACACAGTATCCCCATTACAAACCCTATCAAACTTCCCCCTCGCAGCATTGAGGCGTTGCCAATGCCCCTTAGCGCCGTGAAGCTATAAAAGAAAACAATAATGGTGAATCAACAAAGAGGGAGGCTATGGTGAAGGCCTGAAAATTTAGCCGAGCAGCTGCTTGGAGTTGCAGAGCCCGCGTGGGGAAAATTCAGTGAGGAAAGTGAGAGCCTCAGAAAAGTTTACCCCTTTTAGGTCTTTGTCATATAATTATTTTTTTATTCCATGTTGGCCGCGTGGCCTTCATGCAGAATGACTCTTTCTCCCGAGTGACTCCTTATCCGAATATGTTTTTAAATTTGATTATGTGAAATTGTTTTTAAACATATTTATATATTCTAAATTGTTTATCGATTATGAAAACGGTGATTTAAACAATTTGATTAATGGTTAGTCAAATCATTTTTTTTATTATATATTATTAATTATTTTTAATATATTAATTAAAATTGTCCATATAGTTTAAATTTTGATTACATTTAAAGTTAAACTCTCAAATATAAAATGGTGATTTAAACAATTTAATTAATGGATTATGAAAATGGTTATTTAAAATAATTTAATTAATGGTTAGTCAAATCATTTTTTTGTATATTATTAATTATTTTTAATATATTAATTAAATTTGTCCATATAGTTTAAATTTTGAGTAAATTTAATGTTAAACTCTCAAATATAAATAAAGAATTATAAAATTAAAATGTATAATTTATTTTAATTCTATATTCCTAACTTATGTGCTAAGATTAATTTAAATTCACCTTTAAACCTAGGGTTAGCAATAAGTCTAAGTAATTAGTTAAATAACCTCATGACTTTGTAGGGTTAAATTGAAAGTAATTTGAATTAGATAGAGGGTTAGGAGGCGACTCTCGATAGATTGAATTTAAGTTCGATATGAGGCTCTATATGTTTGTTTTCCTATGATACTGTAAGACGAGGCTAGTTCATGTCCCTAAAATATCAAGTTCCATAGGACGAGAGAGAGGCCATATGTTTGATTATTATGTGTGAGATAATATGCAACTAATGAAAACATTAAAGGTACTAAGGATGCATTTTGAAGAACATTAAGGACGAATGGTGCAATCTAATGCCTAGGCATGTAACATCGAAGGGACTAAGAGTTTTGAAAATGATAATGATATCAATGAGTAAATATATGTGACAAGTAAACACAACATAATTAAGGTATGCAAAAAAAAAATATATATACAATATGTTTAAACGACACTTAATTACCATAAGAGCTAGTGTTAGTGATAGAAGGAGTAGTACACAAATGAAGAAGTCTTTCAAGGCCTATAATAAGAACTAGTGTAGAAATATATTGAATGGATAAATGACATTTCAATATTGTTATAGCAAACGATATGGCGAGCATGGGTCGGTTGATCCATTATTGAACTTCTAAGATGGCTTAGAAAGAGGAAAGCCGTGAGGGAGCTAGAGATATGTAGGAGTGGTTAGAAATCACCATGGTTAATATCAATGAAGGCATGGCGTATAACTATAAATATTGAAAGGTATAAATTTAGAAAATAATATATGAACTCTTATAGTTATAAGAGTAAGAATTGCATGGTAGTCCTATAGATTGTAATGATGGCCCTTGTAGGAAGTAAAAAAAAAAAAAAAAAAATTTAAACATTTTGGGCATCTTGTATTATCCTTGTAGACATATTTGAGCATTTGTGATGAAAACTATAATAGGATTGCATCCTAGGTGCGGTAGCATACTTCCCAAGAGAATTTACGATGGAAATAATTACGAAAGTGTATGGTTGTCTTTACAAAATAAGTGAAAGGAGTAGGTTGAGTATGCATAACGAATTTCTAGAAATTTGAGTTAAAGTGAGTATTATGCAATTGATGCTAGTAAGCCAGGTTTTCACCTTGTAAGGATAGGCTAGATAATGATTAATAATACCTTAGGCTTGCAAGATAGTACAAATCCTACAAGGTATGTGTATAGGTTTGGTAGGTTGAATTTCATGGTGGGCATAAGTTGGTTGCATTCCACATAGGGTAAATTTTGTGTCAAAATTAAAACCATATATAGGGATGGGCATATCGTGAGACTCGTGAGTCAAGATCTCCTCAAAATTATCAGGTAATAATATGTAATTCATTGAACAGTAATTGGTGTAATTCAAAGTGAAGTTAACTTGAGGTGAATACTAATGAAGGAGTCGTGACAACATTTCAGAATCAAACTAAAAGTCATGTAGAAGACACAGTCTTCCTATAAATCACCTTATAAAAAAAAATTAAAAAAAATGCAATATAATTTAACAAGGATATCAATTATTCTATGGGTAAGTATAGTAAGGAAACCTGAATACGTCAAATCAACAACCTACAAAAACATTAAACAAAATATAAGAACACTTCCCTTTTGATCAAATGAGTAAATTTTGTGAACATCTATATGTCTAAACGAGTGGAGGCCCATTTGGGCAAGTATAGCCCAGGTTTTTCCACCTCGAAGAAAGTAGAGACTATGCGTCGAGATTTTCCCTCGCTATTTTGACCATAACTTCGGGACAAAGTTTCCTAAAGGGTGGGTGTATGTAACACCCCATATTTCGACTAGATAGATTTATCCATGAGACATATTGCACTTTATTTCTTTTTATCTATTGAACTTAGCTAAGAGTGAGTAAAATATACTCATGACACGATCGACCCGATTATATGTTGCTACCATGTTTATGTTGTTACTATGTTATGTTTTCATTATGACTACGATGCAACGATATTATGATGTTACTATGTTCATGCAATTATTAAGTTATGATTATCATGAGATTCATTGCTTTTATGATGACAATATATGTTTTAGCATTTTCATTGATGAAATGTGAAATATATGGTGTTGTACGTGGATGCCATCCTATGATGAAATTGATAGAACTGTTATATTCCATGCATACATGTGATGCGACAAAATTGTGAGCTGAAATATAATGATGTTGATGATATGGATCAATTGGTGATCGAATGGAAATGCTTGTTATAAAATGTGTATTTTGCGGAATACTAACCTACAGGACACAAGGGCTATGGGATAGCCGGATACTTGATCTGATATACGGATAAGAACCTATCCATGCAGTAAACCTTAGCAACCGAAATTGATGATATGATGACATGGACCGATAATCTTGATAGCAGCAAAGTATGATTTGATAAGGGTGTAGACCCAGTATGTTGAGAGGGATGGATGTATTTCCCACCCTATGTTTCTATGATACCCGGGGTCGTGGGAGAGCTGCGCTGAGACACGCTCCCCAAGTTGTTGTGATGACGATGGTCGGATGCCTACTAGGGGAGGCTAGGTCCGCTAGTTAGCTGACGCTACCACTCTCAGGTTCTATGTGGTCAGGTCAGTATAGCTGGCACCCACTTTTGTACTAGCAGAGGAAGGATAGGGAGGATGTGGACGTAGGTTAGGATGGGAGGATATGTTGGTTAGTACTGTTGAGGGTTGGGTATTCGTTGATCTTGAATTAGTGGTAGTAGGTAGCTTTCCTTGTACTTGATTGATTGAACAACTGTAATCATAAAGATAATGAAATGAAATATTAAAGGTTAACAGATATAATGACCGATGATGTTTTAGTAATGTTATGATAAATATATACTTGTTCTGTTTGCATGAAGTATTATTAGTATTAGTTAGTTGCTAGGCATAGGAAACATGACATATGTTTATAGTACTTGTTAGACCTGTGCATACGCTGGTCACGCATGAACATTTTGTACATGTGCGATAGTATCTGTTTACAACATACTTATAAGGATTTAACAATGCTATAAGTTGTCATAGATAACCGAGTTAAGGAGTTAGTAAACGACTTAAGTAATATATGATCAAGATGCTAATGTGTAAAATAAGTTAATTAGTCTTTGTATGTAAACAATGTAATGAACAATTAAAATAAGTTTCTTCAATTGTACGTCTACTCAAGTGAAGGTGTCGTCAGTATGAAGCCAATATATGAAGTCAATATGAAGTATAACATCAGTATGAAGTATAACGTCAGTATGAAGTCAACATGAAGTATAACAGTTAAACATTAATACTGGAAGAGTGTACTATTTAATTATTGATCATGATTAATCAAACCTTTAAGAGTATTTCATTTATCAATACACAAAGGTACTATGTTGATATTGGATCATTTATCAATTAAACAAATGAATATTGTTATTCATTATTCACCATTAACTTAATTACTATTATTATTAATTACTATTATTGTTATTATTATTATTATTTAATTAATAATAATAATGATAATAATCCTTTTTTTTAAAGCATAGGGGATTGAATAATTTATTAAATAGATTATTCATTTAAGTAATTGACAGAATCATTCCAAGTAAATTAAAAGATTTGTTTAAATAAATTACTGAGTAATTGGATTTGTTTTCATGTTAACTGAAAAAATAGAACAATAAATAAAATGAAGGAGATACAAGGGATATGATTACTATACGATATGATTAACAATAAACTAATGCATAAAGTTGATTTAACAATAAACTATACGATATGATTACTAGAATTTATTAGAAGTTAGAACATTTAGTTTGAATCGAGATGTGGGTACAAACATTTAAGATTTATGTCATTTTATATCTTGAAAGGTCACACCAAAATATATATTATTTAAAACACTTAACTAAGCGGTGGAGTAACAAGGAAGTTATGATTTTAATATTATTTAAAATTGTCTCGGGAGTTTAATTAATATATATATAATCATCACTTTGTCTTGAAAATGGTGTTGCATTAATGATTGATATTTCCAAAACCATGTAGGCTAGGGCGGTGGAGTGACAAGGAAGTTATGGAGGAGGAAAATTTCTATTTAAGGGAAGATTTAACAAAGTAGTTGGGGGGAGGTTATTGTGGGAGAACTGTGAGGATTTGTATGGAGAAGGGAAATATTCCGAGGATGGGGACAACTCGAGGAATGGAGGAGGGAGAAAAATCCAATGAGGAGGGGGAAAACTCACTGAACAGTATGGTTATTGAACTAAGGACAAGGTTGCTATGGAGATTATCGGTCTGTGGGCTCGGGGGCTAGGAAATCCGTTGATTTCCTAGGGTCAGCAAGATAATAGCTGATTGGCAGGGTGGACACATCATTTCGGGTTGCTGAGGGAACCTAAAGAATCCACTACATAAATCTTCTTATCTTACTGCAATCTACGGATCTAGGTATTTTACTGAGTTAGCTTAAATAAAATGTATTTTCTTTTATTTTCCAATTATGTATGTTAAAAGAACAGAGTTAAAATGAAAAGTCTTAAGTTTATTTATTTGCAGAGACATATAAGCATATAGAAAACGGACATATAAACATTTAGAAAACAGAAACATAGATGGTTTTTTTTTTTACAGAAAACAAAAAAACTTGGTATTTACATGAAAATTGAATAGAGACCCAGTGCCATGGTTGGGCACTACAGAAATGGGACAACCTGTTACAACGTTGTTGGAAAGGACCAAGTCGTTGTGCCCTTTACTGGAACGATATTGAAAATGTAAATCATTTGTTCATCCATTGTGCATTTAAAAAATATCTGTGGGATGTCGTATGCTTGGATTTAAAATTTGGAAATGTGTGGGGATCCATGTCATTGGACACAAAATTTTATAATTGGTATAAAGATGAGCCTTATCATAGATCTCTTCCAGTATTTATTTGCTAGCAGGTTTGGTTGCTTAGGAATAGGTCATGATATTTGAATACAAGAGACCATCTCTTTCTGCTGGCACATTCAGAGTTTTAAATATATATATATATAAGGATTATAAGCCTATTCATGGTGTTAATCAAAATAAAAGAATATTAACCTTGGGACTAGAATTTCAGGGGCTATGTCATTTTTTTGATGGAGTTGTGGATAATCGAAGTTGTACTGCATGGGTTAGTCTTTTTATAAATCAATAGCATTACTTCTATTTAAAGTTAAATACTGGCTTTGGAACTAACACCAAAGAAGAACTTCTTGCTTTATGGTGCATGCTTAAATTTGGTATTGTTATTTGTCTTCCTACAATGAAAAATTATGGTGATTCCTCTATCATTGTGAACTGGGAAGATCAGGTTTATAAGCTACAAGTTCTAGAATTACAACATTGGGATTGAAGAACTAAATACTTACTAGATTTTTAATCGCAATTGGAAATCTCTCATATATATAGAGAACATAATCTAGTTGTTGATCATCTTTCCTAATAATTAAGAATAAAAATAAATAATAAACCAATAATTAATAGTAAAAATAAATGATAGACCAAAAATTAATAATAAGCCAAAAAAATATTCCTAATAATTAAAAAATAATAAAGAAGAGGTCTATTGATACTTCCATCCACCCACATGAAAACAACTTATACAAAACACTATATGATCTCTAAAATAATGAAATTGAATAAATTCATTAGATAATGTGAACTAATATATAATACTAATTAAATTTAGTATTTAAGTTAGTTTTACATAACGTCATCCACCCACATGAAAGAACCTATAACAAATATTAGATAATATGTAAAATAATGAAACTAAATAACTTCATTCATTAATGAACTAATAAATAAAACTGATGGTTTAAATCATTAAAATTAATGCATATTCACCTTAACTTTGCATAACTTCATTTCCCAACAACTTTGTAAAATCTCATACCAAAAACACACTCAATAGTAGAGACCACCACATTCAAATAATAAAGTGAAAATAAAAATAATTATATCGAATAATTAAAAAAAAATAAGATAATAAATATTAAATTTATTTAATTATAAGAAAAAAATTAAATATATAAATATATGATGATGATGATGATTAGGGTCCGCTTAGACAAATTTTGGTCTATAAATTTTTTTAAAATGTATTGTTTTTTTTGCTTTAAAATTTTATTCCTATGCTCAAAAAGCTTGGCGAGAAACTCTCCTAGCTGAAGCTCTCTTGAAAATTCAATGCTCCCATGGGACAACCTTTTACAACGTGGTTGGAAAGGACCAAGTCATTGTTCCCTTTGCTGGAATGATGTTGAAAATGTAAATCATCTGTTCATACATTGTGCATTTAGAAAATATCTGTTGGATGTGGTATGCTTGGATTTAAAATTTGCAAATGTTTGGGGTTCCATGTCATTGGACACAAACTTTTATAATTGGTATAAAGATGAGCCTTATCATAGAACTCTTCGAGTATTTATTTGTTGGCAGGTTTAATTGCTTAGGAATACCACGATATTTGAGGATAAGAGACCATCTCTTTCTATTGGCACATTCAGAGTTTTAAATATATATGAGGATTATAAGCCTATGTAGGGTGTTATTCAAAAGGAAATAATATTAACCTTGGGACAGGATCTTCGGGGGCTATGTGGTTTTTTTTATAGTGCTGCAGATAATGGAAGTTGTGCTGCAGGAGTTAGTCTTTTTATAAATCAGGAGCATTACTTCTATTTAAGGTTAAATATTGGCTTTGGAACTAACACCAAGAAGAACTTCTTGCTTTATGGTGCCTACTTAAATTTGGTATTGCTATTAGTCTTCCAATAATGAAAATTTATGGTGACTTCTCTGTCATTGTAAACTACACAAATCAAGTTTAATAGCTATAGGTTCTAGAATTACAACATTGGGCTTGAAGAACTAAATGCTTACTATTTTTTTATTCGCAACTCAAGATATATCATATCTATAGATAACATAATCTAGTTGTTGATCGTCTTTCAAAGGAAGCTTTACACCTTGTTGAAGGTCATCTTTTTTGGGAAGAATACATTGAGGGAAAGATTGAGGATGGAGGTTCCATTCTCTTTTTTTATTAAACTCTGCACTCCTTAGCTTAATTTTTTGGATCTTGAAATTTGCTTAGATCAAGCTTGTAGGTTTGTATATAGTTTTGGATGTGGAACACTTTTTCTGGTCTTTTGGGAGATAATTTTTTTACAGTATGTTGGAATATTTTATGGAAAGCGAGGCATGAAAATAATCCTGTTGGAATATGTACTCTTTCATTCCTATTGAATAACAAGAGTATGGTGTTTTTTCTCCTTGAAAAAATCTCTCCTAGCTCACTTTAGTAGATTTCATCCTCACCACTCGTAGACTCACAAATATGGCCGACCCTTTCCGCCCACGGAGTTTTAGGAATAGACCAACATCCCATTTTTCTATGGAGCTCATCAGAGTTCGCTCTTATCTTGGCTATATTAATTTTCTTCTTTGAACTAGATAATATTGAGAGATACTTTTGGTCTTCTAGATTAAGGTTGATAACGTCCTTATAGTATCTTAATTTTCTTTTAACCTCTAAATTTTTATCGCACCATAGATTTTCTTTAAACTTAGATGTAATAATATTTTTGACACTATTGATATTCTGGAAAGTGTAATTTTCGTTAATGCCGCAATGGTTTAACCAAGCCATGTTATCTTTACACCATCCCTGCTTGAGGCGTAGTTGGTTTTGACTTGAATTTAAAGCAATTTTATGAAGTCTCTTGTTGCCCATGTTATTTATCTTGTGCTTGTACAATAGGTATCTATTCATAGACATGCTCTCAATGGTGGATAGACCCACTTCTAAGAGGAGAATAGGATAAGGCGTATTGCCTTTAATTTTAAGGCTATAAGTGAGAAAACACTTCTGGATTTGCTCAATCTTTCTCCAAGGCTCTCTAGAAATGTTGCAACCCCATACTTCACAACCATATAGGATAACAAGGATGACAAGAGTTTCAAACATGAACTTATTTTTATCCCACATGACCAGGTTGGCTTATTTACAATTGTTTTCCATACCAAAATAATCTTTCCACCCTCCGTTGACCCTTTTATCGATACTATAGTTCTAGTTGAGCTTGTGGTGAATATCAATTCCAAGATACTTGTAAGAATTCACTTCCTCCATATTTCTATTGTCGTAAATAAAGTTAATGTGGGTTCCTTTCTTCTATTTTATAATCATAACTTTTTTTTGTCGATGTTAACAATCTTACCCATATTAAAGCATAAATATTTGAGAGTTCTTAATTGTTTATCAAGATCAAAGGGACACCTTTCCATAAGAACAATATCATCAGCATAGACCACGAGACTGATAACTATCCTAGCTAAGGTCGTTCCTATGCCACTTGCTTCTTCTAAACAACATTCTTGCTTATCGATGTAAATGTCGAAAAGGGTAGGGGAGAGGGTGAAGCCCTGTTTAACTCCTATATTATAGTTTATATCTGTTGACGACTCCTCAGTTTTTTTTAACTTTGCAATGACCTTTTCATAGATCCTTATTGCAGAAACTCTCAACTCAAAAGGAACCTTAATCTTATCTAATATCTTCCCCAGGTTGTTTCTAGTCACCGTATCAAAATATTTTCTAAGGTCCACAAAGCAATAGAACAAATCAGACTTATTATTGCGCCATTCCTTCGCAATGAAACTAAGCGTAACAATGTGGTATGTAGTTGAGTGATTCCTTCTAAAAAATGTGTGTCCTTTAGCTCACTTACCTTCCATTTCTATCCATTCTTTGATATTTTTAATTCTAAGATGATACCATATAACTTAGCTAAGAGTAGGATAATTGTTATTTTTTACTTGTTTAGCATATAACATTAAACAATCTATCATTGAAAGACGAACAAGAAGAACAAGGAAAAAATGAACACAATATTTCTTTCGGGGAAACCACCAGAGAGAAAACGTTGACAAAGTCTTCCTCAATATAGAAATCACAAAGTACAAAAGTAAACCCCAAGAAAAAATCAGCTACTCCTCCACTTGTGTGAACTTCTCTCTCTCTCCTATGTGAACTTGTGAGAGTGAATGAGTGAATATAAATGAGGAACTCATCCTCTATTTATATTCTTCCATTGGGGTGACTTTTCCCCAACTGGGCTGACTTCTCCTAACTGACTAGGCCGGCATGTCAAATACATAATATAATAATCCTTTATGGATTCTTCTAGGACGACACAAGACCTAGGGTTTACATTGACTATTTCAATGACTCTTACATTATCAAATACATCAATGGCATCTCTTGAAGGTGGAATACAATAATACAATAGACAAATGTAAATAGAATATCTTTCGTAGTTACATTTCTTTTAACACCCCCTCTTAACTAGGAAGATATTTTGTGGGTAACATCAATAGCTGCACAAGTGACTTGTGAATCTCTATATGTCATAGGAATATTTTGGATCATCATATGTCTGGGGTATCACATCACATGCTAGAACATTAGCATCATCATCGTCTGATGGAACATCATCATCAGCATCATCATCGTCTGATGGAACATCATCATCATCTGTTGGAACATGATCGTCAACATCATCATCATCTGTTTGAACATCATCAGCAGCATCGTCATCGTCTGCTAGAATATCATCTGCTAGAACATCCTCATCAGCAACACTATCATCAGTAGCACTATCTGCTAGTACTTCCTCATTAGCAAGATCATCAACTGGAACACTATCTATTGGTACATCTTCATCAGTAACATCATCAACTAGAACACTATCTGCTGGTACATCCTCATTGGAAACATCCTCAACTGGAACAATATCAGTAAGAAAGTATTGATCTTCTATCCCCGGGATAGGAATCTATCCCTATGGATAGGAACTCTATCAATTAGCCAATACTGATCTTTTGCCCCCAGAACAAACATCTATCCTTTCATATAGAGACTCCATCATCCAGCTAGTACTGATCTTCTTCCCCCAGGACAGGCATCTATCCTTTCGGATAAGAACTCTATCAGTAATACAATACTGATCTTCTTCCCCCAGGACAGGCATCTATCCTTTTGGATAGGAACTCTATCAGTCAGACAGTATTGATCTTCTGCCTCCAGGACAGGAATCTCTCCTCTCTGATAGGAACTCTATCAGTTAGGCAGTACTTATATTTCACCCCCAAGATATGCATCTATCCTTTTGGATAGGAACTCTATCAGCTATCAAGTATTGATCTTTTGTCCCCAGAACAGGCATCTATCCTTTCCAATAGGAACCCTATCAGTCATCCAGTAGTGATCTTGTGTCCCCAAGACAAGCATCAGTTACCTAAGAACTATAACTATCATTCTTTCTTTCGAGAGAGGCCCCTCTGGACCACACCAAGATTTTCTTGAAAGTATTCAAACTTTACACGAGACAGAGGCTTAGTCAGCACATCAACAAATTGTTCCTTTGTAGGAACATACTTGAGATTCACAACTCCCTTCTGCACCATATCCCGGATATAGTGGAACTTGATCTCAATGTGCTTCTATCTAGCATGGAACACAGTCTTGTTTTTCATCTTGATGCAACTCTGGTTGTCATAGAGTATATCCGTAGCATCAATATCTGCATCGAACAATCCTTCCAACATCTTGTGAAGCCACACTGCTTCGCTACAAGCTGAACAAGCTTCTACATATTCATCTTCTCATTGTACTAAGTGCAACACATGGTTTCTTTCTACTGAGCCATGAGATCATACCTGATTCCAAACTAAAGCAACATCAAGAAGTGCTCTTTCTATCTTTAGCACTCCCAGCCCAATCTGAGTTTGTTTACCTGTACAGCATGAAATCACTATTTGAAGCATATCTGAGTCCATAATCCAATGTACCCTTTAGGTACCTCATCACATGTTTTGCTACAATCAAGTGAACACTCCTGGGATCCACCATATACTAACTCAATGTGTTCACAACAAAACATATATTTTCTCGAGTATTGGTCAAGTATATCAATGGCCCAATAATCTATCTATACATGGTGACATCTACTATCTCTCATGGAGCATCACTCGGGAGCTTCAAATTTGCCACCATCGAAGTATTCATGGACTTACAATCCAACATCCCAAATCTCTTTAGGATATCTACTGTGTATTTTCCTTGACTTAGGAAAATATCATCTGTAAACTGCCATACTTCAAGACCTAGAAAGTAATGCATCATACCAAGGTATTTCATCTCAAAGAGTCTGATGCAATCCTTTTCTTACACTCGGTGATGGGTTTTTCTTCTCCTATTAGGAACAAATCATCTACATATAGTAGTAGTATCATAGGTTCATCATCCATAATCTTATAATAAAGATTAGGATTTCCTTTACTCTTGGTAAATCTTAAACTCATTAGGAAGGTATCAATTCCTCCATACCATGCTCTAGGTACTTCAACTCGTACAATGATTTCTTTAGTATGCATACATGTAACTTTCTATCTTTTGTTTCAAATCCTTCTCATTGTTCGATATATACTTCTTCTTCTATCTTCACAATCAGGAATGTCATCTTTGCATCTATCTGATGTGAATTCATTTAATATTATATGCCAAGGAAAGAATGGTTCTAATTGAAGTATATCTGGCCACAGGAGAAAAATTCTCCTCATAAACAATTCCTTCCTTTCTCAAGAATCCTCGAGCTACAAATATTGCCTTGTACTTTTCAATGCTTCCGTCTGCTGAGTGTTTTGTTTTGAAGATCCATTTTGACGATATAACTGATTTATCCTTCGGTCTTGGTACCACATCCCAAACATCATTATTGATGATGGATTGGTATTCTTCATTCATAGCATCCAACCATTCCTTCTTCTTTACTGCATCTTCAAAACAAGTTGGTTCCTCTTCAACAAGGTTACACATCAGTGTTACATAGCTGGAGTATGGACTTAGTCTCTGGCTCTCTCTACTGGTTCCTTCTGGGGAACCATACTTTCATGCATCTTGAATTAGTTCTCGTGCCGAAGCTGGTCTTCTCTTTTGAGAAATCTCCTCATGAGGTGTCTCCTCAGGTCTCCGAGGTTCTGCCATGTCATGATCCTCTGGAATAGTATCTTCTTCAATCTGCACACATGTGGTTCTCTGTAGAGAGTTTTGAGTCCTGTAGGTTGCTCAATATCATCTTCTACTTCGATTACACCATCTATATAGTGTAATATTTACCACTGAAGAAGTGTTTCTGGCCACTCGAGCAACATCTTGTCATAGTAGACTCCCTCTTTCTGAGTCAACCCTTACTTTATACTTCTTGGTCTTCAAAACAAATCTCATCATTCTTCATTTGTAGTTGTTCATGATATTTCCTACAAGTCAAATTTAGCTCAATGGTTAGAACATTTCATAGTTTCCAAGACATATTAATAATTACAAATTCTTATTCATAGTTCACACGGTCATGCAACTATCTTAGGCAATGTTTCAACACAACATTCATCCATATTCCGTATTCATACGGTAACTTTCTAGATTCCTTCCATCTCTACAAGAACATTATTAAGAGTGTGCATTGCTCCCAATATGCCAGCAAAGAGGTTTCATTCTAGATAAGTAGAAATGGAATGTTTTATAGAACCATAGGACACTTACCCATCACATGCATATTAGTAGTATTATGTTCATAATTGCAAGCTCTCTAACATGCATAATACACATCCTAAATCTAGGAACATAAATATGTACACAACTGGACAAGATAGGAAAATTTGAATACTTATCTTTGTTTGGTTGTTGGGTAGACTCCCTCTTGATCATAGTCTTTTTGCAGGAACTACAGGAGTCTTTGATAGTGTGTTCAACTTGATCATATGATTCTGAGGACCTGTTCCTTTCTTGCTCATGATCAGAAATATTGAGCAAATATTCTACACCGTAGATCACTTGTTCTTTGTAGTGGAATAGACTTTGTGTGTCCCTCCTTCTTCAATTCCAATCAAGATTGAATCCCTTCTTATCTAATTTTGATATAGATAAGAGCTTATTCCATCTTCCTGGTTTGGATTAAAGTACATATTCTTCACTAGAGTCTTCATCATCTCTAGTTTTGACTTCTTCATCGTACTCACTATCTTCTGCTGCATGAGCATGAAACCTCCTCTTCTTCTTATGATGTTGAGATCTGGATGGACAATTTCTTGCTAGATATTCTTTCTTGTGACAAGAATAACACTCAATGGAGGAGAGGTCTTTCTCGAACATCCTCTTGTTCTTCTGATATCCTAGAGATCTTTTGGGAGAGTGCGTAAGTGTATCACTCTTCCTTTTCCTTCTACTTTTGGCATGAGTTTACAATGCTTGATCTTCATTCTTTATTAGTTTCTCCTATCTTACCGCTATTCTTTCTTCCTCTTGCACACACCCTTCCCACAGCTATATGAATTGTATCAATTTCTTTCCAGCACAAATTTCATGCACAAATGGTTCCCAATCTCCGGGAAGACCTTTCAAAGTGGTCATCAGAACTTTTGCATCATCTATAATGTCTCCGATAGCTTCTAGTTGTTCTTTTATATGGGACACTCTGGAGAAGTATGCATGCATGGACTCATACTTCAAGTTCTTCACACCCTTGAGTTGGTTTCTCAAGTTCATCTTCCTATTAATGTTCTTTCCTTCAAACAGGTTGGTCAAAGCATCAAACATTTATTTTGGGGTCTTCATGGAAGACACTTGGGGGATCAAGTGATATTTGATGGAGTCAGCAATGATCCTCTTTTCCTTGACCATATTATTCTTATGCCTTTCTTTAGCTTCATCTCCTTCTGGTTCTGTGAGTCCTTCCTTTATGTAGTCTTCTAGGTCATGTTCTTCAAGGATGAGCATGACTCTATACTTCCATGCCCTAAGCTTCTCATCTCCTTCAAGCTTCTCATTAAGCTTGGTATTGAGTGTCATTTTGATAATATGAGAACCTCAAATGGAAATAGAATAGATTTGAGACTTACCACAAAATTTGTCCTTGTGAAAACTGCTTCCTCCTTGACCTAGGGTTTTTCAAAGAAACCCTAATTTTCCAACTTCAGGATTTTGGAAATATGATTGGATGAGAAAATTGTCCTCCTCAAGGCGAGTTGAGACTCTTTCTCCCAATTCTACAAGCAGATGATCCAAAACATTGATGCCCTAGTTCTCTCGGGTTGTAGTGAGGGACCCAAAAATGAAAATTCTCAAAATGAAAATATGCTTTGACAGAAAGATGCACCCTAGTGAGGCGAGTTAGATGCACTATATTTTTTATCTGATATATGGAGGGAGCTCCTGGAATAAGAAACCCTAGCTTCTACAATTATGGAGGATGCACAATTTTTTCTTTCAGGCCTGCTTTGATACCATGTTAGTTTTTACTTGTTTAGCAAATAACATTAAAAAATCTATCACCGAAAGAGTAAAAAGCACAAAAAGAACACAATGAACACAATACTTCTCTCGGGGAAACCACAAGGGAGAAAACCCTATCAAAGTCTTCCTCAATATATAAATCACAAAGTACAAAAGTAAACCCCAAGACAATATCAACTACTCCTCCACTTGTGTGAACTTCTCTCTCTCCTATGCAAACTTGTGAGAGTGAATGAGTGAATATAAATTAGGAACTCGTCCTCTATGCATATTCTTCTATTCGGGTGACTTTCCCCAACTGGCCGACTTCTCCTAACTGACTGGGCCGACATGTCAAATACATAATATAATAATCCTTTCTGGATTCCTCTAGGACGACACAATACCTAGGGTTTACATTGACTCTTTCAATGACTCTTACCTTATCAAATACATCAATGGAATCTCCCAAAGGAGGAATACAATAATACAATAGACAAATGTAAATATAATATCTTCTGTAGTTACATTTCTTTTAACACTAATAATAATGGTTTGATAATTAGAGGGATTATTTTTATCGCCACTTTTGAAAATATGAATAATGAGGCTCTGAGTCCAAGGAGTAGGGAACCCTTTCTTAACTGCTAGATTAAATATTTTTTGGATGTGCGGGATGAGGATAGGTCCCCCAATTTTTAATCTTTATGCTTGGTATCCTTCAATGTCTTTGTATTTTCAAATTTGTTAGGAGCTTAACCCTGAAATCTATGTCTTCTAATGAGAAATGTAAGAAGGGTTTTGAGTGTTATTTTTGATATTTGGGAATTCATAACGTTTTTTAAGATAAGAATTCCAATCCTTTAATGTCATGGACCTCGAAATTCCATAAATAAATAAAAAAAATTAATATACCAATCAGTATATAAAAACAATGTTATTACATCATTCGCATTTAATAGTCCTGCAACATAGTTATGTGAAACATCACTATATTTTCTAATATGTAAAAGTTGTCATAGCATAAGTAAAAGTTGTCATTGTTGTGCATAGTCGCTTACAGAATTTGTAATACTGCTATATGACAGGTTACATAGTAGATGTTTTCAATTTTTGAAGGTCTGTCGTCGTCATAACTACATGTGATGCTTTTTTGTTCATTTTACATTTATTTAGTTAAGATTTTACTAAGGCTTGCCTAGCTTTTAAGGCTAATTATTGGCCTCGCCTTAACTAATAGGAATTATTATTTTATATGTATAAAACAAAAAATGGGAGACCATGGATATAGGTATTGATCCCATTGATGTAAAGTGTTAAGGTTCTTCCAAGGGCCAGGATGAAATATTTTTGGCTCCAAGGTGCAAGGTTTAACATGGAAAAGTTATGCATTGATGTAATGGAGCTATGGGGTTTACCATAGTCGAACTTTGATTTAATAAGCAATAAAATAAAGTTTGGATTACAATGCCATTCATGTTTTCTGCTCATTGATGGCTTAAAGTTGTACTATGGTTGATGGAAAATTTAATGAGACACCCTTGTTGCAAGTTGACAGTGCAACTAGGCCTTTATGGCTCATTCTAGATTGAGATCTCAGCCATCCATCAGTGCATTGAGATTGCAAGGGTTTTTTAGCAGAGTTTAATGTATCATTTTTTATGTCTGAATTTTCATTATTGTTTTTTCTTTGGTCTACAAGCTCTATGATCAAAAGATCTGCACTTTTCATATTGATTTGTAAAAACTTGGGGTGCAATATGTTGCGTTTATTAATGGTACTTATTCTAGTGGTTTTCCAAGGTAGTAAGAGGTTTCTCAGTGACAAAGATCGACACACACAGGATTAAGTGGTCATTTGCAAAACAAAGCCAGTCATCTTGTTGGCCTCAAGCTGCCATCTACCAGGTAAGAGCAAACTTTGGTTTTTCTCTGTCAATTTTAATTCAATAAATTGCATTCAGTTATATCTCTAGTCACAGGAACTATGTTTGTGTTTCTTCTTGTAGGAAGAGGAATGATAAGGGCATCCAGGAGGAGTTGACCCCTGGATTTGTCTGCAAATCCTACAGGTAATGTACTAGACCTAAATGCATACTTTCCAAATTCATTGTTTATGGTTATTATAGTATGACAATGGTCATTTGGCTATAGGTTGAGGGCATCGACGAGGATGACGACAAGGTCACCTCCTCCCAGGCCTGTGTCTTAGAACACCAAGGTAAGGAGAAA
Source organism: Larix kaempferi (assembly GCA_027924585.1). Taxonomy (NCBI): domain Eukaryota; kingdom Viridiplantae; phylum Streptophyta; class Pinopsida; order Pinales; family Pinaceae; genus Larix; species Larix kaempferi. The sequence continues at coordinate 25,032,233 of BSBM01000435.1, read as the reverse complement.
TAAACCTTCACTATGTTCAATCCAAAAAATTAATAATCATCAAAGGTTACTAACTGCATTTAAATGTTGGTAGTTACAGGTGATTCTAGGCAGGGTTTCCTTTTGAGCTTGCGAAGAGAAAAGAAGGGTAGGATTCTGCCTTCAAGCAATATAAGTTGATTAGTTTACCCTATGGTTATAAAATGTTGGACAGAGAAGTTCATCTCTTCTCCAATGCATAAATTTTATACATATGTAACCTAGTTGTGTGTTTATCGTTTTGTTCTAAAGATTGATAGCTATCTAGATGCCATTGTGGATGGAACTCCACCCAATGATTAAACTATTATTTAGTTTCGGTTTTAAGAAGGGGTTCCATCTTTGATGGTCTTACATCCCCAAGGATCACATATCCACTGATTCATAATCGTGTAAATTTAATAATATTGCGACCCTTAGGGTCTTTACCGACTTCTTATATAAACGTTTATGTATTTTAATAGTAGTTTGAAAAGTTAAATGTGCAGGTTGTAAATCTAAGCTATAATTGTTTGGTTATGCGATTACAATAGATATTATAAACCATGTGGAAGATGATCCATATTTTTCGTAGAAACCCTAACATTCATTGGGTTTATTAAATAATAAGGTTTGGATGATTTCATTACTTTAATGATTTGTGATTTCACTATGTGATAAGGATAGTTATTTGGTATTCAATTTGGCATTCGTAGATTTCGAATATGGCGTTGATAGATTTTGATTACAAAATTTATAAAAATAGATTATGGCATTTCGTCGTAGTCTTTTAACCTAGTTCATCATCGCACCAAATTTGCGATCTCGAACCGTGACATAGGTTTATAAATTGAAAAACATGTTAAGTAATTTTATACTGCAAAGGCCTCTCAGCTCTAGAGATTCCAGTAGTCACTGTTTATAGTTTTATGCACAATGAATGTATTCAGTTATACAATTTTTTTTACTTAGTTTTGGTGATCTTGTTGTGGTTATGTTATAAAAGTGGAAACATTTCATGCCTATGTCCTTTAACTAATGGTATCACCATATTGATATAACAATGGGCATAAGGGACCATAACCTTGGTGCTCAAGAGATTCTTACCACATAAATGTAAGGATTAGTGTTTGTGACTTTTGCAATGACACCCCTTTCTTAGTTGGGGTTTCATATTTCAACGGCGTTTCTAACTGAATTTCTTTGGGTTTTTGGGTCAAGGTTTCTCTCGTGGCTGCACACCCCGCCAAAGCATCACTGATTGTTTTTTCCATGACTCTTATGAATTCCAGGTAGGGACAAAAACTCTCAGCCTCTTTATATATCTTATTCCACACCAAATGTCTACACCCTTGCATAGCATCCTGTCCTGCCACTTGGTGAGTGAGTTTTTTACCTTGCTCAATAGACTCTTCTGCTTTTCCTGGTGGTCATTTATCTCCTCCTCTTGCTTCTTGTTTTCCTCTTTGAGTTTCCACGCTCTTTCTCTTAACTCTCTGATCCCATTGTCCTTCAGGCTGACATGTGACATAGCCTGTGCCAGATCATTGGTACTGTCTTCATCACCACCTTGACTTACATTGGTAGGCCGCATGTATAGACTGGACAAGTTACTTCTTAGGTTTTCAAGTTGCTTTTCTAGGCTAGTTTTCTCACATTTCCAATTTTCCTTTTCTCCAGCAAGTTTGAGTATTTCGGCTTTACAATCATCTAATTCTTTAGATAAATCCTCCTTTTGTATTTCGAATCTAGTTTCCTCAGGGGCCTGGATTAGCTAGATGTTAGGGACTTTAGCCTTTTTTTGCAGATTTGAAATTAGTTTTTCTTTATCAGCCAGCAACTGCTTCATGGCTTTTCCTCCCCGGTCAGCTCCAACAAACTCAATTTGTAATCTTTTTACAAGTTGCTGAAGGGCTCGGTTTTCACTATCTTCCTGTTTTAGCTGATTCACGAATTTCTTTACAACAAATTCCAAGTTATCACCTTTCAATGTCGCTCTCACAAGATCAACATGGATGATATCACCAATCCGTTGGTGAAAATGGATCTTGTCAGGTATTGCTATCATATCCCACCCGAGCTTCATCTCTTTTACTTCTGCATCTGTTGATATGGCCAGATTTAAAGTGTTGTCCTTCTTGTCTCTACTGGCTATTAAGGATGTCTTAGTTTTGGACAGACTGCCAGCTCTCGTCATTAGGTCAAATAGCTTCTGTGATGAGGCTTGCCTAGTTTGTTTATATTGCTCATATAGATCAGCTTTAGACCGGAATCTACTACTGCCTTCACCTTCTTCAACATCCTAAAACTTGTATTCCTTTATTTGAACATCGAGGGTTGCGAACCCCTCATTTTTGGCTTTGTCATTATCCATCCAGACAGTCAACTCTTCCAGATGTGTCTCATAAACCAACTCTTCTCCATCGAGGGAAATCAATGACTTGACTTGAGTATTTCCATCAAACACCTCAAATGGTGTTATCATCTTAGGTCGTTTATCTTCACCAGCCATTTCAGTGTCCATATCCTCTATTTCCTCTAGATCTCTCTTCTGGCACACTTCTCCAGTGTCCAGCACCTGTTTGGTATTTATTACAACATCAGACATTTCGGGGTCCCTTTCCTGCAAGTTTGGTACTATTTCTGTTTCGGGCTACCATTGTAGCAGGTTTCGTCCCCTGAGTGCCCTTTTTGGCTCCTTGTGTTCGAAGGCGCTCAGATTTCACTCCTTCCTTCTTCTATAAATAACATGCAGGGGATCGTATTCAATAGCTACATCCTTTTTGAACCCCAGGAGTCTTATCATTTCTTCTATCTCTGGTAAAGCTTTCTTGCTCTCCACAATAAAAGGGCCGACCTTCCAAGGGTATTTTATATCAGTGCCCTTTTTGAACTATAGGAACAGTGTCTCTTCTAAACTCAATTTTTGCCTGATAAATTCTAGGGCAAAGGTTCTTAATGTGAGAAAGGTAGGCAAGATGTAGAGTTCCTTCACAAAGCCATACAGCCTGATGATTGTAGCATCTTCTGGAAGGAACCAGTCTCCAACGGCTACCTCATCCTTTAACTGCATCATGGACTTCATCTCGGGCAGTACTCTTGGCAGTCCCTCCCTAAAAATGACTTTGTACACTGGGGGTAAATGAAATACTCAAACACATTGTCCAACCGAGCATTTGTCTCAAGCAAAGGGTGAAAATGTGGGCTTTCCGCGTTACTGTACATGATCATCTTCGTGAGTTGTGTCTCGTATCTGAAAAACCTAGTATTTGGGAAATTTTCCAACTGTACATGCATTCTATTAGCCAAAAATTCATCAAACTTAAGAGGAGGGATGAATCCTCTGTCGGACCTCGCTAAACAAATACTAATCCTAAAGAGTAGACTAAGCTGGACCTCTGTTACCCATTGGTCAGTATCTTGACCTAAGAATTGAGCCATTAGTGAGAAGACCAACTAGGAATCATCATAAAAAAGGTTGACGTCCAAGGGGTATGGCTTTTTAGCGATTTTGGACTGGGGTTTTAGGCATGTCGCTAGGAAAGTTCAACAGTTTTCTGGAGTGATTTGGAGAAATAGGGCGACCACCAACTCTTCTGAAAATCTTTCTGACTCTTGGTACTGCGGCTCGGGGATAAAAAATGAATTTCTTACAACTGATGCATCTAAAACACAGACCAATTTAGACCTGGGGGCATCCATGATTATCCTTGTGGATTTGGAGTAATTCACGGAGCACCATGTTACAAACTCGGGGAAAGAGGGTACCTAGTCTAAGCAAAAAGTAAAAAATGATGACCTAAAAACCCCATGTATATCGAAACCCTACTCATGTAGAGCATCTAGCTTTGTTTTAATTTCTGGGACAGAGAGCCGAAGGCGCGGGTCGAATACATCTACGTCCCTATCTTCCAGGGCCACCCTAGCTTTATGGCTAGTAGAATCCTGTTCCTCTCCCATTTTATGACTTAAAGATTTAACTTTTTTAAGAGAAAGAACAGTCACAAGGCCCTACCTGTTGGTTTAGAAACTTCTGAGCAGGCTGCTAGAGGTTCTATCGCCTTCGTTGTCTGCCACAGATCGAGGGACCACCAGACTTCGGCAATCTTCGAGAACAAATGTCAACCCTTGCAGTTGTTTCTTATATATATAACCGTTCCAACATAAACTCAGCCCTTCTTCACTTGCTGTCCTTTGATCTCTACCTTTTTTTTTCTCACGTGCCTCTTTACTATCATCAGATCGACTGTCTCTTTATCTCTCGATTTGACCGTCGAGTCTTCTTTGCTGTCGGATCCAGTTTAACCTTCCATCTACGCCATTCCTTTCATCCATATTTCTCCATAAGACGGCCTCGCATATAACCAAATGGTCCCTGCCATGATCTTCCACTTCTATGCGATAGGATCTGAAGCTGACATCTTGAAGGCGGGAAAATGTCAGTGCATCTACCCATTTCTTATCTGGTGCACTACTTCTTTATGCGATCTGCTGTGGGAGTCATTGATGTATATCACTTTCACATTCCGAACTGTGGATCTTTTCACTAGATCCTGCCATCGCATGCGCCTGCTCTTATATATCGCCCTTCGTTCTTTCTCCTTGCGACATCGTCTACTGCTGACAACTGGCTGGCGGATAAGGCTCATCGCATCCGCCCCTTTCTTATCCCCCTAGCAGCTTGGCTGTGTGGTATTCCACATAGGGATATGGATCTAACCCCCATTTCAAATCTACGGTGTAGATTGAGGTGGTGCTTAGCTTCCCATGACTTGATCGACAGAGTATAGGTTATAAAGTGTGTTTCTCGTTTATTTATAGCTATACTTCAACATTTTCTCATCCTTTGCACATTTGTTTCTTCTTAGACCCCTTAGTCTTTCCCATTAGCATCTAGCACTGGAGCATGGAGGATATCTCGGTTTCACTACCAGGTACATTTTGACCATCCATTCCTTCCATTCAACTGCATATAGTAGAAAAATATATGGGTGTTAACAACTGGCTCCAAAGGGGATGCTATCCTCCCAGTGAGGTAGCAAAGAAATCTGTAGATTAAGTGCGTGATCCATTCGGCGGCCCCTTCAAACCCTATTTTGAGACTTCTTTTTAGTAACTGAGGACCATACTTTGCAGCATATCTAGGTCGAAACCCCAAAAACGGAATCATGGCTTCTCTTTCTTGAACTTAGGGTTTTCACTTTCACGCTTCAAAGCTCTTTGGTTCACCCGAAAAGAAAACTTCATCACAATTGTAACAAATAAAAATATACATATATACGAGCTATGGTACATGGGTCGCCGGGCTCCTCTAGGATAGATAGTGCTTTAGGAACCTGCCATTGACCAGTCCCTCGGATCAGGTGGATCCATCCTGCTTTTCTAGGATAAAAGAATTTAATCCTCGATTTGCTATGATAACAAATGGCCCCATCCACATATGGTTGAATTTCCCATGTTTATCTTCTCTAGAAGTGTCCCATTTTAGGACCAGATCATTTACCTAGAACTCATCTTCTTTAGCTTTCTTGTCGAAGGCTTCTTTCATGTTTTCCTGGTGCCCTGCACTTTGTCGTAGGCTTTCATCCTTAGCTCATTTAGTTCGATTATCTGGCTTATTCTCCTCTGCATATGGTTCGGCTCTTCTTCCATTCCTTGTAGCAATCTCATAACCGGCAACCCTATAGATATTGGGAACACCACCTCGGCTCCATATACCAACTGAAAAGGAGACATCCCAATGGCTCTTTTAGTGCTTATTCTATTAGCGCATAGGGCATATTTCAACTTCGTATGCCAAGCCCTTTTATTCTCTTCCAACAGTTTCTTTATGATTCTCACTAAGCTTTTGTTGGAGGACTCTGCTAGTCCATTTCCCTGTGGATAGTATGCTACGGAGTGGTTTAGACTGATATGGTATTTGTGACAAAAATTAATCATCTTCTTTGAACAAAAGGCAGGCGCATTATCAGTCACAATTCTTTTGGGGCATCCAAACCTAGATAGGATGTTATCCTCCAGAAAGCCCATAATAACATTTTATGTTGCATTGTTGGTGGGTATAGCTTCTATCCATTTGGTAAAGTAATCAGTAGTTGTCAGTATCCACCTATGCTTCCCAAAAGAGTTAGGGTTTATTTCGCCAATGAAATATAATCCCCATTGTTGAAAAGGAGCTTCTACTATAACTAGGTGAAGGGGTAGTGAGACAACTTTCCTCTTTCCTTCAAAAATTTGACACTGGTGACAAGCAAGAGTTTCTTTATACACATCAGTGAACATGGTAGGCCAATAGAAACTGGCTCTTAAGATCTTATTCACTGTCACTTTCCAAGAATGATGTCTGCCACAGTCTCCCTTATGAAATTATTTCTTAGTATGCTTAGCTTCTTCCTCCAATAGACAATTTAGCAACACACCTCCGGGCTCCTTCCAGTATAAGAACTGATTCATAATATAGTATTTCACAGCTTTTAATTTCACAGCTCGGGACCTACTCTTGCTTAATCATGGGGGATCTTGTAGATTTTGTAACACATAAACACTTTCAGCATAACAAGGGGATGTAGAAAATTTTGGACTTATCTGTACTTTAGTGTCTAGCTGCCATGGATGTTCTTCTAAAAAATTCATCTGTAAGGAATCACAATTGGCCTTGGTCATCAATTTTGCAAATCCTTGCCCTTTCACCAGCTTAGTAGGCTTTATCTCTAAGTTGTATTCTAGTAATACAACAATCCCTTTTTCCCTTCTACCTTCAGGATCTGCTTGGGTAAGAATACCTTTCACAGCACTATTCGGTACATGACCGATGATGTGTGAGTGAAGTATGTAAATCCTAAAATCCTTTAGTGATTTGATCAAGGCATAGGCCCGTTTCTCCATGATATCATATTTCAACTCTGCATCTCTCAGCACCCTACTGAAAAAATCAATTGGTTGTTCTGCATTCTGGTCGTTCTTTTGTAGCAGCACTCCTGCCACTATATGCTCAGAAGCATAAGAAAAAATCAAAAAATATTTAGAAAAATTGGGGCTAGCTAATATAGGGGCTTCAATGATAGCACTCTTTATTCCCTTAAAAGAATCTCTAGCTTCCTCCATCCATTTTATTTGACTCTCCTTTCTTAGCATATTAGTGATACTCATCATAATTTCAGTGAAACTAGGAATGAATCTTCTCATAAAACCAACTTGCCCAATGAAAGACTGTACTTCTCTTTTGCTTCTTGGATCTCTAACTTTTTGGATGGCACTAACCCTCTCAGGGTCAATCTTGATACCTTCTTTGGATATTATATGTCCCAAGATCTTAGCTTCTCCTAAAGCAAAATGAGATTTCTTTGAATTGAGGGAGATACCATATTTTATTCATTTCTTAAAGACCCATTCTAGGTGTTTTAAATGTTCGTCATGAGACTTTGAATACACCGTTATGTTGCCCATGTATACCACTATGAACTTATCCTTCTCTTCAGTGAAGGAAATGTCCATCACTCTCTAGAAAGTGCCTCTGACATTCATCAATCCAAAAGGCATCTTAGCATACATGAAAGTGCCCCATGGAGTGGTGAAAGTAGTCTTTTCTTGATCTTCTGGACTAACTTTGATCTTATTATACCCTGAGAAACCATCCATTGTAGAAATCATTTCTTCCCCTACTACCCTTTGCAAGATGTGTTCCATTTTTGGCAGAGGATAATTGTCCTTTAAGGAGGCTTTGTTCAAATTCCTGAAATCTATACAGATTCTAATTTCTCCATTCCTTTTTCTTACAGGAACTAGGTTTTCCACCCATTGAGAAAATCTCAGAGTGACAATAATATTTGCGTCGAACAATCTCTTGATGTCTTTCTCTACTACTGGTACCAACTTATGATTTATTCTCCTCAACTTCTGTTTGAAAGGTTTTTCTCCGGGCCAAATTGGGATGGAATGCTGGATTATTGAGGTATCATACTCCTTTAACTCTTCATAGCTCTAGGGAAAAGTAGCAACATACTTTTTCATCAGATTGACATACTGCTTTTTTCTCCTAGTCTCCAATTTTTTAGACAACTTTACCATTTGAGGTTCCCTAACAGAACTCAAATTCTGATCTTCTACTGTATCCTTCAGAGGTTCGAATTTGGGATTCTTTGCCAATTGTTTTGGTCAAAGAGCTTTTCTAGAGGTATCAATCCTTTGGGAATATAGTTTCTTTTTAACTCGACAATGTCTTTGCCTCCCAGAGTGTTCTTCCAATCCCTATTTTCATTCTCTTTGCTTTCTGACTGCTCCTGGTCTTTGCTTTCTGACTGCTCCTGGTCCATTAGACCTTCTACATTCTCATTTTATGTACTGATCTGAATATTAGCAAACTCATGGGACAGTGCTAAAAACCTTCTAATTTGTAGGTCATCTTCAAACACTTTCCAATACTTTGAATTGTCTGGGATGGATGGCCTGTTTATCACTTTGAGCTCGTATTTTTCTTGGTAAATGATGGGTGTTTTAAAACCTCCTGCAGCAGTGGCCAGGGAATCAACTACTTGATTGTCACATCTTCGAATTGCCCAGATATTATGTTCATCGAAACAATTCCCGAACATGTCCCAAACTTCTTTTCTATAGGCTCTCATCCTGGGGTGCTTTGTCTGATAACTATCATTCACCTGGTTCACCGCCAATTTTGAATCTCCAAATACGTGTACTCTCCTGGCTCCTAGGTCTTTCAGAGCTCTTAGTCCTAAAAGTAGAGCTTCATATTCAGCCACATTGTTTGTGTATTCAAAATTCAATTTATAGGATAGGGCCCTAGATTCTTGGTCTGGAGGTATGATCCAAACCCCAGCCCCAGCTCCATTTTTGCTTAGTGAACCATCAAAGTACATCTTCCACAATCCTTCTTCGTTTTTTAACCTCTCGGATGCCTCATGTATTGCTACAAATTCTTTGTCTTCCTCTACTTCATGAAAAAATGGGGGTCTAGGATCAGTATGTGGACCATCATTGAAGAGGATGGAGGAACCCATGTCTATATCCACAGCGAATATAGGGTGATTTTCAGGCTTGTCATCACTGCTGATCACATAAGCCATACTTTTTTCTCTATATAACTTGCTATTGCTTCCAAAAAGTGGTATAGTAGCATAAGATAGGTCCATCTACATGGTTCCTTTTAGCTTTTTTACCCAGGATCTAGATAACAGCATCCCAAACTTAGCAAGTAAATCAACTACCACTATATCCATCATGACACTCTTTGTTGAAATCTAGGAGAGGGTTACCACCACATCATTAATCAGTCCTAAACAGGGTACCTTTCTGGAGTCAAAAGAATATAGGTCTTTATAGGGTCTAGTGACCTCTAACCCCAAAAGCTCCACTACCAACTTTGGAATCAAGTTGTGCGAAGCTCCAAAATCTATCAAGGCGTTGTGTAATAACTTATTATGGATATTCAGACTCAAATAGAAGGGAGGGACTTCTTCATCGTCTGTTTACTCCAGTTTGGAACCAAATATTATAGTGGAGGCATCATCCGTCACTTCCAACATATCTTGTGTATTTCCTGCCTGCCCCTTTACTAGGCTATTTATCTCTTCCCTGTATTCATTGACTCTCAATAGTTCATTCAGGGGGATAGAGATCTTTACCTTAGACAGTTCAGCCTTCAAGCTGAATATTGATGTTGGCTTCCCTACTTCAGTGACTTGTGATTGCCTAGCTTCTTTAGAATGTTGCCCCTTATCTTCTGAGATTTTTTGTGCAGGATCCTTTGGCTATTTCCTCTTTAGCTTATCTGTATTCTGTTGAGTCTTAGGGGGCTGACTCTGTGCAAACTTCCCCTGATTTATTGGTATTTCTCTGTTTCTTAACCTCATCTTCCTCTGGATATCGTCCACAACATTCATGTAACCCATTTGATACTGTTCAGAATCGAACTCTGCGTCTTTATCAACATTTCCTTTGGTGAAAAAATCATGCTCCTTTTCAGTCAAATGAACTACGTGTTCTAGGGTGTCAAAGAGATGTATCTGGTCAGCAGCAGGGTTCTTAGGTCCCTCTTCATCTATCAAATTCTCAGGAAAGGGAGGTCTTATCTGGTGGTCTTCTTGGTTTCTTGGATTTCTTGGAGGCAGCGGCCTTCTAAAGTTAGGGTTCCTTATCTGATTTTCAGGATGTTCCCTAATAAGAGGCTTATTCTCCATGGCTAACCTATCCATCAATTTTTCCATAGTTCTCATCATGGTATCAAATTTAGCATCACTAGAAGAGGCTTGGTTTTCTTGCTTCTTCTTATCTACTTCAGTTTTTCCTTTTATTTTCCCAAAAGCCATCATGTTGGCCTCAACCTCCACGGCATCCTTCAGCATGGCAGGCTATGCAGCAGATTTTCTATCTCTTAATGTGCATGCGAAGTCTCCATCAAAGGAATCTGCATAGTGGAGCTTTGCAGTGGCTACCGAGGGTTTTAGATCATCGGGAATATAATTATAAGCTTTCATGAATCTAGCAGAAAACTCATTGACTGATTCAAACCCGCCTTTCTTTAAGTGATTATACTGGGATAAGAATATGGCAAAACTGCCCATGGTTTCCCATCTTTCTAGAAACAATACTTTAAAGGCTGTAAAATCTGCTATGGAAGCATTGGGTAGCTGTCTGAACCATTTCTTAGGTTCTCCAAATAGGCTTTGAGCAACCAATCTCATTTTAGAGTCATCGTGGTCCACTTCTTCCAAGTCTATAAAATCTTCAAATCTATCAACATGCTGTTTTGCTGACCAGTCTCCCTCTCCATTGTAAGAGATAATTCTTTGAGCGTGGTTCTGAGTGAGGTCATGCAAAGCAGCATGCAAGATCAAAGGTGCAAATCTGGTAGCCATAGGTCTAGGTGGATCCTGAGCTTGTGGGGAAGTATTCTGAGCAAGATCATTGGCTGGGATTGTAATGTGGGTTTGGGGGGCCTGAGAATTTGGTTTATCGCCTTCAAATTTGGCAAGATTTTTGGAGTCAAACCACATAGGATCTAAAAGGTAAGATTCATAATTATTCAGAGCTTCGTCTCCTAGGCTTAGGTATGACTCAGATTTTGTTCTTGACAAAGGTTTGCTAATATCAATCTCTAGGTCCAATTCTTGAAAAATAGATGCATCTTCTAAAACAGGTGTTCGAATATCCACATCATCTTTTTCAGGATCTTGCATGCAAATTAGGGTTTGCATGCAGAATCTAGGGTTTGCATGCATCTGCATGCACAGGCATGCATCCCAGTCACCAGTTTGATGCCTCCAGCACCTTATCCACCTTCTTCTAGCACCCGGGAGCCACTTACCACAGAGTTTTAGCCCTCCTAAGCTGAAAGGCGCCCACTTCTCACCTACTGCCAGAGAAGGGCGCACTTGTTCACCTACCACTGCAGTTCCACTTCAGTTACATTCAGTTAGCTCCGATTCTCCCTGATTTGAGGCTAGTTTCACTCCCGACTGACTGTATCACTTCCGTTTGACCTCCAGTTTGATTAGGTGACTTGTTCTGACTTCAGTTAGCCTCCCATGCGCCCCCACTGAGCCTCCAGATCCTATATCAGTGCTACACACTTCAGTTACATTTATTACACTCAGTTAGACTCAGATTGACACCTGGATGACTGGTTGTTGTGATTGATGAGCACCACCGATGATTGATGAGGACTCCTAGATAGAGTCAAGCTACTCCATTCAGTGATTCGAATGACCTCCTTAGGCAATTCGAATTGCTCTGTCATTGTGACAGTTTGTATTGTAATTCATTCACCCTTTTTGGGATAGAGAGCACTGCTGCATGTTTTTGCACAGTTTTGCACCATATTTTCTATGTTCATCTGTTGTGATTGATTTACTTGTTCATTAGATCTGCTGTGACTAATTTTACATGGTATCAGAGCCATTGCAGGGACAAGATCTCTTTTCTACAGGTGTTTCTACAAGAAGATTTGACTGAATTGCTAAAAATTGCAAAAAGTTTGGCATGAGATATCTCAAGGGCATTCGCTCCTGTGCATGCAAAGCTTGAAAACTATTCCAATACCACTCCAGAAGCTTGAGTTACCACATAATTCCTGGATCTGATACATTGGACCCATTCAACATTGCTTGAAATCCAATCCCAGGTGTGATGCAACTCTCAAAGGGTGGATTGTTCGACCTTATTGTGGTTGTTTTGATGTGATTTGCAGGTTTATTGTCTCCTCCAAGTGCACTCGCTATCTTCTGCATGCAAGCCTTCCTACATCAATTGCATTCGCTATAGTCTGCATGCAAGCTTCCTCTTCATCAGTTGACTCGCTCCTTGCAATGGAATACTCTTCTTCAAAGCCTATCCTCACCCCATTCAATTATTTTGATTGAAAAGATGATATGGAGATCATATTACGTTCAAAAGGTTACTACCGAGTCACCATTGGTCTTGAATTGGAGCCAAACAATGTGGCAGATCGAACCAAACACTACAACAAGCTTGATGAAGCTTATGGTCTTCTTTGTCTCTCCATCTCCAAAGATCTTCACTTCCATCTCAGCGGATTGAAGACTCCAAAAGCCATATGGGAGCAACTTGAAACACTATTCAGCAAGCAGGATGAGCTTAGGGCTTTTCAATTAGAGAATGAATTGATTGGCCTTAATCCTGAGAATTTCGAGACCATCAATGAATTCTTCACAAAATTCAAGAACTTGAACTTGCAATTGAAGAACAGTGGTGTTATCAAAGAGGATAAACAGTTGATCCTCTCCATTCTAAGCAAGCTTGGGAAATATTATTCGGTATTTGTCTCCACTTTCAATTCCGGTCGGCTAACTACCCCGAATTGGAAGATGCCTACCTTGAATTCCTTCATTGAGTCCGTTACAAAAGAGCATGAAAAGTTGATTCAAATGGGGTCCATAAGCTCCAAAGATTCAGCCCTATTTGTTCAAGGACCCAAGATCTCGAATGGTAAAGGAAAGCTAAAGAAGGAGAAGCCCAAATTCGAGCCTCACAAGCAAAAAGACAAAGGCAAGCAAACGGATGCACCATCCAGTTCGAAATCCAAGCAAAAGGGCAAAGAAGGTAACCAAAAATCTAAATGTACTTATTGTAACCGTGGCTTTCATCCCGAAAGTTCATGTATGAAGAAGACTATAGATCAAATGGCCCTCCTTTTGGAAAAGAACAACATAACCCTTCCTGACGGTGCAAGGAAGAAGGATCGGAATGACGATCATGAAAGAGGACAAGCACTCATGGCAACGGTTTCGAAGCCCACTACTCTCTTGATAGATTCGGGTGCATCAAATCATATGGCTGCAAATATTGATTCTTTTTCCTCATTCGATCCAAACAGCTCCATCCCCATCCATTTGGGAGATGACTCAAAAATTTCTTCAAAGGGCAAAGGTACGATTCATGTAGAACATGGAAGCTTTCAGAATGTTCTCTATGTGCCTTCCTTAGCTTCGAATCTCCTTTCTGTGTATCAAATGACACATACTGGTGATCCAAAGAAAGTCACATTCAGCCCTAATACAGTTGAAATTTCTGATATCAAAAGTGGAAGACTAGTTGCGGTTGGAAAGGCAAACCACACTGCAAAATGTTATGAGTTTTCGCACTTTATTCCGCTTGCAAAGCCCACTGCTCTTCGCACACATGGTAATGAGGTTAGTAGGCTTTGGCATGAAAGATTTGGACATCTAAATTATAAGTATTTTCTGCTGCTATCAAATAAATCCATGGTAGATGGGCTTCCACAACTCCGTTCCTCGAAGGGAATATGCACCGGTTGCATTATTGGGAAGCACCCCGAGCACAGATTCGACCGCGGCAAGGCTAGCAGAGCCTCTACTATTTTGGGATTGATCCATTCTGATATCATTGGTCCGCTGCCCCATATGTCATTAAATGGTTCAAGGTATGTTTTGACATTTATTGACGATTTTTCCCGCTTTACATGGGTATTCTTTCTCAAAAACAAGTCAGAAGTGCTTGGAAAATTCAAGGATTTTAAGGCTTCTGTTGAGACCACCACTGAGAGCAAGATCAAAGCTCTTAGATCTGATAATGGTGGGGAATATATCAAGTCCGAGTTGCTGCAACTTTGTTCCCAAAGCGGAATCGAGATCCAACATACAGTTCCCTACACACCCCAGCAGAACGGTGTAGCGGAAAGGAAAAACCGGTCACTGAAAGAGATGGCTACATGCATGATTGAATCGAAAGGTTTGGCTGCAAATATTTGGGCTGAAGCAATCAATGTTGCTGCATATATACAGAACCGTGTTCCACATTCATCCGTGAAAGGTATGACTCCTTTCGAAGCATTCTTTGGTCACAAACCGGATGTGTCAAATTTGAGAGTTTTTGGCTCTACTGCATGGGCTAGAATTCCTTCTGAGAAGAGATGAGCTTTGGATCCACAAAGTATCGAGTGCATATTGATAGGATATGGGGAAGAATCAAAAGCATATAAACTCATGGATATCAGATCTAAAAAGATATTCATAGAGCGCAGTGTGCAGTTTGAAGAACCGCTTCAAGAATTGCAACTAGTCGAGGAAAAGACTGCCGATTCACCGCCTTCACCAGAAGAAGATCCGAGCAGCGATAATGAAGGTATGAGTTCTGATATTTCTGATATTGTAGCAGCATATGATGATCATGACATATCAGGTTCGGAATCCGATCATTATGATCCTCCTCAGTTACCAAAGTGGGCCCAAAACACTCTACAATCTGCTGGTTCTAGTCTTGGAAATCCTGCTGATCCGAGACGAACAAGAGGAGACTTTCAAAGGGCAGGTATGGCTCTTTCTATTGATGATCCATTTCTTCCTGAGATTTGTTATTTGATGGCTGGTTTAGATCCTCAATCATACTATTCATCCCATCGAGATCCGAGATGGAAAAGTGCCATGGATGAAGAGTACAGTTCTCTTCAAAAGAACAATACATGGGAGCTAGTTTCTCTTCCACCTGGAAGAAAATTAGTGAAGTGTAAATGGGTCTACCGTACTAAAGTTGCTTCTGATGGCACTATAAGCAAATACAAAGCAAGTTTGGTGGAAAAAGGTTTTTCCCAAGTCCAAGGAGTGGACTACACAGAGACCTTTGCACCGGTTGCAAAGATGGATTCCATCCGCCTTGTTTTAGCTATTGCCGCATCCAAGCACTGGGAAGTGCATCACATGGATGTGAAGAGTGCATTTTTACATGGAGAACTTGCTGAAGAGGTCTATATGCAGCATCCAGAGGGTTATACATCAGATCCATCATTGGTTTGTAGATTGAAGAAGTCTTTGTACGGGTTAAAACAGGCCCCAAGAGCTTGGTACGCAAAGATGGACTCCTTCCTTCTTTCTCAGAATTTCCAAAGATGCAAATCTGATCCGAATGTGTATCTTCAGCGAGTTAAAGGTAATTTGTTGGTTATTGTACTTTATGTTGATGATCTGCTTATTACTGGTAGCACACTTAATTCAATAAACAAGCTAAAATCTGCCTTAAATCTAGCTTTTCACATGAGCGATTTGGGCTTGCTGAGTCACTTTTTGGGCTTGGAGATAGCTCAAAATTTTGATGGGATCACTATATCTCAGCAAAAATATGCTTCCGACCTGTTATTGAAGTTTAATATGGCTGAATGTAAGGCAGCCCCATTCCCATTCCTCTCAGGAATCAGTCTTGAGGAGGGAGATTCCACACCGCTTGCAGATTGCAGTATGTATCGACAGTTGATTGGTTCACTACTTTATTTGACACATTCACGGCCTGATATCTCATATGCCGTGAGTGTCGTGTCAAGATATATGCAGCAGCCACATGAGCTTCATTGGCGAGCAGCCAAGCGGATCTTGCAGTATGTGCAAGGTACGAAATAGTTTGGCATACACTATGCTGCAGATTCTGAGCTAGATTTCATTGGTTTTACTGATTCAGATTGGGAAGGTGATAGCATTGATCGGAAGTCCACTTCTGGTTATGTTTTCATGATTGGTCATGGTGCTATTTGCTGGTCCAGCAAAAAGCAAGCAGCCATTGCACTTTCTTCAGCAGAGGCAGAGTATCGAGGGGCAGTCAATGCCTGCATTCAGGCAGTTTGGTTGCAGGGTATTCTTTCCAAGTTTGGTTTTGGTGGCACTACTTCGAATGTCCTATTTTGTGACAATCAAAGTTCTATCAAGATCTCCACAGATCCAGTTCAGCGGCAGAGGACCAAACACATTGAGATTCATATGCATTACATTCGACAGTTGGTGCACGACCGCACCATCATTCTGCAATATTGCCCTACTGATGAGCAAATTGCAGACATCTTCACCAAGAGCTTCACTGAGAAGAAGTTATCTTACCTCCGTTCACTATTGGGGGTGAGTTCCATCATGGTGGAGACAGATTGATTCATTATTATGCTTTAGCTTGAGGGGGGGCTTTCTTCCCACTGGGTTTTCCCTCTTTCGTCACTTAGTTTATTTTCAGCATTTTTTGGATTATTGTATTGGGGTGACCTTTGGTCTTAGTTACCAGGGCCCCACATTATTTTTATTGGCACATCATAGTCTAGCTTGAGGGGGGGTGTTCGGATATCCACATCATCTTTTTCAGGATCTTGCATGCAAATTAGGGTTTGCATGCAGAATCTAGGGTTTGCATGCATCTGCATGCACAGGCATGCATCCCAGTCACCAGTTTGATGCCTCCAGCACCTTATCCACCTTCTTCTAGCACCTGGGAGCCACTTACCACAGAGTTTTAGCCCTCCTAAGCTGAAAGGCGCCCACTTCTCACCTACTGCTAGAGAAGGGCGCACTTGTTCACCTACCACTGCAGTTCCACTTCAGTTACATTCAGTTAGCTCCGATTCTCCCTGATTTGAGGCTAGTTTCACTCCCGACTGACTGTATCACTTTCGTTTGACCTCCAGTTTGATTAGGTGACTTGTTCTGACTTCAGTTAGCCTCCCATGTGCCCCCACTGAGCCTCCAGATCCTATATCAGTGCTACACACTTCAGTTACATTTATTACACTCAGTTAGACTCAGATTGACACCTGGATGACTGGTTGTTGTGATTGATGAGCACCACCGATGATTGATGAGGACTCCTAGATAGAGTCAAGCTACTCCATTCAGTGATTCGAATGACCTCCTTAGGCAATTCGAATTGCTCTGTCATTGTGACAGTTTGTATTGTAATTCATTCACCCTTTTTGGGATAGAGAACACTGCTGCATGTTTTTGCACAGTTTTGCACCATATTTTCTATGTTCATCTGTTGTGATTGATTTACTTGTTCATTAGATCTGCTGTGACTAATTTTACAACAGGGACAGTCTCGATGATAGGAGCACTAGCCCGATCTTTCATAGTTCTATCTCTAAGTAAAATTTTCGGATTATCTACTCCTAGCAAGATTTCAGGGAAAGGATTACCTATTGTATGGATCTTTCTTGAGGCCAGGACGCCTTTGGAATTTCTTCAGTAGTATGTTTTGGCATACTGATCTATCTCAAGTGGAGTCTTCCTGAATTGTCTGATCTCTGTAAGTGGAGTCGCCAGGGAAAAATTCCTCAACCTTCTTGAATACTGCGGAAACTTCTGTTTTCCCACAAGGATCTCTCTTGTTCTTTGAAATTCAGATGTATATCTCGTTCTCCCAGGGATTGATAAAACAATAATGTTCCCTGGCAATGACACAAATTTGTTAACACCGAAATTGACCCCCAAGGCTGAAAGAGGGTAATTCTGGGTAACCACTAACCAATCTTTGGCCTGTGTTATTGACCCAACATAGACAGAGAGGGATCTCTCTAAAATCTCGTGAAAAGACTGGAATAATCAAGATTGTCAATAATGAAAAAGAAACACTAGCATTCACAGCCAAGATATTCAATTACACCAATTATACAGAAGATCAGTTTTTTGTTTGGAAATAAAATGATTCATGCGTTGTTTGGTTGAAAATGTATGGAATTTAGTTTGGGAAATGGAGTCACCTTTAACAAACTATGAAACATCATTCACAAAGATTCTGCAAATGCATTCACAAGGGCATGGTAGCAAGCAACTAGTAGTCAATGAGATTTTAATTTTGTGAAACAGAAGAGAAAAGAAACGGTCCATCAATGTAAGGCATACCAAGATGAATCGTACATCAACTTTAGTAGAATATGTTGGTGAAATACTTGGAAAAAACTAAGCGGAGCATAATTTATATGAATTCCACTTAATCATTACCCTGATCCAAGCATGAAAGAAATAACAGAAAATGGGGTTATGAAGATAGAAAATACAATTTCACATGGGAAGAGAGAAAATACAGACTACCAGACCAATTACACAGGAATCCCTATCAAAACACAGGCTTCAACTCTGCAAACTTTATTAAAAGAGCTCAAAAGATGTCTTACACACTAATCCTCAAATTACCAAAATCTTTCAACATAAGATTTTCAACCCTTGTGCCTTCGATTACAAACATATTTATAGATCTCTTTGAGCTCTAGGCTCGACTCCTCTAAACCAAAATGTTTTGCAACAGAATGACACTTCATCAAAGTTTGTTTGTCATAACTACTTTAAAAGAGAAACAGGTAGAGCTGGTCTAACTATTTCTTACAATTGTCGATATTATCACAAAATGGAATTAACCTTACAGTAAAAAAAAACATAGTAAAGATAAATGTTCCAACTGGCTATCCATTTAGCTGCCTCAAAGAATATTACAAATTATATCAAAAGTTAAAAATGTCTTATGTGTCTTTCGAACCTTTCAAACAAATATTTGACAACTTATAAAAACTTAGACAGTTATTGCCGCTGACGGAGAGTGTATCTCATATTTGCATATGCATTCATAGCAACCCAGCGTTCATCTGTAGGGAGGTCGTAATCTACCATTTCTTTCACCATCACCTGGATTTCAATGTGGTCAGAGTAGGAGGCCGGCGGAAGTCTTTCGCCAATGGAAATTAACCTGTTCAGGATTTCAAAGTCATCTTGGATCTTTTCCATTAACGTTTTACCTATGAGCAACTGCTCCATGTGTTTGAACTTTGAATGATCCATTCTTATAACTGAGAACCTCTTTTTGTAGGAGTTTTTAGAGAGCAGCTCTAAATCATTATCCCAAAAAGATGGCAATCCCATTTCATTTAGATTACCAAATGAACTTCTGAAGTCCTCTACCTGCTTCCTCATGTCTTCTGCTTTCACCTCCACACTTTCCACCTAAGCATACTTCCTCAAAATTCTTCGAGCCGCGTCAATTGTCATGATCTGATTGCCAATGTTTCATTGGATCCTTTCTTCTTTTGACAAGTCATTTAAAAGGCCACAACACTTAATGTTGTTTCTTTGGGTTTTTGGGTCACGGTTTCTCTCATGGCTACACACCCCGCCAAAGCATCACTGATTGTTTTTTCCTTGACTCTGATGAATTCCACGAAAGGACAAAAACTCTCAGCCTCTATATATCTCTTATCCCACACCAAATATCTACACCGTTGCATAACAGCCTGTCCTGCCACTTGGCGAGTGAGTTTTTTATTCTCCTCAATTGACTCTTTCTGCTTTTCCCGGAGGTTGTTTATCTCCTCCTCTTGCTTCTTGTTTTCTTCTTCAAGTTTCCACACCCTTTCTCTTAACTCTCTGATCTCATTGTCCTTCAGGCTGACATGTGACATATCCTATTCCAGTTCATTGGTACTATCTTCATCACCACCTTGACTTACATTGGTAGGCCGCATGTCTAGATTGGACAAGTTACTTCTTAGGTCTTCAAGTTGCTTTTCTAGGCTAGTTTTCTCTTGTTTCCAATTGTCCTTTTCTCTAGCAAGCTTCAGTATTTCTTCTTTACAATCATCCAATTCTTTAGATAAAGCCTCCTTTTGTATTTCGAATCTAGTTTCCTCAGGGGCCTGGATTAGCTGGATGTTAGGGACTTTAGCATTTTTCTACAGATTTGAAATTAGCTTTTCTTTATCAGCCAACAAGTGCTTCATGGCTTTTCCTCCCCCTTCAACTCCAACAAGCTCAATTTGTAATCTTGTTACATTTGTTGAAGGGCTCGATTTTAACTCTTTTCCTCTTTTAGCTGATTCACCAATTTTTTTACAGCAACTTCCAAGTTATCACCTTTCAATGTCACTCTCACAAGATCAACATTGATGAGATCACCAATCTGTTGGTGAAAATGGATCTTGTTAAGTACTGCTATCATATCCCACCTGAGCTTAATCTCTTTTACTTCTGCATCTATTGATATGGCCAGATTTAAAGTGTTGTCCTTCTTGTCTCTACTGTCTATTAAGGAGGTCTTAGTTTTGGACATCCTGCCAGCTCTCGGCATTAGGTCAAACAGCTTCTGGGACGAGGCTTGCCTAATTTGTTTATATTTCTCATACAGATCAGCTTTAGACCGGAATCTACTGCTGCCTTCACCTTCTTCAACATCCTGAAACTTGTATAACTTTATTTGAACATCGAGGGTTGGGGACCCCTCATTTTTGGCTTTCTCATTATCCATCCAGACAGTCAACTCTTCCAAAGGTGTCTCATCAACCAACTCTTCTCCATCGAGGGAAATCAATGACTCGACCTGAGTATTTCCATCAAACACCTCAAATGGTGTTATCATCCTAGGTCGTTTATCTTCACCAGCCATTTCAGTATCCATATCATGTATTTCCTCTAGATCTCTCTTCCGGCCCACTTCTCCAGTGTCTGGCACCTATTCGATATTTATTACAGCATTAGACATTTCGGGGTCCGTTTCCTGCAAGTTTGGTACTATTTCTGTTTCAGGCTCCCATTGTAGCAGGTTCCATCCCCTGAGTGCCCTTTCTGGCTCCTTGTGTTCAAAGGTGTTCAGATTGCACTACTTTTTTCTTCTAAAAATAACATTCAGGGGATTGTATTCAACAGCTACATCCTTTTTGAACCCCAGGAGTCTTATCATTTCTTCTATCTCTGGTAAAGCTTTCTTGCTCTCTACAATAAAAGGACCGACCTTCAAAGGGTATTTTATATCAGTGCCCTTTTTGAATTGTGGGAACAATGTCTCTTCAAAACTCAATTTTTGCCTCATAAATTCTAGGGCAAAGGTTCTTAATGCTAGAAAAGCAGGCAAGATGTAGGGTTCCTTCACAAAGCCATAGATCCTAATGATTGTAGCATCTTCCGAAAGGAACCAGTCTCCAACGGCTACCTAAACACTTAACTGCATCATGGACTTCATCTCGGGCAGTACTCTTGGCAGTCCCTCCCCAAAAATGACTTTGTACACTAGAGTTAAAACATAATTGAAATACTCAATTACATTGTCCAACTGAGCATTTGTCTCAAGTAAATGGTGAAAATGTGGGCTTTCCACGTTACTGTACATGATCATCTTCATGATTTGCGTCTTGTATCTGAAAAACCTAGTATTTGGGAAATTTTCCAACTGTACATGCATTCTATTAGCCAAAAATTCATCAAACTTAAGAGGAGGGATGAGTTCTGTGTCAGACCTCGCTAAACAAATACTAATCCTAAAGAGTAGAATAAGTTGGACCTCTGTCACCCATTGATCAATATCTAGACCTAAGAATTGAGCCAACAGTGAGAATACCAACTAGGAATCGTCATAAAAAAGGTTGACGTCCAAGGGGTATGGCTTTTCGGCAATTTCAGACTGGGGTTTTAATCATGTCGCTAGGAAAGTTTGGCGGCTTTTTGGGGCGATTTGGCAGAATAGGGCGGCGACCGACTCTTCTGAAAATATTTCTGACTCTTGGTACTGCGGCTGGGGGATAAAAAATGAATTTCTTACAACTGATGCATCTAAAACACAAACCACTTTAGACCTGGGGGTATCCATGATTATCCTTGAGGATTCAGAGTAATTCATGTACCAACATGTTACAAACTCGGGGAAAGAGGGTACCTAGTCTAAGAAAAAGTAAATAAAAGATGACCTAAAAAATTTGTGTATGTCCAAACCCTGCTCATGCAGAGCATCTAGCTTTGTTTTAGTTTCTGGGACAGAGAGCCGAAGGCGTGGGTCGAATACATCTGCATTCCTATATTCCAGGGCCACCCTAGCTTTATGGTTGGTAGAAGCCTGTTCCTCTCCCATTTTATGACTTAAAGATTCAACTATTTTAAGAGAAAGAACGGTCACAAGGCCCTACCTGTCGGTTTAGAAACTTCTGAGCAGGCTACTGGAGGTTATGTCGCATTCGTCGTCTACCACACGCCGAGGGACCACCATACTTCGACAATCTTTGACAACAAATTCCAACCCTCGTGGTTGTTTCTTATATATATAACCGTGCCAACATAACCTCGGCCCTTCTTCATTTGTTGTCCTTTGATCTCTGCCGTTGGTTTTCTCACGTGCCTCTTTACTATCATCAGATCGACTATCTCTTTATCTCTCGATTTGACCACCAAGTCTTCTTTGCCGTTGGATCCGGTTTAACCTTCCATCTACGTCATTCCTTTTATCCATATTTCTCCATAAGACGGCCTTGCATGTAACCAAATGGTCCCTACCACAATCCTCCACTTCTATGCGATAGGTTCTGAATCCGACATCTGGCAAGCAAGAAAATTTCATCGCATCCACCCCTTTCTTATCTAGTGCACTACTTCTTTATGCGATCTGCTATGGGATCCGTTGATGTATATCCCTTTCGCATTCGGAACCGTGGACCTTTTCACCAGCTCCTGCCATCGCATGCACCTGCTCTTATATATTGCCCTTTGGTATTACTCCTTGCGACATCGTCTACTACTGACACATGGCTGGTAGAGAAGGCTCATCGTATCCGCCCCTTTCTCATCCCCCTCATAGCTTGGATGTGCGATATTCCACACAGGAACGTGGATTTGACCCCTGTGCCAAATCTACGGCGTAGATCTAGGTGGTGCTTAGCTTCCCTTGACTTGACCGGCGGACTATAGGTTATAAAGTGTGTTTCTCGTTTATTTATACCTATACTTCAACATTTTCTCATCCTTTGCACCTTTGTTTCTTCATAGACCCATTAGTCTTTCCCATTAGCATCTAGCATTGGAGCATGGAGGATATCTCGGTATCACTACCAGGTACATTTTGACCCTCTACTCCTTCCATTCAACTGCACATAGTAGAAAAATATATGGGTGTTAACAGGAATGTTTTATGTTGAATTTACACTTCTACAATGTGGATTGCGGATTGCAGAAGGTGAAGTTTTTCGTTGAAGTTAGACTTCTGCAATGTGGATTGTGAATTGTGGAAGGGGAAGTTTCCATTGAAGTTAGAATTCCGCATTCCTGACTTCCGCAATGGAGATTGCAGATTGCGGAAGGGGAAGTTTTTGGTTGAAGTTGGACATCCTCATTTTCCATTTCCGCAATGCAGATTACATAAAGACGCGATTGCGAATTGCGGAAAGATGCCATGCAGATTGTGGATTGCAAAAAGATGCCATGCAGATTGTGGATTGCGGACAGACGCAATTGTGGATTGTGGATTGCGGAAATATGCAACTGCAGATTGTAGATCGCAATGGTGGATCGCAGATCTTATTCCAGTGAGGCTATGTGGAGTTTTGGAAGTAAAAGAAGAAACAAAGAGTAACGCCGGGTCTTCGGTGGCCTCGTAAGGCCACAAGGGAGGTCCAGGGACATTACACCTATAGAGAGGGAGATGCTTCCTAGTACAATATCACTCATCCTACAAGGTTGATGACTTAGAAAATGGAGGATTGAAGACGAAGGGGACTATGTTTCAGTTGAAGTACAACAAGTATAGTAAAGGGCATAGGTGAAGTGGGAATAAATTATTCAATATAGATTGTAAAAAGAAAGAAGATCTATAACCATAATAGTCTCAAAAGGTATAATTAGAACATACTACTCCAACCATATATTTCTGCGCATTAGCCATCATTAGAACTCCTGAAAATCTTATTATATATGAATATATAAAAAATAAAAAATATAGCAATGTTTATTAAGTCTGGTTGTACCTATAACTTCATCAATTAGAAAATATCCAAACTTCTAAATTTCTCTATATATCCAATGTAATAATTTAAAGTAAAGATTGCATATGCATCAACCATAAATTGTTCAAGTAAGTGCCATAGTATTAATCTTATTATTGAGGATTATATATTGGAAATTCTGAAGATTGCAATCCAAATGTTTAGTGCTGAGCAAAAAGTTTACCGGCGAAATTTAGCCCATGGGCTAATTTCTGAAGTTTTTCTTCCAAAACGTATTCATCATTTTTTATTTTTTCTAATATGATTTGCCCAAATTCCATATGATGGAAATTTTTTACTCCAAAAATCACAATTGTTTTCCAAAAACTATATTAAATCCTTACAAATTTGTGTTTTTTTTTAAATATTGCTAAACATTTTATGGTTGGAAATTTAATAATTAGTAAGATTCGCCAAGGTTTCTACATTTAAACAAATTATGGATCCTTAAAATTTTCCTTGGTGTTTATGTTGTACTAGGGGTATTGTGGATACAATCATTTGGAACAATGGCTTTTAATTCTTATGGAGTTCTCATGATATTCTCTTTAGGAGTAAAGAAATTTAACTCAAAGGTATTCCAGGGAAACCATCTAAAGTGATAAGATCTAACATCATGGAAAAATTGCTAATTTAAAAGGGACACGATGGTGTAATCTCACAATTTTTCTCACAAAATGTTCAAGCATCTATACGCTCTATTCCAGTGGATCTCCAACAAATGATTAACAATCATTCCAATGTATTTGAAGAGGTTCCTAATGTCTTTCACCTAGTCGATAATATGAACATGTTATTTACTTGCAACCGGGAAATGTGCAACCTACCATTAGACTCTATGGGTACCCATATGAATATAAGAATGAGATTGA
This sequence comes from Larix kaempferi, assembly GCA_027924585.1. Taxonomy (NCBI): domain Eukaryota; kingdom Viridiplantae; phylum Streptophyta; class Pinopsida; order Pinales; family Pinaceae; genus Larix; species Larix kaempferi. Next base: position 25,007,345 of record BSBM01000435.1, on the reverse strand, counting down.
GAATATTGTGCAAGAAATGTTTGATGTCGGTATCGTAAAACCTAGCCAAAATGTTTTCTCTACACTAGTGGTGATAGTTCCCAAAAAGAAAGGTTCATGGCATATCTATTGAGATTATATAAAGCTCAATAAAATGGTCATTAACAATATGTTTCCTATATCTCACATTGATCAATTATTAGATGAATTATGTGGAGAAATGATCTTTTCCAAGTTGGATGTTCATTTTGGATATCATAATATTAGAATGAGGGAAGAAGGAATTCTCAAACACATCTCAAAGTAGCCTTTAGAGAACATTAATGTCGTTATGAATGTTTAGTGATCCCATTTGGCATTATTAATCCACCTTCAATATTTCAGATCTTGATGAGCCATATTTTAAAATGCTTCCTTAGAAATATTTTGTTAGCATTTTCTAATGGTATACCAATCTATGGTAAATCTTGAGAAGAACATGTACTCCATGTTGGCATGGTCTCAAAAGTATTGGAGGATCATCAAATATATTCCAATGCTTCTATTGTGTCATTGGGGTCTAGGAAGTGGAATATTTGGGTCATATTGTATCTCATGAAGAAATTGAAGTGTATCCTAACAAAATTGAGCTATCATGGGATGGTCAATTCCTAAATCCTTGAATAATCTTAGAGGATTCTTAAGATTGATATGATAGGAATGCAATTTATTTACGAATTATGGTCATATACAAGTTGTTGACACTACTCTGTCGACTAGGGTTCACTCTGCACTGTTGTCAACAAAACTCAACAGGACTCCCATAGATATCATCCCAAAAATGTTTTACCCTTTGCAACAACACTCAAGGAGCGAGTGAAGTTTCATCCGAGATATCTAAAGGGGGCTGCAGGAACAACATTTCCAGAGATCGCAGAGGACATGCATCATTTACTCATTCATTCAACTCGGAGATTAACAGGTTAAACCTTCATATCATCACATATTCACTACATTCTTGAAAGTTTAAGTAAATCTACATTATCAGCATATCATTGAGACACATCTAATCATTAAGAACGTCACATATACATCCAGAAAACATACTAAAACATATTATGATCACATACACTTCAACATATTGCGATATCAAACATTATAAACTTCAATCATACAACAATAAAATAGAAGGAATCATACAAAGAATAGTCTTTATTTGTCATTATTGCCGATTACACCAGTTTATAGAGCATATCCAAAAGTGAAAACACTTGTGAACCAAAACAGATAACCAAGATGCTCCGCTAGATAATTATCTCTAATCTCCATTACCCTCTTTTGTTTGGGTACATAAGGTACTCCCAAAAGACCGAACACCTAGAGCAACCACTTCACACAAACAGATCACAAATCAACACATGATGTTTTGACGTGGCTTAAACCCTCGAGAGGGAAACACTCCACAGCCCCAGCCAAATAGCTTCTATTGAGCAGTTTATTATGCAAAATAAAGAAAGTTACAAATGAGCTTCTCATACTCGATCAACTAGACAATGACCCTCCATTCTCTTTAAATAGAGATCATGTCCCAATCGGGTATTAAGCCACGGATCAAGGGTAGGTATGATCTAAGAGAAGTTGAGCTGTCGAATCACTCTATGTTTAGAACATATCGTGACCATCGGATTAAATATTTACAAATGCATACTAAAGAAACACACTTTACCTAACTCATATATTACAAAAATTGATCTTAACTAACTCCTAAGTGTCTAAATATCCTAACATCCCCCCTTAAGAACAACTTGGGATAGGATTGAAGGATTTACAAAATGTGACACTATTAGGAGAAGGAAGGAGGCATTAGAGCCTATCCCCCCTTAATGACAAATTCCTGAACTCCTAACATAGATCGAAGTTTAGAAAACTTTTCTTCTATGAGAGACTTGGGGAAGATGTCGGCAACTTGATCAACTGTAGGGCAAAATAGCACTTCAAGAAGATGATCATGAACAAGATTTCTGATGAAGTGCATATGTAGCTCAATGTGTTTGCTGCGTTGATGTAGAAATGGATCTTTGGCGAGCTTGATGGCACTTTGATTGTCGCACCAAAGTGGAGTAGGCTGCTTCTACTCGAATCCAAACTCTGAAAGGATCTATTGAAACCATAAAGCTTCCTGAATGGCATTAACTATGGCTCAATATTCTGCCTCTGCTGAAGAAAGAGCAAGACCTTATTGTTTCTTACAATCCCAAGTGATAGGTCCAGATCCTAGACTGAAAACATAACCTACAGTAGACTTACGATCATCAGGATCGCCAGCCCAATCTGAATCAATGAAACCAACCAACAAAGGTTCCCCCCTGTACTGTAATGAATCCCAAACTGAATTGTACCTCGAATATATCAAAGTATTATTTTAGATACTTTCCGGTGACTTTCATGAGGTGTTTGTATATAACGGGGAACATGACCAATGACAAAGGAAAGGTTAGGATGGGAATGAGTCAAGTATAAAAGACTACCAACAAGCGACGATACAAGGTGGAATCTACTTCAGGTGAAGTACAAGTTGTAGAAAGTTTGACTCCAGATTGGAAGGGAGAAGGGGTTGGTGTACAATCTTCCATGTGAAAGCGATGAAGAAGGTCACAAGCATACTTAGACTGAGAAAGAAAGATTCCTTCTGGTTTGCAAGACTTGGAGACCAAGAAAATAATGCAAATGTCCTAAGTATGACATTTCAAAAATTTTCTTAAGAATGGATTTCACATGGGCTATAAGCTTAGGGTCACTACCAATAAGAATAAAGTCATCAACATATAGAACAAGTATGATGAGATGGTTTCCTACTTTCTTGGTATAGACATTGGGGTCAGAATGGCATCTAGAAAAACCAGTGTCAAGGAGAAAGCTATCCATTTTGGCATACCAAGCTCGAGGAGCCTGCTTAAGGCCATAAAAGGATTTCTTAAGGTGATAGACAAGGCTAGAGTTATTATGAACATATCCAAGAGGTTGTTCCATGTAAATTTCCTCCTGTAAATCACCATGTAAGAATGCAGACTTGACATCCATTTGATGGAATTCCCAGTTATGTAAGGCTACAAGGGAAAGAACAAGGCAGATGGAGTTCATTTCTACGACAGGAGCAAAGGTTTCATTGTAGTCAATCCCTTCAACTTGTGAAAATTTTTTGGCAACTAACCTTGCCTTAAGTCATTCAACACTTCCATCTGAAGCATACTTAGTTCTATAGACCCATTTACATCTGACAAGTTTTCTTCTTTTTGGAAGAGGTACAAGATCCCAAGTATCGTTCACCATTAAGGAATGATATTGTTCATCAATAGATGCATCCCAATCTGAATTTCAAAAAGCTTCTGCAAATGTTTATGGATCATGATTTTTGGAAACTTGAGCCAAAAGAGAAGAGGCTCGCTGAAACTAAGAACGTGTTCGACGTTGATCTCTAGGATCACCGGCAAGATCACCAGCTGCTTCACATGTTGAACGGACCCATCGAGGAAGCACTTGTGCTGGTGCAACTAGAGGAACACGAGCAGGCGGAGGTGGATTTTCATCCTCACTATCATCATTAGAAACTGGAGTTGGAAACCTTTCAAAGAAGTTGGAAGTAGAAGAAGGCACAATCGTCGAATCAGGCTCCCAGTCCAATGATGGCACAACCGCTGAGTTAGGCTCGCAGGCCAAGATAATGAAAATATGTCTTCTAATGATTATATCATGAGAATCTAGTTGAAGAAGTCCATAACCTTTTATATCTTCAGAATATCCAACAAATATGCACTTTTTACGTTTAGGTTGCAATGCTTTCCGTTTTTCATCCGGAATGTAATCCCATGCTTCACTACCAAACGGACGGAAGTGACTTACATCAGGTTTAGTTTTAATCCATGCTTCTTCCGGTGTGATACCTTGTAAAGCTTTAGCGGGGATGTGATTAACTATGTAATTTGCACAATTTATGGCTTCAGCCCAAAATTGAAGACTTAGTCCCTTAGATTGGATCATACAATTAGCCATTTCTTTTAAAGTGTGGTTCTTCCGTTCAGCTACACCAATTTGATGTGGTGTATATGGAACATTGTGTTGTTGTTGGATTCCTGTTTCAGTGCAGAAAGTAGTGAACTTTTCGTTAACATATTCTCCTCCATTGTCAGATCTTAACTTAATAATTTGATGACCAGATTGTTTTTCAACAAGGGCCTTGTAGGCCAAGAACATGTTAAATACTTCGCTCTTAAGTTTTAGGAAATAAACCCAAGTGCGTCTGTAATAATTATCAATGAAGGTTAAAAAATATTTGAAACCAGAAAATGAAGCAAATGGAAGAGGACCACACAAGTCACTATGCACAAGCTTCAAGGGAACCGAGGCATGCCAAGAGGCACGTTTTCCAAAACTATCCCGATGATGTTTTCCCAGTACACAACCGGAACAAACACCATCCCTGCAAGATACCATTGGAAGACCTGTCACCATATTGTCTTTACATAGTTGTTGCAATGAGCAATAATTTAAGTGACCAAATCGCTCATGCCGAAGTTTGCTCAAGTTATCACTATGAGCAACAAAAACTAAAGGAAAAGGTGATGACCCAAAGTTGTTAAATTTGTGCAACCTAGTAATATCGTCAACAATTCCAGTAGCTAGGACATGTTGAGTATCTTTAAAATCCTTGATTACAACTTGGTGAGGTGTAAACATCATAGTTTTACCTTCACTAGAATGAGTGATTTGATAGACTGATAACAAATTGCAGGAAATTCTTGGAACACATAGTACATCACTAAAATGACCATTATCTGCTAGAACTGTTCTAGATCCTACAACACTTAGAGATCTATCATCACCAAGAAATATTTGTTTGGTGTTACATTCATCCATAGTAGAAAAAATGGCTTGATCCTTAGCCATATGATAAGATGCTCTAGAATCAATGAGCCATTCATTTGAAGTAGAATAAGAAGATGCAGTATAAGAAAAACAAGAAGCACAAAGTCCATGTCCATGAGAGTTAGATTCTGAAGGCGAATATAGGCTGATGTGGTGCTTCTTCATTGCCACTTCCAAGGCTGCCATCTTCTTGAAAAACTTAGATTCATCATGATTATCTTTCCTGCAATAGTTTCAATTACGCTTAGTCTTCTTTCCTTATGGATTGGATCCTTTGTAATTTTTTAAAGAAGGAGCTAACTGAGAGGGTTTGGTACCCTTGTTTGACTTATTATTGCGAACATTTTGTTTCTTGGGAGGCTTGGACTTTTCTTTATGTTGGGACAATAAAGCTTTCCCAGATGTATCTCCATTGTTGATCATTCCAAGATGGATGAGCTTATCTTTCTCTCTAATCAAGGAATCACAAAAGGATTCAAGACTCAGCTCTTGATAGTTAGAGGCATTCAAATATTCTTTCATGGAGTAAAATGTAGATACAAAAACAGAATATGCAGGTCCAAGTTTTGAAAGAATATGATAAATATATTGTTTGTCTTCCCTCTTAATCTTGCATTCTTCACATAAGAGTTTAAGAGTTTTGTACTTAGATAAATAATCTTGAATGCATGAAAAATCACTTGGATTTAAAGAAATCAACTCATTTTCGAGTTGATGACCTCGAATTTCATTGTGTTTACCAAACACAGCTTCCAACTTGTCCCAAGCAGTATCAGGTTCATCAATTCCAGATATGTGGAATCACAAATCAGTAGAGATTGACATCCCAATCAATCCACGAGCTTGGTAACATCTATTTGTGTTAATTTTTCAGAATTTACTTCAATCTGATCCAGGATCTTAACTAAGAGAACAACATGTACAGCATATCAATCATAAACACAATAATGCAAGCACACAAGAGACACAGAGTTTACTTGGGGAAAACAATAAAGGTGAAAAACCCCAATAACTTCCTTAGAGATAGATGGAGCAATGATACAACCCAAGCATAAGAGATACCTAGCAACAACTTCTCCTCCACAAGTGCGCCACTCTCCCGAGAGTGTGAGAGAGAATAGAATGATGAAATAGAGTGGCTCCCACACTTTATTTATACTTGACTTGACTTGCCTAATAACCTTTACTAGGTCGGCCTTAACTTAACCACATAACATAATGCTGACTGGGCCGACACCCAATGGAGTGGTCTAATAACCCTTTGACCCATATGGCTAACCCCCAATAGGGTGGTCTAATAACCCTTCGACCCACATGACTTATACAGGGCCAACCCCAACAAGGTGGTCTAATAACCCATCAAGTATAAGTTACAACACTTACAATATAAATGAATAATAACATCTCTATAAGAATACAAACTTCCGTATAGAGGAATAATACCATCTCTATAGGATTACAATATACATATATGAAATACATTCCAAAGTTACATATACATCAACACTCCCTCTTAACTAGGAAGTTATTTCTCGACACAGGTCTTCTAGCACAAGTCTTTTTCTCTGGATCATCGTCACTAAATAATCATCATCGAGTCATCATCATCGTCACTGCTGCTGCTATCTCAATCAATCTCCGAATCTACTCATCATAGGAAGTTCTACAGAGCCAGTCCTTTTTCATATTGGATGTAGGCCCACCACTTGTAGGTCTTCATCATCAGTGGCCATACTATGGAACCTAGGACTGATTACGTGCGTCAAAAAAACCTAACACAAACTATAGTTTCTTTTACATGTTGACCATCACAAAACCTACTTAGAGAATCCTAGGATGTTATGAGCACACAACTCTCCCTCTCTGGATCTCCATAGAGCATCCTAGGATGTTATGAGCCCATCGCTCTACCTGTCTTGATTTTAAAGGATCTTTTCTATGTGAACTTTCGCAAAACCTACTCAAAGCATCCTAGCGTAGACTATAGGATCTCGATAGAGCAACCTAGGATTTTATGAGCACACTGCTCTACCTATCTGGTTTTTAAAGGATTATTTCTATGCGAAATTGTAGCAAAACCTACTTAGAGCATCCTAGCGCACACTATAGGATCTCGATAGAGAAACCCAAGATATTACGATCACACTGCTCTACCTATCTGGATCTCCAAGAAGCATCAAAATAGCATCCTAGCATAGACTATAGGATATCTAAGGATCTTTTTTATGCTACCTGGACAACCTGTCCACAGCCACAGAGTATCAAATCGATACTCACCATACATCATCCTGATGTACATCATCACATGATCAACCCGATCATCATCATAGCATCAAACTGATGCGTATCGTCTAGAGCGACATCCTGAATCTCATCATCTGTGATCATCTCGATCATCATAGCATCAACCTGATGCATATCATCTAGAGAAACATCCTGAAGCTCGTCATCTGTGATCACTTTAATCAAAAAATATATCCATCTAATGCATACATAGTATCTACTTGATACATATCATACATGATCCACCTGATCATACAATGCATCCCTCTGATATACATAATGCATCCACCTAATACATACATAAGTACATGATCACACTGATCATACAAGTATCCACCTGATACATATGCAAATACATGATCCACGTGATCATACAATGTATCTACCTGATACATATCAACATACATGATCAACTTGATCATATCCATCATGAACATGATGTGTACATACATACATATAAATGATCCAACTGATCATATCCAACATCAACATGATGCATACATACATACATATAAATGATCCAACTGATCATATCTAGCATCCAACATGATGCATATAGAGTAGTAACTAGAGCATCGTCGTGATGCTCATCATCTAGTGCTTACATCCACAGCCATGGGAAGGATCCTCTTCTCACCATGCTTGGAATGGCTCCAACAAATGTCTCCATCACTTCTTCCGTGAAGTGTCGTCAATCTGAAGAACACCAAGCCTCCCTATGAAGTACTTGAACTTCACTCTGGCTAGTGGCTTCGTGAGTACATCTGCAATCTGCTCATCCGTCGCAACATACAGGAGCTTCACTGCTCCTTTCTGCACCATATCCCTGATATAGTGATATTTGATCTCTATGTGTTTTGACCTGTCATGGAACACTAGGTTCTCAAACAGCTTCACACAACTCTGGTTGTCACAAAAGATACCAGTAGCCTCCAGCGAGAAATCAAATAACTCAGACAATAGCTTCCGAAGACATACTGCCTCACAACTAGCCGAACAAGCTGCAACATACTCTCCCTTGACTATATTCAGTGCTATGCAGGACTGCTTCCTGCTAAACCAAGAGATCACACCTAATCCTATACTGAAGCAACACCCAGAAGTGCTCTTCCTATTTGTATCACTACCTGTCCAATCTCAGAATATGCTTTACAGCAACCAGGTGAACACTCCTCGGATCTGTCAGGAACTGGCTCAATGTGTTCACCACAAAGCAAATATCTGGTCTCGTGTTCGTCAGGTACATCAAGGACCCAATCATCTGAAGATACATACTGACATCAACCGGCTCAGATGAAGCATCACATAGAAGCTTCAGGTTCGATGCCATAGGTGTGGCCATTGCATTGCAGTCCATCATCTCGAACCTCTTCAGTATCTCTACTACATACTTCCCTTGTCCAAGGATGATACCATCTGCACTCTGCCACACCTCCATGCCTAGAAAATAGTGCATCATCCACAAGTTCTTCATCTCGAACTCGGTATCAAGCTTTCGCTGTGTGTCGGCAGTCAACATGTCATCCATATACAAAAGTAGTATCATTGGATTGCCTTCCTCAACCTTGTAGTAAAGGTTGGAATACGCTTTACTCTTGGTAAATCCCAAACAGGATAGAAATCTATATGTCCTACCATGCCAAGTTCTGCACATTAATGACTCCCTATCATGTGTCTCAGAACCAAGTGGCTGCTCTACATACACTTCTTCTTCAACTACACCATTCAAGAAAGTTGTCTTGAAATCCATCTGGTGTATCTTCCATTTCATCATTGCAGCCAGAGCAAGTACGGATCTAATGGAAGTGTATCTGGATACAGGAGCAAAATTCTCTATGCTATCACCTACAACATGCTTGATCTTGTAGATCCTCTTGGAAGTCACTACAGACTCCCCTTCAGGTCTTGGGACTGCATCCCAAACATCTTCATGATCAAATGGTACTCCTTGATCATGGAATTCTTCCCAGATCCTCGGAACTTCAATATCTTCAATATTTTCAATAGATAACTTTGTTGCTGAACAAATGTTGTAGTCCTTCTTTTGGTAGGTGATGGTATACGATCATTCCTACACAACAAGTTAAATTGCATGATTAGAAAACATGTCATAGTTTTCAGAACAAATTGTTACACATAAAGAAATATGTCATACAGTCATGCAATTATTTTACCCAATGCTTCAATACAACATTTATCCATATCCCGTAACTTTCTAGATGCCTTCCAATCTCTACCAGAACATTGTTAAGAGTGTGCACAAATCCCAATATGTTAGCAAAGAGGTTTCATTCTAGATAAGTAGCAATGGAATATTGTACAGTGTCATAAGCCACTTACCCATGTATATTAGTAGTATACTGTTCATCAATGCAACATTCTAATATGCATAATACAAAACCTAATTCTAGGAACATGAGTATATACATTATTGAACAGTATTATTTAAACAATAAAATATGCAAGGAATGATAATTCAAATACTTATCTTTGTTTGTTTCTTGGGTTGACTCCCTCTCAATCTTTGCTTCTTTTCTGCAACTCCATTCCGATGTGAGAAGTGGTCAACTCACTTTGAATCTCTCCATCCTTACAGAAACTACTAAAGTGTGCTCCTTCTTGATCTTTGCTTCCTTGCAGGAACAACTGGAGTGTGCTCCCTCTTGATCTTTGCTTCCTTGTAGGAACAACTGGAGTGTGCTCCCTCTTGGTCTTTGCTTCCTGGATTACCTGTCCTTGAACTTATATCCATCACTATGCAAGCTTATTAGTATCAACATTGTGTTATCCTTGAGGTCTCATACATAATCACACATTCATTAGTATAATATTAATGCTACCAAAACACAATAATATTAAACATGTATAGTCATGATCATTTCAAACATAGATAATAAACATTAGTATTCAAGGTTTCAGGGAAGTCTTCCTTTACTCATGCATATTCTTATTTGATCATAGGACTCTTCTGGTTAGTTAAATTATCAATCAAGATAAGAGACATAAAATGCATAAACCCTTGATTACTTACATTTCTAAATTTATGAATAAACATAACCAATCATACCAAGTATACTTATATAAGGGATCCTAACACAAGGTACGATTCTAACTTGATATATGAAAAAACATACCTGGATTGGTATGTTAACTAGTTATGTATAACATACCCACATGATGTCTTTTTGTTCTCTTCAATGACTTATGCTAGTAACCTGCATATCTCATACGTTAACCATTATAGAACCAAGTTATACATACCTCGCAAATAGATCTTCTAAGTGACTCATGACAATGGATGACTCTTTGTCCTCATGTCATCACGATCATATGTTCTTGAACTAGAACATGATTTGTCTTTCTTGGTGTACTTTTAATGTTAGCAGACAACATAAACCTCATACAACACCATAATGCATTAGTATAATCATAAGTGTCAACACCCTAACCAATGAATATCTTCTATCATGCATTTGTAATTTTATTAAGGTGATACGACAAGTCTAAATTTAATCAAGATTGTACTAACCGTAATAACATGAAGACAAACATACCATAAACTTAATCGTGAACGAATTTCGAAAAATACCTGGATGAGTCATACCTGTCGAGATTGCTTGTAATCTTCTTATGTAAGACCTTAGCCTCATCTTCCTCTGAAATAGGAACTTCTTCACTTATGTAGGTGACCAATCCATTCTCTTCTAGGATTAACCCAATCCACTTGATTTGCAGGAACTGGATCTGGAGCTGGATTAGGGTTTGTCAGAGAAAACCTAAAAATTCAAACTTTGAATTTCAAACTTCTGAAAGGATAGAAATATGCACCTTGATGAGCTGATCAAGCTGGTATACTCATAATTTGAAAACTGCAAAGTTTCACCCCTCAAATTTTCCTTGAAAGTTCCAGATTCCCTGGACATGACCCCAAACTAGGGTTTGATAAATCCCACCCTTATTTCCAATCAAAAGGTTCGATCTAAAGCTCTAAGTTTCTATTTTTCTGAAGAGCTTCTAGCCATGGTCACAGATTTCAAAAATGTCCATTTTTGCAGAAGCCCTAATTTTCCACTTTTCCGATCAAAGTCCCAAACTAGGGTCTGATCAAGCCCATCCTTCTGCCCAACCAAAAATTATGATATTAGTCTCTAAATTTTGATTTTGATGAGTAGCATTCAGCCTTAGTCTTCGATTACAAAAATTACAACTTTCTCCGAAACCCTAAATTTCGGAAGCCATGAATGAAGGTGCTCAAAAATAATTCTATTTTGACAGAAATATGTACCTGATTGTTTCTGGTGTAACTCCTATCTTTTCCATCCACAGGGTCTGAAACATTTTGCTATGAGAGCCCAACCTGTCATCTTTCCAAACCCATAGGTTTTACCTCAAATGGATTCTCTTAGAGGGATTTATGCCAAGTGTCGCAACGTGACCTGTTTATAGGATAAAACAGGAAAGCGAACTTGTACGGTGTGCCACGTTTCACAAGTTCATTTTTAGCTTCCGAAAAGTTACCTGAGAAAGTACAGTCCATGAAATACCTGTCTCTATTTACGAAATTTCATTTGGAGCTTCGTAGCCCATGTTATGACCTTCTTTCCAAGGTCACCTGTTTACGACTGAGATCTGGAAGAGGCAGAAACCCTATATTGTACATATCATAAATCACAAAGTACAACGAATTAGAGGTTTTCCTTTGGACACAAGGTACATGGGGATCTTAGCTTCACCTTGTATGGTTTTTAGACCTTGAAACCTCGCCAAAATTTATTTATAGTGAACGTGCTATGATGACTATTTTTTTCTATATCAAGCCCTAGCATCGCAAGTGCAACAAGTGTCATACATGCCATATCATGCCTTCTTTCAGGCTAACTCTGATACCATGTTAATTTTTTAGAATTTACTTCAATCTAATCTAGGATATTAACTGAGAGAACATGTACAGCATATCAATCATAAACACAATAATGAAAGCACACAAGAGACATAGAGTTTACTTGGGGAAAACCATAAAGGTGAAAAACCCCAATAACTTCCTCAGAGATAGATAGAACAATGATACAACCCAAGAATAATAGATACACATCTCCTAGCAGCAGCTTCTCCTCCTCCACAAGTGCGCCACTCTCCCGAGAGTGTGAGAGAGAATAGAATGATGAAATAGATTGCCTCCCGCACTCTATTTATACTTGACTTGACTTGCCTAATAACCTTTACTAGGTCGGCCTTAACTTAACCACATAACATAATGCTGACTGGGATGACACCCGATAGGGTGGTCTAATAACCCTTCAACCCACATGACTTATATAGGGCTGACCCCAACAAGGTGGTCTAATAACCCATCAAGTATAAGTTACGACACTTACAATATAAATGACGAAACTTCTGTATAGAGGAATAATAACATCTCTATAAGAATACAAACACTTCCGTATAGAGGAATAATACCATCTCTATAGGAGTACAATATACATATATGAGAAACATTCCGAAGTTACATATACATCAACAATTTTCCCATTTTATTTTTGTATCATCATCAGTGGGTTTTGTTTTTCTCCCTGATGTAATTTTGAAAAGTCCCCTACTTCGTAGAACATCCTTCATACGCAATTTCCATGAGAAATAGTTGGAACTAGTAAGTAGAATATCACAAGGAGCATCCATATTTCAAATAAATGGCTGTAAAAATAGAAACCAATAGTCTAGATGAGAAAAGCTCGAAAAAATAGGTGGTTTTAAAAAAAACCGCACTGAAAAGTGACTTCGTATGATGAAGTTATGCTTGAACAAAGAAAAAGTTAAAGATGTCCCCAATAGTGACGTGGTAGATAGAGAATGTCCAACTAAAAAAAATAACCCCCCTCTTCCCAAGATAAACCTTTGAAAATCAATTTACAATAAATTTGTTTTGAGCGAATCACTTTTGTAAAATAAGTGATTTTCACTTTTACAATGATGTTACTTTAAATAGTGTACCAAAAAAAATGAACTTAAGTGACTCACTTTTTATTTTTATTTTTATTATTTAAGTGAGTTGCACTTTTACAATAAAGTAACTTAAAATTAGAAATTGCATGCACCTTTGTTTAAAAGTAACTTAATAAGACTTGAACTCAAGACCTGTTATTGAATAAAACAACTTTGAACCAAGTGAGCTAATATTAAAATGTACGTAAAAGAAGGGGAGGAAGGTGGCTCTTTTTTTCTTTTACTCTTCTCTCTCGGTTTCCGTGCTTGCCTCTTTTCTTGCAAATCACACCATAAACCAAAACAAAAAATACTTTTCCTCACGTTTGGGGTTAGATTTTGTTAGCTTTCCCGGAAAGTCTACATTTTCTCTCTATTTTTTATTTGCCAAGATCGCACAAGGTGCACGATAAAGAGCATACACAGCCCATAAAAACCCTTTCCCTTTTTGTTTCTGACTCGCCCAGATCGCACGAGGTGCATGGAAAGAGCATACACAGATAGGGAATTCAACAATCTGAAACAAAAAAAAGGCTAATAATAAATTGATAAAATCTGAGATATTCTTTAGAAAAAATAAAAAAATGTCACTGTAACATTATACCTTCAGATCTGATGAAATACGCATTTTTGAAGCAACCGAAAACCGTTTTCGATCAAATGAAAACTTTTTCCCCATGGAAATGATGATCCGAATGCAATGGAACACTTCCCACACCCCAAAAATGCACAGAAATACTAGAAATAAAACCCTTTCAAGTTTCGGGAACACCAATTCAAGATCTAGATCATAACTATAAGCGACTCTTCATAAAAGATCTGATACCATGTTTGGGTACACGGGGTACTCCCAAAAGACTGAACACCTATAGCAACCACTTCACACAAACATATCACAAATCGAAACATGATGTTTTGACGTGGTTTAAATCCTCGAGAGGGAAACACTCCACGTCCCCGACCAAATAGCTTCTACGGAGCAGTTTATTATGCAAAAGAAAGAATGTTACAAATGAGTTTCTCATAATCCATCAACTAGACAATGACCCTCCATGCTCTTTAAATAGAGATCATGGACCAATTGGGTGTTAAGCCATGGATCAAGGGTAGGTATGATCTAAGAGAAGTTGAGCCATCGGATCCTCTATCTCTAGAACATATCGTGATCGTCGGATTAAATATTTACAAATGCATACTAATGAATACTAAAGAAACACACTTTAACTAACGGATATATTACACAAGTTGATCTTAACTAACTCCTAAGTGTTTAAATATCCTAACATCTTCAATACCCAATCATGAACCCCTTAGCCTACAATTGTACTTCTATTTATAGGCTCACTTGGCCATTACAAAATGGTCGAAATGACCCATTACAAACTAAATTAACCAAATGTTCCCTATTCATCAACTCTTTTACCCTTCATGACTGGTCCTTTGTTCTTGTTGATGACCCTTTCGTCAATCGTGGTACTGCACTTGTGCGCTTTGGACCCATGCCAACAGGCCTCCAACACAAACTTGTGGATCACCCTCGAGCCAAGTTAGTTAGAAACCACTAGTGCATTTAGATGCATCTGGAAGTCGTCATATGCTATGTTAACTTGGTCGGCAACTTCCTTTGTCGATGCCCTTAGTGCTATGCAATCTTCCACTTCCTGCTCTGTGGGGTTTTCACTACTCATATGTTGTTCTTCCTTCAATTCTTCCTTGATGTGCATCATTCCTTCCATTGCTTTCACTCCCAACTGCTCTGCTTTTGTCTGCAGGTCATCCACATTAGAGAGATTTTGAGGTCAAAAAAGGGCCTCCTAAGAGATGTACTACAAAAATATGAGATATATTAAAATATTATGAATTGGGGGTTTTATGGGGTAGGTATATATGACAAGTCACCTCCCACACTATTTTCTATGCACAATATAAATAACCATGGTTAAGTTACTTTTCAAAATTCACTAGAAATAAAATTAATAAAATAAAACTACATTGATGTGACTAAGATTCAAGGTAAATTCCCAAAAATGTATTGTCCTTTAACATTTATTTGTCTTGAACTTGCAAATGAAATTAAATAATAAAAAACATTTTTAAGAGTTTTTTTTTTAATTTTATGTTGACTTTTTATATTTAGTACTTTTCTCATGAATTTAATAATGTACTTTAATTGAGAATTTATTTACATGTAAAATGTCAATAATATTATTATAATCCACATTGCATTATTATTATTATTATTATTACTTATTAAATCTATTATTATTCTTTATTAGTTTGACATTATGTTATTAAATAGAATGGAGTGAATATATAATTTAAAATTAAAAACATAAAAATGATAATATATTATTTTATTAAAAAATGTGAAAGGACTTTCTTTATGATTTAAGAGTACTTCACTTGAAAATGGCAATAATATTATTTTATGTGAAAGTGTGAAAAGACATTCATTATGAGTACTTTACTTGAAAATGACAATAATATTATTTTATGAAAAGACTATCATTATGAGTACTTTACTTTATGACTTAAAAGTAATTACACCACTACCTTGGTTAACTATGTGTTTTCATCCACCATAGAAAATTTGACAAATAAGCATTCTTAACTCATGCAATGCCACCTCACCAAGGGGGATGATGTCATCTACTAGAATGTGATTGGTTGTATTTTATAGTACATTTTCTTTGTTTTGAGGCCCTTTTTTGACCTCAAAATTTCTCTAATGAGTGCACTGTTCTTCTTTGTTGTTGTGTGCACTCCTTCTTGACACAATGCTGCAGTTATTTCAACTCTTTTTCCTTTTTTATATGCGCTAGTTGGGGAATCACCTTAAGTGATCCCCTCAATTATTCAAGTTGTGCTCATGCTTCACCGAGTTGCACGTTCAGCTAGTGCAAATGCTCATCCCGTACTAAGATTTGAAAAAATTGTGTTACATATTATGAAATTGTTTGTGTTGTTTTCTCCAGTTCTGTGATCTCTGTCGCAGCTTCTTCAATCATACCCTTCCTTTATTCAGTATGATCTAGCGGTGTGCTTGGAACTTCCCCTGTTTGTAGTTCCTCATTTTCTTTTCATAGGTTTGCAATGAACGCACCTAACTTTAGTGCCTTTATTCCACCAACATATATTTGTTGACTTCTGGTGCATCTTCTGATGCCATGGAGATGGCATGTTCCAACCTTTTCCTGTCCTCGTCTTCCTTTTCTCTTTCATTCAAAATCATCTCTTTCTCTTCCTAGAGTCACTTAACCTCCACCTTGGTGCTCCTCACTTGTCGTTTGTAGTTTATCATTTGGTCATGCGTTTCAACTTCCTGATCGTTGATTTATTTTCTTGCTACAATATGAGTTTGATGCAACACAAACATCGACAACATGTTGAAATCTATGTTGATGAATTGATGCCCTCTCAACATGGGATCTACGTCTGTGTCACCTATGGTTATCACATTCGACAATATTTGTACTATCATTTTCTTTGTGGCTATGTCCAACTCGATCATGCTTGTTGACGCGCTTCGCTCCACTTCTCCTTCCGGTAGCCTTGTCTCCATGACTGCATTGGTCAACATTTGTAGCAGCTGTGTCACATGATGAAAATAATATGTAGCATGCTATGTGACCTTTGCGTGGTTTTATTCTTCCACCGTCGCTATCTTTTCCAATGTTTTGATCTCCTTTCGGTAATTTTTGTATGGATCCGCAATAAGTTCTTTGGAACTGTCCCTGTAAAGGTTGAACCACAGGTTTTTGATGAGTTAATGCATGAAGATGTTTGACTATGTCTATGTTTATGTTGAATGATGATGTTTCTTTGTAATGTACCCTCATTACACATAAACACAATTTACAAACTGTAAAACTATAAATTTCTTCTTCTTATTTTGAGTAGCTATTTAACAGCTTCCCAATTCTCATTATTAGGCCCATAAACATAATTCAAACACAGACAATCATAAACATGTCATCTGCACCGAGAAACATATCAGATTTTAATTCTAACTTTTCCTAATTTTCGGTGAAGACTACCATAAAAATTATAAACAAACATAAGCTTGACACAGAGTTATAAAGACTCATCGAAGCTTGCAAAGTTAAACAACACATCTCAGCCTTATTCATACAAAAGACTTGGCATCACACATTTAAAATTCATAACCAAGTTTATGCCTATCATTCTAAGAACATACAGGAGTCATCCATCCATCAATGAGGTTGTGAAAGCATAAGAAACAAGTCTTACACGAATGAAGTTTATCCATTCATCATTAACATATAAATGTGCATGCTACAAAATGCTTATGCAATGGAAAATATCTCATTCATAGCACATCATTCTATACATGCTTAAACATAGCTTAACTATGGCTTACATATAATTACACCTTCATTCAACAAGTGAGCATAACAAGCATAATAATTCATATGAATAATAAAATTCATCCACAGATAAACTTATCTGAAATTCACATGAGTGGAAACTGACTGCATGTGATCCACGCTCCACCCAACCTTAGAACTTGTCCAACCTGTACTATTTCAGCTCCCAAGTTCACCTCCAAGCCAAGATCCACACATTAACCAGAGATATCTCACCAAATTTTCCCCAAATCACTCTCGGAGTCTAAGGAAGAATTAACATAGGTAAAAGACATACACAGGGCTCAACAAACGGCAGTTTTGTAACCAATTCCTTATCAATACCGAAATTGACCCACCTGAGCTCCTTCCCAAAATGCACTGCGACACATTTCATTGCAAAATTCGGGATTCCCTCTGGGTCTCATGCTTAATTTCCAATTGACTAGTGTGTGCAACCAAGGGAAATCATGGCCAAAATGGTTTAACTCGACAATTTGGGTCCAGGTTCATCACAAGGATTCTTCCCCAAGCTTTCATCACTCTCTATGAACTCAAAACACACAGTGATCCTCTTCATTCTCCGTGTATGAAATTCCTCTCAGATTCTCCCACTTCTTCTTGTACTCTGCAGACACACCCCCCGTGCTCTGCGTGCATCCTCCTTCCCTGACGTCCCACCACCCCCAGATGTGCATAGTAGTAGCCTCCCACTTCCTATGGATTAATGAGGCAACCCTGTGTTTCCCTTTGGGACCCCACGTGGCCATCCCAAAGGAACATGACCTCCTATCGATAATCATGATTAGCCACTAAATCTCTAGATTAATTAATAATTAATTACTAATTAATCCCCCACTAAGAATATGGCTTAGGGGTATGGGTTTTGGGTTTGTCATAAGGTTTTAGAACAAGGGTTTAGGGAACAAGGTACATAAGTCAACCTTACCCCCTCACAACCCTCGGTTAATATTTCGATCTCCTCTTTAGCATTTCTCTCCTCATGCAGCCAACTGGTATTTGTATTAAAATATAATCAAGTAATGTACATACTCATAGCCACAATGTTCAATTTAAATAGCATCTCTAACCTAGGATAGGGGGTGTTACACTCTTCCTTGTGTTCTTCTTATGTTAAATGTTGAATGTGATTTCTGTTGATGCGACCGCAAGTTATACAATGTTAGCGCGAATGTTGAGTACACAATGATAATGCGAATGATGAATGTATGTTTTAAATGTTAAGGATGATGCAAATATAAGTCTCTAGTTTCGGTAGCGATAGAGTGAAAATAGATGCATGTCCACCCCCCACTGCGGAAACTTAGTTCCTGCAGCCCCCTTAATCATATCGGGTGAGACTTCACTCGCTCCGCGAGTGTTGCTGGAAAGGGTAAAACCTTCCTGGGCCGAAGCTTAAGGGTGTTTGGTTGGTGTTTGTTGACAGTAGTGCGAAGTGAACCCCTGTCAACAGAATTGTGTCAATATATTGCTTCATTAAGCATAGTTATGGCTGCTTCTTAGACTATCCTATTCTTTCCTTCCAGAATTTCGTTTTGTTGAGGAGTCCTTGGAGCTAAAAAATGTCTTTTAATTCCATGGGTTTATTTAGCACTAAGAATGTTTCCTTTGTTTGTATAATGATAATCCTAGGGTAACTCTTTCAAACCAATATTTAGGAGGAAAAATAGCCTTTTTGCTACCAGAGAGGGCTCTCTCAAAAATGGATATAATGGCTCGATATATTTCAAACTGATTTTATTTTAAATTGTCTAAGGCTGAAAAATATAGATACCATTGGGCATGGAGTCAAAAAAAATAAAATTAAAAATCAATAGAGTTTTAACAATGAAAGTTTTTTCAAAGGCAAGCTAGTTATCTTTTTACAGTCAAATTCTTGTTTGGAAGGTGGTATTTGAAGAAAGAATTATAGTCCATCCACATCAGGCATCAATCAAGGATGAATCTAACATTGACTTTAGAGGAGAATATGTGAATACTTTGATCCAATTAAACCAGAGCATAGTTACATGAATTCTAATTTAAAACAAACTCTCATCAGTGCATGAAAGAAAACATAATGGAAAGATAATTACTAGAAATAACAACTAACTTGAGGAAAGAGAAAATATAGATTGTAAATTAATAACACGGGAATCTTTACTCTTGAAAATATGCATCAATTCTGCTTGACCATTTTTATTCAAAATTGAAGAGCTCAATACAAAACGAGTATCTCTTCATGGGTTCCAACACTTACTACATTTCCAAAAATTGTCTTTTATACATTGTAAAACGTCTCAAGGTAAAACCCTAAATGCTTCATAACTAAAAATAGAAAATTATAAACTAACTATTACATTTCATTTCGATCAAAATTTATACAATTTCCAAAAATTCTCAAAATATAACATTTGGTGTCTTTTTATTGGCTGTAGCTACTGATAGGGCTTCTTGCCCGAACCGTAGTCTTAAAGTGTGCAAGGTGTACTTCATTTTACCATAACTCTCCACTATCTTCCATTCCTGTGTAGAAGGTACCGGTACCTCATTACTACTCATCTGCTCGACAAGAAATTTCACATCTATGTGCTCTGCAATGGAAGTTGGAGGAATATTTTCACCTATCATGACCAACTGGTTTAGAATTTCAAAATCTTCTGAGAGTTTTTTCAGTAGAATTTTCCCTATTAGAACATGATTCAAACCTTCAATTTTCTCATAGTTCCTCTAGATGTTAAATAGTAAATACTTATAATTGTTTTGGGAAATTAACTCATTATTTTTATCCCAAAAAGAAGGCAGTCCCTTTTGTATTAGCTTTTCAAATCCCTTTTTGGAGGCTTCAACCTGTTTCTTCATATGTTCTGCTCTAGCCTAAACATTCTCAATGTGAGAATGTTTTCCAAGGCCTCTCCTAGCCCAAGTTATGACTATTACCCTGTTTTCGACAGCCATTGCTTCCAGATCATCTCTGTCATAGTATTTAATAAACTTATGGTATCCTGGGTTGTATCTTTTGGTATCTTATCTAAAACTTATCACATTGTTGTACAACTTTGTAAGCTATCATTTGCTATGGATTCCTTTGTCTTCATAAAATCTAAATAAGGCATGAATTGTGCAGCCTCATTGATGATTAAATCTTAAATCAAATGCTTTGGACCTTGCAATGCTAGTTGTCTTGTCAGTTGACTTATCATCCTTTGATTCTTGTTTACCAATTCTTTATTGTTATTTGTCAACTCTTTTATTTCATTTTCCTTTTTCTGATTTTCCTCTTCTAGTCTTTGTTTTTCTTATTTTTTTTCTTTGATTTTCCCATCTTTCAAGCTAAACTGGGACATAGCTTGAATTATATCATTTGTGCTTGCTTCTTTGTTTCCTTGATCTGTTCCTTGCTTCTCTTGTGCTGTATTTTCCAATTTGGCCTTTAGATCTTCAATTTGAGTCTTAATACTCAATCTATCTTTCTCTTAACTTACCTATTTTTCCTCAAACTTGAGAAATTTAGCTCTACAGACATCCAATTCTTGAAATAAAGTTTCTTTTTCTTTTTCTAACACAATTAATTCAGAGGCTTGAATTAACTAAGTTGCTGGAATTTTAAACTTTTTCTTAAGTAATTGGATAGTCTTTTCTTTCTCAGCTAAAATATTTTTACTTGCCTCCCATCTATTTGGTTCATCATTTCTCTCCACCAGGTCATCTTGCAATCTTTTTATTTGCTACTGATGAGCTTTGTTCTTTTTTTTCTATTGCCTCAACTGGATTTCCATCCAGTTCACTTTATTCTGTAGTTTTGCCACTTTTAAAGTAGCTTTCATCAAATTAGTCTAAATCACCTATCTAGTCTATCTGTATAAGTGAATTTTATCAGGGACTGTTATCTTCTGCAAATTCAATTTCATTTATGTGACATTATCATCAGACAATATGACAAAATTCAAATGTTTTTTTTTTTTTTTTGGATCTCTATTAGTCATCAGAGTAATTTCTGAATGAACAACATTCTTGACTATTGGAAACAACTTATGCGTTGCTTCTGCTATTGTTTGTTTGTCTCTCCCATATTTTACATATATTTCAGCACTTGAATGAAATTTGCTAGAATCACCTGCAGCTCTTGCCTCATCAAATTTGTATTCATGTACTTGAATTTCTGGCCCTTGGTATTTTTCTTTCTTCTTTCCTTTTTCTTTGTCAGCTACAACTACTTCTTGTTGTTGGCTTGATTTTAATCTTTTGGCTTCTCTTTCTTCCTCCATCTGCATATTAATACTTTCATAAAAACGTTTTTTACTTGTGGCTTCAATATTTCCTGGGGTAGGTACCAACTCAGCTGAAACTTTATACAAGGTAGAAGGATTAGCGTGTGAACCTCCCAAAACTTCTGTGTCTGATTCATATTGTATTAAATTTGTCATCTTCACCAATCGTTCAACCTCTTGGTGATCAAAGCCTTTATTTCTATTATGTTTCCTTCTTTCAAAAATAACATGACAATGATCATAATTAATAGCTGTCGCTTTCCTAAAACTCAATGCTTCTAAATGTTTTTCTACAAAAGGGAGAGCATTCTTGTTCTTGATGATAAAATGACCAATTTTTAAAGGTAACTTTATATCCAAAGCTTTCCTGAAAGCTAGAAAATGGTCATTTTCTACTGTCAATTTTTTTCTGTTAAACTCCAAAGCAAAAAATATCTGTATCAAAAGGGCTAGTAGAATAGAAGGATCCTTAACAAATCCATAAAGTCTGATTACTGTATACTGCTTCAGTAAAAACCAGTCTCCAATTGTTTTTTCTAGGCTTAATTGCATCCGGGTCTTCATCTCTGATAATACTCTAGGAAAATTTTCTCCAAACATCAATATGTATACTTCTGATAAAATAGAATTCATAAAATTAAACATATTGTCTTCCATTGTTTCTGAAAACAATGATTATGGGAAATGTAAATATTTTTCACTACTAAACAGGAACATTTTCATCAGTTGTGTCTAAAATTTGAAATGTTTGGAAGTGTGGAAATTCACTAAATTACAGTGGATGTTACCAGCCAAGGATTCATCAAATTTAAGGCAAGGTACTTGACTGTAATCCATTTCTGGTTTACCAACACTTAATCTAAAAAGAAAACTTAACTGGACCTCTGTGACCATGGAATCATCATCAAACCCTAAAAACTATGAAATGAGTGACAAAATTAACTGTGAATTTTCATGAAAGAAATTAATGTCAAGTCGATAAGGGGTGTTATCAATGGCAAGGTCAGGTTTCAGACAACTGGTCATGAAGGTTTGTTTGGTCTCAGGGAATTACTCTATGTACTGGCTAACTAGGGCTTCTTCGAAAAAAACTTTTTTTGGTCGTGGGAGGAAAACAAGGTTACTACTAGCTTTCCTAACGGTAGACGCATTTACAGCTTGATGAAGTCATAATGATGCTTTAATGCTGAGAATAATTTACTGCACACCAAGAAACAAATTTCGGAAACCCTAAGCCTTGTTTTGGATAGACATGTATAAAATGAGACTTATAAACATTGTGCACATCCAAATTTTGTTTATATAAACCCTCCGACTTGATTTTGATTTTTGAAACTGAGAATTTACCCATTATGGGGTCATGAATGTCACTATATCTGTCCACTAGGGTTTCTGGTATCCTCAGAGTTTCAACGTTCTGAGGGACTGTTTCACTACTTCCTTCCATTATGTAAATAGTTATAGTTACTTTCACAAGTTTTGGAGGACCTACCGGGCATGATAAAGCTGAATAAACTATGCTCTGTCTCTTTCTAGTAGCATGAACATGTTCCAATCCTCTACCGTTCAAAAGAAAAAGTCAACTTTTGACGTGCCCTTGTCTTTTATACACCCCCGAAGGTGGTTTTGCAACGCAGGAGGGTGGTTTTCCTTACCTTTCTCTCTGATTGTGAAATGATGTGGAGACGACAGGCGAAAAATGGTATGGTATTTCACAACCTCTTCGACCTCCATTTCATTGCGCATGTTGGCAGCAGGAAAATATTATGGGTTGTCGATCTAACCGCTCTTTATCGAATAGTCGTTGATCATGGTGTGCCTTTAACACCGCCTAACTTGACTTTTCAGTGCACTTTATCTTCGTTATCATCCTCGCTTCTTACACAAAAAAAACCTTTCCCCTGTCTTCGATCTATCCATTTCCCCACCAACAATCGTCGATCTCTCTATCCTTTAGGATCACCCTTTAATTTTTTGGGGGATTTTGATTCCACTATTCATCTCTCTTCTTTTCCGACAAAACTCATCTTCCACCGTCTATTCTCTCCAATGCAATTGTGACCATTGATCATTTCACATAACTTCCAAAGCACTTTGCTTGGTTCTTTATCTCCTTTTTGGTATAGGCAATGGTCATATGAACCATTTTTTTCAGGACTTGGGGCTATTCTCACCATTTTTACACTATACCAAGACTTATTTTTATCAATCTTTTTCCCAGTAAAAATTGAAAAATAGTGTGTCATCAAGTTTCACAAAACTCATTGAATTCATTTGAGGTAAAGTCTCCTCCATTATCTAACCTTAAAAATTTGATTTTCATATTTGTATCATTTTCAACCATTTATTTAAAACTTTTAAAATTCTCAAAATCTTTGGATTTCTCTTTGAGGAATGTTACCAATTTATAAGATATAAACATGTAAACAATATTTATCCTGACTTCCGACTTCCAAAAAGAAGGATCGACCACTCCTTCGTTTAGTAGATCGTTGTGAACAACAATATCCATCAATTCACCTATATCTATAATTGTGAACACAAGAAGGATCGACGGACCCTTCTTGCAGTATAGAACTATTATGAAAATAATATTGGGAAAAAGAAGGGTCTGCCATTCCTTAATTCATGAGAGAATTCTATTCAACCTACGAAGGCTAGGTCGTCAATTCATGTATAACTAGAATGGTCAAGACTGGAAAAATACTAACCACAAGAAGGGTCGGCCGACCCTTCGTTTAGTACATAATTGTGAACACCAATATCCATAAATTCACCTGTATCCAGAATGGTGAACACAAGAAGGATCGGAAGACCCTTCTTGTAGTCTAGAACTAGTATGAAAATAATACTGGGCATAATAAGGGTTGGTCGCCGCTTCATTTATGAGGGAATTGTGCAAATATTTAACCTTCAAAGGATAGGATGTCAATTCATGTATATCATAAATGATGAAGACTGAAAAAATACTAAGCACAAGAAGGGTCAGCCAACCCTTCATTTAAAATAGAAATGAAAAATATTTAATCTACGAAGTTTGGGACATTTTGATCCATGGTTGGGATGGTACAAATACAGTGACTGTAGATGACTCAAATGAAAAACATGATGTTTGTAACGAGGAAGGGAACTATATTAAAATAAAGACTTATACTTTCCAAAATGTCAATAACACATTCCTGTTAGATCGATTATGGCCTTGCTTGCTGCACCTGAATGGTGTGAGTGATGTGAGGCCAATTGTGAATAATACACTTGAATGTTTGTTTGTGCTAGTATGTTCAATTTCACTGTGATTATAATTCTTATTAAGTGTCGAGCTCAGTTTTTGAAAATGCAAAATCAGAGTTTGAAAGTGCTAAAATCGGTTTTACAATTTCAAAATTAAGTGTTGGAAGTGTCAAAAGAGGGAAAAATCAAGTTCTAAAAGTGTCATTATCGTATTTATCATATCGAAAAAGTGAAAAAACCCAATTTCAAAAGTGGCAATATGAAAAGAAAAATTATGCTTTTGGAACCTAGATTTGGCACTTTTGGAAATGGATTTGGCAGTTTCGGAACCGGTTTGGGAACTTTTGGAACTAGATTTGGCACTTTTGGAACCGGTTTTGTCACCTTTGGAACCTGGATTTGGAACTTTAGGAACCAGATTCAGCACTTTTGGAATTGGATTTGGCACTTTCGGAACCAGATCTGGCACTTTTAGAACCAGTTTTGGTACTTTTGGAACCTGGATTTGGCACTTTTGGAACCGAATTTTGCTTGATTTTTGGGTTTAGAAAGAATGTTTTTGACCCAGCTTCAAAGTGATTTGGACTAGAATATGTCCAAGTTTAATGAAATTGGCATTAAAGGGGATATTGAAGATGAACTCGGACGAGTAAAGCTCTGGTGTGTGGAGGTTGTGGGTACTGCGCATATACAGGTTTGACGAAATGATGTGGGATAGTCAGATATGAACTACAACGAAATTGAGAGGGAAGCCGATGAAGATTGTGGTCACCTACGGAGTGGAGTGATGTTTCGGCCGAAGAAGAAGAGGAGGACTGAGATAGAGAGAGAGTATCCTGGTGCGAATTGAATGGAGAAGTGTGAAACGGGACCACAAGGGAGTAAGAGACCTTACAGTGATGAAGGGAACAACCAAGATACCCCTGAACTTGAGGAAGAATGAACCCAAAGCTACAATGTACCCACAACTCTGTGCACTGCGCCAAACTTTGTAGGAAGAAACAAAATTTCTTCGCAGGGTTGTCCTGCATGTCATAATGGTAGTAAAAGTAGCAGATCAACAAACACTAGTAGGAGACCAAAAATGGTAGGTGAAGACGTAAATTTGCCTCTATTTCAGGGTAACAGGACTAAGGATCCCGAACAATATTGGTTTTTGTGCGAAGTGGTATGGATAGTTAAACAGGTACAAGATGATGATATTAAGAAAGGGAAATTGGCGACGACCTTTAGGGGTCGTGCGGTGGATTGGTATATTAAATTTGTACAAGTACCTACAGGGAATCCACAGAATACCCTAGCAGAAATTAGGGCTGGATTTATCGACAAATTTAAGAGACCAAAGTCAGATTCGCAGTATATTACAGAGTTAAAGGAAATAAAGCAATTCCTGAATGAATCAGTGTGGGATTTCGATCAGAGGTTCAAAAATCTAATGGATAAGGTCAGCTTTGGGATGAGTGATGTACCTCATAAAGAATGGTTCATTGGAGTGTTGGTACCTCATATTCTCATACCACTAATGAAGTAGAATATCTTGTCACAAGCGAAGGTTCTAGAGATCGCCATGAAACTAGAAGTGTCACCGGTTAGCGAAACGGGGATTGGCATGAGGCAGATCCAGTCACAGTTGGTGAACTTGAACATCTAACTGTAGGACTTTAAGAAGGGTAAATAAGTCTGCAAAGAAATATGGTGCACCATATGCAAGTCTGAAGGTCATCACAAAGATCAGTGCCCTGAATTTCGTGAGTATTTACGGTCTGGTACACCAAATCCATGCTAGAATATTCTCACCATCATGTTTTATATTTGCATGCATGCATCCAGTCGTCATGCATGCATCTGCATGCATTCAGTCATCAGTATGGTAGTCTCCCCAACACCTGGAGCCTATGTTCATCCCCCTAGAGCCTATTTTTAGCCCTTAGGATCCCTCCTATCTACCTAGTGCACCTTTTTTTTCCTCACCTGGAAGACATATGCACCCTACTACACTACTTGGATCACTAGCAGTCAGTTGCAATGTTTATTAACCACTTCTTTCATTTATTGCAGAGTTTAACTACCTATACCTTCCATTTGTCTATATCGGAGTGCCACTTGACCTACTAACAACCTCATCAGCCTCATGCACCCTCCTTGGAGTCTCCATCTCTTGATTTGTGCTCACATGACTCAGTTAGACTCAGTTAGGCTCATTTGACTAACTTTTGACTATTTGTGACTACTACCACTTATTGGTGTGAAAATCCTCACAGCAGATCTAAGAGATGATGTATACCTCACAAGAAAGTAATTGATTAAGCAAGAAAATCGAAGAAGAGTGGTCAATGCAATATAATGAGCAACATAATAATAATACGGTAGAACTCGAATAGAAGCAAAAATACTTCACACACACTAGTTAATTAATCACAATATGGACAAATAAGTAGTACAATGCATAAGGATTCGAATGCCAAGGTGGAAATTCAAATTAGCCTTCATGGAGTGATCAAAAGATCACTGGAGTGTCATCAGAGCACAGCTAGTAGTCTATATCATCATCAGTGGAGTCATCAATGTACAAGTAACTGTCAACCGTCAGTCAAACTGAGTTGAACTGAGTGTGGTAGGTGTAACTGAATGTAACTGGCACATGGAGACACTAACTAAATGAAGGAGGCTTAGTGGAGGGCGCATGAGGAGCTAACTGGAGTCATAAGTGGTAGTCTTGTCTCATCGGAGGTCAATCGGAGTGATAACAGCAGTGAGGAGTCAATCTGGCCTCAAATCAAGGAAGGACTAGTGGCTAACTGCAGTAAACTAGACTGGCAGGTGAGAAAGGCGCCCTTCTCATGCATTAGGTGAAAGGAGGGCGCATGATAGGCTAGGAGGGATGAAACTGAGCGGAAGGAAGCTCCGAGGTCTAGCTAACTGAGGGCTAGGTGCTGGGACTGATGACTGGAATGCATGCAAACCCTAAATGATGCATGCAAAACCTAAAAGTGCATGCATGACTGAAAATGTAAATAATCAAAATATTGGTCGGACTAGGATGGAGTATAGGAATATCCTAACACCCCCCCTTAATCCATCCTAGGCCCTGGTAACTAAGACCAAAGGTCACCCAATACAATGAATAATAACAGTCAATAACCCAAGGAAGTGGGGAAAATTTCATGGGAAAAATACCCCCCCTCAAAATAGACTGTAAGGCACACACAAAAAATAAATGCGCCAAACTCAAGCAAGTGTGATGCTTGGTCATATGTCTTGAGGTATCTTCTTCTTGGGAAGAAGTGGATGATGCTCAAAAAGCATGTGCTTGTACTTTGTCTTCAGATCGAATGTGATGAGAACAAATCCAAAAGTATGAGGATGATCCTTGAACCTGTGATTCGAATCAGTTGAGGTAGGATCAAAAACATGAATATGCATATAGTCTTTTGTCTTCTCCTTCGAACCATCATGGGTGAGATTATGCCAAAAATAACCATCAAATAATAATGATTGCTTGAAATCCAAATCAGATTTAAGACTTGATGAATAGTTTCTTGAGATCTCCTTTGAACCAGCAGGGGTGAGATCAAAACCATCATATGCATGAGAAATTATCTCAAGTAGTGTTTGCTTAGGATCCAAATTAGATCCAAGACTTGAATCATGGTTTCTTGAGATATCCTTTGAACCATAAGAGGTGAGATCAAAACCAATAAATGCATGAGAGATTATCTCAAGCGAATGGAAATGGTTTCTTGAGATCTCCTTTGAACCATAAGAGGTGAGATCAAAACCAGTGTGTGCATGAGAAATTATCCCAAGTGGGTGGAAATGGTTTCTTGAGATCTCCTTTGAACCATAAGAGGTGAGATCAAAACCATGGTAGGAATGAGAAATTATCCCAAGCAAATGTAAATGGCCATAGTCTTCAATAACATTATGAACGCATGAGATAATGATCATATAGTAGTAAATAAGAGGTGATTGCTTGAGGAGGGAGAATGCATTACCTCCAATAGCTGATTTTACCTCCGAAATAATCATGTGATCATGATGCAAACCAACAAACTCTGGTGCAAGAGAGGATTTAGGACCTTCTGCAATATCTAGAGTGTGAGTTGGCACTGAAAGAGAAGACATTTGGAGCATGAGTGTAGAATCTGCAAGTTTTTCTTATTTGTGGACAACTTCAATATGAGATGTGATTGATACTGGTTCATGATCAATGAGATCATCAAGGAGGGTGAATGCATCACTTTGCTTTCTCTCAAATGGGCTTGGAGCAATTCCTTCATTCTGTCTGCCAAATCCTTCATCTAGATGGGCCCATAGCTATTTTGGAGTTTCAACAACATCAAGGTATTGATATTGCATGTATTCAGGAAAAGAAAGCATCATTTCTCCAAAGGCTGTCGTCACCTTTATTTAACCAATCAATATCATCTTCAGAGGATTCGAACTCTCTTTCAAAATGACAATCAAAGAGATCATGGCTGTTCAAATATGCTGTCATTTTTGGTTTCCATTCATCATAGTTGAATGGAGAAGGAGGAGTAATTCCTGATGGATTTATAGAAGCTATAAAAGACATGCAAAAACAATAGAGAATATCTACAACTACTACTGCTGCAAAAATGCAGAAACTGTTGCACTTAAAATCTTGATAATAACCTGCAAAAAACTCTCAGGAATGGAGATAAACAATACTCTCAACATGCTTTGATACCATGTGAAAATCCTCACGGTAGATCTAAGAGATGATGTATACCTCACAAGAAAGTAATTGATTAAGCAAGAAAATAGAAGAAGAGTGGTCAATGCAATATAATGAGCAACAGAATAATAATACAGTAGAACTCGGATAGAAGCAAAAATACTTCACACACACTAGTTAATTAATCACAATATGGATAAATAAGTAGTACAATGCATGAGGATTCGAATGCCAAGGTGGAAATTCGAATTAGCCTTCATGGAGTGATCAAAATATCTTTGGAATGTCATCGGAGCACAACTAGTAGTCTATCTCATCATCGGTGGAGTCAGCAATGCAAAAGTAACTGTCAACCGTCAGTCAAAATGAGTCTAACTGAGTGTGGTAGGTGTAACTGAATGTCACTAGCACATGGAGACACTAACTGAATGAAGGAGGCTCAGTGGAGGGCGCATGAGGAGTTAACTAGAGTCAGAAGAGGTAGTCATGTCTCATTGGAGGTCAATCGGAGTGATAACAATAGTGAGGAGTCAGTTTGGCCTCAAATCAAGGAAAGACTGGTGGCTAGCTAAAATAAACTAAACTGGTAGGTGAGAAAGGCGCCCGTCTCATGCAGTAGGTGAAAGGAGGACGCATGACAGGCTAGGAGGGATGAAACTACATGGAAGGAAGCTCCAGGGGCTAGCTAACTGAGGGCTAAGTGCTGGGACTGATGACTGGAATGCATGCAAATGCATGCAAACCCTAAAAGTGCATGCATGACTGAAAATGTAAATGATCAAAATACTGGTGGGACTAGGATGGAGTATAGGAATATCCTAACAATTGGATGATGTTTTCAATGCTATCCAAACCACACATTGAGGAGGATTAGAATGAACTTAGGAGGAATTTGAATCCATTTGATTGTATTCAATTATTATTCACCTTCATAGTGCCATCTTAAAGCTAATGTATGATTACATCAGTTTTTTTCATTTCTTGTGTTAATGAGTGATTATTGATTCATCAATTCTTCTTCTCTTCTCTGTTATTCTTGAGTGAGTTTTAGTGAGTTTTGCTCCAGCTGTGTGATCTCTCCTATAAAATATCACAATTTGCTTAGCCAAGAAGTAATTCCCTGGTTCTGAATTTGTCAAGAAAGATGGAATCAACCAAAAGAATATGTGTACTTGTAGAAGGTTGTGTCGAAGCCGGATAATATTTTGTACAACTTATGTCGATGTGTAGGTCATGAGGAGAAAGACTGCAGAGCATACGACTTGCTCCAGGAAAGAACTACAGATACATACTTTATGAAGGGGGAAGAATAGCGACATGAAGAGCTACCTTATCCGCAACCACAGTATAATCAACTGCAATAAAATTAGCTGCAACCGCAGTATAACCAACCGCAATACAATCATCCACAACCACAGTATAACTAACCGCAATACAATCCACCACAACCATAGTATAATTCTCCACCATTTCAGTAGCATGGAGGATGTAGAGGATGATTTTGTGGTGTTCACAACGGAGGCTTTGGTCACCAAGGAAATTTTGGTCGAGGTCGAGGGCTAGTTACCTGTTACAATTTTGGAGTAGTCGAACACTATGAGAGGGATTTTCCACATCCAACACCCTGGTGTACTTATTGTAATTTAGTCAATCACACTATCAAAGACTGTCTACAACTCATTGTGAAGTGGAAAAATAATAACACACCACAACCACAACCGCAACTGCAGCCAAACCAAAATCAGAATCCTAATCCAAATATGTAGAAGATAATGGCTGAAATTATAAGTCAAGCACTGAATGTCGCAATGGTGAATAGAGGAGGTGTTGCGATAGGAGAAGATATGCCACAACCAAACTTCTAGCCTATAAACAAGAAGCAACTGCGATTTGATGTTGAAGCAGAAAAATAAGTCTTTATGGAAGCACATGATGAATTGATCAAGAATAGAGTTAGAATGTCGCCTACAGTCCATCGAGAGCCTGTATTTTAAATGCCACCAATCTTTGATAAGACAAATCCGCAGAGGTCGTCAGAAAAGGTAAGCACCCTAAAGGAATTTTTAGAAAGTTTCCTAATATTAGCGAAAGATCACGATGCATTAGCTGAGATCGCTAGCCTATTGCATCGATAGGAACAAGGGAGACATGAGCAAATAGTTAATCACTTGCACAAAAATAAAATCAGAAGAGAAATGAGGATGAATTCCCAAATTGGTGCATATGAGGTAGATTCTATCATCTTGGACTTAGGATCAGAAGTGAACATCGTAACCAAGAAGAATTGGCAAATGATGGGGAATCCACATATGGTATGCTCCCCTATGTAGCTTCGATTGGAAAATCAAAGAAATCTTACACTGATTTGGTGATTGTCTCGTCTACCTGTCGAAGTAGAAGGGATAAAAACATACGCAGACTTTGATGTTATAGAGATAGTTGACAATACTAGCCCATATCTCGCGCTACTGGGAATAGACTAGGTGATGGACAGCCTAGAAGTTATTAAGTTTAACAAAAGGAAAATGTCTTTTGGGAATAACAACATGAGGGTTGTCGCCCCATTGGATCCACATGAAGGAAAGAGATATGTTGAACCTATGAGAGACAAGTTCATAGAAGAATGGGACAATGTCTACAATGTTTCAGAAGATTACGTCAATCTCACTGCTGATGGGGATATTGGATGGCGAAGTTTTAGTTCGGCATTCTCAGACTCCGACGAAGCTCTAGAAAACTGGCAAAATCGATTGCATGAGGTGTCATTCAAAAAGTGTGCATGAATCACTAAGTTGTTGAGGGGGGTAATGAGAGAAATATTTGACTTCTGACATACAAAGGGTTTCCTAACTTGGAAACATTTATCAAGGAGTTTGAAGACAAGGTATTGGAACCCTAGTGCCTACTGGCACCGGAAGAAGCAATGAAGGCTACCCCAACAAGATGGTGGGCTGTGTACAAGTCATCGATAACGAATTGGAAATTATGTCGACGACTGATGGAAGTCCGATTCAGGGATGATGAATTCTAAAAAGGGAGGAAATATGATGGAAGGAGTGATCCTAGGGATCATCTCAAAGAGTGCCAAGTTGAATGGAGTATGAGACTAAAACAAGAATGGGTCTATTAACAATTCTTATGGTTTCCACCAGCGAAGGTGAAGGAAAGATTCCACCTGAAGCCCCAAGGTCATCCATTGGCTGGTTGCATCAAATAAAGAATCAAGAAACCCAAAATTGGCTAAGTGTCAAACACATCCAATCCAGATGACCAAGACGCAGTGAGGAAAAGAGAAAATACAAGGCAGGATGGCTCTTCCGGAGGAAAAACTAGAAGTAGGAGCTTCTTCATCAACTAAGGAAGAGTGAACGACCAAGATTAAGGAGCATATCAAATCAACGGTTAGAATGGAGTTATGCAGAGCCGTTTTCTCGCTCCCACAATCTGCATTGCAGATTTCGGAAAAGAAATCTACCAAGGAGGTGGAAAATATAGTTCCCACAACCCGCAATCCACATTGAGGATTGCGGATTGCGGAAAATAAATATACCAAGGAGGAGGAAAATATAGTTCCCGCAACCCGCAATCTGCATTCTGGATTATGGATTGTGGAAAAAAAACTACCCAGAGCACTCAAAGATAAGTTTCTGCAATCCGCATTGCAGATTGCGGATTGTGGAGAGAGAATTTTCTAAGTAGCACCAAAAGGAGTTTCTGCATCCCACATTCCACATCGCAGGTTGCAGATTGCGGAACAGTGGTTTTCCAAATAGAAAAAGGACAGTTTTTGCAACCCACATTCCATAGTATGGATTGCAGATTGCGGAAATATAATATTCCAGAAGAGCGAAATCAAGGACCCGCATCCCGCATGCCACGTGGAAAAGTGGAGGTTGCGGAAAGGACCATTGCGGAAAGCTCCATTGCGGAGGGGAAATTGCGGAAGGGGGGTTGCAAAAAGAAAATTGCGGACTGAATTTTTTTTTGCAGAGCTAGTTACAGTCGCAAGAAATGGAGATTTTCACATAGAAATGGTGCATTGGAGAATGATGAAGGGGGGCCTATCTCAATTACCTGTATTATTCAATCTAAATATCCTGATTCATAGGACGAGGAGGTGGATTCCATGGCCCAATGGTGCACTTCCAACATAGGTGGTTCTTCTCCTCTGTGCATGGCATAATTAGAGGCTATTCATTCAGGTGGCTTAGCCCGAATGACTTCATTATTACCAGTGCAAGTTGTTTTGAATCAGTTAGGATATTTTGTTGTTTTTAATCCTATAAAGGAAAGGTCCAAAGTAGACCAAAAGGTGGGACATTTTTGTTTCAGAAATATTATTGCTCTGCATTGTATTAAACTTGACCTCTCAATTCAATTAGCAGACCCGAATTTGGAGCTTGAGATTCCTACGATGTGTGTTCTGATGTTTGTTATTTCCTGTGTATGTGTTCTTGCTTTGTATTTCCACTATTTTTTTACTTCTGCAGTACCTAAAGATCAAGATTAAGTGGCCTAAAATTCATGCCCACATGCTCCAGATGCATATGACTAGGTATTCCACCCTTTTCCTCTTGAAGTTGCAGGTTAGAATTCATTCTTAAATGCTCTAGCCTTGTGGATGAACTTGTCTCCTTCCTCTACCTTGATCTGCTGATTACTCTGACGTGAAAGAACCATGTCTACCTTGCCTCCTTCTCCTACAATCACGGCTCAAACCTACCATTGATGACAGTAACCCACCGAAGTTGACTCGATGCCCAACTGTCCTCCTGTTATTAACTCCAACCAACCAAAAACCCCTTTTAATTCATTGTTTGAAGTTCTAGCCACCACTTCGACTGATATTCCATCCCATTTTTAAGTTGCATCCTATTGGTGGAAGCCCCCAAATGGAGATCCCTCCCTATGGTTGGAAAGGCTAGTTTCCATCCACTAAATATTTGTTTGCAATAGTTACCCCATGGTATTTCCTGCCACAACCCAGGAAAATCTTAGGTGATAACATTCCGACGATTTTGCTAGGGAGAATCTCTAGTTTTCAAGGTATAAAATCAGACCTCTGAGGGAGAACAGAGAATCTAAGATTCCAAGGTTGTATCATTTTCCCTAGTGACTCCAACTTACATTCTGGCAATTCCACTGGAGATCGATCCTACTTCAAAAATTTTGTATCAGATCAGAGCTTATTACTGAGAGAGAACAGTGTTAGTATATCTCATTATTCAGTTATGTACTTTGCATGGATTTTGCATGCATGCATGCATGCACCCGCATGCTTCCCAATCACCAGTATGGTGCCTCCAACACCTAGTCCCTAGTCTTCCAACACTCGGGAGCTACTTTCCACTCAAATTTATCCCTCCTAGTCCGGGAGGCACCCACTTCTCACCTTCCATTGCAAAAGGGCACCTTTTCTAACCTACTAGTCCGGTTCACTTCAGTTAGCCATCAGTCTTTCCTTGATTTGAGGCTAGACTAAATCCTCACTGTTGTTATCACTTTGATTGACCTCCGATGAGACTTGAATACCTATTCTGAGTGCATTTAATCCCTCATGCGCCCTCCACTGAGCCTCCATCCCTACATTAGTTCCACTTACCATCAGTTACATTTATTACACTTAGTTAGACTCAGTTAGACTCAGTTTGACACCTGTCTGACTTGAGGCTAGACTAAATCCTCACTGTTGTTATCACTCTGATTGACCTTCGATGAGACTTGAATACCTATTCTAAGTGTATTTAACCCCTCATGTGCCCTCCACTGAGCCTCCATCCCTACATTAGTGCCACTTACCATCAGTTACACTTATTACACTTAGTTAGACTCAGTTTGACACATGTTTGACAGTGACTTGTGCATTGATGACCACCACTGATTGATGATGAGGACTCCTAGTTGGAGCCAAGCTATGCCATGTAGTATATTCGAATGACCTCCTTGGCTAATTCAAATTTCTCACTCATTGTGATAGTATTGTATTGTAATTCTACCATTCTAGATTTTAGAGCACTGATGCATCTCTCTTGTACAGTTTGTACTCCAATTTTTTTTACATCTTTGTGATTGATATTATTGTTCAATAGATCTACTGTGACTAATTTTGAATGGTATCAGAGCCATTGCAGGGACAATATCTCTCTTCTACAGGTGTTCTACATGAAGAATTGAGTGAATTTGCTCAAAATTACTGAAAGTTTGGCATGCAAAATCTCATGGGCATTCGCTCATGTGCATGCAAAGCAGAAAATACACTCCAATCCACTCTAGAAGCTTGAGTTTTCCACATAATTCCTGGATTTTTTGCATTGGATGCATTCAAGCTTGCTTGATCTCCAATCCTAGGTGTGATGCAACTCTAAAAGGGTGGATTGTTCGACCTTATTGTTCTTGTTTTGATTGTGATTTGCAGGTTTATGATCTCCATCAAGTGCATTCGCTATCTTTGAGATGGATGCTTCTTCTTCTAAGCTACTCACTCCCTTAAATTATTTTAAATGGAAAAATGACATGGAGATTATGTTGCGCTCAAGAGGGTACTACAGAGTCACCATGGGCCTCGAAGTTGATCCCAATACACTCATTGAAAAATCAAAGCACTTCAACAATTTGGATGAAGCATATGGCCTTCTTTGGCTCAATATTTCCAAGGATCTTCACTTTCACCTCAGTGGATTGACTACTCCAAAGGTAGTATGGGAGCAAATTGAGAAGCTTTTTGGGAAGCAAGATGACATGCGGTCTTTTCAATTGGAAAATGAATTGATTGTATTGAATCCTGAAAATTTCGAGACCATCAATGATTTTTTCACAAGATTCAAGCATTTGTCCTTACAGTTGAAGAACAGTGGTGCTGTTAAAGAGGATAAGCAATTGATCCTCTCCATTCTTTCAAAGCTTCATAAATGTTTCTTAGTATTTGTCTCTACTTTCAATTCCCATCGGCTAACTACCCCGAATTGGAAGATGCCTACCTTGAATGCCTTCATTGAATCTGTTACCAAAGAGCATGACAAGTTGATTCAAATGGGGTCCATAAGCTCCAAATATTCAGCCCTATTTTTTCAAGGATCCAAGAATTCAAATGGAAAAGGAAAGCAAAAGAAAGAGAAGCCCAAATTTGAACCAAACAAGCAAAGAGAGAAAGGCAAGCAATTGGATGCACCATCCGATTCAAGGAACAAGCAAAAGGGTAAAGAGGGTAAAGAAAAATCTAAGTGTTCATATTGCAACCATGGATTTCATCTTGAAAGTTTGTGCATGAAGAAAACAATAGATCAAATGGCCCTCCTTTTGGAAAAGAACAACATATGTCTTCCCGACGGTGCATGGAATAAGGATGGAAATGATGATCATGAAAGAGGTCAAGCACCCATGGAAACTGTTTCGAAACCCACAACTCTACTGATAGATTCCAGTGCCTCGAATCATATGGCTGCAAATATTGAATCCTTCTCTTCATTTCATCCAAACAGCTCCATCCACATCCATTTGGGAGCTGACTCAAAAATTTCTTCAAAGGGTAAAGGTACCATCCATTTAGAGCATGGAAGTTTTCATAATGTTCTCTATGTGCCTTCTTTGGCTTCAAATCTACTTTCTGTGTATCAAATGACACACATTGGTGAATTGAAGCAAGTGACATTCAGCCCTAACAAATTTGAAATTTCTGAGATAGAAAGTGGAAGACTTATTGTAGTCGGAAAGGCAACCACACTGCAAAATACTATGAGTTTTCTCACTTTGTGCTGCTTGAAAATCTCACTGCTCTCCTCACTCATGGAAACGAGGTTAGTAGGATTTGGAATGAAAGGTTTGGACACCTTAATTACAATTATTTTATTCTATTACAACAGAAAATCATGGTTTATGGTCTTCCGCAACTCCGTTCCTCGAAGGGAATTTGCCTAGGTTGCATTGTTGTGAAGCACCCTGAGCACAAGTTCGACCACGACAAAGCTAGCATAGCTTCTACAATTTTGGGGCTCATACATTCTGATATTAGTGGTCCACTACCAAATATGTACATTAATGCTTCAAGATATGTTTTGACATTCATCGATGACTTCTCCTACTTTACTTGGGTATTTTTTCTCAAAAACAAGTCAGAAGTGCTTGGAAAATTCAAGGATTTTAAGGCTTCTATTGAGACCACCACTGAGATCAAGATCAAAGATCTTAGATATGATAAGGGAGGATAATATATCAAGACTGAGTAGCTGCAACTTTGTGCCGAAAGAGGAATTCAGATCCAACATACAATTCCCTACACACCCTAGCAGAACGGTGTAGCGAAAAGGAAGAATCGGTCACTGAAAGAGATGGCTACTTGTATGCATGAGTCAAAAGGTTTGGCTGCAAATATTTGCGTTGAAGCCATTAATGTTGCTGCATAAATTCACAACTGAGTTCCACATTCATCCAGGAAAGGTAAAACTCCTTTCGAAGCATTCACTGGTCGCAAACCGGATGTGTCCAATTTGAGGGTTTTTGGCTCCACTGCATGGGCTAGAATTCCTTCTGATAAGAGAAAAGCTTTGGATCCAAAAAGTGTAGAATGTATCCTAATAGGATATGGAGAAGAATCAAAAGCATATAAACTCATGAATATCAGATCCAAAAATATATTCATAGAGCGAAGTGTGAAGTTTGAAGAACTGCTGCCAGATCTAAAACTAGTCGAGGAAAACACTGTCGATCCACAGTCTCCACAAGAAGAAGATTCAAGAGAATATGATGAAAGCATTGGATCTGATATCTCTGATATTTTATTAGAATTTGGTGGAAATTAAATATTATGTTTAGAATCCGACCATAATGATCCTCCTCAGTTACCAAAGTGGGCCCAAAACACTCTACAATTTGCTGCTAAAAACATTGAAAATCCTGCTGATCCAAAGACAACAAGAGAAGACTTTCAAAGAGCAGGTATGGCTCTTTCATTTTCTGATCCATTATTATCTGAGAAATTTTATTTCATGATTGGTTTAGATCCCAAATCATACAACCATTCCCACCGAGATCCACGATGGAAAACTGCCATGGATGAAGAGTACAGTTCTCTTCAAAAGAACAATACATGGGAGCTAGTTTCTCTTCCACCTAGAAGAAAATTAGTTCAATGCAAGTGGATCTACCGCAAAAAGGTTGCTTCTAGTGGATCTATCAGAAAATAAAAATCTAGGTTCGTGGCAAAAGGTTTCTCCCAAGTCCAAGGAGTGGAATACACTGAGACTTTTGCACCGGTTGCAAAGATGGATTCCATCTGCCTAGTTTTGGCCATTTCCACATCCAAGCACTGGGAAGTGCACCATATGGATGTGAAGAGTGCTTTTTTACAAGGAGAGTTTGATGATGAAGTATATATGAAGCAGCCAGAAGGATACATATAAAATCCATCATTAGTTGGCAGGTTGAAGAAATCTGTGTATGGATTGAAACAGGCCCCAAGAGCTTGGTACGCAAACATGGACTCCTTCCTTCTTTCTCATAATTTCAAAAGATGCAAATCTGATCCGAATGTGTACCTATAGAAAGTTAAAGATAATTTTCTGATTGTTGTTTAATATGTTGATGATGTTCTCATCACTGGTAGCACTCTCCTTACAATTAACAAGCTGAAAACCGCTTTAAATCTAGCTTTTGATATGAGCGATTTGGGCTTGCTTAAGCAATTTTTAGGCTTGGAGATAGCTCAAAAATTTGATGGGATCACATTGTCTTAGCAAGAGTATGCCAAATACCTACTATTAAAGTTTAATATGGTAGAATGTAAGGCTTCTCTATTTCCATTCCTCTCAGGAATCAGTCTTGAAGAGGGAAATTCTACACTGCTTGCAGATTGCACTATGTATCGATAGTTGATTGGTTCACTACTCTACTTGACACACTTAAGGCCTGATATATCTTATGTCGTGATTTCTGTATCAAGGTATATGCAGCAGAACCATGAGATTCATTGGCAGGAAGCCAAGCGGATCATGCAGTATGTGCAAGGTACGAGACATTTTGGCATACATTATGTTGCAGATTCTGAGCTAGATTTCATTGGTTTTACTGATTTAGATTGGGCAGGTTATAGCATGGATCAGAAGTCCATTTCCAGATATGTTTTCATCATTTTCCATGGCCATATTTTCTGGTCAAGCAAAAAGCAGCCAGCCATTGCACTTTCTTCAGCAAAGGAAGAGTATCGAGGGGCAGTCAATGCCTACATTCAGGTAGTTTGGTTGTAGGGTATTCTTTCTGAGTTTGATTTTGGTAGCACTACTTTGACTATCCTATTTTGTGACAATCAAAGTTCTATTAAGATATCCACTGATCTAGTTCAGTGGTAGAGGACCAAGCACATTGAGACTCATATGCACTACATCCGAGAGTTGGTGCATGATCGCACCATCATTCAGCAATATTG
The DNA here is from genome assembly GCA_027924585.1 of Larix kaempferi. Classification (NCBI taxonomy): domain Eukaryota; kingdom Viridiplantae; phylum Streptophyta; class Pinopsida; order Pinales; family Pinaceae; genus Larix; species Larix kaempferi. The sequence continues at coordinate 24,967,217 of BSBM01000435.1, read as the reverse complement.
CCCTACGGATGAGCAAATTGCAGACATCTTCACCAAGAGCTTCATTGAGAAGAATTTCTCTTACCTCCTTTCACTGTTGGGGGTGAGTTCCATCATGGTGGAGACATATTAGATCCATTTTATGTTTAGATTGAGGGGGGGCTTTCTTCCCACTGGGTTTTCCCTCTTTCCTCACATAGCCTATTTTCAGCATTTTTGGGATTATTGTATTGGGGTGACCTTTGGTCTCAGTAACCAGGGCCCTACATTTTATTTTTTACATCATAGTATAGCTTGAGGGGTGGTGTTAGGATATCTCATCATTCAGTTATGTACTTTGCATGCATTGCATGCACCCGCATGCTTCCCAGTCACCAATATGATGCCTCCAGCACCTAGTCCCTAGTCTTCCAGCACTCAGGAGATACCTTGCACTCAGATTTATCCCTCCTATTCAGGGAGGCACCCACTTCTCACCTTCCACTACAGAAGGGCACCTTTTCTCACCTACCAATCCAGTTCACTTCAGTTATTCACGAGTCTTTCCTTGATTTGAGGCTAGACTAACTCCTCGCTACTGTTATCACTCTGATTCACCTCCGATGAGACTTGACTAACTATTATGAGTGCAGTTGACTCTTCATGCACCCTCCACTAAGCCTCCATCCCTACATTAGTGCCACTTACCATCAGTTACACTTATTACACTTAGTTAGACTCAGTTTGACACCTCTCTGACAGTGACTTGTGCATTGATGACCACCACTGATTGATGATGAGGACTCCTAGCTGGAGCCAAGTTATGCCATGCAATATATTCGAATGGCCTCCTTGGCTAATTCGAATTGCTCACTCATTGTGATAGTATTGTATTGTAATTCTACCATTCTGGATTATAAAGCACTGATGCATCTCTCTTGCAGAGTTTTTACTCCAAATTGTTCTACATCTTTGTGATTGATATTCTTGTTCAATAGATCTGCTGTGACTAATTTTACAAACAATAGTCAGAAGCTAACAACAGCCTGCATTATTATTGTGGCAAGTCCATCTTCCGAATCAGAGAACCCCTAGGAGAAATTCTGGCTCCTAGAAGGATAACTACCTGTGTCTCTTCTACGAGATTTTTTTTCTGTAAAAGATCCTAACGAAACCAAAATGCGGAAATGATATATACTAGCTGTTGTCACAGCCTACTTAGTAATATTCTGAATGTGTGTGCTTTAAACATTATTATTCTTCTGTCGCTTTTCAATCCAGTGCCAACCATGGCAACGTGTCTCTATGTCACTGCATTAGTCACCAATTCAATTATCCATCGAAAGTATAATGATGATATACTAAACATTTTGCGACAATAAGAAAAAATTACACATGCAACATTAATAATCCAATTAATAACTATATTAATGTCATTAATATGTTATTAATTGTTAAATGCAACTTTGTTAAGTGTTAATGTGTATGTGATATAATCTATATGGTTAAATGCTATGCCAAGGTACTAACCTACATCCTAAGAAATTATATTATACTAATCCCTGATATTAACTTTGTAAGGACTCGGCTTAGCATGATATCCCATAGCCACCTATTTTAAAGCCATGCATATAACAAATAATGGCTAAACTTAAAATAAATGCATTATGATATAACTTAATGCAATATACACTATATATATATATTACAACTTGATATATATATATATATATATATATATATATATATATATTTATAACTTTAGGTAGTGCAAACTATATACATATATTACAACTTCATATGTATATATAAAAAAATGCAACCTAAGCACTTATAGGTGACCCAAAGGATAACCTAAGCTCATACAAATGCAGTAAGCGCTTAAACTAACACTTAAGCGATTGTAATATATAAATCATATGTTAATTTAGCATATGGAAAATGCCATTACGAGGGCTTAACTTAAACGAATAACATTATAATGTAATGTAGTAATGGTTTGAATGCATAGCCAGGTCAACCCAAGGTTGGACCTTGGCTTATGCGACCACGTCACCTTGCCACGATGGCCAATAGCCGACCCCAAACCCTGGCCTTCGTGGTGATACCTTCACCAACTGATATCATGGAGGTTGTAATGGTTCACAGTACAAGCACTAAGGTATAACGTTGCACAACAGGTGACATGTGAAGTGTGGTGTCTGTATCAAGCTCACCTTCTGCCACACAAACTACGAAAACTATGAACCAGAGTTTTAAACCTTGATTACTTGGTAGCATATTAGTCCACTTGGAATTGGTAGCGTCATAGTGTAACACTCAACAAGAATTGGAATTCTCGCTCGTGCTCCATCTAGCCACACTGGTTCTCGCACGAGACTTCCAACTCCTAAGGAAAAGCTGCATTTATGTTCCACATTGGTTGAAATAAATGTTGAATACATGTGACTGTCAATCGTGATCCCGGTCATCTAGCTTTTGATTGATGCATGCCTAGGCATTGTGGATCTTGATGGTGGTTGTTGGCACCAAATCCATGGGGTACTTCAGCAAATTAATGAAATGGTGACCATGTTCAGAGGTTTCTACTCCTCTAATCGGTATCACCTCGTATTACCAAAAACCCTACCTTGCAAATCGTTTTTCTTTTGGCATTCTTCAGGCTCCTTCGAGCTCTTCTACTCTGTTCATGGTGTTTGCTCCTGAACCAGGGAGGAGGTGCTGACATGGCGATCCAACACTTCTGTGTGAGGTAGCTACTGGCAGCATGGCTCGGTACACGTCTTACATGTAAGAAGTTCATGTTTTACATATTTACCTAACTCTTTATTCGCTATTGATTATGAGAAATGTTATGCTATCACATTTAGCTGACGACTCGTGGTTTCCTTGTGCAGGTATGATTCAGATCCAGCTTGGACTTTGCATTGGTTTGACCCAATAGTATGTAGTTACGCTACGCTAACTTTGTTATCGAAAATTAATTTTTACACCGAAAAATGTTACCACTGTCACGACTAAATACTACTGTTAGTTTTTCATAATTTACTTCAATCTGATCTAGGATATTAACTGAGAGAATAACATGTACAACATATCTACAACATATCTACAGCATATCAATCATGGACACAATAATGCAAGCACACAAGAGACACAAAGTTTCACCGGCGAAAACCAAGAAGGTGACAAACCTTGCAACTTCTTCAGAGATAGATAGAGAAATGATACAACCAAAGTACAAGAGATAGTCCTCCTAGCAACAACTTATCCTCCTCCACAAGTGCGCCACTCTCCAATGAGAGTATTAATGAGAAAGTGAATGATCAAATAGAGTGCCTCCCGCACTCTATTTATACTTGACTTGACTTGCCTAATGACCTTTACTACGTCAGCCTTAACTTAACCACATAACATAATGCTGACAGGGCCGACCCCATCAAGGTGGTCTAATAACCCATCAAGTATAAGTTATGACACTTACAATATAAATGACGACACTTTCGTATAGAGGAATAATAACATATCTATAGGAATACAAACACTTCCGTATAGAGGAATAATAACATCTCTATAGGAATACAATATACACATATAAAATAAATTCCGAAGTTACATATACATCAACACTCCCTCTTAACTAGGAAGGTATTTCTTGACACAGATCTAGTAGCACAAGTCTTCTTCTCTGGATCATCATCATCGAATCATCATCCTCGAATCATCATCGTCATCACTGCTGCTGCTATCTCAATCAATCTCAAATCTACTCGTCATAGGAAGTTATACAGAGCCAGTCCTTTTTCATACTGGATGTAGGCCCACCACCTATATGCCTTCATCATTAGTGGCCATACTGTGGAACCTAGGACTGATTACGTGCATCAACAAAACCTAGCGCAGAATATAGGTTCTTTTACATGTTGACCTTCACAAAACCTACTCAGAGCATCCCAAGATGTTACGAGCACACCGCTCTACCTGTCTAGATATCGATAGAGCATCCCAGGATGTTACGAGCACACCGCTCTACCTGTCCGGATTTTAAAGGATCTTTTCTATGTGAAACCGTAGAAAAACCTACTTAGAGCATCCCAGGATGTTACGAGCACACCGCTCTACCTGTCCGGATCTCTATAGAGCATCCCAGGCTATTACGAGCACACCGCTCTACCTATCCGAATTTTAAAGGACCTTTTTCTATGCTACCTGCATAACCTATCCACTGCCATAGAGTATCAACCTGATACTCAACATACATCATCCTGATGTATACATGATCAACCCGATTATCATCACTACATTGTCTTGATGCATGTCATATGGAGCAACATCCTGAAGCTCATCATCTATGATCAACCTAATCATCATCATAGCATCATCCTGATGCATGTCATCTAGAGCAACATCTTGAAGCTCGTCACGTGTGATCAACCTGATCATACCATGCATCCACCTGATGCATACAATGTATCCACCTGATACATATACAAATACATGATCCATCTAATCATACAATGTATCAACCTGATACATATACAAATACATGATCCACTTGATCATACAATGTATCTACCTGATACATATACAAATCCATGATCCACCTGATCATACAATGTATCCACCTAATACATATACAAAATACATGATCACTTGATCATACAATGTATCTACCTGATACATATATAAATACATGATCTACCTGATCATACAATGCATCCACCTGATACAGATATAAATACATGATCCACCGGATCATACAATGCATCCATCTGATACATATATAAATACATGATCCAACTAATCATACAATGCATCCATCTGATACATATATAAATACATGATCAAACTGATCAAAGCATCCAACATGATGCATATACAAAGCAGCAACTGGAGCATCGTCTTGATGCTCATCATCCAGCGCTTACATCCACATCCATGGGAAGGATCCTCCTCTCATCATGCTTGGAATGTCTCTTGTAAATGTGTCCATCACTTCTTCCTCGAAGTGTCATCAATTTGAAGAACACCAAGCATCTCTCTGAAGCATTCAAGCTTCACTCTGGCTAGTGGTTTTGTCAACACATCTGCAACCTCCTCATCTGTCGCAACATACAGGAGCTTCACTGCTCCTCTCTGCACCACATCCATGATATAGTGATATTTGATCTCAATGTGCTTCGACCTGTCATGGAACACAAGGTTCTCAGACAGCTTCACACAAATCTAGTTGTCACAAAAAATACCAGTAGCCTCCAACGGGAGATCAAATAACTCAGACAGTATCTTGCTCAACCATACTTCCTCACAACTAGCCAAACAAGCTACAACATACTCTGCTTCGGTTGTACTCAGTGCTACACAGGACTGCTTCCTGCTAAACCAAGAGATCACACTTGATCCCATACTGAAGCAGCACCCAGAAGTGCTCTTCCTATCTGTAGCACTGTCTGCCCAGTCCAAATCAACATAACCCTATAGGTTAAACTTTTGATTCACGTCATACTTAAGCCCATGGACAATTGTACCCTCCAGGTACCTCAGAATATGCTTTAAAACAACTAGGTGAACACCTCTGGCATCCATCAAGAACTAGCTCAATGTGTTCACCACAAAGCAAATGTCTAGTCTCCTGTTCGTTAGGTACATCAAGGACCCAATCATCTGATGATACATCGTGACATCAACCGAATCATATGAAGCATCACACAAAAGCTTCAGGTTCGATGCCATAGGTGTGGCCATGGCCTTGCAGTCCATCATCCCGAACCTCTTCAGAATGTCTACTACATACTTCCCTTGTCCAAGGAAGATTCCATATGCACTCTGCCATACCTCCATGCCTAAAAAATAGTGCATCATCCCCAAGTCCGTCATGTCAAACTTAGAAGCAAGCTTACTCTTTGTATCGGCAATCAAACCATCCTCACCTGTAACAAATAGGTCATCCACATACAAGAGTAGTATCACAGGATTTCCTTCCTCAAGCTTGTAGTAAAGGTTGGAATCTGCTTAACTCTTGGTAAAGCCCAAACTTGATAGAAAGCTGTCTATCCTACAATATAAAGTCCTAGGAGCTTTCTTTAAGCCATACAAGGATTTCTTCAATCTGCACACATATGACCCCCTGTCATGTGTCTCAAAACCAAGTGGCTGCTCCACATACACTTCCTCTTCGATTACACCATTCAAGAAAGCTATCTTGACATCCATCTAGTGTATCTTCCATTTCATCATTGCATCCAGAGAAATTAGTAATCTTGATGGAAGTGTTCCTTGCTACAGGTGAAAAAGTCTCTTCATAGTCAATCCCTCTTTCTGGGAGAAGCCACGAGCTACAATCCTCACTTTGTATTTTTCTATGCTACCATCTGCAGCATGCTTGATCTTATAGATCCACTTGGAAGTCACAACAGACTTCCCTTCAGGTCTTGGGACTGCATCCCAAATATCATTCTTCATGATCGACTGGTACTCCTCAATCATGGCATTCTTCCCGAATCCTGGGAACTTTAATATCTTCAATATCTTCAATAGATAACTTTGCTGCTGAAAAAATGTTGTAGTCCTTCTTTTGCAGGTGATGGTATACGATCTTTCCCACAAAACAAGTTAAATTGCATGATTAGAAACATCTCATAGTTTTCAGAACAAATTCTTACACATAAATAAATATGTCATACAATCACGCAATTATCTTAGCCAATGCTTCAATACAACATTTATCCATATCCCGTAACTTTCTAGATGCCTTCCAATCTCTACCAGAACATTGTTAAGAGTGTGCAAAACTCCTAACATGTCAGCAAAGAGGTTTCATTCTAGATAAGTATCAATGGAATGTTGTACAGTGTCACAGGCCACTTACCCATCAAATGCATATTAGTAGTATACTGTTCATTAATGCAATTGTTCTAATATGCATAATACACACCATAAGTCTAGGAACATAAGCATATACATCATTGAGCAATATTATTTAAACAAACAAGTATGCAAGAAATGACAATTCAAATACTTATCTTTGTTTGGTTTGTAGGGTGGACTCCCTCTCAATATTTGCTTCCTTTCAGGAACTAGTAGAGTGTGCTCCCTCTTGATCCTTGCTTCCTGGATTACCTGTCCTTGAACTTATATCCATCCTCGATCACTTATGCATACTTAATAGTATCATCATTGTGTTATCCTCAAGGTCTCATACATACATTCATTAGTATAATCTCAATACTATCAAAACACAATAATCTTAAACATGTATAGTCATGATCATTTCAAACATAGATAATAAACATTAGTATTCAAGGTTTCAGGGAATACTTCTCTTACTCATGCATATTCATATTTGACCATAGAACTCTTCTGGTTAGTCATATCATCAATCAAGGTAAGGGAGATAATATGCATAAACCCTTGATTACTTAAATTTCTAACTTCATAAATAATCATTATCAATCATGCCATGTATGCTTATATCAGAGATCCTAACACAAGGTAGGATTCTAACTTGATATAGGAAAAACCTACCTGGATTAGCATGCTAGCTAGTTATGTCTAACATACCCGCATAATGTATTCTTGTTCTCTTAAATGACTTGTGCTAGTAACCTGCATATCTCATAGGTTAACCATTATAGAACCAAGTTATACATACCTCGTAAGTAGATCTTCTATGTGATCTATGACAATGGATGAATCTTTGTCTTCATCTCACCGTGGTCATATGTTCTTGAACTAAAACATGATTTGTCTTTGTTGATGTACCTTTCATGTTAGCAGACAACATCAACCTCATACAACACCATAGTGCATTGGTACAATCATAAGTGTCAAAACCCTAATCAATGAATATCTTCTATCATGCATTCATATTTTATTAAGGTTGTTAGCACTCGGATTTTCCTTCGGCTGTATCCAAGAAACCCCGAGGTAACCTATTTCAAACCAATCTTTAGACTGAAAGTTGGCCTCTTTCAGCCAGAGAGGGCTCTCTCAGCAAATCTGCCATCCAATGTCACCACGACAGCAGTTCGACAATGAAACTCAAGGGCCAATTTGTAAAAGAAATAAAAACTGAAGTATTTTTAATGAAGTGGTTAGATAAACAGGAAATAAGATATCATTGGGCAATGGAGTCGAGAAAACAGAAAAATATGGACCAGCAGTTAAACAAATATTTCATACAAAGGCAAGATAGCTGTCTTATTACAGTCAATAATATTTTTTGTAGGTGATAGGGAAAGAAATAAAGACAGTCCATTAACAGCGGGCATCAGTTTTTAGATGAATCTACTGTTAATTTTGGAGAAATAAATGGATGCTCAGATGCGGATAAATCGAGGCATAGAAACATGAATCTCAATCTATATGAACTTTCATCTAAGCATAGAAGAAAATGACATAATGAAAGGCATAACGCAGAAAGCAAACTTGCACATGTAGAGAAAGGGGAAAGGGTACAGACTGCAATTTTTAAACAACACATGAATCTTTGATGAAAAATCTGTTCAGTTCTGAGATCTTTATTAACTTCTGAAAACCCTGCAAAACACCCGAAATGGGTCTCTCCTTACAGAAAATCCAACCCTTTACATGTTTTTTACATATCAATATATAGAAAGACGGCCTATGCCTAATCTTGAATTCAAAACCTAACTGAAACTCTAAAAATAGAAACAGTTACAACTTTTTTTTTTATTTCACGAAGTAAATTTGCCGAAAAATAGGCTTCAAAGACCTGGCTGTATATCTCAAATGGAGATAGATTTGTACATTTTGAGAGAGGTTTTTGTAACTGGGCGTGTTCTGAAGAAAAACCTCTTTCAGTTTCTGAAAATTCATCTTCATTTGGAAGAACCAGCTCTTTGACGTTGATGACTAAAACAGTAAACTGAAATTCTGGAAAATTGCCTCGTGAATATGACTTTGATTCTCTTAAAACATAACACCTATGTAAAAACTGAGAGAGGTTTTTGAAGATTGGCCTGTGCTGAAGAAAAACCTCTCTTAGTTTCCTAAAATTCCTCTCGGTTTGGCGGAAACAGCTTCTAGAAAATGGTGACTAAAACAGGCATTTTCTAAAAAACGTGTTATGCTTATCTTATTTGATTTTCGTTATGGAATATATCCCACATTGGTTGAGCGGGAAATGATTGTGGTGTTTATATACCCCACCGCGCACAACAATTGATAACACATAACACGTGCTATTGTACTTCTCTTCTTCGGGAATGGTGGTTCCGCGTGGGCGGAAGGCGGTTTATAATACCACCGTTGCGTTGATGCGGATGAATAATAACGTGCCACGTGCTCCCGTGGTATTTCGTCCGCGACCACTTTATAATTTTGAATTTCGAGCTATTGAGGGATGCGGAATTATCCCACATGCAACAAAAAAGCATGACCGCCACTCTTTATATAGTGCAAGTCTTTTAACATATAGCAACTAATACAAATGAAATGGTTCAGCTCTTGGTAACTTGACAAGCCCTCGGTGTTGGGCGCTAATACCTTTTGCTCCTTTTTTAAATTAAATTTTTGGCGTATTCACCAAAGTTATATTCATAAAATCTAGACTTTAGTCTAGAATATAAAATTAAAACCTCACTTTCATAAAATTTTAACTTTGGCCAAAAGTTAATCAAATACTCTCTTCCATACTTAGGCAAATCATTGAAAATTTAAAAGCCTTTTCTTCATAAAGCTTTTGGGTAGGACATATTAAAAAAATCAATGTTCTTTTCATAAAGATGAAAATCTTAAGCCAATCTTCTAGGTCTCTCAAAGGTTGAGTTCACAAACCTATAGAGATAGTAAAACAATTTTTTCTCTTTATGAAGATTTTGCTTCCCTTCTTTTCTTAAACATATTTCCTTTTGTAACTTTGATATCCACACTCAAGGACAAATGCGCTTTTCTCGACCAAGTTTGAAATCTCCATTCATGAAACTTGATCTATTTTGCACTGCCAGTGTTGCCGGAAAATGATTAATGTCGTCATAAGGATTTTAAGCACAAAATTTTATGGAGTGCCAACAACTGGCTCCTACTGGGGATGCTGTCCTCCCAGCGAGGCAGCAAAGAACACCGTAGACCATGTTCCTGACCATTGGGCGGCTCCCAACCTTGACAACTGCAACCTGTATCCTGTATCCTGTATCCTGTAACCAGTCCTCCATCCAAAACTGTAACCGAAAACCATTTAACTATAGAAAACTGAAACATACATGCTGGAAGTAAAATGAAAACAATGTTGTACATACTGAAAAATGTTTGCTGGGCAAACTTATTCCTCCTACCTACCCTACTCTGCTGAAACGTGACTACTGAATCAAATGACACAAAAGTGCCAATGAAGCCAATCTAACAACTGACCATTTGCTCCACTATGGCTTGCATTCTTTTCGAGTGAGTAAAGAAAACATAAAACAAACCACTCCAAACATTCTTTGATAACGAGTTCATGTTCCAAAAATGTAAGAAAATTCATTTTCCCCTCAGACTGTAGTAAATTAGCATAAGGATCTTCAACAGTTTGAAATATTATCACGTCTTGAGATTCAACAAGAATGCAAATATCTCTTTCCAGTTGACCTGCAACACTATTCAACTGTGGATTGATGGGAGTGCATAGGGGGGCAGGATATTCTAATACCTGGGTGTTTACTGCATCCTCCTCAAACATGAGCATATCTGGTTCCCTTTTCGGTATGTCATTTATCCCATCTTTATACTTATCTACATCATCATCCAAAACATCTTCCAACAACAAACATCCTTCAAGATCATTAATCATGTCAACTCTATCTTCTTGACAGAAAGAAATGATGTCTAATAGCTGATCCCTTGGCGGAGAATCATCATCATAAATAGGTTCCTTCAAAGGATCGTCATAACTGTCAATGTTTAAATTTAGATTTATATGCTTGAAAATGGGAGAAGTCTCACTTACATACCCTCGATTGTGTGAACAATGCAGATCCGACATTACTGGAACTGTAATATGACCTTTCAGGAGTTGATCTATTTCATCTTCAGATAGAGGAGAAATTTTGGAAATACTATGGAGACGTCCACCTTTCTTGTTTAAGGAAAAATCAGCAGCATTATCTGAGGCCTGTTCTGTTTCTTGTATTCCAAGAGAAGTACTGACGTATTGTTTTTTAAGTGAATCAAATAAGACAGAGTCCTCTAGACCGACAGCTTCTGAAATAGTGTTACATGGAGAGAATCTTGTCTGACCTTCTTCTAAATCAAAAGACCACTGACAAAACTGAAGAAAATTCTTATCCGGCTCGGGAGAAAAGATACAAAGGCCATCACCAATTTCATTCAAAAATTCAAAATTTAAAACTTTCCCTTCTTCATCAAAAACAGCAGAACCATCATTAAATTTTTTAATAACATCAAGTGCAACAGACTCTTCTTGATACAAAATTTCTGAATGCGAAATAGAGACCTGATTTTCTGTTTGGTACTTCTCTTCCCTATGGAAAACCTCTGCTTCTTGAGAATGATGATAGACTTGTTCTTCTTCTTCTTTAATTCCACTTTCAAGAAAGTTTATGGAGCTCTCCATCATAGATTTCTGTTTTTGATTAGAAGCCTTAATTTTTTGTTTTATCAATTCGAATGAAGCATAACAAAGGGGTAGATAGTCACTTTCAGCATGTTGATTTTCAAATGTTTGATCATGGATAGTGATCAAATTTTCTTCACTAACTGCCCTGGGACTTATAAATTTTTCAGCCGGTGCCATACCCAAGCAATCTTCTTCATACTCATCAAATTTAGGTGGACTGAAATTTTCTTTAAAACCCTCACTAACAGAAATTTTAGCAGGCTGATTGTAATTGACATAAAACAAGTCAGAGTTACCTTCTTTTGGCACATCATCCAGCTGATCATCTCTTTGTTTGTTATGGGAACCACTGGAATGCCAGGCCATTTCTCCTTGTCTATACTTCTCTTCGAACACACATTCTTCTTCAATCCTCTCATCATTTTCTTTGCTTGATAATTTCCTGGACATTCTAAGATTATCTTCAACTTCTAAAGCATCAACAAACATATGTTGTAAGCTGGAGGGCTTTCTTTCCAAGAGAAGAAAAGAGAAATCAGAATGAAAAATAGATACATAATGTAACTTGGCAGCATTCTCTAGGGGCTGAATTTCTTTCGGCATATCATAATAGGCGCTGGCGAACCTCCTGTTGAAACTAGATAAGGCTTCCCCTTCCTGCATTCTCATAGAGTAAAATTCTGAAAGGACTAGGTCCCATGACCTCCTCTTACCCCAAAACTTCAAGAAGACATCAGAAAACCCTTGCCATGTGTCTATAGACTCTGGCTGTAAATGGCGAAACCATTTCTTCACATCTCCCTGGAAAGTTTGAGCAAAAATCCTCATACAAACATCATCCTGATCTATTTCAAACAGATCCAGAAAATTTTCAAAACCTTGAAGATGTTTCTCAGTAGTAAGGCCTTTGATTTCTCCATCGAATTTAGGAAGGTATTTATGGTATTTAGGAGGATAATCATGGAGAACATGAGGTAGGTGAAGTGGCCGGTATCGGTTTGGGATATTGGAAGAAACTGAACTATGTAAAGAGGATGTATTATCAGCTTTAGTATCATGAGGTTCATAAGGCTGATCCTTACTGTCATGCGGTTCAAGTAAAAGATCTTGATCAAAATCATATGTACAGAATGAAGACACATTTTCAGTTTCTAAAGAAGGGTATACAGGAGTAAATCTATGGTCTTTTTCCGAATATAGTAAACAATGAGAAATTCTTTTGCCAAGCTTTGGAAAAGAAAGGAAAAGATTTACAAGAAAGGATAAGATGTCTTGGAGAAAACTGAAACTTGAGTACCTTGTCTTTTCATCATGCCTTTCCATGTCTTCACAATGAGCTCATTTCCCAGTGGAGTCTGTCGGTTCTCTTTAAAAGCTTGATTCTGGATCATGCCGCCAATGGAGTCACTAAAATTTGGATTCTTGAAGATGGAATCGCCAGGTGAAAGATGTACAACCTTACTGATGTTTGACCGTTGTTCACCATCAACAATCAAAACTGAAAACTTTGTCGTTCATACCCAGGGAAAATGAAACCCTCGTTCCCCGGCAGCGGCGCCAAAATGTTAGCACTCAGATTTTCCTTGGGTTGTATCAAAGAAACCCCAAGGTAACCTATTTCAAACCAATATTTAGACTGAAAGTTGGCCTCTTTCAGCCAGGGAGGGCTCTCTCAGCAAATCTGCCATCCAATGTCACCACGACAGCAGTTCGACAATGAAACTCAAGGGCCAATTTGTAAAAGAAATAAAAACTGAAGTATTTTTAATGAAGTGGTTAGATAACCAGGAAATATGATATCATTGGGCAATGGAGTCGAGAAAACAGAAAAATATGGACCAGCAGTTAAACAAATATTTCATACAAAGGCAAGATAGCTGTCTTATTACAGTCAATAAGATTTTTTGTAGGTGATAGGGAAAGAAATAAAGACAGTCCATTAACAGCGGGCATCAGTTTTTAGATGAATCTACTGTTAATTTTGGAGAAATAAATGGATGCTCAGATGCGGATAAATCGAGGCATAGAAACATGAATCTCAATCTATATGAACTTTCATCTAAGCATAGAAGAAAATGACATAATGAAAGGCATAACGCAGAAAGCAAACTTGCACATGTAGAGAAAGGGGAAAGGGTACAGACTGCAATTTTTAAACAACACATGAATCTTTGATGAAAAATCTGTTCAGTTCTGAGATCTTTATTAACTTCTGAAAACCCTGCAAAACACCCGAAATGGGTCTCTCCTTACAGAAAATCCAACCCTTTACATGTTTTTTACATATCAATATATAGAAAGACGGCCTATTCCTAATCTTGAATTCAAAACCTAACTGAAACTCTAAAAATAGAAACAGTTACAACTTATTTTTTTTTATTTCAGGAAGTAAATTTGCCGAACAATAGGATTCAAAGACCTGGCTATATATCTCAAATGGAGATAGATTTGTACATTTTGAGAGAGGTTTTTGTAACTGGGCGTGTTCTGAAGCAAAACCTCTTTCAGTTTCTGAAAATTCATCTTCATTTGGAAGAACCAGCTCTTTGAAGTTGATGACTAAAACAGTAAACTGAAATTCTGGAAAATTGCCCCGTGAATATGACTTTGATTCTCTTAAAACATAACACCTATGTAAAAACTGAGAGAGGTTTTTGAATATTGGCCCGTGCTGAAGAAAAACCTCTCTTAGTTTCCTAAAATTCCTCTCGGTTTGGCGGAAACAGCTTCTAGAAAATGGTGACTAAAACAGGCATTTTCTAAAAAACGTGTTATGCTTATCTTATTTGATTTTCTTTATGGAATATATCCCACATTGGTTGAGCGGGAAATGATTGTGGTGTTTATATACCCCACCGCGCACAACAATTGATAACACATAACACGTGCTATTGTACTTCTCTTCTTCGGGAATGGTGGTTCCGCGTGGGCGGAAGGCGGTTTATAATACCACCGTTGCGTTGATGCGGATGAATAATAACGTGCCACGTGCTCCCGTGGTATTTCGTCCGCGACCACTTTATAATTTTGAATTTCGAGCTATTGAGGGATGCGGAATTATCCCACATGCAACAAAAAAGCATGACCGCCACTCTTTATATAGTGCAAGTCTTTTAACATATAGCAAGTAATACAAATGAAAGGATGATCTTGGCCTTGGCGCTTGGAATATGGAGGGTATGTGGGACCCCTTGGTTCAGCTCTTGGTCACTTGACAAGCCCTCGGTGTTGGGCGCTAATACCTTTTGCTCCTTTTTTAAATTAAATTTTTGGCATATTCACCAAAGTTATATTCATAAAATCTAGACTTTAGTCTAGAATATAAAATTAAAACCTCACTTTCATAAAATTTTAACTTTGGCCAAAAGTTAATCAAATACTCTCTTCCATACTTAGGCAAATCATTGAAAATTTAAAAGCCTTTTCTTCATAAAGCTTTTGGGTAGGCCATATTATAAAAATCAATGTTCTTTTCATAAAGATGAAAATCTTAAGCCAATCTTCTAGGTCTCTCAAAGGTTGAGTTCACAAACCTATAGAGATAGTAAAACCATTTTTTCTCTTTATGAAGATTTTGCTTCCCTTCTTTTCTTAAACATATTTCCTTTTGTAACTTTGATATCCACACTCAAGGACAAATGCGCTTTTCTCGACCACGTTTGAAATATCCATTCATGAAACTTGATCTATTTTGCACTGCCAGTGTTGCCGGAAAATGATTAATGTCGTCATAAGGCTTTTAAGCACAAAATTTTATGGAGTGCCAACAAAGGTGATACGACAAGTCTAAAATTAATCAAGATTGTACTAATCTTAACGAAGACAAACATATCATAAACTTAATCATGAACAGATTTCGAAACATACCCATAAGTCATACCTGTCGAGTTTGGTTGTAATCTTCTTATGTAAGGCCTTAGTCTCATCTCCCTCTGAAACTAGAACTTCTTCATTTATGCAGGTGACCAATCCATTCTCTTCTAGGATTAACCCAATCCACTTGATTTGCAAAAATCGGATCTCAAGCTGGATTATGGTTTGTCAGGGAAACCCTAAAAATTCAAACTCTGAATTTCAAACTTCTGAAAGGATAGAAAGATGCGCCTTGATGAGCTGATCAACATGGTATACTCGGAATTTGAAAACTGCAAAGTTTCACCCCTCAAATTTGCTTTTCAATCTTCCTGATTCACCAAGAGGACCCTGAATTAGGGTTTGAGTTTCCCGGAGCTTCACCCAACCAAATAGTTTGATCCAAAGCTCTAAACTTTGATTTTTCCAAGGAGCTTCCAGCTATGGTCACAGATTTAAAAAATTCTCATTTTTGCAGAAGCCCTAATTTTCACTTTTCTGATCAAAGTCCCGAACTAAGGTTTGATCAAGCCCAGCCTTTTACCCAACCAAAAAATTTGATCTTGGTCTCTAAATTTCGATTTTAATGAGGACCATCCAGCCATGTTCACCGATACAAAAAATCCAAGATTCTCCGAAACCCTAAATTCCCGGACCCATGAATGAAGGTGCTCAAAATCCAATTTTGTTTTGACAGAAATATGCACTTGATTGTTTCTAGTGTAACTCTGAAATTTCAGATCTACAGGGTCTACAAATTCTTCCTGTGATATCCTGACCTGTTATCTTTACAACCCCATAGGTCAGACGTCAAATGGATTCTCCAAGAGAGAGTTATGCCAAGTGTCACAACGTGACCTCTTTATGGGATAAAACATGAGAGAGAACTTGTACTACGTTCCATGTGTCACTGGTTCAATTTCGCCCTCTAAAAAACTCACCAAAGAAAGTACATTCCGTGCCCTACCTGTCACTTTTTACGAAATTTCATTTGGAGCTTCCTAGCCCAAGTTATGACCTTTTTTCATAGGTCACCTGTTCATGACTCAGATCTGGAAGAGGCAGAAACCCTATATTGTACAGATCATAAATCACAAAGTAAAACGAATTAGAGGTTTTCCTTTGGACAAAAAGTACATGGGGATCCTGTCTTCGACCTGTAATATTTTCAGATCTTGAAACCTCGCCAAAATATATTTATAGAAAATGTGCTATGATGACTGGTTTTTGCTATATCAAGCCCTAGCTTTGCAAATGCAACAAGTGTCATAAATGCCATACCATGCCTTCTTTCAGGCTAGCTCTGATACCATGTTAGTTTTTCATAATTTAATTCAATCTGCTCAGGGATCTTAACTGAGAGAATAACATGTACAGCATATCTACAACATATCTACAACATATCAATCATGGACACAATAATGCAAGCACACAAGAGACACAGAGTTTCACCAGGGAAAACCAAGAAGGTGAAATACCCTGCAACTTCCTCAGAGATAGATAGAGCAATGATACAACAAAAGTACAAGAGATATTCCTCCTAGCAGCATATTCTCCTCCTCAACAAGTGCTCCACTCTCCAATGAGAGTATTAGTGAGAAAGTGAATGATCAAATAGAGTGCCTCCCGCACTTTATTTACACTTGACTTGACTTGCCTAATAACCTTTACTAGGTCAGCCTTAACTTAAACACATAACATAATGCTAACAGGGCCAACCCCCAATAGGGTAGTCTAATAACCCTTTAATCCACATGACTTATACAGGGCCGACCCCATAAAGGTGGTCTAATAACCCATCAAGTATAAGTTACGACAGTTACAATATAAATGTCGGCACTTCCGTATAGAGGAATAATAACATCTCTATAGGAATACAAACACTTCCGTATAGAGGAATAATAACATCAATATAGGAATACAATATACATATATGAAATACATTCCGAAGTCACATATATATCAACCAATACCTTGGTCATCTTGACACAGGAGCTATGAGATGCTGAGCATGTTGGGTCATTCGACGTTGTCACTAGAACCTGGGGAATTCTAACCAACTCTCAGATTTAGTGCATATGAATCTCAATGTGCTTGGTCCTATACCACTGAACTTGATCTATGGAGATCTTAATATCACTTTGATTGTCACAAAATATGACAGTCGAAGTAGTGCTACCAACATCAAACTCGGAAAGAATACCCTGCAACGAAACTGCCTGAATGCAGACATGCACTGCCCCTTAATACTCTGCCTCTGCTAAAGAAAGTGCAATGGATTCCTGATTTTTACATGACCAGCAAGTAGGGCCATGGCCAATCATGAAAACATATCCAGAAGTGGACTTCCGATCAATGCTATCACCCACCCAATCTGAATCAGTAAAACCAATGAAATCTAACTCATAATCTGCAGCATAATGTATGCCAAAATGTCTCGTACCTTGAACATATTGCAAGATCCGCTTGGCTTCCCACCAATGAAGCTCATGGGGCTACTGCATATACCTTGATACAACACTCACATCATAATAAATATCAGGCCTTGAGTGTGTCAAATAGAGTAGTGAACCAACCAACTATCGATACATAGTGCAATCTGCAAGCGGTGTAGAATTTCCTTCCTCAAGTCTGATTCCTGAGAGGAATGGAAACGGAGCAGCCTCACATTCTTCCATATTAAACTTTAATAGAAGGTCTGAAGCATACTTTTGCTAATATAATTTTAGCCCATCAAAATTTTTAGCTATCTCCAAGCCCAAAAATTGCTTAAGCAAGCCCAAATCGCTCATGTCAAAAGCTAGATTTAAGGCAGTTTTTAGCTTGTCGATTGTAAGGAGAGTGCTACCAGTAATGAGAAGATCATCAACATAAAGAAAAAAAATCATCAAATTACCTTTAACTTGTTGTAGGTACACATTCAGATCAGAATTGCATCTTTTGAAACTGAGAAATAAGGAAGGAGTCCATCTTTGCGTACCAAGATCTTGTGGCCTGTTTCAATCCATACAAAGATTTCTTCAATCTGCAAACTAATGATGGATCTAATATGTATCCTTCTGGATGATTCATAGATACTTCTTCATCAATATATCCATGTATAAAATCACTCTTCACATCCATATGGTGCACTTCCCAGTGCTTGGATGCGGAAATAACCAAAACTAGGTGGATAGAATCCATCTTTGCAACCGGTGCAAAAGTCTCAGTGTAGTCCACTCCATGGACTTGGGAGAAACCTTTTTCCACCAGCCTAGCTTTGTATTTTCTGATAGATCCATCAGCAGCAACTTTCGTGCGGTAGAACCACTTACATTGAACTAATTTTCTTCTAGGTGGAAGAGAAACTAGCTCCCATGTATTGTTCTTTTGAAGAGAACTGTACTCTTCATCCATGGCGGTTTGCCATCGTGGATCTCGGTGGGCATGATAGTATGCTTTGGGATCTGAACCAATCATCAAATAACATTTCTTATATTATAATGGATCAAAAAATGAAAGAGCCATACCTACTCTTTGAAATTTTGCTCTTGTTCTCCTTGGATCAGCAGGATTTCCAATGTTTGGAGCAGCAGATTGTAGAGTGTTTTGGGCCCACTTTGGTAACTGAGGAGGATCATTATGGTCGGATTCCAAACCTGATATGTCATGGCCATCAAATTTTGATAAAATATCAGATATATCAGATCCAATGCTTTCTTCATATTCTCTTGAATCTTCTTCTTGTGGAGGCTATGGATCGGTAGTGTTTTCCTCGACTAATTTCAGATCTGGAAGCAGTTCTTCAAACTTCACACTTCGCTCTATGAATACATTTTTGGATATGATATTCATGAGTTTATATGATTTTTATTCTTCTCCATATCCTATTAGGATGCATTCAATACTTTGTGTATCCAAATCTTTTCTCTTTTTCAGAAGGAATTATAGCCCATGCAGTGGAGCCAAAAACCCTCAATTGGACACATCCGGTTTGTGACCAGTGAATGCTTCGAAAGGAGTTTTACCTTTCATTAATGAATGTGGAACTCGGTTCTGAATGTATGCAGCAACATTCATGGCTTCAGCCCAAATATTTGCATCCAAACCTTTTGACTCAAGCATACAGGTAGCCATCTCTTTTAGTGATCGATTCTTCCTTTCCGCTACATCGTTCTGCTGGGGTGTGTAGGCAACTGTATGTTGGATCTGAATTCCGCTTTCGGCACAAAGTTGTAGCAATTCAGTCTTGATATATTCTTCACCATTATCAGATCTAAGAGATTTGATCTTTCTCTCAGTGGCGGTGGCAATAGAAGCCTTAAAATCATTGAATTTTCCAAGCACTTCTGACCTGTTTTTCAGGAAAAATACCCAAGTAAAGCAAGAGAAGTCATCAATGAATGCCAAAACATACCTTGAACCATTCATGGACATATTTGGCAGTAGAACAGTAATATCAGAATGTATGAGGCCCAAAATAGTAGAAGCTCTGCTAGCTTTTCCGCAGTCGAACTTGTGCTTGGGGTGCTTCCCAATGATGCAACCTAGGAAAATTCCCTTCGAGGAATGAATGTGCGGAAGAAAATCAACCATGGATTTGTTTTTTAATAGAAAACAATACTTGTAATTAAGGTGTCCAAATCTTTCATGCCAAATCCTACTAACCTCATTGCCATGAGTGAGAAGAGCAATGGGATTTTCAAGCAGCACAAAGTGTGAAAACTCATAGTATTTTGCAGTATGATTTGCCTTTCCGATTGCAATAAGTCTTCCACTTTCAATATCAGAAATTTCAAATTTGTTAGGGATGAATGTAACTTGCTTCGGTGTACCAGTGTGTGTCATCTAATACACAGAAAGTAGATTTGAAGCCAAGGAAGGCACATAGAGAACATTCTAAAAAATTCCATGCTTTAACTGGATGGTACCTTTACCCTTTGATGAAATTTTTGAGTCATCTCCCAAATGGATGGGGATGGAGCTGTTTGGATCAAATGAAGAAAAGGATTCAATATTTGCATCCATATGATTCGAGGCACCAGAATCGATTAGTAGAGTGGTGGGTTTCGAAACAGTTTCCATGAGTCCTTGACCTCTTTCATGATCATCATTTCTATCCTTCTTCCATGCACCGTCGGGAAGAGTTATGTTATTCTTTTCCAAAAGGAGGGCCATTTGATCTATTGTTCTCATCATGCATGAAATTTTAGGATGAAATCCACAGTTGGAATTTGAAAATTTAGATTTTTCTTTACCCTCTTTACCCTTTTGCTTGTTCCTTGAACCGGATGGGGCATCCAATGGTTTTCTTTTCTCTCTTTGCTTGGTAGGTTCGAATTTGGGCTTCTCTTTCTTTTGCTTCCCTTTGCCATTCGAATTCTTGGATCCTCCAACAAAGAGGGTTGAATATTTGGAGCTTATGGACTCCATTTGAATTAGCTTGTCATGCTCTTTGGTAACGAACTCAATGAAGGCATTCAAGGTAGGCATCTTCCAATTTGGGGTAGTTAGCCTACCGGAATTGAAAGAGGAGACAAATAATGAGAAATATTTACCAATTTTTGAAAGAATAGAGAGGATCAATTGTTTATCCTCTTTGATAATTCCATTGTTCTTCAATTGCAAGGCCAAATGCTTGAATGTTGTGAAAAAATCATTGATGGTCTCGAAATTCTCAAGATTCAAGGAAAGCAATTCATTTTCCAATTGAAAAGACTGCATGTCTTCTTGCTTTCCAAAAAGATTTTCTAGTTTCTCCCATACTGCCTTTGGAGTAGTCAATCCACCGAGGTGAAAGTGAAGATCCTTGGAAATATTGAGGCAAAGAAGACCATATGGTTCATCCAATTTGTTGAAGTGTTTGTATTTTTCAATGAGAGTATTGGGCTTAACTTCAAGGCCCATGGTGACTCTGTAGTACCCTTTTGAGAGCAACATAATCTCCATGTCTTTCTTCCATTCAAAATAATTGAAGGGAGTGAGTAGCTTTGAAGAAGAAGAATCCATCTCAATTGTTGGCGGATATTTCTACCCTATAGTCAGGAAACTAAACTATCAACTTGGTTGGGGTGACAGGTAAGTGCATTTATGTCATTACAGAGGTGTTTACAAAAGAAATAGATTACAGATTTAGAGAACATACCTTTTACTGGAGTCTGATCCTAGCCTTGACCCAGTCTTGTGTCCAGCTCTCAAATCTACTTCCTTTCAGCAAACCTGAAACAACAATACCTTCCTCAAACACTTTGGGCAACATATAAATCATAAAATAAACAAAGATTATGTTTAATATCCAGTGTTGACCAAAATGAATCCAACTCAAAATGCCATTTTATAACACCTTCAGATTGGAACAAGGAAACACTTCAACCTTTATTTGTCAAAATAGTATGCAGTACAAATATACCTGATAATGAAGGAGGTTCCTGCAACTAGATCCTGGGCTCTGGCTCTGCTCTGGTCTGAATGTCTTCTGCAACAGTTTTTCCATTAACTCATCCTCTCATTCTTTAGTAATCATTTGCATTCATAATTCCTTCTAACCTTGCTCCCTTAGTCTTCTAGGAATTTATAGGTTTAAGGAAGCAGTTCAAGTCGATGAGGAGGTTGGGGAAGTTAAGAAACTGACTTCAACTAATCCTCTTCGATGGATTAATATATTTTTTAATCATTTTTTAAGATACACGCGACTATTACACAGTGGAGTAGCGTATAGGGCGCTACTCTATTGTTTGAGGAATAGCGCTCATTTAGTTTTAAATTTCGAGCGCTACTTTGATAATAAGGAGTAGCGTATATATTGATATGGGCGCTACTATTATGCACTGGAGTCGCGTATGGGCGCTAGTCTCTTTAAGTAGAGTAGCGCTCATACCTCAAAATGATATTTTTGTATGTTTTCCAGTATTCTCAGGAAATGGGATGAGTTGTCATAACATCTAAGGTCAACATGCTCCTCCATCCAAGTTGTCCTTTTGTGTGATCAGCAGCTCAGGGTGATCACGGACGGAGAGGTGCAAGTTTGACCTATAACAGATGCCCCCTAATGTATGAGGTCAGAGGGAAGCGATGGCCGAAATACATTATAATCCAAAACCAGAGAGAGAGCACAGAACCGCAGGAAAAAGTCGCAAGAAACCTGCAACAAAAATCAAGGTCAGCGAGCAATTACATTGTTGACATCTTATAGATGTGTAAGGTGATACAACATGATCTCCGATACATAACAAGGAGATGTATATAAAAGCATGGCCACTTGAAATACAAGCGTGGATCCATGTCAAACTAAGAGATCATAGCCATAACAACACACTGGATCTATGTCTCATGGAGAGCCGTATAGAAGTGAGGCTCAGTCTTGCGCAACTTGGGTGATAACAAAATGGGGTTATGTCATCCAAATCCCAAGGTCTTCATCCCATAACAACCCTAGGTACAAACCCGAGCCATGTGAATAGATGAGCTGATAGTCGAACATGGAGGGCATCGTCTGATTACCGGTCATTGATGTATACCGTTAACAAACGCGAGGACTTCCATCGATAATGATAATGGAGTCCAAGGTACCAAGTACGATTCGCCAAATGTGAATAGATGGATTTGGAGTCGAACACTTGGGAATCCTGTCGAAGAAGAGACATTGATGTATTCTCATCATTCAACAGCGAGGAAAATTGCCACTGGTGACTGCAATCTCCAAGGTACTAACCGAAACTCTAAACTTCAATCCCAGAATAATGATTTGATGTCGATGGGAAGAAGTCCGTTGGAAGGGAGGCCTTAAGGCATCCTCCATCATCCAACTCGAGGAACACTCAACTGGTAAGAGCTGATACGAAATGATATGTAACAAGACTGACACTAGGAAGGCCGACACATGAGGTCAAGGTAAACTACAGAATGGCCGACACAGGGTATATCCTTGAACATTGAGCACGACACAAAGTGACTCAGGCAGTTTCTGACATAATGGGGTAAATAAGTCTGAAATGTAAGAGACATTAGCAGACCCTCCATATGGTTGGAAGAATAACCAAACCGGGGGAGTAAATAACTCGGAGGAAAGGTTCACCCTAAGGCCAAAAATTAAACCCAACCGACAAGATAGACTCAAGTAGGTGCTGTGTTCAAGGATAGGACTTGACTGATACTGCCTTTAACAATGAAGATATGATGTGTTTTCCCGTTCCTTATTCTTTTTAGAGAAAAGAATACCCTTCTTGTGGATTTAATGAGTCCAAGAAAGAATGAAAACTCAATAGGTCTAACCATGTAAATAGTTTAATGAGCCCATGGGAGGAAAACTCAGTACCTTCTTCATAATTTAAAGAGTTCGAAGAAGAGATAGAAGATTACTCTATATGTACTGATCTCTGGATTTTAGTATCGAGCCGAGATCTGTTCTTGCTCGCCGGTGTTTTCAATTTTAAGGAGTCTGAAAAACTTAAACAATAACTCCATATATCTGCTCGCGGATTTTAGTATCGAGCCCAAGCAGATTAATGCTCGCCGGTGTTTTCCTGTTTATAGAGTCTGAAAAACTTAAACAATCCTCTTTTCACCTATCCGTGGATTTTATATTGAGCCCGGATTGGTCTGTGCTCGGCGGTGTTTTCTTGTTTATAGAGTTGAAAAACTTAAACAGTCCTCTACTTACCCTCTCGTGGATTTCACATCGAGCCCGAGTAGGTGAATGCTCGCTTGGTATTTTCATATTTAGAGAGTCTGAAAACCCTAAAGAGAGACTCTAGAAGGTCCTTTTTCGTATAATTAGTCTCCTCCCCCGAAAAAGTATAAAACAATGAAAGGAGAACTCTTCTAGCGCATACTGACGTATACCTAGAGTATACCTTTTCCGTAGTTAATCCACTGAGGCCCGGAAAAGGGGTAATTCTATACCTGAGTGGATGAGCCTTCGGATACTTTAACGAGCTCGAAGAGGACAAGTCTGCTCGGCAATCTTGTTTAGGTTTAAATAGTCCAAAAAAGGGCTTAAAATGACTTAAAGGTCAGCTTCTGGGATCGTAACTTCATGTCCTGCCAAAAACTAGGTTTTCAACAAAATATTAGTCGATGACGCAAAAATCTTAAAGAATATATGGATTTGAAATGTTTAGCTAATTGACAAGATTTATCATTAAGAAATTTGAGGTCAGGAGACGAATTCGACAACATTTGAGTGAAAATTGAACTTGGATCAGTTTTATACCTTATTTTGTGTTTCAATTGATTAATTAGGGTTTTTGAAAATGTTTGAAACTATAGAAAATTAAAATTTATGGGTAAAAATTAAAATCCAATTATATATATAATTTCAATATTAACAAATCAATTTGCATTTTGTGTTGTAGGGCAAACATTGGGCACATTTTCACGAATTTCAAATCTCCTTTGTGATCGAACGGAGCATCCAATCGCCAAACTACTTCCATCAAGTAAGTAACAATCAACCCAACTTGCATTTCATTGGTTTATTTTTAAAATTTTGAGGAAAAATGGCCCGAAACGCAATGCTCATAAAGTTTTATGCGCGGGCGCTACTGTATATACATAACAGTAGCGTACGAAGGCAGTGGGCGCTACTTTGCTCGAACAGAGTAGCGCCTACACGCTACTGTGTAATATACACAGTAGCGTACATATTTGCAAAGCCAAAATGAAGCGCCGAGACTCAAAATTTTTGGGGTTTTTGTGCAGGATGGTCTTACAATGGAGGGAAAGGGAGCATGAAGACATGGATAGACTAGCTATGCAAGACCCTGCTACCCTTCATGCACTCCATAGATGCGGTCTGTTGAAATTTTATCGAACCGTAAACATGCGGGCACTAAACAAGTTGTTTCGGAGATTGATTCAGTATTGGGATGTCGATACAAATACCTTCATCATCCGAGGGCAAACTCTTGAGCTTACCATTGAGGATATATATTTTATAACCGGTCTCTCAAGGAGAGGAGACGTAATCAATCTAAAAAGTACATCTCGCTTGGGTGCAAGATCAGTGCAAGAATATGTGAACACCTACTGTGTTGCCGGAGCAGAAAAATCGGGAAGCCAAATCCTGATTTCAACTATTGATGGTCTCACGCTGAAAGTGATAGTGAGCATGATCAACCGGGTATCCGGTAGTGCATCACAACACTTAGCTTCTAGGAACTCGATGCATGTCGGTGTATAGTGCTTGCATGGGCATGTTTATGATTGGAGTACTAGCTTGTTGGCAAACATGAAGTATCAATTGACAAGTTGCAAATCTGGTACAATGAAGAATTTCGGGTACGGGAGTATCTTGTGTACTTTCTTCTTCGAGAGAATGCCTGCTATTAGTTTGGGAATGCCATTACCACAGGTTAACCCCCGTGAGCCCAGACTAGGCCGTTGGGGTGACATTTTTCTCCGCCAGGGTGGTGGGGAGAGTCACTACTGTTACCATACAGATGACTTCTGGGGGTGGTGGGAGAGGCAAGTTCCCGCTTTTGAGCAGTTTCCCTATGTTGGACTGGATTTTCGTCATGACCCAGAGCTGGTACTTCCGCCAGGTGGAGCCTGGGGAGATATTGGTATGTTTACTTTTTGAGAATTTATTTAATTTTTTCAAACTTTTCAAATATTTGATTTTTATGAAATGAGTTTTGGAGTTCTAATCAAGTGTTCAATGCAGATGTTGGGCCTGTTCGTCCAGAGGGCCATCCTACTATCTATGTGAGGCCAGCTGATATCACCGCAGCAGAAGCTATGCTGGGAACCCTGGAGAGGAAAATGAGTCGACTGACTCATGAGATTCCTACCAGCCGCATGGACCAGATACCTGTTGACATGCAGGAAGATGTTGTTGGGGTGCCCCCAGCATGGCTTAGATTACTGCGGAGAGTTGCTAGACTAGTGATATGCTACCGTAATGCGGTAGATGATGAGGAGGTTCCTCCTTCTCCATAGGAGAAGAAAAACATTATATGTATATATTTTTGAGGCTGCCATGCCCAACTTTTGTACTTTTATGACTTGACTTATGAGACTCATGACTCGAAACTCATATTTTTTGATACGGTATCAGTTATTATATACAGTATCGGTTATTTACATGTGAATGTGTTTTTAAATCTTATGTGTGGAATGTTGTTTACAATGTATGATGCAAATGCCAGTCTAACACATAGTTTGCTAACGAATCAGCTAAATTGTTTAAATTTCTTGGAATGTGTTCATATCTGATAGAATGAAAATGTCTTTCCAATAATATAACTCGTAGAAACTGTCGTAGCAATCCTGGATCTCTGATCCGATAGACAACTGTTAACTGAAATACAATTAGTTGTGAGTCAAGCCTTACCTCCAGGTATGAAATGCCATGACTGAGGGCATCTCGGAGAAGTTCTATAACTGCACTGTATTCAGCCACATTGTTCGTGGTAGGTCCCAAACAAACCCCCCCCGAAGAGACAAGTTGGTCAGCGGGTGAATAAATGACCCAAGCTGCTGCAGCCAACTGACAGGTGTGGCGGCTGGCGCCATCAGCAAATCCTAGGAAATGTGCGGTTGACATCTGGTACATGCAATGAGAAGCACACATCAGATCACCTAACGAACATAACAAAACTAACTATACAAAAATATACAGCTATGTTACAAGAAAAAGTACTTCAACCTAGGCGTAGTACTTCTTCAGGTAGGGTCAATGCCTGGATCTTCCTCAGGAGGCCGGGCAAAGGTGTTATGGAACTCACGGAAGAGGTTAGCATACGGGATTATTTCATCGAGATAACATCCCGTTTCAAAGAAAATGTTTCCGTTAACTCCAGTAAAAATGTTCACCAACGAGGTATGTGCTCTATTTGCTTCAACAATGGCAACTTGTGAAGGGGTGAGACCAGTATTCTCATCGGGTGGTGAACAAAATTCTCCTCTCTCTAATAAGTGAAGAAAAGGAAACAAGAAGGATATGCGATTTATATGTTCACGAGGATGGTCTGGGTCATTCACAGCTTCTAACATTTCCTCATCAGAAGGTAAAGTAATTCCTGAACTGTTGAGAGAATGAATTGGGTTAGGTGTCTGAGTAGTGGCACAATCTATATTCGACTCGACAGACACCAATTGAGTCGACGTATGTCCTGTTGTAGTTTGATGAGACTCCAAATGGGTAACTTCTACAACAGGGGTAGGCACGGAGGGGTTTGTATTAGTTGAGAGAAACTCGGAATCAGTTGTTGAACTACTCATAGGAGTTTCAGACGATGAACATCCTTCAGTACCAACAAATAAAGTAGGAGCGGGTAGGTCAAAAGTGCCAATCAGTGATCCAAAAAGTCCTGCTCCTAAACTCTCGCTAACTGGGGTGGTTTGATCAATCATAGGAATCGTGGTTTCCGTAGAAGTCTGGTGT
Organism: Larix kaempferi; assembly: GCA_027924585.1. Lineage (NCBI taxonomy): Eukaryota > Viridiplantae > Streptophyta > Pinopsida > Pinales > Pinaceae > Larix > Larix kaempferi. Next base: position 24,939,465 of record BSBM01000435.1, on the reverse strand, counting down.
TTTCCTTGGGTGAAAGAAAGTTGATCGACTGTAACGATCTTACCTTCAAATGGGAACATGACCACTCGAAAAACTGCCGATGCTATAGCTTGCATGGCATAAGTCCAACTCCTGCCCAATAACATATTGTAATCGAGCGGAGCGTCCAGAACTTCAATCTCAACAGCAACTGTCTTACTGGCCAAAGTGACATTAAATGATGGCAAAACTCCATGTGGACGGAAAGTTCTGCCATCAAATGCAGTAAGCATTGTGTTGGAAGGGACTAACTCAGGAGAACCTAGAGCTTTCCAGCAGGAAATAGACATTACGCAAGTCGACGCTCCCTCATCTACTACAGCTCGTCTTATGGTCATTGGACCATGAACGACTTCAATCTGGAGGGCAACGTGATATGGCAACCGGTATTTGACATCAGTCATGTCAAATCGCGCAGACATGTTGGAGGACTCCATACTCCCAATAGCTGCCAGAAGTGCATTTCGTTGCAAAGGACAACTCTGCAAGACTTCTAAGGTAGACATGGCACAAGGAGTTTGGGCTAGATCTTCAACTACATTGTAATTGGAAGCAGCCCGCATGTTAGGATTGTGCGATGCCCTCTTTAATACACCTTTCGGAATCTTAGGCATTGGGTCCACCGGTATGTGGAGTGGAGTGGAGGATTCAGCAATCTCCTTATCCTTTCTCTACGTTTCCGGGGTATAGTTCTTAGCTCTGGTTTGCAAAAGTGCATCTGAGTTGACCATGTTTATGAATGTTTGATCAACCGAAGCGTGTGAAGTGCCCCCAGTTTTGGAGGTGCCAGAAGTGGAGCCTTGCCCTTTGGGAAATGGATCTTTCAAGACGGCAGGCTTCTTCTCTTTCAAAAGCTTCTGGGCTTCTTCTAGTAGAGGGCATTGATGAGTAAGGTGGTTTTGTTTGCAAAGCTTACAAGGGAACCTAACCTTCTTCTCTTCTTTATTACCCTCTTCGGCATTATCTTTTTTGGGCTTTTGTTGGTTCCCCTCTCCTTTCTTGCCCTTCTTTTTGTTGTTGGGCTGCCGAGGGCCCTTTTGATTGTTCTGAACCTGATTAACAGATTCAGAAGTAGAAGGAGAGGTTGTGACGGAAGCAATGTCTGCAGTTGAATGTTTGACAGTTAAGGCTTGGACCTGTTTGGTCAGTGCTTCGAAAGCTGCAGAGTTAACCGAACCCACTATGCCGTCAGCATGTGGTCCAGGTTTGGGTCTACTTAGATCAGTGTTTGATCTCGGTGCGTCCGGTATAATCTCATACAGTAAACCAGATTGTGCGTATACAAGGTCTAATTGTTGAGTCCTTAAGATGGCTTCTTCTTCATTGGAGACTCCAGATGTCGCTACTTCCTTAGAAATATAAGGAAGGAGTGATTTCAAGTACCACTCGAGCAGGAACTCTGGAGGGATATTGGCCTTTATGAGCTTCTTCCGTCTTCGCCACTCCTGAATGTGGTCAGATAGGTGAGTGGCTTTGTTTTGTCTAAAAGTAGACAAAAGTTCTGTTCCGGCATCATACCGAACAGGAAGTTGGAAATGGTTCAAAAAGACGGTGGCCAGATCCCCAAAACTAGAGAAAGTAGCCGCAGGTAACTCAATGTACCATTTGGCTGCGGGACCAGTTAAGGTCCTTTGAAACAATCTCAACCTGATGGAATCTTCATTCAATGAATTTGAAGAACACCACAAATGAAAGGTAGTGACATGGTCACCAGGATCTTCACCAGCTTTGCCTTCGAATTTGGGAATATCCGAAGGTAATTTGGTGGGAACTGATGGCCATGCTGAGTTATGACACACAGGATCATTTGTCAATTTCGAAAGGTCTGGCAAATTCAAAGTTGCCAGAAAAGGTAGACGAGGCCGGTAAGATGAAGCTTGATAAGGGAAAGCACCCATTGTTTGTCCCATGAATTGTTGGTAGGGGTTGCCCCCAGCCATTTGGTGATAAGGGTTGCCCCCGGCCATGTGTTGGTAGGAGTTTCCACCTCCCAACTGTTGATAGGGGTTACCCCCAGTTAACTGTTGGTAGGGGTTACCCCCAGGTATTTGTTGGTAGGGGTTTCCCCCTGCCAGTTGTTGTTGTTGTGAGAAAGAATGATTAAAATTTCCCCACCCATACGAGAGCGGATTAGTGCTTTGTTGGTTCGTCCATTGTGGCTGGGTGTTAGCCCCGCCATATTGCTGGTTGAAAAAGTTGCCCCCTCCCCCTGAGAATAAGGAAAAAGGAACATTATTTGCAGGCATGCTACCCTGATTCAAGTTAGGGCCTACAAAGTTGTTGAAACCAGCCGAAGCTGATGTGGACGGTGCAGTCATGGTACCCATGACTGGCATGTTTGCTGAAACACTTGGTCCTACCACAGGTGTGGAAACCCAAGTACTAGGGATCTGATATAAAGGTTGTGAAGTAGAAGGTGTTGCACAGTTGGCCATACTGCTAGGTCTAACAGTAGACGTGGGAATAGATGCCATTGTTGTGAAACTAGGCATTCCTAAAGTGCTAGTGTTAAAACTGAAAGATGGAGTAGGCACAGACGTAGTTTGTGCCTGACTAGATGTAGCAGTAAAAGAAGGGTTAACTGTGCTGGTATTCATACCTAAGGTGGGAGTTTGGGGACCCCCTTGTTCACCTCCTGTATTAGTCATCAGATAATCGGGAAGCAAAAGATCTGCACTGAAAAGAGGCTGTTGGAAACCAACAGGTGACAGCAACGGAATTCTAGTGTTAGTTAAGAGAGGATTGAAAGGAGTGCTATACTCCGCGTAAGTAAGATCTTCCACCTCAACAGTACTAAAATGTTGTTGCTCTGTGATACCCGGTGATGGTTCCTCAAGAACCTCAATTTCAAGGTTTTCTGTTATAAGTATTTCTTCAAGCAGTTCTATTTCAGAGGTAATTTCTGAAGAAATACTGGGGTTTACCCGCTGTCTTGTAGCTGGTTGAATAGGTTCTATTCTAATAGGAGGAAGGTTTTGAATCCTTCTCGATCTACGGAGTTGTTGATTCTCCGTGATTATAGATATCCAATAAACAACCTAGAACCTAGGGGCCACTAAGACTAGGGGGCAAACAGCACACCAACTAAAAATTCGTAAGTATTCAAACCAATCAAACAAAGGTGCCTTCCGGAGAAGAGTCTGGGATGATGAGGGCCCAGAACAGATCAACGAAGGATGAAGAACAGTTACCCAGGGTCCACAATACAATGACTAAGGGTGCAAGCGCTGGAATCATCCAACCGCCCTCCCAAAGACCTGCAAGGGATTTCCTCCCACGTCTGTTCTAGGTACAGCAGATATACCCTCTGCGGTCACCTGTGTAAGAACCTAGAAGTCTGATACTAAGGATACCAAAACACCGAAAAATCCTGGGGGAACAGTCACTGGTCGAATCAGAAAGCGTGGGCAGGGTAGCTAAGCCCGAAACTCGAAAGAGTCCCCAATACGCTATCCGATCCTGGCGTATGCTCAATCAGAAAGTAGGAGAGGTATTCCCACAAACCGATCTCACATTGACCTACTGCATATGCTCCCAGTCAATTTTTGAGTGTAGTGGATTTGCCTAAATGATAATCTCACTACGATTATTGCGCAATGTGTGATCTTGGGTGGTTTAAGGTGATTTAAACCCAAGACCCTAACCAAGACTAGTTGGTGTAGTGTGCCCTAAAAAAGAAAAGGTTTCTAGTTCATTTTATTAATAAATTTTAAGGGCTTTTATTACGCAAAGGGGATAGTGAGTGTGTGAACGTGGTTATAACAAGAAAACTAAATGCAAATATATTCAAATTTTCTTACAACAAAACTCTTTTATTTTTTACTTTTTCATCTATCTTTTTCAAAAATGAAAATCTAAGCAAACTTTCCTACTAATTTTTTGTTTTCTTTTTAAATTAAACAAAATATACTAAGCTATTTTGCATTGACCAAAACAAGTTCTATTTAACTCAAAGTACCAAATTTTTTTTGCTTTTTCAATGACCGAAAAAGAACTATGAAAAAATGGAAAAGCCAAATAAAAAGTGGAAGTATGGCAAATGTTCTTGGGCCTATAGCTATCGAAACCTAACTCGAGAAAGGCTTGATCTACAGGTTTTTTACTCAGGAAAAAGCCTATAAACTTCGACACCAAGTGGGAGAAAACCAAGGAGAGAACACCCAAGGACTGACCCAAAGTGTTTAACCCTAACAAGACCACAAAGCCAAGTACACGTAGACAAGCAGGCTGCCCTACTAATACGAAGAAAACTGAGAGGTGAAACTAGCCTACAGCTATTAAAAAATCACTTGTGACCATCAAAAGACAAAAAGTCCCGGAAAAAAAAATGAAACTTGACAAGAAGAAGACACCCTAGAAGCTCTACCAAAGACCAAACCCTAAACAAAGGACAAGGATAGGAGAGAGCAGACAACTTCACCACAAACAACAGACACAGGAGTGTACAGGTTTGTAAATGGGCAAAAGCAGTCAGGGTCTGAAAACAAGTGAAAATGTTCGTCACCGAACACCACTAGGTCTTCCAAATAGGTCAAAAAGGTCTCAAAGAAATCCAAAGGTCAACAAATGGTTTAAAAAATGGAAAAACTTTAAGGAGTGGTTCTATGACTTGAATCAACGATTAAGAACCTTATGCAATCATCCTAAGAATCCTACAGCAAAGTCAGTAAGTCTCCAAAAGGCCAAAAGCAAGAAAAATCAAAAAATGACTGCTTCAGGAAATATACTCTACTGTGCAGTAGAGCAACTCGCGCCCATGCCAAAATGGGCGCTACTGTATATACAGTACAGTAGCGTATGGGCGCTACTGTGTATATGTAAGAGTAGCGCTCATATTTCAAAGGCTAGGAAAATGACTTTGGAGGGTATGAAAATCGATGAAAGCAGGCAAGCCAAAAACACAGGATACCTAAAAAAGTTCTTAACACATCGAAGGAATCAAAATAAACCGAGAAGACATCCAAAAACAATGGTTTCCTAAAGCCAAGACTCTATCTCCCCAGCGGAGTCGCCAGTCTATTGGCGGATATTTCTACCCTATAGTCAGGAAACTAAACTATCAACTTGGTTGGGGTGACAGGTAAGTGCATTTATGTCATTACAGAGGTGTTTACAAAAGAAATAGATTACAGATTTAGAGAACATACCTTTTACTGGAGTCTGATCCTAGCCTTGACCCAGTCTTGTGTCCAGCTCTCAAATCTACTTCCTTTCAGCAAACCTGAAACAACAATACTTTCCTCAAACACTTTGGGCAACATATAAATCATAAAATAAACAAAGATTATGTTTAATATCCAGTGTTGACCAAAATGAATCCAACTCAAAATGCCATTTTATAACACCTTCAGATTGGAACAAGGAAACACTTCAACCTTTATTTGTCAAAATAGTATGCAGTACAAATATACCTGATAATGAAGGAGGTTCCTGCAACTAGATCCTGGGCTCTGGCTCTGCTCTGGTCTGAATGTCTTCTGCAACAGTTTCTCCATTAACTCATCCTCTCATTCTTTAGTAATCATTTGCATTCATAATTCCTTCTAACCTTGCTCCCTTAGTCTTCTAGGAATTTATAGGTTTAAGGAAGCAGTTCAAGTCGATGAGGAGGTTGGGGAAGTTAAGAAACTGACTTCAACTAATCCTCTTCGATGGATTAATATATTTTTTAATCATTTTTTAAGATACACGCGACTATTACACAGTGGAGTAGCGTATAGGGCGCTACTCTATTGTTTGAGGAATAGCGCTCATTTAGTTTTAAATTCTGAGCGCTACTTTGATAATAAGGAGTAGCGTATATATTGATATGGGCACTACTATTATGCACTGGAGTCGCGTATGGGCGCTAGTCTCTTTAAGTAGAGTAGCGCTCATACCTCAAAATGATATTTTTGTATGTTTTCCAGTATTCTCAGGAAATGGGATGAGTTGTCATAACATCTAAGGTCAACATGCTCCTCCATCCAAGTTGTCCTTTTGTGTGATCAGCAGCTCAGGGTGATCACGGACGGAGAGGTGCAAGTTTGACCTATAACATCAATGATAATGAATGCACTTGAGGGAGATGATTAACCTCCAAATCACAATCAAAACAAGAACAGTAAGGTGGAACAATCCACCCTTTCAGAGTTGCATCACACCTAGGATTCAAGATCAAGCAAGATTGAAGATCCATTGTATCAAATCCAGGAATTTTGTGGAAAACTCAAGGCTTTTGGAGTGGATTGGTAAGTATTTTCCGCCTTTTCATGCACATGGACGAATGCACATGAGATTTTGGATGCCGCTGTTGAATTTTCTTTGAGAAAATTCAATCAATTCTTAATGTAGAACACCTGCAGAAGAGAGATATTGTCCCTGCCAATGGCTCTGATACCATGTAAAATTAGTCATAGCAGATCTATTGAACAAGAATATCAATCAAACTGATGTAAAACAAATTGGAGTAAAAACTGTGCAAGAGAGATGCATCAATGCTCTATAATCCAAAATGATAGAATTACAATACAATATTGTCACAATGAGTGGGCAATTCCAATTAGCCACGGAGGTCATTCAAATATACTGCATGGTGTAGCTTGGCTCCAACTAGGAGTCCACATCATCAATCAGTGGTGGTCATCAATGTACAAGTAACTGTCAGCCAAGTGTCAAACTGAATCTAACTGAGTGTAATGAGTGTAACTGATGGTAATGGCACTAATGTAGGGAAGCAGGCTCAGTGGAGGGTGCACGAGGAGTTAACTGCACTCAAAATAGGTAGTCAAGTCTCATCGGAGGTCCATCGGAGTGATATCAACTGTTAGGAGTCAGTCTAGCCTCAAATCAAGGAAAGACAACTAGCTAACTGAAGTGAACTGGAGTGGTAGGTGAGAAAAGGAGCCCTTCTCAAGTGGAAGGTGAGAAGTGGGCACCTCCTTGACTAGGAGGGATAAAGCTGAGTGAAAAGTAGCTCTCGGGTGCTGGAAAACTAGGACTAGGTGCTGGAGGCATCAAAATGATGATTGGGCAACATGCGGATGCATGCATGCAATGTACATACTGAATGATGAGATATACTAACACTGATTTCAAATCGTAGCTATGTAAAAAATTTGTATGGAACAATAATGGAGTCATGAGTTTAAATATTAACAGTATACTATTTATCTTATTAATATAAGTGTTTAGGGTGTGCTCCATTCCATAGACCACAAAATGGTTCTTAAGAGAACATCGTGACTATAACTCAACCAAGCATTAAGTCATTAATAAATAAAACAAATGCCACTATATGATAAGTGGCTATAGGATAAACAAACTCTAAGCTTCATCTGCATCTAGTGGTATAACTAGTAGAAGTATAATAGGTATGTGAAACCCTAATCGAATATAACGATGAAGTTTAGATTTATGTGCATATGCAACAAATACTTTAGTATACAATCTTAAGCTATAATTTGGAATACAATTGTCTCCATACATATATACCTAATTATATAAGCATATACTACAATGATCATTTTATTTAAATTGTTAGGAACAAGATCATATTCATAATTATCCTCTTTATGGGTTGATCTATAAAATAGAAAATGAGGGCTTATAAAATTTATGGCATGACATGTAAACCTCTTGGTTTACATGTCTCCCTGATTTGCACAATAATGATATAAACTAGGATCTGTCAGTAAATAGAAATAAATGCATTCCATAAAAAAATACATACACTTAACCAATAGGTTAGCATTTAAACAATGGCTACGGTAGGTTGCCTCTCTCAGGATGATAACCCATTATTTAAACATTATTGTTCTCTATTTACTACACCAACACCTTATCCATTCATACAGTAAATATAATCTATGAATATGTCAAGTATTTCAACTTAGATCATAAAATTGTATGATATTACAAAGATCTAGGAATTTATGGCAGATCTATACTCATAAATCAGTCTACCAATATACATATAAATAGATTTGAATAACAAATCATTCAACAATAGATCCAAGAATAAATATAAACAAATTTCGAGTACTGTCCATAAAATTATGCAATCGGGCAGCAGATAAAATTATCTGAAAATCTAATGACCAGTGGAACCAAGCACAAACCTCCCAGCCTTTGACCATTAAGTTCAACTTGCTTTCAGGTCACCCTCGAGTTGAGTTCACAGTCCCCCAAATCAGAGTGTATATTTTAGATTTCCCTTAACTTGTTTTCCCCAAGTTATTTAGAATATTCCAATGGTAGCAGGAAACCGAACATCCAACTCAGTACTCCTGATCTCCAGGATGATCCAGAGGCTTTTAAGCCTCATCCATTAAGAGAATCAGTTTAAACATAGCCTATTAAGAGTAAAATTAAGTGCTCCTGCATGTTTTGGGTAGTTCTCCTACCTTCACACAATTAATTGGCCAAGCCAATACCCAGCTGTATGATTCCTCTTAATCTGGACCAGTTTGGTTCTCCCAAATATGTCCTCATTCAGTTATCTTCAGGACCAGTTTGGTTCTCCCAAATCTGTCCTCATTCACTTGTATTCATTTGTCTCGGGTTATTGTTCTTCCCAGTTTTCATTTTTTTTGTGTGTTTATGTTTATGAGAATGTGTAGAATTGATTGTTTCCATGAGTTTTCACTTTTTATTCTCTTAGGTGTGAAATTCCTCATTTTATGAATTCTTTTAATTCATTAGTCTCTGAAATCTTTTCATTAGGGTTTGCCATTTTTCTCCAATAATAATTTCTTATTATTATTATAATTGGCATTTTCCCTCCAACCCATAGGGAACTGTGACTCCCATCTCATTAGTGTGTTGGTCCACATGGTCATTAGAAATCAACTTTTCAGATTTCTAATATCAACTAAGTAAAAATGAAATAATACTTAGCAAAATATAATAGGGGTTCAAAGTCCAAAGTTAGGGTATTACATTTCCCCTCCCCTTATGTTTTCACAATCCTCGGTGTTAAACAATTTTGCAAAACAACAAAATAGTATTATAAGCAAATTCAGTTTGTGTCATGTACTTCTTCGAACAGGAAAGGGTATGCTGCTCGCATTTCCCTTCCCATTTCCCAGGTAGCCTCTTCAGGCTTATAGTGCTGCCATTGCACTTTTACCTGCAGGATGGTTCGATTCCAAAGTACCACCTCTTTCTAATCCAATATGCATATAGGATATGTCTGGAGTTCGCCTTCTGATTCCACCCGAATCACATGCCAATTTACAATATGCTTAGGATCATATACATATTTCTTGAGCAATGAAATATGAAACACATCATGTAATTTAAAATTTGTTGGTAGATCTAACTGATAAGAAACAGGTCCTACTCTAGCAAGTACTTGGAAAGGACCACAAAATCTTTGTGCAAGTTTGGCAATCTTGCCCAAGCTCAAAGAACTTTTCTTTGCTTTCACCCTTAGGAATACATGATCCCCAACTTCAAATTTGTTATGCTTTCTATGCAGATCAACATATTGTTTTTGTCTGTCTTGAGCAGTTTTTAAGTTTGTTTTTACTTTCTCCACAATGTTTTCTAGTTCAACTAACATTTTGGGACCCATCACTATCTGATTTACTAGATAATCCCATGTCATAGTGGTTTTTCATTTTCTACCATACAAAAATTTGAAGGGACTCATTCATTCAGAAGTTTGGTACCCATTGTTCTAGGCAAATTCAGCTAAGTGTAGGTAATTTTCCCACTGCTTCAGATTGTCCATGACATACAAGCGAAGAATGTCCTCTAGGACTTGGTTCACCCTCTCGGCCTATCCATCTGTTTGAGGATGGTAGGTGGTACTAAAACTTAATTTAGTCCCCAAACCTGTAAATAAATCCTTCCAGAAATGTGAAGTGAACTTTGCATCCCTGTCGGATATAATCACCTTTGGCATTCCATGGAGTCGGAAGACTTCTTTCATGAAAACCTCTGCAATGTTTATTGCTTTGAATGTGGACTTGACTGGCATGAAGTGAGCTGCCTTAGTCAACTTGTCCACTACAACCATGATGGCATCATATTTCTTGTTATTTTTAGGCAACCCAGTGATAAAATACATAGAAATGGTCTCCCATTTCCATTCTAGTATTTCTATAGGCTGTAACAAACCAGCCGGGTGTTGATGTTCCACTTTCAACCGCTGATAGTGCATGCACTTTGCTATATACTCAGCAATTTCAGATTTCAATCTGGGCCAATAATGCTGTTTTCTAATAGTTGCTATCATTTTTTGATAACCTAGATGACCAGAATAGGGTCTTTTGTGAAACTCATCCATAATTAATTGTTTTAAATCTGCCTCATCCAGTACGTAAAATTTGTTTTTAAAGAGCAGCAGCCCATCCTTGGATATGATGTAATTTGTTGCTTGTTGATCTGAATTTTCCGCATGACACTTATGTCTTAAATTCATATATTTTTGGTCTTTTTCAGGTGCTGTCCGAATCTGTGACACTAAATCAACTTGAAAATTGTTAACTGGAGCCATAGTTAGTAGGTGCATGCGTCTACTAAGTGTGTCAACAATTTTATTTTCCTTCCCTTTGATATGTTGAATTTCAAAGTCAAACTCGCTTAAGAAAGTCAGCCACCTTACTTGCCTCCCATTCAGGCTTGGTTGTTCAAAAATAAATTTCAGCCCAATGTGATCAATTTTCGGAACAAACCTTTTTTCCCAAAAGGTAATGTCACCACATCTTTGATGCATGAATTATGACAACCAATTCTAAATCGTGTGTTGCATAGTTTACTTCATGTGTCTTTAACTTTCTAGATTCATAACTGATTACTAAGCCATCTTGCATTAACACGCCTCCCAATCCTTCTTTGCACACATCCATTCATACCACAATGTCACTGTAAGGATCAGCCACTTTTAGAATAGGGGCAGAAGTGAGCAACTGTTTTAGCTTCGCGAAACCAACTTCACATTTGGCTGTCCAAAGAAACTTGACTTCCTTCATCTGAAGGGATGTGATAGGATGAGCCACTTTAGAGCATACTTCAATGAATTTACAATAGTACCCAGCTAATCCCATAAAAGAGTGGACATCGCTTACATTTTGGGGAATAGTCCAGGTCATTATGGCCTTGATTTTGTTGGGATCCACTGCAATACCTTGGGCTTATATAATGTGACCCAAGTATTGTATTTGGTCCTTGTAAAAGGCACATTTGGATAACTTTGCATAATGTTGATTTTCTCTTAGAACTTGCAGCACCAAACTTATGTGTTCCTCATGCTCACTTTCGTTCTTCAAATAGATGAGTATATCATCAATAAAGACTACAACAAAGTTATCCAGGTACTTGCTAAAAACATTATTCATTAGGCACATAAGCGTGGCTGGTGCATTCATCAAACCGAATGGCATCACAACAAATTCATAATGTTCATAATGAGTGCAAAAAGTTTCCTTATGCACATCTTCTTCTTTAATTCTGATTTAATGATAGCCCGACCTTAGATCAATTTTTGAAAAGACAGTAGCACCCCCAACCTGATCGAACAGATCGTCAATCCTTGGGAAGGGATACAGATTCTTGATGGTTACTTGACTGTGCTATCTATAATCTATGCAAAGTTGAAATGTGACAGCTTTCTTCCTTACAAATATCACTGGTGCTCCCCACGAGGACACACTTGGGCGGATATAACCTTTTTCCAACAGCTCCTAGCTCCTGTAATTGTGCTTTTACCTCTATCAATTCAGGAGTGCTCATCCGATAAGGTTCCTTATAATTTGGCATTGTTCTTGGGGATAGTTCTATGGTAAAATCCAGTTCTCGTCTAGGAGGTAACTCCGAAATCTCCTCAGGAAACACATCCTCAAATTCAGCCAAAATAGGACGTTTTGTGAAATCTAAAATTTCACTTTTCTGATTTTTTGTCATGTGGACAGCATAAAGTTTACACCCTTTCCATGCATTTCTTTTCAATTGAAGAGCATAAATCTCTCTTAATTTCACTGCACTCTATGACAACCCTATGTTTTTCCATCCAATCCATATCGATAAGCAAATCGTGTGATCCTTATGGTAGAACATTTAAATCTACACTAGTGTAATATTTATTCAACTTCAAAGGACACTGATTCACTACTTCCGAAAATTTTCTTTTTATCCCCGTGGTCATTTGAACTAGCCAAGGCTACATGTATTTTTTTTTCGCTAAGTTTCAATGACTCACAAAGTTTTGGGTCTATATAACTTTTACATGCGCCAGAATCAATCAAGATACACATAGGTGTCCCAGAAATCATACCTTCAACATTGATTACAGAGGCTTGATGTTTTGCTTGATGGTTGTTCAATGCAACATAAATTTTTGGGCTCCTTGCTATGTCTTTCTCCGTAGAAGCATCTGGCAAATTATGTACTGGTTCGCTTATATCCTTCTTATGAGGATAATTGTACCATCTATGACTTCCTCCACAACCCCAGTATTTAAGTGGTGGCTTAGATGGTGTATGTTTTTGTTTTCTAGTGCCTTCATTGTTCATATTCTTGTTTGGTGGAAAAGTGTTAGACTATGTCTTGCTGCAATCAAATTTGTTGCTGAAAGGTGACTGCATAACTTTATTTCTGAAATGGTTGGGATTGTGTTGTTTTTGCCTGCTATCAGATTTGGTTTTCTTCTTTTCGTTCCACCTTTTTGACACTTCATCTTTATTCTTCCCCTATTCGTAACACAGTCTATATTTTCTAAAAGCATCTTCCAAAGTCTTAGGATCGTCAAACTCTATCCGATCCTTGTACCCATATGGAAAACAATTAAGAAAAAGTTTAATTCTGACATTCTCATCTTGAATGTAAGGAACATACTTAAGCAGTTCCAGAAATTTACTGATTAATTCCTCCATGGTTTGTTGTCCTAGCTTTAAGTAGTAAAAGTCTTCTACTTTTCTATCAAAGTACCTTTCAGACAGGCACTTTTGTTTTAATAATGTTACAAAATTTTTCCACTTTACCTTCCTCTCATTGATAGAGCGGGTCAGCTTGAGGTCATCCCACCAAGCCGAAGCTTTACCCTGCAGGTTTAAAACAACAATCCTAGCCTTTATGAAAACAGTTTGTATGGAACAATAATGGATCCGTGAGTTTAAATCTTAACTGTATACTATTCAACTTATTAATATAAGTGTTTAGGGTATGGTCCATTCCATAGACCACGAAATCATTCTTAAGAGAACATCGCAACTATAACTCATCCAAGCATTAATCCATTAATAAATAAAACAAATGCCACTGTATGATAAGTGGCTGCAGGATAAAGGAACTCTAAACTTCATCTGCATCTAGTGTTATTCAATTGTCTATAATCTATGGACAATCGAAATGTGCCATCTTTCTTCCTTACAAAGATCACCGGTGCTCCCCACGGGGACACACTTGGGAGGATATGACCTTCTTCCAACAGCTCCTTTAATTGTGCTTTCATCTCTATCAATTCAGGAGTGCTCATCCAATAAGGTGCCTTAGAATTTGGTACTCTTCCCGGGGATAGGGCTATGGTAAAATCCAGTTCTTGTCTAGGAGGTAACTCCATAATCTCCTCGCAAGACACATCCTCAAATTTAGCCAAAACATGACGTTTTGTGAAATTTGAAATTTCACTTTTTTGATTTTCTGTCATGTGGACAACATAAAGTTTACACCCTTTCCGTGCATTTATTTTCAATTGAAGAGCATAAATATCTCTTAATTTCATTGCTCTTACTATCCCTTGAATATTTTCAAGCTATCCCACAACATTAGTAAAAGTAACAGATTTTTGATAGCAGTCTATGACAGCCATATGTTTTTCTAGCCAATCCATACCGATAAGAAAATCGTATGATCCTAATGGAAGAACATTTAAATCTACACTAGTGTAAGATTCATTCAACTTCAAAGGACACTGATTCACTACTTCCGAAACTTTCCCTTTTGTCCTCGTGGCCATTTGAACCAGCCAAGGCTACATGTATTTTTTTTTGGCTAAGTTTGCATGACTCACAAATTTTTGGGTCTATATAACTTTTACATGCGCCCAAATCGATGAAGATAGACACAAGTGTCTCGGAAATCATACCTTCAACCTCGATTATAGAGGCTTGATGTTCTTCTCTATGGTTGTTCAATGAAGCATAGATTTTTGGGCTCCTCACTATGTCTTCCACCGTAGAAGCCTCTTTCTTATTATGCACCAGTTTCCTTATAGCCTTCTTATGAGGACAATCTTACCATCTATGACTTCCTCCACAACCCCAACATTTAAGTGGTGGCTTAGATGGTGTATGTTCCCATTTTCTAGTGCCTCAATGTTCATCTTCTTGTTTGGTGGAAAAGTGTCAGAGTGTTTCTTGTTGCCTTCAAATATGTTGCTGAAAGGTGCCCGTGTAACTTGATTTCTGAAATGGTTGGGCTTGTGTCCTTTCTGCCTGCTGTCAGATTTGGTTTTCTTCTTTTCGTTCCACCTTTTTGACACTTCAGCTTTATTCTTCCCCTGTTCGTAACATAGTCTATATTTTCTGAAAGCATCTTCCAATGTCTTAGGATCATCAAACTCTATCCGACCTTGTACCCATATGGAAAACAATTTGGAAAACACTGAATTCTGACTTTCTCATCTTAAATGTAAGGACCATACTTAAGCAGTTCCAGAAATTTACTGATTAATTCATCCATGGTTTGTTGTCCTAGCTTTAGGTTGTAAAAGTATTTTATTTTTTTGTCAAAGTACCTTTCGGACAGGTACTTATGTTTGAAGAATGTTGCAAAAATTTTCCACTTTACCTTCTTCTCGTTGATATAGCAGGTCAGCTTGAGGTCATCCCACCAAGCCGAAGCTTTACCCTGCAGGTTGAAAACAACAATCCTAGCCTTTATGAGGATATAATATTCAAACATGCATAAATATTTTTCCATGTCTCTCAGCCACAATTCTGCTTCTTCTCCAGTTTTAATTTCTCCATTAAAAGTAGGAGGCTTGATTTTTCTCAATTCTGAGTGTAGCTGATTTACTTTCCCAATTTTCTTCTTCTTCTTAGGAATATACTCCTAGGAATCTTCGCCATGTGACTCTTCGTCACTGACATCCATATTATAGCTCGCAGAATTTCTTGGAGGTGTAGTCTTAAATTTCAAATTTCTTTTTGACACTGATTTTTCTGCATGTTGCTCCTCCGGTGTTGCGAAGCGTCTGTTTTATTTTTTCGTCAAGTTTTGCAGTAGAATGGAATTTATTTCTCATTGTTCTTCAAAGTTTTTATGTTTTTCTTCTTTAATGCTGATCAGTTCAGCCTTCAAACTTTTCATTGTTTCCATCATCTCGCTGGATGTAGTCACTCCTTGTAGAGAGTTTTGATTTCTCTCATGTCTACTGATCATTTCTCCTCGCTGACTAGATGTTCCTACAAACAAATGTCCTTCCTATTCTGCAGAATTCATTTCTGCCACTTACCGTTTTAGCCGTTGTGTTGTCTAAGTGTGGTCAACAGTTGTTTGTTAAAAGTCATAAACAACAATGTAATTATATAAAAAAATTACCGAAACAGTACACTACAGGAATTTTAGTTATTTATCTCAATAAACAAATCATTAGTGCAAATGAGCCTAAGTTCCTAGTGTAGTAACCTCGCTCTGATACCAATTTGTCACGTCTCTTCTACGCGATTTTTTTTTTTTTTTTGGTAAAATATCCTAACGGAACCAAAATGCGGAAATGATACATACTAGTTGTCGTCACAACCTACCTAGTAATATTCCGAATGTGTGTGCTTTAAACGTTAATATTCTTCTACTGCTTTTTAATCCAGTGCCAACCATGGCAATGTGTCTCTATGTCACTGTGTTAGTCTCCAATTCAATTATCCACCAAAAGTATAATGATGACATACTAAACAGTTTGCAACAATAAGAAAAAATTACATACAGAGCATTAATAATTCAATTAATAATTATATTAATGTCATTAAATGTTAAATGCATCTTTGTTAACTGTTAATGTGAATGAAAATATAATCTATATAGTTAAATGCTATTGCAAGGTACTAACCTACATCCTAAGCAATTATATTATACTAAGCCCTAACATTAACTTTATAAGGACTAGACCTTAGCATAATATCCCATAGCCACCTATTTTAAAACCATGCATATAACACATAATGAATAAACTTAAAATAAATGCATTATGATATAATTTAATGCAATATACACTAGATATATATATTACAACTTAATATATATATATATAGATATATATAGATATATAGATATATATGTATATAACTTTAGGTAGTGTAAACTATATATATATATATTACAACTTCATATGTATATATACATAAATGCAACCTAAACGCTTATAGGTGACCCAAGGTCTAACCTAAGCTCGTGTAAATGCACTAAGCGCTTAAACTAACACTTAAGCGATTGTAATATATGAATCATATGTTAATTTACCTATGGAAAATGCCATTATGAGGGCTTAGCTTAAAGAAATAACATTATAATGTAATGTATTAATGGTTTGAATGCATAGCTAGGTCAACCCAAGGTTGGACCTTGGCTTATGTGACCAAGTCACCCTGCCACAATGCCCAATAGTCGGCCCCAAACGCTCGCCTTCATGGTGAAACTTTCGCCAAATCATATCGTGGAGGTGGTAATGGTTCGCAGTACAAGCACTAAGGTTTAACGTTGCACAATGGGTGACATGTCAAGTGTGGTGACTGTATCTAGCTCACCTTCTACCACGCAGACTATGAAAACTATGAACCAGAGTCTTAAACCTTGATTGCTTGGTGGAAGGTTATTTCACTTGGCAGCGTCATGGTATAACACATAGAAAGAATTGGAACTCTCGCTTGTGACTCAGCGTCAGCGTCATTTATGCATGGTAGGGCTCATCAATGCATATACAGGCATACACAATGGTTAAGAGAGTGACTATATGCATCGTTTCATACTTTTAATGCTTTCGCTGAGTCATGTTGGTATAGATATACATATATATGAATAACCCTGCATTTGTATAATGTGCAATCAGGTATTACGGCTGCAATGCATAAACGTTTTAAGGTTGATGCATTCAATAAAATTGTTCTTAATGATTATTCTTTCCAACACTATTTTTTTTAAGTGTGTTTACAGTAATAAGGCATGGGTGTACATGCTGCATGGAATATTTATGGGAATGTAACCTGTTGATTTCAAATCGTGGCTATGTAAATAGTTTGTATGGAACAGTAATGGAGTGGTGAGTTTAACTCTTAACTGTATACTATTTAACTTATTAATATAAGTGTTTAGGGTATGCTCCATTCCATAGACCACGAAATGGTTCTTAAGATAACATCACAACTATAACTCAGCCAAGCATTAATTCATTAATAAATAAAACAAATTCCACTGTATGATAAGGGGCTATAGGATAAACGAACTCTAAAGTTGATCTGCATCCAATCTTATAACTAGCAGAAGTATAATAGGTATGTGAAACCCTGTTAGGAACCCATGCCTTTACTTTGTTAGTATGTTGTTGTTGGACAGATATGCTTTGTAAGTCATCCCGTAGTATTTGTTGATCAATAGTTTGTGTTATTGTTGTTGGCGCATATGCTTTGTAAGTCGCCTGTAGTATTGTTGATCCATAGTTTGTAACGGCCCATGGTTTCAACCCATAGTATTGGCGCCTAGAATTAGTATATAAGTGTGTGTTGAGACCTATGAAGGCACCGTGAAGTTATTTGTATTGAGCTTTCTCATAGGAGGTTGCCCCCTCGAAGTGGCCTGTGATCAATATAAAAGTGATTCCGAGTTCTGTCATTTCTGCTATTTCGTATATTTTTATTAAGTAATTGTTGCAGGTGCATCACAAACCCTAATCGAATATAACGAAGAATTTTAGATTTATGTGCATATGCAACAAATAGCTTAGTATACAATCTTAAGCTATAATATAGAATACAATTGTGTCCATACATATATACGTAATTATATAAGCATATACTGCAATGATCATTTCATTTAAACAATTAGGAACAAGATCATATTCATAATTATCCCCTTTCTGGGTTGATCTATAAATAACAAATGAGGGTTTATGAAATTTATGGCATGACATGTAAACCTGTTGGATTACATGTCTTCCCGATTTTCACAATAATGATATAAACCAGGTTCTGTCAATAAATAGAAATAAATGCATTCCATATAAAATACATACACATAACCAATAGGTTATAATTTAAACAATGGTTACTGTAGGTTGCCTCTCTTAGGATGATAACCCATTATTTAAACACTATTGTTGTCTATTTACTACACCAACACCTTATCCATTCATACAGTAAATATAAACTATGAATATTTCAAGCATTTCAACTTAGATGATAAAACTGTATGATATTAAGTAGATCTAGGAATTTATGGTAGATCTATACTCAGAAATTAGTCTAACAATATACATATAAACATATCTGAATAATAAATCATTCTACAGTAGTTCCGAGGATAAATATAAACAAGTTTCTAGTACTGTCCATAAAATTATCCAATAGGGTAGCAGATAAACTTATCTGAAAATCTAATGATCACTGGAACCAAGCACAAACCTCCCATCCTTTGACCAGCAAGTTCTCCTTGCTTTCAGGTCACCCCCGAGTTGAGTTCACACTCCCCCAGGTCAGAGTGTATATTTTAGATTACCCTTAACCTGTTTTCCCCAAGTTATTCAGGATATTTCAGTGGCAGTAGGAAACCCAACATCCAACTCAGTACTCCTGATATCCAGGATGCTCCAGGGGATTTTAATCCTCAACCATTAAGAGAATCAATTTAACCACATCCTATTCAGAGTAAAATGCAGTGCTCCTACAATCTTGTGGTAGTTCTCCTACCCGCACATAATTAAGTGTCCATGTCAATACCCAGTTGTATGATTCCTCTTAATCTAGACAAGTTTTGTTCTCCCAAATATGTCCTCATTCACTTGTCTTCACGACCGGTTTGGTTCTCCCAAATCTGTCCTCATTCACTTGTCTTCATTTGTCTCGGGTTATTGTTCTTCCTAGTTCCCATTTCTCTCGTGTGTTTATGTTCATGAGAATGTGTAGAATTGATTTTTTCCATGAGTTTTCACTTTTTATTCTCTTAGGTGTGAAATTTCTCATTTTATGAATTCTTTCAATTCATTAGTCTCTCAAATCTTTTCTTTAGGGTTTTCCATTTTTCTCCAATAATAATTTCTTCTTATTATTATAATTGGCATTTTCCCTCCAACCCATGGGGGAATGTGACTCCCATCTCATTAATGTACTGGTCCACATGGTCATTAGAAATCAACTTGTCAGATTTCCAATATCAACTAAGAAAAAATGAAATAATACTTAGAAAAATATAATAGGGGTTCAAAGTCCAAAATTGGGGTATTACACTACCATAATTCATCCGGATCCTGAGCTACCAAAAGTCACTTAAGAACCAAGTAAGGTCATCAAGAAATGAAAGAGAAGCCAGACAGGTATTTCTCTATTAACTAGGTCCTTTTCCTTACCTAAGAAAGAGGCATATGTTGCAAAGATCATCCCTCCAATTTTAAGGACTAAGTCTTCCCCATTCAGGTATACGTCTGAGACTGATCTAAGGGAAACTCTGTTTGACAAAAGAAAATTCCATACCCATTTCCTAAGCGCTTGGTGGGAAGATTTACCATCCTGGGAAGAAACTAATGGCATGTCTCACTTTGCTAAAACTGCTGGCCAAAGTACCCAAGTCCTAAGTATCAATCCTGCTACTCCTAAAACTCCCTCTGCTCCCAAACAAAACCCAAGAGCCATGGCTTCCAGATATGCTCCTTTGACCCTCCCACCAAATCCTGATGACCTACCCTTGGGCTATGACCAATGCCTCATGAGATTTGATGGGGAGGGAAGAGTCTCTGTGTAGCAGCATATAGACCAATTCAATGAATTCACAGACTTAGAAGAGGTGGATGAGGATCATGTTAAGATGAGGTTGTTTGCCCAAATCCTAGCAGGGGAAGTTAAGAAATGGTTTAAAACCCTTCCAAATAGGGGAATAGCTACCTATGAAATATTTGAAGAAGATTTCTTGGATAGATGGCAGGATAAGCAAAACCCTCTCTAGATTCTCACTCAGTATGAACATACAACGAAAACCAATGTGGAAACTATCCAAGAATTCTCAGTCAAGTTCATGAGAATGTACAATTCTATCCCTGTGGACATAAAACCCCCTATTGGGGAAGCCAAGCTTAATTTTTCCAACTGTTTTTACAATGAATTTGCTCTCATTCTAAGAGAAAGGATATCTCCCACTCTCTCTGATATGCTGAAAGATGCACTAGAAGTAGAATCCAACTTGATGGCATCAAGAAAAATGAAACACTTAACTAAAGCTGAGAAGAGGAGATGCAATGAAGCAGTATAACCTTCTACATCCCAGAATTTGAGCAAATGATGAGAACTATGGAAAGACTGGTGGATAGGATCTCCCTTTGTAGAAGGCCTTCTTCCAGAGAAAACCCAGAGCCTCAAGCTCGAAATAACAATCTTAGAAGACCCCCTGCCCCCCAAGGAAGACCTAGAGAGCCAAGAAACCCTGACAACCAGCCAATCAGACCACCTTTTGCTGAGAATTTCATGGATGAAGAAGAATAAAATAGACAGGCTGAAGATCAAATCCATCTCTTTGATCAGATCCAACCCCAATTCTATTTGACTAAAGATGAACATGACCTGTCTTCCTTGCAATCAGATGATGTCCCTGGTGAATCAGAATCTAACCAATACCAAAGAGGGCTCCACAATGCCATCTATGAATTCGAGAGGAAACATAATTTGAGAAGTATAAAAGTAACAGTAGACCAAGGAAAGGATACTGCTGATCCACCCTCTTCCCAACCACCAAGAAAGGAAATCCCTCGAAGAAAACACCTAAAGGTTGCAATCTCTGAGGAGATTCTTGCGAAGGAGAAAGAGCCTCCAAAGAAAATTCCAGAAGGGAGAGGTGAAGGTGACACAAATATAGCATAAAAGATCCATATTGCTTTCACTTTGGAGAATGAAATATCTAAGATTAAGATCTCCATCCCCTTGAATGAATTGGTCAAAAATTCAGAGTATAAAGACCAGATCCTTGAGGTAGTAAATGGTGGAGAATAAAAGGAGACTGATACTCTCAATCTGTAAGATGAAAATCCCACCCTTCTGTTTGTCCCCCATGTAGAAAATTCCTCTGAAATTGATGTCCCTCCTTTCTATATCAGTATCAACATACATGACCATATCCTGCACAATTCCATCCTTGATTCAGGAGCCTCTCATGACCTCATGCCCAGTTCAATGGTGGAGAATCTTGGGTTAGAAATAACCAGACCTTATAAAGATTTGTTCTCTTTTGATTCCAAAAGAGTTCCATGTGTAGGGATGATTAAATACATGTTAGGTCTCACTGACTTAGATACTTCAGAAGAATATGATTATGGATGTGGTAGTGGCTAATATTCCACCTAATTTTGGGATGTTGTTGTCCAAGTCATGGACTGCAAAGTTGAAGGGAACCATGCAAATGGACATGTCTTATGCAACCATCCCCGTCTTTGGGGAAAGAAGAAGACTGTAAAGGGAGCATAGGCTGTCATACGTGGTAAGCGACAAAGATAGGCTTGATAACCACCCCATATTCACCATAGACACGAATGTAGTTTCCTTAATTCTCTACTATGATATAGGTTCAGAAGGAGAAGATGCAAAAGCTTCCAAGTTACCTGAACCAGATGATGATGTTGAAATATTGTAACTTCTAAGAATATTATATTTGTACTTTACTATTCCGGAGATGTTTCATTCCTCTGAAGGGACCCTATTGTATATCCGGAGATGTTTATTCCTCCGAGAGAGTGTGGTAACTAGGGATATTAGATCTCCCATGTGAGGTCGGCCATGAGTTAGCTGTTTAGGGGTTATTAGGATCTCTTAGGAGAGGTCGAACCCATTAGGGTGAAAAGTCAGTTGGAACACAAGTATAAATAGAGGAGGTGTGTTCCTCATTTATACCATTCATTCACTCACTTGTGATTGGTGCATAGGAGAGAGAGAGTTCTGCATAGGAGGAGAAGGAGCTTTTGTTTGGGTACTACATCTTGTATTGGTTGATTATCTATATTGAGGAAAGATTGGCTAGGTTTTCTACCCCATGAGGGTTTCCCAGGTTAAATCTTTGTCTATCTTGTGATTGTGTTTCTTTCAGTGATCTTACTTGTGAAATCAGGCTAAACTTAACATGGTATCAAAGCTAGACTGAATAGGACATCTTTCACAAGGTGATAATACCTCTCTCTCCTCCTCTGGTGAAAATTAGGGTTTCTGCGAAAGTTGGAGTTTTTGGATTCTAATTGCATGGCTAGATAGCCCTCCTCAAAATCAAAGTTTTGAGCCCTAGATCAAACTTTTTGAGTGGGCAGAACTCCACGAAAGTCAATCCCTAGTTTGGGTTTTGGACCAGAATTGCAGAAAACCAGAAAACCATAAAAGTGCGCACCTGTTCACTAGTGAACTAGAAAAGCTGCAAACCTATCAGTAAACTAGAAAAGTGAAGGTGAGAAAACCAGAAATTCTGTTGCAGATCCAGAAGGTGAAAAGTTGAAGTTTCCAGAAGCAGAACACACCAGTGTTCTCAACTCAATCAAGCACATCTCCTGGTAAGTGTTATTCTATCTCGTGAGAAACTTCAATCTTTGTGACCCCCTGGATAAGATGGCTCTGACTAGTAAGCTTGAAGACAAGTTAGAGGGTATAGAGAATTTTCGGGCAAGGAAATATAGGATTGGTCTCATTCTTGAAGAGAATGATCTTTCCCAATATATCAAGGATGAGGTTACAGAACCTGAGGAAGATGAAGCCAAAGAGAAGTATAGAAAGAACTTGATTAGGGAAAAGAGAATCATTACTGATTCTAGTAAAGACCACTTGATTCCCCAAGTGGCATCTAAGAAGACTCCAAAGGAAATGTATGATGCCCTTTCCAGAATGTATGAGGGAAAGAACATCAATAGGAAGATGAATCTCAGAGCTCAATTAAAGAGCACCAAGATGAATAAAGGAGAATCTATCTAAGACTATTTCTCAAGGGTTTCCCAATTCAAGGAACAACTAGATGATATTGGAGATACCCTTGATGAAGATGAACTAGTCATGACTGCTCTAAATGGTCTCACTAGATCTTGGGAGTCATTTATCCAAACCATGTGTGCCAGAAAAGAAAGTATGAAATTTGATGTTGTATGGGAGGATTGCATTCAAGAAGAAGCTAGGGTAGCCAATAGAGAAGCCTTGCTCAAGGAAGATGATTAAGCATTAGCCACCCATACCAAAAGAAGATGAAGTCAACCCAACTCCAAGAAAGGAAGCCACAAGGAGTCTCAACCTCCACAAAGGTTTCCAAAGAAAAGATTAGCTAATTTAGGAAGAGATTTCTCCTCATTCTAATGTTACAATTGTCACAAAATTGGACACATTGCTAGGGAGTGTCCCTCAAATAAAAAGAAGATTTTCCATCATAAAAGACATCAAGCACATCTAGAAGAAGATGATAGTGAAGATGAAGAAGAGGAGGAAATGCCTCAAAAGAAAAGAGCCAGAATAGAAGAAGAAGATGCAGAAGAGTATGTTCTATTCTCTGCACTCTATGGGTCTGTGACACCTAGAGAAGATACATGGCTTATTGATAGTGGTGCTTCAAAGCACATGAAAGGTCAAAAGAAAACTCTCTCAAAACCATAAGAGAAGACATCCCCACAGAAAGTATCTTTAGGAGATGATTATCAATATTCTATCAAGGGAATTGGTGAAGCAAGCTACAAGCTTGATTCTGGAGCCCCCATGAAGATGAAGGAAGTTTTATATGTACCAGGGTTGGAGAAGAACTTGCTTTCCATCTTAGCATTAGATAAGAAAGGTTAAAGGGTTTCGTTCATAGATGGACAAGTGCTCATGTGGTCCAAAGGATAATCTGTTAAGGATGAAATTATCATTGGTGAAGAGGAAGGAGGTCTGTATAAACTCAAGGGTCATCCAGAAGCTGCCCTTGTTCATGAAGCCACTAGTCCAAGTGAGATATGGCATAGAAGGCTTGCTCATATCAACTACAAAGCACTAGCCTATGTGAGCAAAGTGGTGACAGGATTTCTAGATTTAAAGATTGAATATGAAGGCACTTTCAAAGTATGTGCAAAAGGTAAGAATATCAAGAACCCATTTCCAAAGAGTGAAACAAAGACTAAAAGTACTTTGGAATTGATCCATTCAGATGAATGTGGTCCAATTCCCTCCACATCTTTGAATGGATATGAATACTATCTTACATTCATTGATGACTATTCAAGAAAGACTTGGATATACTTCCTAATAGAAAAAAATGAAGTCTTTGAAAAATTCAAGGAGTTCAAAGCCTTGATAGAAAATCACTTAGAAAAGAAGATGAAAATACTCAGGACAGATAATGGTGCAGAATACACTTCAAAGGATTTTGAAGCCTTTTGTAAAGAAGTTGGAATCAAGAGGGAACTAAGCACTCCCTACAATACTCAACAAAATGGTGTTGTGGAAAGAAATAATAGAACCATTATGGAAGCAGTGAAGACAATGATACATGATCAAGACCTACCTATGTATCTTTGAGCTGAAGCAGCTAGGACAGCAGTCTATGTGCAGAATAGACTATCTCATGGTTCCCTTGAATTCAAGACTCCAGAAGAAGTGTTCACAGGGATGAAACCTGAGGTAAGCCACCTAAAGATATTTGGGTGTCCTGTATATATTCACATAGCAAAAGAAAAGAGAACTAAGTTGGACCCTTCTGGAAAGAAGAGAATATTTGTTGGGTATTGTGAGGCATCCAAAGAATTCAGGATCTATATCCCAGGATTCCATCATATGGAAATTAGTAGGGATGTGACATTTGATGAAGAAGCAGCTCTCAAGAGATCTAGGAAGTTCCAGTATGAAGAAGTATATGAAGAAGATCCACCTCTTAGAATTATAGAAGATGCACCAACCCCTGAAGAAGAGACACCTGAAGACCATGACATGTTAGAACCATAAGAACCCCCCATTACAAACATATCAAGAAAGAGAAAGCCAGCATGGGATAGAGATATTATACTAGGAGTAGAAAAGTATGGAGCTCCTGAAGGCTCCACTAGAGTGAGCAAGAAACCAAAGCCATTCTCCAATTATGTGGCTTTGATGTGTGATCTTGTAGATCAAGAACCTACTAGTTATGAAGAGTCAATTCATAAGAAAGAGTGGGTAGAGGTAATGACAGAGGAGTACCAGTCAATAATGAAGAATGATGTTTGGGATATTGTTCCCAAATCAAAGGACAAGAGTGTGGTATCATCCAAATGGATATACAAAATAAAGCATGTTGCGGATGGTAGCATTGAAAAATATAAGGCAAGGTTTGTAGCCAGAGGATTCTCTCAGAAAGAGGGAATTGACTATGAAGAAACATTTGCACCAGTTTCAAGGTACACTTGCATTAGAACCATCATGGCACTTTCATCCATGATGGAGTGGAAATTACATCGGATGGATGTAAATAAATATTTCCTGAATGGTTTGATTGAGGAAGAAGTGTACATAAAACAACCACAAGGATTTGAGGTTGAAGATAGAAGAACCCACGTATGCAAACTTAAGAAGGCCTTGTATGGGTTGAAGCAACTTCCTAGAGCTTGGTATGGAAGAATTGACAGTTTCTTAACAAGCTTGGGATTTACCAAGAGAAAAGCTGATCCTAACCTTTATCTCAAAGTTATGGATGATGAACCTATCATATTTTTGTTGTATGTGGATGATCTATTTCTGATTGGGAATGAGAAACAGATTGTTGAGTGCAAGAAGAAACTCTCTAGAGAGTTTGAATTGAAAGATCTCAGTTTGATGCATTACTTTGTAGGACTGGAAGTATGGCAAGGCTCAGAAGGAATATTTCTCAACCAGGGAAAGTATGTTGTGGAAATATTGAAAATATTTGATATGTTGGAATGTAAAGCCATGGCCACTCCCATGGATTCCAACTTGAAACTGTTAGCGGATGACTCATCAGAGTTAGTGGATGTAACTCTATAAAGGCAGATTATTCGGTCATTAATGTATCTGACGAACACTGGGCCAAATATATGCTTTGCTGTGAACACCTTGAGTCAGTATCTAGTGGAACCTAGACATGTTCACTTAATAGCTACAAAGCATGTGATGACATACCTGAAGGGTACGATAGACTTTGGTCTACATTACCTTAGAGATCATGATTTCAGATTGTATGGATACACAGATGCTGATTGGGATGGAAGTGTATCAGACAGGAAAAGCACATCGGGTGGATGTTATTGTCTGGGATCTGCCATGATCTCATGATTTAGAAGGAAGCAGTCTAGTGTGGCTCTCAGCACAGCTGAAGCAGAATCTATAGCTGCTTGCTCTTCCAGTTGTGAAGCGATATGGCTTCGAAAGTTGTTATCAGGTTTGTTTGACTTAGCGATGGACCCCACTATGATCCTGTGTGACAACCAAAGTTGTATCAAGATGAAAAAGAATCTAGTCTTTCATGATAACTCAAAGCACATAGAGATCCGATATTTCTATATACGAGATATGGTGTAGAAAGGAGCTATCAATCTTGAATATGTGAGCACCAACGAACAAGTGGCTGGTGTATTGGCAAAACCTCTGTCTCGAGTAAAGTTTGAGTATTTCTGAGACAAGCTTGGTGTAGTTCAGAAGGACCCTCCTCAAAAGGTGGAGTCATATGGTCAATGATGATATTTGGATACTGGTATCGATGAGGATACTTGTATCGATGATAAGATTGCCTATATTGACGGTAAGGTCAATAATAAGGATACCTATATTGATGAGGATACTGTATCGATGATGAAGATACCTGTATTGATGTGGATACATGTATTGTTGATGAGGTTACCTATTCCGACGATGAGGTCATGGATGGGGCTACCTATTTTGATGATGAGGTCATTATATGATCCCTAGTGGACGTGATAGGACTGCATCATCCCTGAACGCTTGGTTCAAAATGTACGTGATAGGACTGCATCGTCCCCGGACACTTGGTTCAAATTGTACATGATAGGACTGCATCGTCCTTGAACACTTGGTTCAAAATGTACGTGATAGGACTGTATCATCCCTAAACTCTTGGTTCAAAATGTACATGATAGGACTGCATCATCCCTGAACATTTGCTTCAAAATGTACGTGATAGGACTGCATCATCCCTTAACATTTGGTTCAAAATGTATGTGATAAGACTGCATCATCCTTGAACGTTTGGTTGAAAATGTACGTGATAGGACTGCATCGTCCCTAAACGTTTGGTTCAAAATGTACGTGATAGGACTACATCATCCCTGAATTCTTGGTTCAAAATGTACGTGATAGGACTGCATCATCCCTGAATGCTTGGTTCAAAACGTATGTTATAGGACTGATCGTCCCTGGACCCTTTGGTTCAAAATGTACATGATGGGGATTGCATCATCCTAGAACCCTTTGGTTCAAAATGTACGTGATGGGGATTGCATCATACCGGAACCTTTTTGTTCAAAATGTACGTGATGGGGATTGCATCATCCCGGAACCCTTTGGTTCAAAATGTACGTGATGGGGATTGCTACATCCCGGAACCCTTGGTTCAAAATCTACGTGGTAGGATTTCATCGTCCTTGGAGTTATGTCCTAAATTGAGAGCGATTGACCATCCCGTAATTAGTTCATGTGTGTTGTAGGGTATGCTGCTATCTAGATGACGATGTTGTGGATCGTGATGATCTAGATGACGATGTTGTTGATCATGATGATCTAGATGATGATGCTATTGATTGTGATGATCTAGATGACGATGCTGTTGATTGTGAGGATCCATATGACGATGCTAATGATCGTGAGGATCCAGATGATCATGTCGATGATCATGAGGATCCAGATGACAATGATGTTGATCAAGAGGATGTAGATCATGATATTGTTGTGGCTGATCAGGTGTTGCAGAAGATGAAGATTTAGTACTGAAGATGTTGATGTTCCAATATTGAAGATGTTCCAATAACTGCTTGAGTTACTGATGATGTATAAAGAAAGCTTCCAATGATTTATAGATGTATCATGTATTATGTAGTTGATGACTCCTTGCTCCTGCAAACGTTGTTATAATATCCTTCTCATTAAGGGGGATTGTTGAAATATTGTAGCTTCTAAGAATATTATATTTGTACTTTATTATTCCGAAGATGTTTCATTCCTCCAAAGAGACCCTATTGTATATCCGGAGATGTTTATTCCTCCGAGAGAGTGTGGTAACTAGGGATATTAGATCTCCTATGTAAGATCGGCCCTGAGTTAGCTTTTTAGGGTTTATTAGAATCTCTTAGGAGAGGTCAGCCCCATTAGGGTGAAAAGTCAGTTAGAACACAAGTATAAATAGAGGAGGTGTGTTCCTCATTTATACCATTCATTCACTCACTTGTGATTGGCGCATAGGAGAGAGAGAGGTCTGCATAGGAGGAGAAGGAGCTCTTGTTTGGGTACTACATCTTGTATTGGTTGATTATATATATTGAGGAAAGCTTTGTTGGGTTTTCTACCCCATGAGCGTTTCCCAAGGTAAATCTTTGTCTATCTTGTGATTGTGTTTCTTTCAGTGATCTTGCTTGTGAAATTAGGCTAAACTTAACAGATGAAGCCAATGATGGAAATGGGGTGCAATGCCTTGAAAGCTCAGCTAACGCAGAGAATGATGGGTAGCAGGAAGAAGAATTCACTAATGAGAAGTTGGAATTGGGAACAGAAGTCACGGCCACCGTCCAAAAAGAAGATCACTGGCTCACGAGGTTCGATGGGGTAGTGAACAAAGAAGGAGTTGGAGCAGGGATATGGATCGTCCCTCTAGATGAAAGAAATGCATGTGCTAGGTTTCATACTTTCAAACTAATGTTTGAATGTTCAAACAACATGAAGGAATATGAATCCTTTTATTAGGCTTGAATGAACTCAAAGGTCTGAGAGCTAAGAAGATCAAGGTCTGTGGAGATGCACAGCTAATAATCCAACAGGTGAAAGGAAAATATGAAGCTAAGCATCCCAGGCTAAAGGATTATAGGAATGTTGTGTGGGACATGTTTGACAATTTATTCACAAAGCACGATATATATTTCATTCCCAGAGAGTAGAATACAGTGGCAGACACCCTAGCCAATTCTACTAGAAATTTCATCTCCCTACTCACCTTGCGAGAACTCACATGATTAAGCTAAGGAATAAGCCCTCTGTCCCAGACAACACTAAGCACTCGTAGATATTTGAAGATGACCAACAGATAAAGAAGTTCCTGGAGATGAATGGGGATTTTTCCAATAGCCAGATTGATCAAGAGGACTATGAAGGGGAAGAATGTGAACTTGATCCACCAGAGCTCAAAACCACTTTGGGAGGCAAAGACACTTTGCAGCTGAAGAGCAATTACATACCCAAAGGGTTGGTCCTGTTGGAAATATTGTTTGATGAAAATGATGTGGCCAAAGATCACAAGGTAGCTCCAAACCCAAAGGAGGTAGAAGACTATAACATTGGGAGCAATGAAGAACCCATAATTGTCAAACTGTCAAAGTATCTGGCCCCAGGTATCAAAAAGGACTATATGGATTTGATGAGAAAGTTTTATGATGTGTTCTCTTGGTGCTATGAAGATCTAAAATAATATGACACATCTGTCATCCAGCACACCATACAAGTCAAGACAGGGGAGAAGCCATTCAGGAAAAAGATGAGAAATATGAATCCCGGGATCCTCCCACTGATAGAAAAGGAGGTAAAGAAGATGTATGAAGCCAAAATTGTAGTCTCTTTGAGGTTTTCATAGTGGACGGCCAACATAGTCCCATTGAGGAAAAAGAATTGTGAAATCAAACTATGTATTGACTTTAGAAATCTCAACAAGGTGTCCCAAAAGGATAACCACCCCTTGGCAAAAATGGACCACAGTTTGCAGAAGGTTGTAGGGGCAGCAATAATGTCCATGATGGATGGATTTTTAGGATACAATCATATTAAGGTGCAGCCAGAGGATCAGAGTAAGACAGCCTTTACCACACCTTGGGGAACCTTCATGTATGGTAAGCTGCCCTTCAGTTTGTTGAATACAGGAGCCACCTTCCAAAGAGATATGGATATATCTTTTGCAGGAGAGAAAGAAAAATTTGTGGTGGTCTACATGGATGACATCACAATATACTCTAAATCTGATGCAGAACATATGAAACATTTGCACTAAGTGTTCACCAAGTGCAGAAAGTTTGGAATCTCTTTGAACCCTAAAAAGTTTGATTTTGCCATGCAAGAGGGTAAATTGTTGGGCCACATAATATCTGAGGATGGAATCAAAATTGACCCAGACATAATGGATGCAATACATAAAATTGAGCTGCCTAGGAGTAATAAGGAATTCCAATCCTTTCTGGTCACAGTGAAATTCATAAGGATATTTATCCCCAATTTTGTAGAAATCATGAGGTCGATCACCTGCATGCTTAAGAAAGACAATCAAGGTAGGTCAAGTACAGAATCTAGGCAAGCATTAGAGGATATAAAGAGAGCAATTGTTGAAGCACCTGTACTGATCAGCCCCGATTTTGACAAGGAGTTTCTTATGTTTTCTTTTTCCTCTGAACATTCCATAGCAAGTGTGATTTTACAGAAAAATCAGGAAGGAGATGAACAACCCATAGCTTTATTTAGTAGGGCTCTCAGAGATGTTGAACTCAAGTACAACATTATGGAAAATCAATCCTATGCCATGATTAAAACTCTAAAGGATTTCAGGGTTTATGTCCTACATTCCCATGTTGTAGCTTATGTTCCCAATGCTGCTGTGAAAGATATATTGACATAACCTAATCTAGAAGGAAAAAGAGAAAAGTCGATAGCTACCCTACTAGAGTATGATCTGGAGATCAAACCTACTAAGCTCATTAAAGGGAAAGGCATGGCCAGACTCATGGTTGAGTCAAATTGGGATTCGATGAGTATGAAACTGTTGTCACACCTATAGGGAGAAACTTCCCAACATCCACTACCTCAAGTATCAAACAAATTCCTATCCTCTCCTTGGTATTATGATGTGGTATATGTTTTGCAGAACCTGCAAGCACCCCCTGATATGGGAAAAAGAAAATCTAGATCCACTAAGATGAAGGTTGCAAAGTATTGCATATTAGATGGTTGTCTTTATTGGAAATACCCTGAGGGTGTCCTCTTAAATTGCATTGTGGAAGATGAGGCCAAAGCAACATTGAAAGAGTTTCACAAAGGAGTTTGTGGAGGGAATCATTACTAGAAAGCCACTATTAACAAAATTATCAGGGGGGGTTTCTATTGGCCTACTATGTTCAAAGATGATTATAAGGAAATAGCCAGGTGCCATGAATGCCAGGTTTTTGAAGGAAAGAAGAATCTCCTGTCATTTCGTCGGAAACAAATATCGGTGGAAGCCCCTTTCCAGCAGTGGGGACTTGACTTCATTGGTGAAAGTTTCCCCAACTCCTCTCGGAAACACAGGTGGATACTGACTTCCACTGATTATTTCACCAAATGGATCAAAGTAGTGCCTACCAGATAGGATGTTGGTTGTGGATCCTAATCTCCATATGCAGAGATATTATTATTCATCCATGTCCGTACCCGAGGTTTGGTTATGATCCCAACATGACCCTAGGGGGGTCCGGCGGAGTTTTCGCCACCAGTTTTCGAGCCCATGGTTTTGGGTAACCCGTGGTAATTTCTCGTTGTATTTCCCTTATAAAAGAAAGGCATTGTAACACGGATAGGGTTGATGTTTTAAGTTTTATGCATTGTAAAGATCTCTGAGATCGGAGAAGAGAGACTGTGAGACAATGAAGAGCAAGTGCAGTGGCTGTGCTGCAGGTTGTATCCCTTCACTTTGTTGGACGAAATAATAATAAGGACTGTAAACTTCAGTGTGGACGTAGCCCAAGTTGGGGTGAACCACGATATATTTGTGTCTCTCTTGTAATGTGTATGTGTGATTATATTTGCATTTTTGTTTATTGTTATTGCTCTGCGATCCTGTATTTCTAACAATTGGTATCAGAGCCAAAGGTCTATTTGGAAGATAAAATCGTAGGAAGCTAGGGTTTCTGGTTCGAGTGGGAGCAATGGAAGAAGAAGGAAAGTTTAAGGTCGAGAATTTTAATTTCCAAAACTTCCAGTTATGGAAGATGCAAATGGAGGACTATCTGTACCATAAGGATCTATTCCTACCATTGGGAGTAAGAGCAAAGCAACCGGCAGCCATGAAGGACAAAGAATGGGAGGTTCTTGACAAGAAGGATCTGGGAACAATATGGCTGAGCCTAGATTCATCGGTGACCTTCACTATCTCAAAAGAAATGACAACGGAGGGTTTGATGAGCACATTGGGTAAGCTGTATGAAAAACCCTCAGCCTCCAACAAGGCATTTCTAATGAAGCGTTTATTTAATATGAAGATGTCTAAAGGTGGATCAATTACTGATCATTTAAATGAGTTTAATATGGTTACAAATCAACTAAGTTCTGTAAGTGTGAACTTTGATGATGAGGTTAGGGCTCTTCTAATATTGTGTTCATTGCCAGAAAGCTGGAATAGCTTGGTCATGGCTGTAAGTAACTTTGTCTCTTGTTAAAACACCTTGAAATTTGATGATGTTATTGGTGTTATTCTTAGCGAGGAAATGCAAAGAAAAAGCACATGTGAGATATCAGGTAATGCATTGACCATGGAGAGTAGGGGAAGACAAAAGGAGAGAGGAAAGAGCCAAGGTAATCGTGGCAAGTCTAAAATGGGCAGATCCAAGTCCAGACTGGGAAAGATAGAGTGTTGGAACTATGGAAAGAAATGACATCTGAAGAAAGACTACAGATCTCTAAAGAAGAAAGGAGATGCACAGAAGGAAACTACCCAAGAAGCAAATATAGCAGGTGATGTGTTACAAGATGCTTTGATTCTTACATTAGATAATACTAGTGATTATTGGGTAGTAGATTCAGGGACTTCATGTCATGCT
Organism: Larix kaempferi; assembly: GCA_027924585.1. NCBI lineage: Eukaryota > Viridiplantae > Streptophyta > Pinopsida > Pinales > Pinaceae > Larix > Larix kaempferi. The sequence goes on along the minus strand of BSBM01000435.1, from coordinate 24,906,302 downwards.
ACACCCCATAGGAAATATTTTCATGATTATGTTCCAGGCGATTTTGGACATGTTTTATTGGGTGATGATGAGCCATGTAAAATTGTTGGAATGGGTAAGGTATGGATAAAAGTTAAGAATGGAACTGACTGGATGTTAAAAGATGTTAGGCATATTCCTGCTACGAAAAGAAATCTAATCTCAATAGGGCAATTGGGAGATGGCGGTTGTCTATCCACATTTGGAGAAAAGTGGTGGAAGATCACTAAAGGAGCAATGGTGATAGCAAAAGGAGACAGGGTAGGTAGGTTTTATGTCCTCTTAATACTGACCATTCTATCTCTTTAGCTTCTACAAGAATAGATACAGCATTGTGGCATCATAGGCTTGGCCACATGAGTGAGAAGGGGATGCAGATTCTCCACTCAGGGAAGTTGCTGCCAGATTTGAAGCAGGTAAGTTTGGAATTCTGTGAAAACTGTGTTTATGGAAAACATAAGAGAGTCAGATTTCTCAGGGTTAGGAAACAAAAGAAGAATAAAAAGTTAGAGCTAATGCATACAAATGTATGGGGACTGGCTCAGGTACAATCTCTTGGTGGCTCTCATTATTATGTTACATTTATTGATGATGCAACTAGGAAAACTTGGGTTTATTGCCTTAGATAGAAACCTGATGTGTTTGCTACTTTTAAGAAGTAGAAATCTTTGGTTGAGAATGAGACAGGAAAAAGGTTGAAGTGTCTCAGATCTAATAATGGAGGTGAGTACTATGGCAAAGATTTTGATAGTTACTATTCATACCATGGGATTCGTAGAGAGAAGACAGTCCCAGGAACACCACAAGAAAATGGTATGTTAGAAAGGATGAATAGAATGATCATGGAGCATGCAAGGTGTATGAGACTGCATGCAGGGTTTCCCTTACAGTTTTGGGTGGATGTTGTAAATACCGTTGTTTATTTAATAAACAGAGGACCTTCAAGTGCTTTAGATGGTGGTATTCAAGAGGAGGCATGGATAGATAAAAAGGTAAACTACTCATTTATGAGAACGTTTGGTTGTGAAGCATTTGTCCATATTGATAAAGAAAAAAGAACAAAGCTTAAAGCTAAATCCAAGAAATGTGCCTTTATTAGATATGCGGTTGATAATTTTGGTTATCGTTTATGGGATTATGAAAATCCAAAATCTTAGAGGTAGTGATGTCATATTCAATGAAAAGGTCATGTATAAAGATCAGTTGTAGGGAAAGAAACAAGAAAAGAAAAACACTGAGTACACAGTACTTGATGAAATTACAGAAAATAAAGTTCCAAAGGTGCCAGAAAATCAAGAACAACAGCAAGTGTCTGAAACTCCTGCAACTGCAAGAAGATATACCAGGTTAAGTAGAATCCCTGAACGATACTCTTATTCAATGTATTATTTTTTGATGACTGATGCTGGTGAACCAGAATTTTATGAAGAAGCAATGCAGGTGGAAACTAGAAAGAAGTGGGAGCAAGGCATGATTGAGGAGATGGACTCATTGGTAGGAAACTAGACTTGGGATCTGGTTCAATTTCCTACTGGTAAAAGAGCATTGCAGAACAAATGGATTTACGAGTTGAAGGAAGAAGAAGGATGTAAGAAGTGGTAGAAGGCGAGACTTTTTGTAAAGGTGTTTGCACAGAAGAAAGGTATAGATTTTGATGAAATATTTTCTCATGTTGTTAAGATGACTTCAATTAGGACTCTCTTAAGTCTAGTGGCGGTAGAAGATTTGCATCTTGAACACTTAGATGTAAAAACAGCCTTTCTCCTTGGGGATTTGGAGGAAGAGATATATATGCAGCAGCCACAAGGGTATGAGGTCAAAGGTAAAGAGAACTTGGTATGCAGGTTCAAAAATAGTTTATATGGCTTGAAGCAAGCTCCAAGGAAGTGGTATCTAAAATTTGACCGGTTTATGATAGAACAAGGTTATAGTAGATGGCATTCTGACCACTATGTTTATTTCAAGAAGCTAGACAATGAAAGATATATTATCTTGTTATTTTATGTGGATGACATGCTTGTTGCAGGGTCTAACATGCAGGATATAAATGTACTCAAAAGGAAGCTAGCTAATTCATTTGCGATGAAGGATTTGGGTGCTGCAAAGCAAGTCCTTGGGATCAGAATAACGAGAGACAGTAAAAATCACAAATTGACATTGTCCTAGAGTGAGTACATACAAAAGGTGTTGGAGAGGTTCAGAATTCATAATGCAAAACATTATGAATTCCAATCATTTCAATCTAAGTAAGGAAATGTGTCCCAAGACACAGAAAGAGATAGATTACATGTCGAAGATTCCCTATCAGTCAATAGTTGGCAGCTTGATGTATGCCATGGTGTGCAAAAGACCAGATATTGCACAAGCAGTGGGAGTTGTGAGCAGATATATGAACAATCCAAGTAAAGAACATTGGAAGGCAGTACAATGGATTCTCAGGTATTTGATAGGTACTACCACTCAGGAATTATGTTTTGGAGGTTCAAACACTCTTCTACAGGGATATGTTGATGCAGATATGGCAGGTTATAAGGATAGCAGGAGGAGCACCATAGGGTATGTGTTTACTGTAGGGGAAACAATAGTAAGTTGGATTTCAAAACTGCAGAAGGTTGTTTCACTTTCAACAAGAGAAGCAGAGTATGTTGCTATTACAGAGGCTAGTAAAGAGATGATTTGTTTGGAGAGGTTTATGGAGGAATTGGGTAAGAAGCAGAAAGATAGCAGGTTGTATAGTGACAGCCAGAGTGCCATTCATCTTGCAAAGAACTCAGCATTCCATTCCAGTACTAAACATATACAGCTCAAGTACCATTTCATACGCTCTATTCTGGAAGATGAACTATTGAAGCTGAAAAAGATACATACGAGCCAGAATCCTGTAGACATGTTCACAAAGGTAGTGACTAGAGAGAAACTGAGTTCCTGCTCAGTTTCAGTTGGCCTTATAGCATGAAGGTGAAGATGAGAAAGTTGCCAAGTCCAAGGTCCAGCAAGTGCAGCAGTGGTGTAGTTGTTGTGATAAGTCTCCAAGTGGGAGATTGTTGGTTGTGGAGCCTAATCTCCAAATTCAGAGATATTATTATTCAGCCCTGTCCATACCCCAGGTTTGGTTATGATCCCGGCATGACCCTAGGGGGGCCTGGGGGAGTTTTCGCCACCAGTTTTCGGGCCCATGGTTTTGGGTAACCCCTGGTATTTTCCCATTGTATTTCCCTTATAACAGAAAAACATTGTAACATGGCTAGGGTTGATGTATTAGGTTTTATGCATTGTAAAGATCTCTGAGATCAGAGAAGAGAGACTATGAGACAGTGAAGAGGAAGTGCAGTGGTTGTGCTATAGGTTGTACCCCTTGACTTTGCTGGACGAAATAATAAGAAGGACTGGAAACTTCAGTGTGGACGTAGCCCAAGTTGGGGTGAACCACGATATATCTATGTCTCTCTTGTAATGTGTATGCATGATTATATTTGCATTGATGTTTATTGTTATTGCTCTGTGATCCTTTTTTTCTAACACAGGCCACAAATACAGTCATCATCAAGTTTCTAGAGGAGAATATCAGGTCTGGGTTTGGATATACTGTTAAGATAATCACTGATAATGCACAGGACTTCAACTCCAACAAGATGGTCAAATTATGTGACAAGTTACACATCAAATTGGGCCATTCTACTGCTTACTACCCCCAAAGAAATGGATTGGTAGAATCCTCCAACAAAATCCTGTTGAGGTTAATCAAGAAGCTACTGCAAGAAAATAAAAGGGCTTGCAACACCAAGCTGACCCACACCCTGTGGGATGATAGGATCACCTCTAAAAGGTCCATTGGAACTTCTCCTTTCGAATTAGTATATGGAACATAGATGATATTCCTTGACTCCCTCAGAGGGCCCGCAATGAGATTGCTATAGGAGAAATAGGAGGATCCAAACCCAGAGTCGAGGAGAACTAACCAGCTGGTGGAAGTGCAATAAATTAGAGAAGTTGTGCAGGATGAAGCCATGAAATATCAAAACTAGATAAAGAAGATGTTTGACAGAAATACCAAGGCGGATGATTTCCAGGTGTGAGACCTGGTATTAAAACAAGATGCTAGAAGAGAAGACGAGGACCAAAAGTTTGATAACCTTTGGTAGCGGCCCTATACAATCGCCGCTTATCATCAGAACAATGCTATATTCTTGTAGGACAAAGATGATGAACCAGTTGGCAAGGGAGCTGTCAATGGATGGTTCTTGAACCATTTTTTCAAGTAAAGAGAAAGTCCGCAGACCCACCCCCATTATACATTGTCGTTTTTATTTTCAGTTAGTCATGTTCCAGTTTTGTGATACGAAGAAGGGAAAAGAGGAGGGGGATAAGGGCCACTAGTCTACATGTTCTTGCTACCTCATAGGGAGGATAGCATCCCCGGTTGGAATGGCATTCTGCAGAGACGTTTTCTCGCTCCCGCAATCCTCATTGCGGATTGCCGATTGTGGAAAAGAAATATACCAAGGAGCAGAAAATATAGTTCCCACAAACCGCAATCTGCATTGCAGAAAATAAATCTACCACAGAGGCAGAAAATATAGTTCCCACAACCCGCAATCCACATTGCACATTGCAGATTGTGGAAAATAAACTTCCCAGAGCACTCAATGATAAGTTTCTGCATTCCCCATTGCGGATTGCAGAGCAACAATTTTCTAAGAAGCACCAAAGTGAGTTTCCTCATCCCGCATTCCGCATTGTTGGTTGCGGATTGCAGATTGGTGGTTTTCCAAATAGCAAAAAGGCGAGTTTCCGCATCTCGCATTTCGCAGTGCAGATTGCAAATTGTGGAAGGAGAAGGTTCTAGAAGCGTGAAATCGAGGACCCGCTGTTGGTTGTGGAGCCAGATCTTCTAGTCTCATAGATGATATTGTATCAGTCGTGCTTGTACCCCAGTTTTATATGATATGTAGGTGGACTGTACACTCACCGCAGCGGGGGGGTGTCGCCCCCCCACGGGGTTCTAGGGGGGACCATTCCCCCTGGATGGGGGGTCCGGGGGCCAGCGGTCCCCCGGTGGGGGTTCGGGGGCAGCGCCCCCGAGAAATGGGGGTTTGGGGGTGCTGCCCCTGAAGAAAATTTTTGGGGCTGTTTTCACCAGCTATTTTGTGGGCCCATGGTTTTGGGTATCCCGTGGTATTTTCCCATTGTATTTCCCTTATAAAATAAAGACATTGTAATACGGCTAGGGTTATTGATGTATTAGGATTTATGCATTGAAAAGATCTTTGAGATCAGGAGAGAGACTGTGAAACAGAGAAGAGGAAGTGCAGCGGTTGTGCTGCAGGTTGTATCCCTTCACCTTGCTGGATGGTAATAATAATAAGGACTGGCAAATTCAGTGTGGACGTAGCCCAAGTTGGGTGAACCACGATATATTTGTGCCTCTCTTGTAATGTGTATGTGTGATTATGTTTGCATTTATGTTTATTGTTATTGCTCTACGATCCTGTTTTTCTAACAATTGGTATCAGAGCCAAAGGTCTATTTGGCAGTTAAACCCGCAGGAAGGTAGGGTTTCTGGTTCAAGTGGGAGTAATGGCAGAAGAAGGAAAGTTTAAGGTCGAGAAGTTTAATGGCCAAAAATTCAGGTTATGGAAGATGCAAATGGAGGACTATCTATACCAGAAGGATCTATTCCTACTGTTGGGAGGAAAAGCAAAGCAGTCGATGGCTATGAAGGACGAAGAATGGGAGGTGCTTGACAGAAAGGCTCTGGGAACAATACGGTTGAGCCTGGCTTCATCGGTGGCTTTCAATATCTCAAAAGAAATGACAACACAGGGTTTGATGAGCGCATTTGGTAAGCTGTATGAAAAACCCTCGGCCTCCAACAAGGTATTTCTAATGAAGCGTTTATTTAATATGAAGATGTCTGAAGGTGGATCTGTTACTGATCATTTAAATGAGTTTAATACAGTTACAAATCAGCTAAGTTCTGTAAGTGTGAACTTTGATGATGAGGTTAGGGCTCTTCTAATATTGTGTTCATTGCCAGAAAGCTGGAATAGCTTGGTCATGGCTGTAAGTAACTCTGTCTCTGGTTCAAACACCTTGAAATTTGATGATGTTATTGGTGTTATTCTTAGCGAGGAAATGCGAAGAAAAAGCACAGGTGAGACATCAGGTAATGTGTTGACCATGGAGAGCAGGGGAAGAAAAAAGGAGAGAGGAAAGAGCCAAGGTAATCATGGAAAGTCTAAAACGAGCAGATCCAAGTCCAGACTGGGAAAGATAGAGTGCTGGAACTGTGGAAAGAAAGGACATTTGAAGAAAGACTGCAAATCTCTAAAGAAGAAAGGAGATGCACAGAAGGAAACTACCCAGGAATCAAATGTAGCAGGTGATGTGTTACAAGATGCTTTGATTCTTGCATTAGATAATACTAGTGATTATTGGGTAGTAGATTCAGGAGCTTCATGTCATGCTACACCCCATAGGAAATACTTTCATAAGTATGTTCCTGGCGACTTTGGACATGTTTTATTGGGTGATGATGAGCCATGTAAAATTGTTGGAATGGGTAAGGTATGGATAAAAGTTAAGAATGGAACTGATTGGTTGTTGAAAGAAGTTAGGCATATTCCTGCTATGAAAAGGAATTTGATCTCAACAGGGCAGTTGGGAGATGGCGGCTATATATCTACGTTCAGAGAAAAGTGGTGGAAGATCACTAAAGGATCAATGGTGATAGCAAAAGGAGACAGAGTAGGTACGTTGTATTTATGTCCTCATAATACTGACCATTCTATCTCTTTAGCTTCCACAGGAACAGATACAGCATTGTGGCATCATAGGCTTGGCCACATGAGTGAGAAAGGGATGCAGATTCTCCACTCAAGGAAGTTGCTGCCGGATTTGAAGCAGGTAAGTTTTGAATTCTGTGAAAACTGTGTTTATGGAAAACAGAAGAGAGTCAGATTTCTCAGGGTTGGGAAACAGAAGAAGAATGAAAAATTAGAGCTTGTGCATACAGATGTATGGGAACCGGCTCAGGTACAATCTCTTGGTGGCTCTCATTATTATGTTACATTTATTGATGATGCAACTAGAAAAACTTGGGTTTATTGCATTAGACAAAAATCTGATGTGTTTGCTACTTTTAAGAAGTGGAAAGCTTTGGTTGAGAATGAGACAGGAAAAAAATTGAAGTGTCTCAGATCTGATAATGGAGGTGAGTACTGCAGCAAGGAGTTTGATAGTTACTATTCATACCATGGGATTCGTAGAGAGAAGACAGTCCCAGGAACACCACAGGAAAATGGTGTGTCAGAAAGGATGAACAGAACGATCATGGAGCGTGCAAGGTGTATGAGACTGCATGCAGGGTTGCCCTTATAGTTTTGGGTGGATGATGTAAATACTGATGTTTATTTAATAAACAGAGGACCTTCGAGTCCTTTGGATGGCGGTATTCCAGAGGAAGCATGGACAGATAAAAAGGTAAACTACTCATTTCTGAGAACATTTGGTTGTGAAGCATTTGTCCATATTGATAAAGAAAATAGAACAAAGCTTGAAGCTAAATCCAAGAAATGTACCTTTATTGGATATGGGGTTGATGAATTTGGTTATCATTTATGGGATTATGAAAATAACAAAATCATCAGGAGTAGAGATGTGATATTCAATGAAAAGGTCATGTATAAAGATCAGTTGTGGGGAAAGAAACAGGAAAAGGAAAACACAGAGTACATAGTGCTTGATGAAGTTAAAGAAAATGAAGTTCCAAAGGTGCCAAAAAATCAAGAGCAGCAGCAAGTGCCTGAAACTCCTGCAACTGTAAGAAGATCTACCAGGTTAAGTAGACTCCCTAAACGATACTCTCCTTCAATGTATTATTTATTGATGACTGATTCTGGTGAACCAGAATGTTATGAAGAAGCAATGCAGGTGGAAACTAGAAAGAAGTGGGAGCAAGGCATGAACGAGGAGATGGCCTCATTGGTAGGAAACCAGACTTGGGATTTGGTTAAGTTGCCTGCTGGTAAAAGAGCATTGCAAAACAAATGGATTTACAGGTTGAAGGAAGAAGGAGGTAAGAAGCGGTACAAGGCCAGACTTGTTGTAAAAGGGTTTGCACAGAAGAAAGGTATAGATTTTGATGAAATATTTTCTCCTGTTGTTAAGATGACTTCAATTAGGACTATCTTAAGTCTAGTGGCAGTAGAAGATTTGCATCTTGAACAGTTAGATGTAAAAACAGCCTTCCTCCATGGGGATTTGGATGAAGAAATATATATGCAGCAGCCACAAGGGTATGAGGTCAAAGGTAAGGAGGATCTGGTATGCAGGTTGAGAAAGAGATTATATGGCTTGAAGCAAGATCCAAGGCAGTGGTATCTAAAGTTTGACAGGTTTATGACAGAACAACGTTATAGTAGATGTCATTCTGACCACTGTGTTTATTTCAAGAAGCTAGATAATGGAAGATATATTATCTTGTTATTGTATGTGGATGACATGCTTGTTGCAGGGTCTGACATGCAGGATATAAATGTACTCAAAAGGAAGCTAGCTAATTCATTTGCGATGAAGGATTTGGGTGCTGCAAAGCAAATCCTTGGTATGAGAATAATGAGAGACAGGAAAAATCACAAATTGACATTGTCTCAAAGTGAGTACATACAAAAGGTGTTGGAGAGGTTCAGAATGCAGAATGCAAAACCTGTAAGTACACCTTTGGCGAGCCATTTCAGTCTAAGTAAGGAAATGTGTCCCAAGACACAAGAAGGGACAGATTACATGTCCAAGATTCCCTATCAATCAGCAGTTGGCAGCTTGATGTATGCCATGGTGTGCACAAGACCAGATATTGCACATGCAGTGGGAGTTGTGAGCAGATATATGAACAATCCAGGTAAAGAACATTGGAATGCAGTACAGTGGATTCTCAAGTATTTGAGAGGTACTACCATTGAGGCATTATGTTTTGGAGGTTCAGACACTGTTCTACAGGGATATGTTGATGCAAATATGGCAGGTGACAAGGATAGCAGGAGGAGCACCATAGGGTATGTGTTTATTGTAGGTGGAACAGCAGTAAGCTGGATTTCGAAACTACAGAAGGTTGTTGCACTTTCAACAACAGAAGCAGAGTATGTTGCCATTACAGAGGCTAGTAAAGAGATGATTTGGTTGCAGAGGTTTATGGAGGAACTGGGTAAGAAGCAGAAGGATAGCATATTGTATAGTGACAGCCAGAGTGCCATTCACCTTGCAAAGAACTCAGCATTCCATTCCAGGACTAAACATATACAGCTCAAGTACCATTTCATATGCTCTGTTCTGGAAGATGAACTATTGAAGCTGGAAAAGATACATACTAGCCAGAATCTTGCAGACATGTTCACAAAGATAGTGACTAGAGAGAAATTGAGTTCATGCTCGGTTTCAGTTGGCCTTCTAGCATGAAGGTGAAGAGGAGAAATTTGCCAAGTCCAAGTCCAGCAAGTGCAGCAGTGGTGGAGTTGCTGTGATCAGTCTCCAAGTGGGAGATTGTTGGTTGTGGAGCTAGATCTTCTAGTCTCATAGATGATATTGTATCAGCCATGTTTGTACCCCAGTTTTATATGATATGTAGGTGGACTGTACACTCACCCCAGCGGGGGGGGGCATCGCCCCCCCACGGGGTTTCAGGGGGGACCATCCCCCCTAGATGGGGGGTCCGGGGGCCAGCGGTCCCCCAGCGGGGGTTTGGGGGCGTTGCCCCCGAAGAAAATTTTTGGGGCTGTTTTCACCAGTTGTTTTGCGGGCCCATGGTTTTGGGTATCCCGTGGTATCTTCCCATTGTATTTCCCTTATAAAATAAAGACATTGTAATATGGCTAGCGTTGTTGATGTATTAGGTTTTATGCATTGTAAAGATCTTTGAGATCAGGAGAGAGACTGTGAAACAGAGAAGAGGAAGTGCAGCGGTTTTGCTGCAGGTTGTATCCCTTCACCTTGCTGGACGGTAATAATAATAAGGACTGGCAAATTCAGTGTGGACGTAGCCCAAGTTGGGTGAACCACGATATATCTGTGTCTCTCTTGTAATGTGTATGTGTGATTATATTTGCATTTCTGTTTATTGTTATTGCTCTGCGATCCTATTTTTCTAACACCCGCATCCCACATGCCACGTGGAGAAGTGCGGGTTGCAGAAAGGTCCATTTAAGAATGGTCATTGCGGAGGGCCAAATGCGGAAGCATAGTTGCTGAAATAAAATTGCGGATTGAAAACGTTTTACAGAGCCACTTACAGTCGCGGGAAATGGATATTTTCACAGAGAAATGGTGCATTAGAGAACGACAAAGGGGGGCCTATTTCGGTTACCTATATTCTTAAATATAAATGGCTTCATTCACAGGACAAGCAGGTAGATTCCATAGCCCACTGGTGCACTTCCGACACAGGTGGTTCTTCTCCTCCGCTCATGGCAGAATCAGAGGTTATTGATTCGGGCGGCTCAGCTCAAATGACTTCATCATTACCAGTGCAAGCTTTTTTGAATCAGTTAGGATATTTTGTTGTTTGTAAGCCTATAAAGGCAAGGTGTGAAGTAGACCAAAAGGTTGGACGTTTTTGTTTTAGAAAGATTACTGCTCCACGCTGTATTAAACTTGGCCTCTTAATTCCATGAGCAGGCCCGATTTTGGAGCTTGATATTCATGTGATGTGTGTTGCGATGTCTGTTATTTCCTGTGTATGTGTTCTTTCTTTGTATTTCCACTAATTGTTTACTTCTACAGTACCTAAAGATCAAAATTACATGGTTTGGAATTAATGCCCACATGCTCCAAATGCATATGACTAGGTATTCCACCCTTTTCCTCTTGAATTTGTAGGTTAGAATTCATTCTTAAATGCTCTAGCCTTGTGGCTGAACTTGTCTCCTTCCTCTACCTTCATTTTTTTATTACTCTTACTTGAAAGAACCATGTCTACCTTGCCTCCTGCTCTTGCAATTGCATCCCAAACCTGCCATTGATGACAGTAACCCACCGAAGTTGACTCCATGCCCAACTATCCTCCTATTCTTAACTGCGACCAACCAAAAACCCCTTTTAATTCATTGTTTGAAGGTATAGCCACCACTTCGACCGATATGCCAACCCATTTTTAAGCTGCATCATGTTGCTAGAGTCCCCCAAAGGGAGATCCCTTCCTATGGTTGGAAAGGCTAGTTTCCATCCACTAAAGATTGGTTTGCAACAGTTACACCAGGGTCTTTCCTGGCATAACCCAGGAAAATATTGGGTGATAACAAGGTTCATCTGTTCATCCATATGCTGGATGAGGTACCACGGAGCTGGTACATTGCAGCTAAACTACGGCGAGGGATGACGACATGGGAAGTGTTGACTACCAGTTTTAGTCACACTTTCAGCTTTGTAGATGAGAACTCATTTATCCATAGTGTGTTGCAGGACATCCATAAAAAGGTACTTGAGATTGTTATGACATAACGACCAATAGTACTTCAATGGACTGTGACACCACAAAGGATTATGGGGTCTTATAACGCGTCGGGAGGACTCAATGAAGAGGAAGATCCAAGAGGCATCTATGTTCTAGAATCAGAAGGTACCCGTGATGTCAAAGCAACATATATGCCATTCTACAAATTCAAGAAGCCATTGAAAATAAAGAACGTAAATATTAGCTCAGAAGAGAATCCAATGTTTGCAAGCATTGGATATTATTGGGATGATTTAATAATTTGAAAGGTCACCAATTTACTGCATAAATTCCAAGACTTGTTTCTGACAAAATTCTCAGAAATTAAAGGAATTTCCAGAGACTTGAGTGAGATGAAAATCTTGCTGAAACCTAATGCTAAGCTAGTAAAGCAGTGACCATATAGATTTAACCCAAGATACAAAGAACAAGTGAAGGCCGAAATAGAGCGAATGCTAGATGCTGGGATCATTGAACCTGATGAAGAATTGGAATGGACCATCCCACTGGTTGTCCAATATAAGAAGACTGGTAAAATTTAGATTTGTGTCGACCTGAGGAAGTTTAATGATGCATGCCTTCACGATCCATTCCCCACTCCCTTTATAGATGAAGTACTTGATGGTGTCGAAGGACAGGAAGTATACTCGTTTACAGATGGATTTTTACGCTACCATTAGATCAATATTGCTAAGGAATATCAACACAAGACCGCCTTTGTAACAGAATCGGGTTGTTTTTAGTACATGGTGATGCCTTTTTGTCTCAAGAATGCCCCCGAAATATTTTACATATTAGTTGTTGTTGCGTTTAAGGACTTCATCCATAAGTTTCTAGTGGTATATATGGATGACTGGACCATGTATGGATTGGTGAAAGATCATGTCGCAAGTCTCAGGATGATGCTGGAAAGATGTTGACATCATCTGATTTTGCTGAATCTAAAGAAGTGTATCTTTTGTGCCCCATTTGGCATTCGATTGGGACACATTGTGTGCAAGGAATGCATGTTGGTTGACCCAACGAAGATTGTGATCATTTTTTACCTACTAGCACCAACGACAGTGAAATAGTTGAGGTCTACTTTGGGTCACAGAGGATACTACAGAAAGTTTATAAGGGGATATGCGGCAATCACTTTGCCAATGGAGAAATCATTGAAGAAGAATGAAAAGTTTGAATGGAACAACGAATGTCAAAAAAGTCTTGACATACTAAAGCAAAAAATGGTCACAGCACCAATATTAGACTTTCCTGACTGGAAGAAGGAGTTTCACGTCCATGTAGATACCCCATCAGTTGCGTTGGGGGTGATACTGGCCAAGCGGGGAGAAGGACCAATTGACCATTCAATCGCATTCGCAAGTAGGAAATTGTCAACTGCGGAGAAGAACTGCATGGCGATAGAAAGAGAAGGCTTGGCATTGGTATACGCCTTGCAGAAACTTCATCATTATCTATTAGGAGGACATTTCAAAATGTTTACCAATCATTCCAAACTAAAATACTTGGCCAATAAGCCTGTGTTGGGGGGAATATCTGTCGATGGCTGCTAATTTTTCAGGAATTTAATTTTTAAATAATTTTGAATCCTAGGAGACTAAATGTAGGACCAGATCATTTGTCATGAATTGAGTCAGGGGAAGAACCAAGGAGTATCAACGAAGGCTTTCCTGATCCGCATCTATTTAGGATTGGAATGGTTGACGACCATTACGAGAAAATTGTTCACTTCTTGGCGATAGGAAAGGAACTTGAAGCGTTCACCACCACTCAGAAGAAACAGTTAGTTGTTAGGGCCGCTAATTTCCATCTAATCGTAGGACAGCTATAAAAAATTGTACCAAATGAATTTCTTCGTAGATGTGTCCTTCCACATGAACAAGAAAGGGTATTGGAAGAATCCCATGAGGGGATTACAAGAGGTCTTTATGGAGGGCGTGTAACTTCTAGGAAGATACTCAGAGATGGATTATGGTGGCTAACAGTACATGGTGATACAACAAATTATGATAAAACATGCGATGTATGTCAAAGAATGGGAAAACCGTCACGAAGGGAAGAGATTTTGCTAGTGCCTCAATTAACATTACAGCCTTTAGAAAAGTGGGTAGAAGATTTCATGGGACCCATTTACCCACATGGAAAAAGAACAGGCACAAGATACATCATTACTACAACTTCCTACTTGACCAGATGGGCCGAAGAAGCACATGTGAAGGATTGCACAACTGCGACAGTAGAAAGGTTCCTCTTTGACAACATGGTCACTAGGTTTGGGTGTCGAAAATATTGATGAGCGACCAAGGTACTCATTTCATCAATCAGACGATCAGAGCGATGACGTAGGAATTCCAGATAAAACATATTAGGAGTACTCCATATCACCCACAAGCGAATGGATCAGTCGAAGCGCTAAACAAAATATTGGAGAATGCACTCACTAAGGTATGCAACACAAACTGTGATGATTGGGATTTGAAGATCCCTACGATACTATGGGCCTACCGAATGACATGCAAAAGATTGATAGGTGAGACACCGTTCAAGTTAGTATATGGACAATAAGAGGTGATGCCAATGGAATATATTGTCCCCAGTCTGTGCATAGTAGCAGCGATAGGGATGAGCGATGACAGAGCCATTGAGTAAAGATTGGCATAGCTGCTACAGCTTGAATAGGACCGCTTCATTGTGGGATTTCATTAGCAGGTAGAGAAAGATCGACAGAAGGCATGGCACGCTCATCATGTAAATCCAAACCATTTTCAATGTGGAGATATGGTTATCCTGTATGATAGTAAGTTTATGAAGCATCCATGAAAGCTTTAGATGTATTGGTTGGATCCATACATCATAAATTTCATCATCGATAGGGGTGTAGTTCAGCTACAAAATTTAGATGGAATACTCTTTCTGAATTTGGTAAATGGTAGTCGGCTAAAGCCCTATCGGGATATCTTGTTGCGAATCCACTGAGGGCGATGCAAAGTAAAAAAAAACGATAAAAAGAGAAAAAGACAATTGAAACAGGTACATTGCGAAGATCAGAAGTCTGTCGATAAAGCAGAAACAAGATTTGAGTTCTTGATTCTATCGAATTATCTGCGACAAGGTTTGAATTCATATGTGTGTCGATGGGATAGTGACAAAGTTAAAATAGCAACAAGGTGTGGAGCTTGTCGTCGTTCGGAAGAGTGCAAGCTGGTCAAATAGAGCAATAAATACAGTAGTTAAGGTGCAATGGGAGACTGTCCAAGGGGATAAAAACGCAGTTAATGGAATATTTAATCACCAATGAGTGCGTAGGATTTGGTAAATCGGCACAAGATTCAACCAATTTGATTTTTGTACACCAAACACCACTACTCATCCTGTGGATAATGTCCCCCTTTTGTGCCACTCATTGCAAATATATGAGAGTGTGGGGATATGACTCCTAAAAGACTCATCCCTGGCGGGAGTCTTTCCAACACTAGATCCACCATCAAATGTTTCCACTATGAACATGATCTCATCCATAATCCCAAGTTACTCAAACTCGACAGACCAACAAATTGTGCTTGATCTTAATCACATGGATTTGAATGGATATGTGATGCCTCTCAGCCCCACTGAATCCATGTATGAGTCCAACCAATCAACACCCAATTTAGTAGATTCCCACTCTTCGGTGGCATCTAACACAGGTTCTCCTCCACCCGAGCGGAACTCATCCACACCATTATGTAACATCCCTGGACCTCCCTTGTAGCCTTTAGAGGCCACCAAAAATCCTAGGTTGCTTTTTTTTCTTCTTTGACTTCCAAAACTACACACAGTTGCACTTGACTCGGATCCGCAACTCACCTTTGTGATCTGTAGTCCGCAATTGCGTCTTTTCACAATCCCCAATCTACATTGTGTATTTTTGCAATCCACAATCTACATTGCGTCTTTCTGCAATCCGCAATTACATCTTTCTGTAATCTACAATTGCATCTTTCCACAATCCCCAATCTGTAATCCGCAATCCGCATTACGGCAGTTGGAATCGCGGAAATCCAACTTCATCCTTTCGGAAAACTTCCCCTTCCGCAATCTGCAATTCGCATTGCAGAAGTCGGAATTGCGGAAGCCCAAATTTGACCCTTCGAAAAGCTTCCCCTTCCGCAATCCGCAATCCACATTGTGGAGGTCGGAATTGCGGAAGTCCAACTCCAATCATTCAGAAAACTTCCCCTTCCACAATCTGCAAATTACATTGTGGAAATCCAACTTGAACCCTCCAGAATACTTCCCCTTCCACAATCCGCAATCCACATTGCAGAAGTCAATATTGCAGAAGTCCAACTTCTTTGTTCTTACAAATTATCAATGCAAACTTCTAATGGACATAACTTCATCATCCTGGGTCCAAATGAGAAAAGGTTGGTACCGTTGGAAAGCTCTTGGGGATCTCTGTTCAATGGTAAAATACCTTACGCTATTGGGGTATCTAAACTCCTCCTTTTATTCTCTAAATTTTTGTCTATAACCTTCTAAGGTGTCTTCCAACATTTAACAAGTCTCTACATGTCCCCTGTCATAACCCATCTTTCATATGCCTCGCAAAGTAGTCTAAGGATACCGCAGTCCACATAGCCATCCGCATAATTAAGTGACGTTATGCATTCCATTAATAGGTTAATCATATCATAACAAAATACATATAATAAAAGAAGTTAAGGCTAACCATACATCTAACACATGTGAGATTACAAATGCATTAAACTCATGCCCCTGAATGTAGCATTCAACTAGCACTCAGCATTCCACTCAGGATTACACATGGTATACCTATTGCTCACATTCATATAACATTCATTCAACAGTATTAAGTAAAAAAATATAATAATAACACACGAAATAACATCATTCATTCCATATAACACTTATCTTTGTATCTTGAAGTTGCTCCGCAAATGTCTAAGTGAGAGAAATGTTCCACCCAACCTTAGGTCTCTAACCAGCTTATACTCTTTCAGCTTAGAGACCACCCCCGAGCTGGGCTATGTATCCACTAAGGAGGGCTAGGTATCCTCTCTAATAGTCAAGATCCACTCCAATGTTAATCCAACTTATAGATGGGTTTATCAAGCAATCCCGGAAACATACTCATGCTAAGCCACCCTGCAGTTGGGTTTATCATGTATACACGTGCTAAGCCAACCTCCAGTTGGGTTTATCAAGCATACTGTGAAACATGGAGGATATTGCTAAGCTAGTGAGCTCAACCACAGAGCTACAGACATCTCAATCACTTAGTAGACAAGGCACTTACATTATCCACCTCACCCAACATAAGGAAGGCCCTCTTCTCTGCTACACAGTCCCTCAAGGCCCCTTCGCTTCCAGTGCTATTCAGGGTAGCCATAAGAGGGTCCGACTGTTAGTTCTATGAGATCATAGTCTCCACTTGGTTTATCAAGAATTCCCACCCTAAATCCAAGATTTTACATCTATTATACAAGCTGGTTCATTCCAGTTTTGCAAACTAAACTATGTCTCACAACTAGACTCTCTGCTCACAGAATTTTAGACTTCACATAGCTCCCTCCAACTATTAATGCTCGATAATCCCCTTTCGACTCGCCTTCAAGTTTCTACTCAAAGATCATTCATACGCATAGGATCCCCCTGGCATTTGGCTCCCCTACTTCGACTCACATCTGCATTTCAGGATCTTTCCCCACAACATGAATGCCTCAACCCTCAAACAAAAAACTAAATGAAGGAACCAAATCCCAAAACCCCCAACTCAGATTCAGCGTCGTTTTTATCTCTTGCGAATATCCTCTGCAGTCTTTCCTTCTCCATGTTCTGTAACCGAATCTATACCTGTACAGGGAATCAAATCGGTTACGCCTATCCAAATGGCAGCATGGGTCACCATCCCACCACCCCTCACCTCTCCCTAGTGGATACCCTCTCCCCCTTCTCATTAGCTGCATCACTTAGCTAGTTCTGGGTATTTCATTGCAATATTAAACATTTACATCAGTTACAAAATTTGATGGCTTAATAGCACATGGATAGTCTCACTGTCAAATCCTTGCCTATGAAAGAAAACCTTAAGAATCTACTAGTGGGGCCTTGGCCTTGAGCTACACACTAGGATCAACACACATTGCATCAACAAAATATTTACATTGCAGCCAATAATTACTAAGGCAGGGTAGGGGTATTACATCTCCCTCCCACTTAGAAAAACGCCATCCTCGGTGTTCACAAAACTGAAGAAAAAAAAAACGGGAATGCCTCCTTCATGGCATCCTCAAGTTCCCAGGTCACCTCCTCTAGACTAAGGTGCTTCCATTGCACCTTTACCTATCTGATTTCTTTCCTCTAGAGTAAGGTATCCCTCTTGTCATGGATGCATATAGGCTCCACTTGGAATTCTCCATATAGGCTCCACTTGGAATTCTCCCTATGGTTCCAACTATATCACATGCCAATCAATTATCTGATTAGGATCATGTACATATTTCTTAAGTAAAGAGACATGGAAAACATTATGATCTTTCATGTTAGCAAGTAATGCAATCCTATATGCAACTGGTCCTATTTTATCAAGGACTTCAAATGGTCCAAAAAATATGCGTGCCAACTTGACAAAAATTCCCAACTTGAAGGAGCTCTTCCTTGGTCTCACTCTCAAGTAAACATGATCCCCAATATGGAATTCTTTGTGTACTCTCTTCAAATATGCATAGCTTTTCTGCTTGTCCTGAGTTGCATTCAAATTCTGCCTAAGCTTAACAACTTCTTGTTCCATCTCTTCAATCATTTCTAGTCCAAGCACTACCCTGTTCATTGGGTTGTCCCAATTTAGTGGAGTTCTGCATCCTCTTCCATACAAAACTTCAAAGGGGCTCATATTCGACAATGCCTAGTACCCATTGCTGTAAGGAAATTCTACCAAGTGTAGGCAGTCCTTCCACTTGGATGGTTTATTCATCACATACATTCTTAACATGTCTTGAAGAATTTGGTTTACTCTCTCTATTTGACCATCTGGTTGAGGATGATAGGATGTATTGAAATTCAATTTAGTCCCCAACTCTTGAAATAACCCTTTCAAAAAATTGGAAGTGAATTATGTGTCCCTATCTGAAATTATTGCCTTGGGCAATCGATGCAACCTGAATATCTCTCTCATGAAGACATTTGCAATGTCATTGTCCTTGTAAGTAGACTTAACTGGGATAAAGTGAGATACTTTTGATAGCTTGTACACTACAACCATAATGGAATCGTGTTTCTTCATAGTCACGGTTAAACCTATTATAAAGTCCATAGAAATCACTTCCCATTTCCACTCTGGATTAGGAAATGGCTGCAACAATCCTACTAGATGTTGATGCTCTGCCTTGACCTACTGGCACTTTTTACATCTAGCGATATACTCTGCTATGTCCTTCTTCATCCCATGTCAAAAGTATTGTTTCCTTGCTGCAGTTATAGTTTTCTGATACCCTGGGTGACCAAAATACGACTTTTGGTGTATTTCACCCAACAGAAGCTCCTTCAATTCTGCACAGTTGATAATGTACAGTCTGGCATATTGGTACATAAGGACATCATCTTCTCCAATCTGATATCCTACACACTTGTTATCCACGTTTCCCTACTGTAACTTTTCTTTGATTTATAGGTAAGCTTCATCAATAGCTCGAGCTTCAATGATCATTGCTTTCAAATCTGAGTTACAAACACTTATTGGTGCAACATGAAATTTCCTACTGAGTGCATCAACAACCTTACTCTCCTTTCCTTTGACATGCTTAATCTCCAAATCGAACACACAAATAAATTCCATCCATCTATTTTGTCTGGCATTTAGATTTGGCTGGTCAAATAAATATTTCAAACTCATGTGATCTATCTTGTGTTCAAATCTTCTTCCCAAAAGATAATGCCTCCATTTCTTGAGAGCATGCACTATGGCTGCCAGATCTAATTCATGTGTGGCATATTTCCTTTCATGATATTTCAGCTTCCTTGACTCATAGACAATTACAAATCCTTCTTGCATGAGCACCCCACCCAATCCTTCAATGCAAGCATCTTTGCACACCACAAAGTATTTACTTGGATCTGCAATATTTAAAATAGGAGCACTGGTCAGTAATTATTTTAACTTCTTGAAACTCCTTTCACACTTCTCAGGCCATATAAATTTGACTTCCTTCCTTTGTAATGAGGTAATTGGGTGAGCTCTCTTGGAGAAAATTTCAAGAATCTTCTATAGTAACCTAGAAGGCCCATAAAAGATCTTACATCTGCAACATTTCTTGGAGTAGGCCAATCCATTATGGCCTCAATATTCTCTGGGTCTACTACAATACCTTCTGCTGAAATAATATGTCCCAAATACTGTACCTTCTGTTGATAGAAGTCACACTTTCTTGACTTTGCATACAACCGGTGTTCTCTAAGGACTTTCAGTATGCTCTTATTCATTCCTTGAATACACCAGAATGTCATCCAATAATACAATCACAAACTTGTCAAAGTATTTGTTGAAAACACTATTCATAACACACATGAAAGTAGAAGGTGCATTGGTGAGACCAAATGGCACCATAGTGAACTCATAATGTCCATATCTAGTTTGGAAAGCTGTTTTGTGAATGTCTTCATCCTTTATCCTCCCTTGATGGTATCCAGACCTCAAGTCAATCTTGGAAAATACTTTAGCTTCCTTCATCTGATCAAACAAGTCATCAATTCTTGGGAATGAATACTTGTTCTTGATTGTTACTTTGTTTAGATTCCTGCAATCTATACACAGTCTTAAAGTCTCATCCTTCTTCTTAACAAATAACACAGCTCGGGTGTGCTCATTCTATAAGGGGCTTTGGAGCTTGGTGTTGCTCCTAGAACAACATTAATGGAGAAATCAATGTCTCTGTTGGGTGGTAGTCCTATCACTTCATCTGCAAATACATCCTGGAAATCCTGTAATAGCTGAAAGTCTTCTAACTTTGGTCCCTTATCTTTTGTTGATCCTGATATATGTACAATATATAACTGACAACCCTTTTTATAGAACTTTCTTAGCTGCAAGTCTGAAATCTGTCTTACTAAAACTTGTTTTGGAATTCCTTTAACCAACCTTTGTCTTCCTTCATCATCAATCCACTCAATTACCTTCTTGTAGCAGTCAAGTTTGGATCTATGCTTCTCCAACCAATCCATGCCTATCAAGGCATCATAAGATCCTAAGGGTAGTACATTCAAGTTTACCTTGGTGGGAATTCCATTCATCTCTAGGGAACATTCCACCACTACTTCACTCACCTTTCTCTTGGTCCTAGTGGCTAGTTGAACTAACCAAGACTTACTATGTTTCACTTTACCAAGTGAACAACTTTCGACCACTTTAGGGAACACATAAATATGAGTGGATCTTGGATCAATTAAAACAAAAATAGATTGCTTGGCAATCTTACCTTCAACTTCTATCACTGTTGATTAGTTGTCTACATGGTGATCATCCAATGTTGCATAGATTCGAGGTGTGGCTCTGGCCATATCTTCTACCGTGGTTGTTTCTCCCAAGTTGTGCAAGCTTTGGGGATTCCCTCTTCAATTTGCACATTTTCTAAGCATGTGGTTGTCTTCACATCCCAAACACTAAAGTGGTCATTTTTATGTTTTCTCTACTCTTCTACCGGGTTTGAATCCACTTCCTACTGACTGTCCCTATGGAAATTTTTTGGACTGATTCTTGAAAGGTCACTTGAAGCCACTTCTTCTCGGTTCAAATCCTCCTTTGGGATTTCCTTTCCATGCTAGTTGAGTGTCTGTCCTTCCTTTATTCTGCTCATAACATAGCATGTCCATTCTAATGGCTTCATCCAAACTTGGTGGATGGACGAACTCAATCCTATCCCTCTAGTTCTGTGGTAGGATTCCAAGGAAACACTAAATCTTCACCCTTTCATTCTTGACGTAGTCTACATACCTTAACAATTCCAAGAATTTATGAACATGTTCTTCCATAGAATTGTGCCCCAACCTGAGTTCATTGAACTCCTTTCTCTTGTTTTCATAATACCTAGCCTATACGTATTTCTCCTTGACGTATCTCTTCAACCTCTCCCAGCTGGTCCTTCTTTCACTGGTTCTCTTCACTTTCATGATGTGCTCCCACCAAATGGAGGATCTTCCATTTTGATTGTAAATGGAAACTCTAGCCTTTTCACTTTCTGAATAATCATGCATTTTGAAGTACTTTTTCATTCCAATTAGCCATGCCTCTGCCTCTTGGCCTGTATTACTCTCTCCATCAAAGGTAGGAGGTCTTGCTTTCCTAAATTCTCCTTCTGGGATCCCTCTGAACCTCCTTCTTTTCTCGGTCTGGTTGTAAGTGTGTCTTGGAATTCTTCAAGAGTCTTTGGAGTGTTCTGACATGCTGGAAGGAGATCCCGAAGAGGTCGTTCTATAGCACCCCCTTTATGGCTTGGAGTCCTTTTCATAGAATGAACTCTGGAATGGCTAACTGCATTCCTTTCTTCTCGGCCCATATTACTTGGATTGGACTCCATGTTTACTTTTTGATGCATGTCAGTGAGGCTCTATAGAATGTCTGCATTGAGTTGGTGCTACTCTTGTTGCACCTTTATCAGCCTCTCATTAAAGCTTACCATGGTCTCAACCAAGTGCTGGGGAGTCACCCGCTCCCTTCTTCCATTACATGTTGTTTCAACGTGTTCTTCTTCCACGTTTTCCCCCAGCACGTCCTCTTCAGGCTCATATGGATCTTGTGCATCATTAACAGTCACCATTCTTTCTTTCTGAGACACAGACTTGCTGTATGCTTCAACTATAGCTGCTGCAATCACTATGCATGATATAAATGTTTATTAGACAGCATAGGACTTGAAACATCCATACAATCTGGAAATTACTCATTAAACAGTTAATTAACAAAAGTTTTCTTAGGTTAAAATAGTGCCATGGGCGTTTCCTTGCGTGTGATTTCTTTCATGGTTCAGCCCTAACAGCCCCAGTGTTGTAACTAAAGATCTAATACCACTCTGTAATGTACCCGGACCTCCCTTGTGGCCTTCACAAGCCACCGAAGATCCTACATTAATTTGTTTTTCTTCTTTTACTTCCAAAACTACACACAGACGCACTGGACTCGGATCTGCAACTCACCTTTGTGAACCGCAATATGCAATTGCATCTTTCCACAATCAACAATCCATGTGGTGTCTTTTTGCAATCCACAATCTGCATTGCGTCTTTCCGCAATCTACAATCCGCAATCCACAATCCACATTGTGGAAATACAACTTCATCCTTTTGGAAAGCTTCCCCTTTCGCAATCCGCAATCCACATTGAGGAAGTCGGAATTGCAGAAGCCCAATTTCGACCCTTTGGAAAGATTCCCCTTCCACAATCCGCAATCTGCATGGCAGATGTCAGAATTTTAGAAGTCCAACTCCAATCCTTTGGAAAACTTCCCCTTCCACAATCTGCAATCCACATTGCGGAAGTCGAACTTCAACCTTTCGGAAGACTTCCCCTTCTGAAATCCGCAATCCACATTGCGGAAGTCAGGATTGGGAAAGTCCAACTTCTTTGTTCCTGCAGTTTAGCAATGTAAACTTCTGAGAGGCATAACTTCCTCATCCTAGCATCTTGGGTCCAAATGAGGCAAGGTTGGTACTATTGGAAAGATCTTCGGGAGCTCTATTCAATTGTAAAATCCCCTACCATACCGAGGTAAGTAACCTCCTCATTTTCTTCTCTGAATTTTTATCGATAACCTTCTAATGTGTCTTCCAACCTTTAACAGGTCTCTAAATGTCCCCTATCATAACCCATCTTTCCTCTATCTCATAGAGCAATCTAAAGATACCGTAGTCCACATAACCATCCCCATTATTAAGTGCGGTTACGCATCCCATTACCATGTTAAGCATCTCATAAAAAAATACATATAATAAAAGAAGTTAAGGATAACCATACATCTAACACATGTGAGCTTATCAATGCATTAAACTCATGCCTCTGAATGTAGCATCAACCAGCACCCAGCATTCCACTCAAGCTTACACATCTACCTATTTCTCACATTCATATAACATTCATTGAACAGTCTTAAGTAAAACAGTATAATAATAACACACGAAATAACATCATTCATTCCAAAGATAACATCATTCAATCCACATAGCACATATCTTTGTATCTTGAAGTTGCCCCCAACTAGCTAAGTGAAAACAATGTTCCACCCAACCTTATTTCTCTATCCAGCCTATACTCTTTCAGCTAAGAGACCAACCCTGAGTTGGGCTATGTATCTACTAAGGAGAGCTAGGTATGCTCTCTAATAGTCAAGATCCACTCAAATGCTAAGCCAACTTAGAGCTAGGTTTATCAAGCAATCCCATAAACATACTCATGCTAAGCCAACCTAGAGTTGGTTTTATCAAGCATACATGTGTTAAGCCAACCTATAGTTGAGTTTATCAAGCATACTAGGAAACATGGAGGATATTGCTAAGCCATTGAGGTCAACTACAGAGCTACAGACATCTCAATCACTTAACAGACAAGGCGCCCACATTATCCACCTCACCCAACACAAGGAAGGCCCTCTTCTATCCAGTTCTATTCAGGGTAGGAATAGGAAGGTTTGAATGCTAGTTCTATGAGATCATAGTCTTCACTAGGTTTATCAAGCATTCCCACCCTAAACCCAATATTTTACGTCTACTAAATACGCGTGTTCATTGCAATGTTGCAGACTAAACTATGTCCTGCAACTGGACTCTTTGCTCATGAAATTTCAGTCTTCACACATCTCCCTCCAACTATTCATGCTCGGTAATCCCCTTTCGACTTGCCTCCAGGTTTCTACTCAAATATCACGCATACGCATGGGATCCCCCTGCCATTCAGATCTTCTTGTTCGTCTCACCTTTGTGTTTTAGGATCTCTCCCCACAGCATGAATGACTCAACCCTCAAACAACGAAAAAATGAAGGAACCAAATGTCGAAACCCCTAACTTAGATTTCAGCGCCATTTTTATCTCCTGCCAATATCCTCCGCAGGCTTTCCTTCTCCACGTTCTGTAACCGAATCCATACCTGTACAGGGAATCAAATCGGTTACGCCTGCCGAAATGGAAGCATGGGTCACCATCCCACAACCCCCTCACCTCTCCCTCTTCTCATTAGCTGCCTCACTTAACCAGTTCTGGGCATTTCATTGCAATATTAAACATTTACATTAGTTACAAAATTTCATGGCTTAATAGCACATGCATTGTCTCACTGTCAAATACTTTCCTCTGAAAGAAAACCTTAAGCATATACTAGTGGGGCCTTGGCTGTGAGCTCCACACTAGGATCGACACACATTGCATCAACACAATATTTACATTGCGGCCAATAATTAATAAGCTAGGGTAGGGGTATTACACATCACCAAATCATCTACTCCATATTTTTCATTCTGATGAATCGATCATGGATATTATGAGATTGGATGAGCCTCCATGGGAATACCTTCATCATAGATCGTCTTTCCTCCTGCCTCTATACACAATAGAGAACGCAATTCATACTATTGTTTCACCAGATGTCTTTCCTTACCCTCAATCTCCTATTCTTGCCTAGGATATGGTAACCGAGGGAAACTTGGAAAACATCAAGCCTACCATCACTTTATACATCTCGGTAAAACTAGGAATCATGGAACACATCCACATATGCCAAACTTGTTCTCCTGATTAAATCAAGACTTTTATAACCTTATTTAAACAGTTATATGACGTGTTTTCACGGAGCTATGAGGAAATGAAAGAGATTGAACTTGCTATTGTTATGCATGAAATCCAAACATATCCCGACACAAAACCTATTTGGAAAAAACTTCATCCACTGCACCCTAGGAAGACTGTGGCTATCAAAGAAGAGATTGAAAATTTGTTCAAAGTTGGGTTCATTTATCCTGTTCCCTTGACAGATTGGGTCTCCAATGTCGTCCTAGTTACAAAGAAACAGGGAACCATCAAAGTTTGTGTCGATTACAGGGACCTTAATAAGTCTTGTCCTAAGGACAATTACCCTACCCTGTTTATCGACCAAATTATTGACAATTGCGCTGAAGTGTCATATTTTCTTTCATGGATGGCTTCTCTTGATATAATTAGATTGAGATCCACCCAGACAATCAACATAAAACTGCTTTCATTTTCCCATGGGGTACGTTTGCATATCACAAATTACTTTTTGGTCTTAAAAGTGTTGGTGCCACATTCTAGTGGACCATGTCGTATACCTTTCATGATATAAAGGATTTTTTGGAACCCTACTTTGATGATCTTCTGGCCCATACAAATCATCGTGACTTCCACATCGATCATCTTACGACTTTGTCTCTTAGATGTTGATGGTACAATATCCATTTAAATCCGCGTAACTGCATATTTGGTTTGGATTTTGGACTCCTCCTTGGCTTCATCATTTACAAATACAGGATCCACATTGATCACCTCAACGTAGAGGCCATTATTGGCCTACTCCCACCCATAGATATTACAGAACTTCAAAGTTTGTAGTGGAAGGAAAACTACCTCCGTCATTTCATGTGGAATTTTGTAGACAATCAGGGTTAAATGCAATTATTAAAGAAGGAGGTCCCATTTATTTGCGATGAATACGCCCAAAATTCTTTGACACTCTCAAGCACGCTATTACTCATGCACCCGTGTTACAACCACTGGATTACACCAAGGATTACATCCTTTATCTTCTTGTCTCTACTTCAACTATTGCTATGGTTTTTGTATAGGAAGATAGAAACACGCAGGAACATGTGATCTACTAACTTAGTAAGGGTCTCATCGACTCTGAAAACCCGTTATTCGTATGTGGAGAAGTCAACTCTAGAAGTGGTGATCACTGTCTAGAAGTTTTGTCACTATATCCTGCTCCAGCCTACTACCATAATTGTTGAGTCTAACCCTTTGTACCACGTCCTCACGTGTCATGTTTTAAGGGGAAAATACTCACGCTAGATCATGATTTTCCAAGAATTTGATCTCCAGTTTAAAAAGGATAAATCCAAAAATTCATTGGTATTCGTGGAGCTTATTTGTGATCTTCCTCGTACTGATCAAGAATCCGAGTCCATTGACTCTCTCCCTGATGAGTCACTGTTTTTAATTAGTACTTCTGATCCTAGGTATGGAGATATTACATTGTATCTACAAACCCAATGCTTTGGTCCTCACTTATCCCACAATGAACATCACCGTATCCGTTAGCACGCGAAATATTACTTGATCATTGATGATACGCTATACCGCTGTGGTATTGATTCCATCCTTTGGTGTTGTTTAAATCATGAAAAGGCCGAGCATGCCTTAAATGAATATCACTCGGGGGCATGTGCCAGTAATCTTTATGGGATCGCTACATACCATAATATCTTATGCGCCAGATACTATTTCCCATCCATTTTCAAATATTGTATGGAAGCAGTCAAGAAGCTTCTTCCTTGCCAAGTTTTCCATCAAAAAAAGTGCTAGCACCCAGCCCTGCTACATCTAGTTATCACCGTTGGCCCCTTTGCAAAATGGGGCATTGACTTCATGCATTGTAATTCTACCTTGACGGGGGAGCATGGTTATATCATTGTCGTTGTAGACTACTTTACCAAATGGGCTGAGGCTATGCCTACATACAAGGAATACGACAAAACTACTGCACTCTTTATGTTCAATCATATCATCATTAGATTCAGAGTCCCTGAATCCATCATCACCTATCATGGATCACATTTCCAAAATAAGATGGTCGATGAACTAAGCACCAAGTTGGGTTTTTGTCATGAAAACTCAAACCCCTACTATCCTCAATTAAGAGGACAAGTAGAGGCCATTAACAAGGTCTTGAAAACCATGATTCAATGCATGGTAGGAACACACAAGTTAAATTGGCATGTGATGTTGCTTTCAGTCGTTTGGGCATACCGGAATTCCATTAAAACCACCACTGGTTCACACCTTTCCAGTTGGTGTATGGACTAGAGATAGTATTTCCTATTGAGTGCGAAATTCCATCTTTAAGACTACCCATTGAACTTTTACCGAACACAACTATTGACGAAGAACGATTCTTATACTTGGAAAAAATTGTCGAAACCCATTGTGATGTAACTCTATCCAATGAAGCGCATAAGAAATGCATCAAGGCCTAGTACGAAAAATTTGTAAAACCCCATATCTTCAACGAGGGTTATTCAGTCGTTACTTTCAACCATAAACATGATAAGCTAGGGGCAAGTAAAGTGGAGTCCATGTGGCATGCCCCATATGTTGTAAAACGTGTTTTGGAAAAGGGAGCTTATTAGTTGGTTGACTATGATGGAATATCCTTAGGGGAGCATCGTAATGGAAACTACCTAAAGCGATACTATGCATAATTTATCTTGCATCAGTACTTTGTATATATTGTACATGATGTGTGTTTGTGTTTGGTGTGACACTTTATTTTAGTGTGTTAGGTTATTATCTCGATTTTTACTTATATCATGTTCTTCCTACATGTGTGGATGGAAACTTTCTATGGATTCATAGATGGTGTTAGCCGCCACAGCCGAAGTTTCACCTCGGTAGCATGGGTACTCTACTCCCCTACCAGTGAATTGATAAGCTAAGGAGGAACTAGCCGAGGTCTAGAAACTAATAACATCATCGAATATCATGCGGTGATTAGATTATTGACCAATGTGTTTTCCATTGGTGTGGACCATATTGTCATCTACATCGATTATCAATTAGTGGTCTCTCATTTGAGTTATGTCTATGCTATTTGTGACCCTATATTACTACGCTTTTTTCGGCCGGTACATCTATTGGAAAGGTCTTTTGAGTCCATTTAATACCTACACATTCCAAGAAGTATGAATACAGTTGTTGATTCATTGGTTGATTTTGTATTATATTTGCACATTGCACTTTTATATACATTTTTATCAAATATGCATAAATTAACACGATATGTAAATTATTCATAATGTATAGGAAAACATGCATAAGATCCAAATCCATCATAAAACCATAGTATATAAACCGCTAGATAATGTTTTATATATCCTTTCTAAAAAAATGTTGTACAAAAAGGTATTGATACAAAAACTCTAAAGCTCATAAGATTTTAGTAGGTCACATCTACAAAATATGAAGCGTATGGCTTTCAGTACATCATCACATATACATCCTATCCCTGAGGGTGCTCATGGTAGCATATGATGGCCCTAGCCACCCAATGGGGTAACTGAAAAAAACATCCTGAGACTCGAGTTGTCCTATGCTCAAGGTGTCGAGGAAGGTCGTCTCTGGAAATGTCTGAAATATCAGTGGTAAACCACTAGAGGTTCTCTTCCAGCTCATCAAGATCTCCCATGGCCTCCTGATAGACCGCTGCCATATCCCAAACTACTCCTAACCTCTCGATTGGTGAGGAACCCGCAAGTATTGATGGGCCAATATCAGTATAATAAAGATATGATGTATCAATACTACAAAAAAAATTAAAAAAATCATAAAATACATACAAGCACAAGAGTATTTGTCTCACCAATATCTCCCCATTTTTCTCTATCTGGAAGAGCTAAATCAAGATCTCCTTTGAAATCTTCCCCACATAAGTATAGTTCTCAACGATGAGGAGTTGGCTATGAAACCACCGAAAGAATATCGGCCCAGATGTGATCATTTTTCCACCGCCACCATGTTAGGCCATCATCTCAGCCCATCTTTGTATATGTGGATCTCGTTGATCTAGATCACTAATTTCGACCTAAGTATGAAGAAGTGGAACACTCTCCAAGAAGAAAGAGACCACGATGGAACCATATCCGAATTGTTTCAACTATCCCCTGCGGCACTTGGTCAATTGGTCCTTTAAGTTTGTGAGGAGCTCCTCAAACCAGTTGAACATAGTAGGCACCATGCACGCAATGGAATACAACATATGGGCCTTGGTGGCCTGATGTGGGGCTCTATTTCCTGCCACCCACTTGATCATAAACAATACAGTCCTCAAAGGATGGTGCCGAACATTTTGATGGGAATTTTCCCACCCAACATTTGTGCGCCTGCAATGTAGAACTGTGCTATGAGGTTCTCAGTATATTGATCACTACCCCTAGGTCTGGATAGTGAAACCGGGGCCCCTTGCCTGGATAATCCTATTGGAATATTCTCACCATCATTTTTTTATATTTGAATGCATGTATGCATTATGCATGTATCTAGTTGTCATGCATGCATATGCATGCATCTACATGCATCCAGTCATCAGTATGGTAGTCTCCCCAGCACCTAGAGCCTATGATCATCCCTCTAGAGCCTATTTTTAGCCCTCAGGAGCCCTCCAACCTACCTTGTGCGCAATGTTTTCCTCACCTGGATGACATATGCACCCTAATACACTACTTCGATCACCAACAATCAGTTGCAACACTTATTGACCAATTCATGCATTTATTGCTCAGCTTAACTGCCTGTAGCTTCCAGTTGTCCGTATCAGAGTGCCACTTAACCTACTGACAACCTTATGCACTCTCCTTGGAGTCTCCATCCCTTGATTTTTTCTCACATGACTCAGTTAGACTCATTTGACTAAATTTTGATTATTTGTGACTACTACCACTAATTGGATGATGTCTCCAATGTTATGCAAGCCACACATTGAGGAGAATTCAAATCACCTTTGGTTAATTTGAATTCACTTGATAGTATTGTATTGTATTCACTTTTTCACAGTGCCATCTTACAGCCGATGTATGATTATATTGCAGATTTATCCATTTTTGTGTTCATGAGTGATAATTGATTCATTTCTTCTTCTTCTCCTCTCTGAAATTCTTGAGTGAGATTAGTGAGATTTTATCTAGCTGTGAGATATTTCCTGTAGATTATCACATGGTATCAGAGCTGGAGCCAGCTATTCGAATTGCATCAGTAGCAATTGCAACAATTCCTTGATCAGCTGTATTTCATTGAGCACAAGAAGCCTATGGATTTCCACAACAATTCCTGGTGCAATTGTCTTGAATTCAATGGAGCAATCCAGTGAGTTCTAGCCAGGTGTGAAAGGTCCAGTCACATGTGCCCATTTTCCTAAGGTAGTGTTCAATTCGAATTGCAGCATATCTCCATCAACAATTTCATTGGTTTGTAGGTTATCTCCATCATTCGAATCACCTTTGGTCTGTAGAAATCCAGTGACGTCTATCTAGGTGTGAAGGATGCAGTCACATGTGCTCATTGTCCTAATGCAGTGTTCAATTCGAATTGCAGCATATCTCCATCAACAATTTCATTATTTTGCAGGTTATCCCCATCATTCGAATTCATCTTCAATTCGATTTCAACAACTACCAATGGATCTAAAATTGAATTCATTCAATTATGTCAAATGGAAGGCCAATATGGACATCTTCATGAAGTCTAAGATCCTCTCTAGAGTATTGAATGGGATTGCAATCAAACCCATTGGTGTAGTAGAGAAATCCAAGTACTTGGATAAACTCGATGAAGCAATAGGACTACTGCGCTCCTTAGCATTTTCGAAGACCTCCATTTTGATGTCATAGATATAACAACTCCAAAAGAGGTTTGGGACAAGCTCGAATCTCTTCTTGGACAGAAAGATGACTTGAAAGGTCACAAATTGGAAAATGAGATCATATCCTTGAGACCTTGCATTTTCGACTCCATCAATAAGTTTCTTACCAAGTTTAAAAATATGATTTCACAATTGAAGAGATATGGAACAGAGAAGGAAGAGAAGCAAATCATCCTTGCCATACTATCAAAATTGAGCCCTAACTACTTCTGTATTTGTCTCCACCTTTCAAACAACGAAGCCATCCATCCCAAAATGGATGTTTCCTAGCCTTTATCACTTCATCCAGTCTCTCACACAAGAGTAGGAGAAGTTAATTCAAATGGGAATGATAAAACCCAAGATGGATTTATCACTTGTAGTTGTTGAGGTGAAGAGAGAGAATGGCAAGGGCAAGAAATTTTTTTTTGACAGAAATTGGAATGAGAAGAAGCAAAAGGAGGCTCCCTATCAGTTAGAAGGGGATTCGAATTCCAAGAAGACCAAGCATTCTCAAAAGGAGCAATCCAAATGTACCTATTGCAATAGAGGATTTCATCCTGAGAGCTCTTGTATGAAGAAGACAATAGACTTAATGTCTCAATTACTTGAAAAGAATAACCTCCCAGTACCTGCATGTGCTAGGAATAAAGAAGCTAAACCTTCTAGATCTGACGACAAGAAGAGATGCCATGCTCTCATGGAAGGCAGATCAATATAATCCTCCTTCATCATAGTTTTGGGAGAATCAAGACGCATGCCTTCCTCCAAATATCTCTTCACTAGTTTCGAATGCACTGTTGGCCCTTCCATCATGTTGGGGAATGATTATGAGGTCTCCTTCGAGGGGATTGGAAAGATCAAACTTGATCATGGATACTTCTCAGATGTACTCTATGTTCTTACACTTACTTCCAATCTACTTTTGGTCTATCAAATGACCCATACTGGACATCCCAAGAGGCCTTGATATTCTCTCCAAATGAGGTCGAAATACAACACATGGTTTCAAGAAATATAATTGCAAAAGGTGTTGCAAACCACAATTTGAAACTCTATGAGTTCTCTCACTTTCTTCCTCTCTCCAAGCATTCTACTCTTCACACTCATGCAAATGAAGAGACTAGGCTATGGCATGAAATATTTGGGCATATCAACTACAAGTACTTGCAAGATATGCATACTCATGAGATGGTTGAAGGACTACCAAAAGTCAAGTTTTCCAGGCTCAACTTTAAGGGTTGGTTGATGGGAAAACATCTTGAAAAGAAGTTTGAGAAAGGAAAGGCAAGGAGAGCCTCTCAACCCCTAGATCTGATTCATAGTGATGTTGCAGGGACATTTCCAGATCTATATTTGAACATGGCAAGGTATATTCTTACTTTTATTGATTATTATTCAAGATTTACATGGGTATACTTTCTCAAATTAAAATCAGAAGTATTTGGATACTTTAAGTTTTTCAAGTCTTTTGCAGAAATGTTTTCAGATAGAAAGAGCAAGGCCATTCACATTGACAATGGGGGAGAGTATGTCAAGGGTGATTTTCAATCTTTTTGTGATGATGAAGGCATAGAGATGCAACATACTATTCCCTCTACACCACAACAGAATGGTGTTGCAGAAAGGAAGAACAGAACACTAAAGGAAATGGAAACTTGCATGCTAAAGTGGAAAGGGTTGCACCCTAGTCTTTGGGAAAAAGCCATTAACTGTGCTGCTTACCTTCATAACTGATTCCCTCATAAAGGACTGAAAATAATGACTCATTTTTGTTAAATTTTGAGCATTAATTCACAATACTCTAGGATCTTTGCTGAGAGAATAACATATACAATATATCAATGCATGACAATCACAATAAGCATGACAAGCATCACAAGAATCAAAAGCATGAGAGACAAGAGACACAGAGTTTCCGTGAGGAAAACCCTAAGGTGAAAAACCCCACAACTTCCTTAGAGATAGAGAGAGCAATGGATCAACCAAAGTACAACCAAAATACACTAAGATAGTCTCCTAGTAGCAGATGATCCTCCTCCTCACTAGTGCGCCACTTTCTGAGTGAGAGTGAGATACTTTTTCGAGTGATCTAAATAGAGATCACCTGATCTCTATTTATACTAATTTGTTTTCCTAGTGACCTTATGGGGCCGACTTGTCTAGCTAGGTACATCCACATTATAATATATATTTCAGGGTCGACCCCACAAATGGTGGTCTAATAACCCATCGGCAAGTACACACACTTGCGACACTTGTCAATCCACATGACGACACTTCCTTATAGAGGAATGACACATCTCTTATAAGGGTACAATAAATATATATAAAATACATAGATGAAATACATTCTGAAGTTACATATACATCAACACTCCCTCTTAACTAGGAAGGTATTTCTCGACACAGATCTGCTAGACAAGTCTTCTTCTCGGGATCATCGTCATCGTCACTGCTATAGCTATCTCAACCAATCTATGACTCTACTCATCATAGGAAGATCTACCTATAGGATCTCCCAGGGCCATATTATATGTGACCTCACCACAAAACCTCGCAAGAGCATCCCAGGTTGTTACGAGCACGCAGCTCTACCTATAGGATCTCCCAGGGACAGATTATATGTGGTCACCACAAAACCTCACAAGAGCATCCTAGGCTGTTACGAGCACGCAGCTCTACCTATAGGATCTCCCAGGGACATATTATATGTGGTCATGGAAAAACCTCGCAAGCGCATCCCAGGACTTATTACGGGCACATAGCCCAACCTATCGGATCTCCCAGGGACAGATTATATGCCATAGGACAAAGCCTCGAAAGAGCATCTACCAGATATCCCAGGGCACAAATTACATGCCATAGGAAAAACCTCGAAGGACTATCTACAGATTTCCCAAGGCCAAATTATATGTCCTCCCAGAGCAAAACCTCGAAAGAGAATTTGTCAGATATCCTAGGGTACGAATTACATGCCATAGGAAAAACCTCGAAAGACTATCTGCAAATATCCCAGGGCCAAATTATATGCTCATCTGCACAACCTGATCCACAGCTATAGAGTATCAACCTGATACTCACCATACATCATCTTGATGTACACATGATCATCCTGATCATCATTACTGCAACATCCTGCTGCATGTCATCTGGAGCAACATCCTGAAGCTCATCATCCATGATCATCCTAATCATATAATGCATCTACCTGATGCATACCAAGTATCTACCTGATACATATCATCATACATGATCCACCTGATCATACAATGTATCCACCTAATCATACAATGTATCCACCTGATACATATACAGATACATGGTCCAAGCATCCAACACGATGCATACAAAATACATACAAATGATCCTACTGATCATATCCAGCATCCAACATGATGCGTACATACATATACATATAAATGATCCAACTAATCATATCCAGCATCCAACATGATGCGTACATACATGTACATATAAATGATCCAACTGATCATATCCAACATCCAACATGATGCGTACATACATATACATATAAATGATCCAGCTAATCATATCCATCATCCAACATGATGCATACATATAAAAATTATCCAACTAATCATACAAAGCAGAAACCAAAACATCATCCTGATGTTCATCATCCAGCGCTTACATCCACAGCCATGTGAAGGATCCTCCTTCCAACATGCTTGGAATGGCTTCATCAAATGTGTCCATCACTTCTTCCTCGAAGTGTCCTCTCTCTGAAGAACGCCAAGCCTCTCTCTGAAGTACTCGAACTTCACCCTGGCTAGTGGCTTCGTCAGCACATCTGCAATCTGCTCGTCCATCGCAACATACAGGAGCTTCACAGCTCCTCTCTGCACCATATCCCTGATATAGTGATATTTGATCTCTATGTGTTTCGTCCTATCATGAAACACTGGGTTCTCAGACAGCTTCACACAACTCTGGTTATCACAAAAGATACCAGTAGCATCCAACGGGAGATCAAATAACTCAGACAGTAGCTTTCGTAGCCATACTGCCTCACAACTAGCTGAACAAGCTGCAACATACTCTCCCTTAGTTGTACTCAGTGCTATGCAGGACTGCTTCCTACTAAACCAAGGGATCACACCTGATCCCATACTGAAGCAGCATCCAGATATTCTCTTCCTATCTGTAGCACTGCTAGCCCAATCTAAATCAACATAACCCTGCAGGTTAAACTTTTGATTCACTTCATACTTGAGCCCATAATCCACTGTACCCTTCAGGTACCTCAGAACATGCTTTACAGCAACCAGGTGAACACTCCTCGGATCTGTCAGGAACTAACTCAATGTGTTCATAGCAAAGAAAATGTCTGGTCTTGTGTTCATCAAATACATCAAGGACCCAATCATCTGACGATACATAGAGACATCAACTGGCTCAGATGAAGCATCACATAGAAGCTTCAGATTCGATTCCATAGGTGTGGCCATGGCCTTGCAATCCATCATCCCAAATGTCTTCAAGATATCTACTATGTACTTCCCTTGACCAAGGAAGATCCCACCTGCACTCTGCCACACCTCCATACCTAGGAAATAGTGCATCATTCCCAAATCTTTCAGATCGAATTCAGCAACAAGCTTCCTCTTAGTATCTGCAATCAGTCTGTCATCTCCTGTTACAAATAAGTCATCCACATACAGGAGTAGAATCACAGGATTCCCTTCCTCAACCTTGTAGTAAAGGTTGGAATCCGCTTTACTCTTGGTAAATCCAAAACTATATAGGAAACTGTCCATCCTACCATACCAAATTCTGGGAGCTTGTTTCAAGCCATACAAGGCTTTCTTCAATCTACATACATATGACTCCCTATCATGTATTTCAAAACCGAGTGGCTTCTCCACATATACTTCCTCTTCAACTACACCATTCAAGAAAGCAGTCTTGACATCCATCTGGTGTATTTTCTATTTCATTGTTGCAGCCAGGGAAAGTACTGTTCTGATGGAAGTATACCTGTCTACAGGTGCAAAAGTTTCTTCATAATCTATTCCCTCTTTCTGAGAGAAGCCATGAGATACGAATCTTGCCTTGTATTTCTCTACACTGCCATCTACAACATGCTTGATTTTGTAGATCCATTTGGAAGTCACAACAGACTTCTCTTTAGGTCTTGGGACAACATCCCAAACATCATTCTTCATTATTGATTGGTATTCCTCAACAATGGCATCCTTCCATTCTTTCTTTTCCGCTGCTTCTTCATAACTAGAAGGTTCTTTGTTCATAATGTCATAGAGTAAAGCAACATAGCTGGTATGTGATCTGGTTCTCTTCTTTGCTATGTGTTCTTCTTCTGGAATGCCAAATCTTTCTACATCTTAAATGAGCTCTCTAGCCCATGCAGGTTTCCTCTTGTGAGAGTTATCCTTACGGGGTGGATTTATAGGTTCTTGCGGATCTTCAAACTCATGAACAACTTCTGGAACTACTTTAGTCATGGTAGTGTCTTGAAATCTAGTTTCCTTAGGTTCTTCATAAACTTCGATAGGTGCCTTCCTTGATTTTATGAATGCTAAGTTTTCATCAAATGTTACATCCCTGCTGACATCGATCTTCTTGAACCCTAGAAAGTATATTCTGTAAGCCTTCGATCTTTCACTGTAACCCACAAAGATACCCTTCTTTCCTGAAGGATCTAGTTTAGTCCTCTTTTCCTTTGGAACATGAGTGTATATTGGACAACCAAATATTCTAAGATGACTGACTTCAGGTTTCTTACCAGAAAATACCTCTTCTGGTGTCTTGTTGTCCAATATCTTGTGGGGTGTTCTGTTCTGCACATATATAGTTGTTCTAGCTGCTTCTGCCCATAGATGCATAGGTAGATCCTGGTCATGCAGCATTGCCCTTGCTGCTTCCATGATAGTTCTGTTCTTCCTTTCTGCAACTCCATTCTGTTGAGGATTATAAGGAGCATTCAACTCCCTCTTAATCCATGAATCACTACAAAGCTTCTTGAATTCACCTGAGGTGAATTCTCCCCCATTGTCAGATTTGAATGTTTTGATCTTCTTGTCAATTTGATTATCCATTAAGATTTTGAATTCCTTGAATTTATCAAACACATCATCTTTGTTCTTCAAGAAGTATACCCAAGTCTTCCTGGAGAAGTCATCAATAAATGAGACATAGTAAACATACCCACTTAGAGAACTAGATGACATAGGACCACATACATCTGAGTGGATGATTTCCAGGATGTTTTTTGCCTTGCTTTGACTGCTTGGGAAAGCCTTCTTAATGTTCTTACCTTTTGCACATCCTTTGCAAACACCTTCATGTTTGGTCTTGATTTCAAGAAGGCCCTCTACAGCCTTGCTTGCAATTGGAAGTGCTCTATAGTGCATATGAGCAAGTCTTCTATGCCAAAGTTCACTTAGCTCCATGGATTCATGTACCATGGCATGTTCAGGTTGTCCCTTCAATTTATACAAACCTCCCTCTTGCTCTCCAATCACTACTGCATCATCTATGTTCTTTCCCTTTGGCCACATTAGGACTTGGCCATCAACAAATGCAACCCTCCTACCTTTTGCATCCAATGCAGAGATGGAGAGTAAGTTCTTCTTGAGCCCAGGTACATAAAGGACTTCTTTCATCTTCAAAGATTTTCCAGAATCTAGCTTGTAGGAGGCTTCACCACTTCCTTTGATTGGGTATTGATAATCATCCCCAAGTTTCACCTTATGGGGTGACTCATGTTCAGATAGATTCACAAAAGATTCCTTAAACCCAGTCATGTGTTTGGAAGCTCCACTATCAATCAACCAATCATTAAAACCATGGGATATGGTACCTGTGAGAGCAGAGATTAGAACATATTCTTCTTCACTTGATGAGTCAACATCACTATCATCACTTTCTGCCCTAGCCTTCTTTTTTGGAGGTTTATCATCCTCGGCAGCATGAGCATGAAACTTTCTTTTGATGCCCTTCTTCTTCTTGCTGGAGTTGTTGTTATTATCCCTTTTGTTCTTGGGACAATCTGAAGCAAAGTGACCCTTCTCATCGCATGTGAAGCATCTTAGATCCTTCTTATTCTTTTGATAGGATCTCTTGTGGCGAGAGTGCTCCTTCTTGGGCTTGCTTCTTTTGGTGTGAGATGCAAGAGCTTGATCTTCACCTCCCATCTTTTCCTCATGAGCTATAAGTCTAGCTTCCTCTTGAGAGCATTCTTCCCGCAATTTGTTGAAGGAGATCAACTTCTTCCTTGCACAAATTCCTTGAATAAAGGAATCCCATGACCTGGGTAGGCCATTTAGAGTGGTCATCACCGCTTCACCATTCTCCACCATTTCATCCACTGCTTCTAGTTGTTCCTTGATCTGGGAGACCCTTGAAAAATAAGATTGAATGGTTTCTCCATTCTGAAACTTTACTCCTTTCAATTGGTTCCGCAGGGTCATCTTCTGATTTATGTTCTTCCCTTCAAATAGCTTGGTCAAAGAGTCAAACATCTCCTTGGGTGTCTTAAGAGAAGACACATGGGGTATGAGATGGTCTTTGATAGAATCAACAATGATTCTATTTGCCTTGACCAAGTTCTTCTTATGCAATACCTTGGCCTCTTCATCCTCTAGGATAGGGATGTCTTCTTTCACATATGAGTCCAACTCATTGTCTTCCAGGATTAACCCAATCCTATACTTCCAAGATCGGAAGTCATCAGCTCCTTCAAGCTTATCCTCAAGCTTGGTGTGGTGAGACATCTTAAAGGGTACTTCAAATGGAAATAGAAAAGATTTAGATCTTACCACTTGAAATGCTGAAAACTGGATCTGGTCTCGGATTAGGGTTTGTCGAAAAAACCCTAAAAATTCAAAATGTGAATTTCAATTTTCTGAAAGGATAGAAAGATGCGCCTTGATGAGCTGATCAGCCTGGTGTATTTAGAATTTGAGATCAGCAAAGCTTTACCCTTTAGATTTGCCTTTTTGTCCTCCTGGATTCACTGGGGAGAGCCCTGAATTATGGTTTGAGTTTCCCGGAGATCTACCCAACCAAAAATCTCGATCCAAAGCTCTAAACTTAGATTTTTGCAAGGAGCTTCTATATATGTCTTTAGATTTCATAAATTCCTATTTTTGTGGAAACCCTAATTTTTAGGGCCAAATCTGAAAATTTTCAGAATTGAATTCTGATTGGACAGATAGATGCGCCTTGATGAGTAGAGTCAATCTACTATACTTCTTTTCCAAAATCTGTGGAGAGAAACCCAATAAACAAGAAACTCAAATTTCCTTCACTGCAAAATGTCTTCTTCTCAGGTTAGCTCTGATACCATGTTAAATTTTGAGCATTAATTCCCAATACTCTAGGATCTTTGCATAGAGAATAACATATACAGTATATCAATGCATGACAATCACAATAAGCATGACAAGCATCACAAGAATCAAAACCATGAGAGACAAGAGACACAGAGTTTCCGTGGGGAAAACCCTAAGGTGAAAAACCCCACAACTTCCTCAGAGATAGAGAGAGCAATGGCTCAACCAAAGTACAACCAAAATACACTGAGATAGTATCCTAGTAGCAGATGATCCTCCTCCTCACTAGTGCGCCACTTTCTGAGTGAGAGTGAGATACTTTTCCCAGTAATCTAAATAGAGATCACCTGATCTCTATTTATACTAATCTGTTTTCCGAGTGACCTTATCGGGGTGACTTGTCTAGCTAGGTACATCCACATTATAATATATATTTCAGGGCCGACCCCACACATGGTAGTCTAATAACCCATCGGCAAGTACACACACTTGCGACACTTGTCAATCCACATGACAACACTTCCTTATAGAGGAATGACACATCTCTTATAAGGGTACAATAAATATATATAAACGACACAGATGAAATACATTCCGAAGTTACATATACATCAACACTTTTGAAAAATGGATGGGCTACAAACCGGATGTATCCCACCTTAGAGTGTTTGGATCCAGAGAATGGGCAAGGATTCCAACAGAGAAAAGGAGAGCCCTAGATCCACAAAGAAGAGAGTGTATATTGGTGGGCTATGAATTAAGTGCAAAGGCCTACAAGATTCTTGATCCTTCTAATATGTCAACATTCCTTGATAGGAGTGTACAGTTTGAGGAATGTTCTCTTCGTGATGCTCATCCTGTTGAGCAGGATAGCTTTCCTACCACACCACCACTACTTGATGAGCAAGAGAGCGAAGCTTCATCCCATGAGAGTTCAGATTTTGAATCTAAAAGTGAAGATGATGAAGAGCGAATGATAGATCCAGATCCACAAGAACCTAAAGATCTGGCACCTGACAGTGAAGATGAGTGAATGGAAGATCCATATCAACAATAACCTGATGATATTGCACTTGATGATCCTCCTCTTCCAAGATGGGAATCCATTACTCTTATATCTGTCGGAGATATTGTTGGTGATCCACTTGATCAAAGGAGAACTAGATCTGATTTTTAGAATGGAAGGTTTCATCCTTCTCACATTGTTCATTCACACAGTGATTCATTGCTTGCCGATCAATCCTTATTCGGTAAAGAAGGTCACTTACCTCCTTCTAGGATGAGTGATTCCATGCTACATTAGCATCCTTTAGTCTATTTCGAGGGAGGGATTTCTTCCCACAGGTTTTTTGGTCTTTCCTCACTTTATTATTTAGATTGTTGTACAGGGTGACCTTTGGTTGCAGTCACCAGGGCCCTACCATTAGTTCTTTCTGTTGTTTCATCATAGTTTGGCTTGTGGAGGGGTGTTGGAATATTCTCACCATCATTTTTTTAATATTTGCATGCATGCATGCATTATGTATGCATTCAGTCATTATGCGTGCATCTACACGCATTTGCATGCATCCAGTCATCAGTATGGTAGTCTCCCCAGCACCTGGACCCTATGTTCAGCCCCTTAGAGCCTGCTTTTAGCCCTCATGAGACCTCCTACCTACCTAGTGTGCCTTTTTTTCCTCACCTGGATGACATGCTCCCTACTACACTACTTGGATCACCAACAGTCAATTGCAGCACTTATTTACCAGTTCATGCATTTATTGCTCAGTTTAATTGCCTATAGCTTCCAGTTGTCTGTATTGGAGTCCCACTTGACCTACTAACAGCCTCATTAGCCTCATGCGCCCTCCTTGGAGTCTCCATCCCTTGATTTGTGCTCACATGACTTAGTTAGACTCATTTGACTAACGTTTGACTATTTGTGACTACTACCACTAATTGGATGACGTCTCCAACATTATCCAAGCTAGACATCGAGGAGAATTCAAATCATCTTTGATTAATACGAATTCACTTGACAGTATTGTATTGTATTCAGTTTTTAACAGTGCTAGCTTACAGTTGATGTATGATTATACAACAGATTTCTCCATTTCTTTGTTCATGAGTGATAATTGATTCATTTCTTCTTCTTCTTCTCTCTGCACTTCTTGAGTGATATTAGTGATACTTTCTCTAGCTGCGAGATCTATCCTGTAGATTATCACAAATCCTGTCAAAAAGTATATGTCCTTAATGTATAAAGAGAGGATATATGTTCCAACTCTGAAATATTGTTGATGAGGATCCCACAACAAAATCAAATAATCCAGCAACTGTATTTGGGTTCTCATTCCCTCGACGTGGAATAATTTGAGTAACCCTAACTCCCTCAAAGCATTAACGGACTGAGGATCATTCGCGGATTTCACATATTCCAATTCGTTCCCATGCTCTTTCCACTACACAATTTTGATAACTAAACCCTGCATAAACACCAAAATGATAAGCATTAGATAATATTCATTGCTTTAAATTTTGTTTTTTGGGTCCCATTCCCAAGTTTGTTGGTCAAATTGCGTCGACGGACACCGTCTTTAAAGAATAGGTTTTCAGCAATGTGCTTTACCCATACGGAAGGTGCATCACTGCTGAGTGACGCACTTCCCAAAAGGGGAAAGTGCGTCACCCAGGGTGCATTCCCCTTTAGGATGAGTCCAAAAAACCCCAAAAAGTTGCATTAAACACAAAATTTTAACCATCAAAACCAAGAGAATGAGATCTAGAATTACCTAGAACTAACACAAGGCTAAATGAATGACCAGAGACCCAATAATCGTCGTCGAAAGATTGAGCTCCAAAGAGTATTTTTCTGACTATTCAACTTCATAAAAATGAAATGGTAAATAATTTTTACTATTCACACTTTTTATATAAAAATGGAATATTCCCTTTTTAATTTTTCTCATTTCATGGGTTTTTTAATAAAGTTGATCCCATTTTTATGTTTTAAAATCTTATGATGGATCCTAGCTTTGTTCCCAGAGCTTGCAGGTAGAGGAAAATGGTGTTTTGACTATGATGGTAACCATCGTTGACTTTTCATACTCCTTACCAGGTGTGAAAAGGCCTTAGATCATTTTTTATCGTTATCAAGCTCATTAAAATTAAATATTAAAGGTATAAAGTTGAGTCTTTGTTCCTTCTCGTGCTCATAAATACATGAGAATAAGCCACGGAATTATCTTTTATATATTTTCTGGGCTCATAAAACTCCTACAAAAAAGGAACCCCCTTGGAGTTCTCCTTTAAGATCTTTTTAGACTCCCTAAATAGGAAAATATTGCCAAGTGAACTTGATTCTTTCATGATTGTAAAAGTATTAGAAAGTTCATCTTTCTGGTAATATTTTACCCATTTTTCGGACCAGCAAGACTATTTACGAAAAAGGAGCACTCTAGTTAATCATGACTAGAATAGTTCTCTTTCACATTTTTTTATCCTCTTTCGAGTGAGGAGACTAAAATTTATGAAAAGTTACTCATTGGATTCTTCTTTAGTCATTTCAAAATCTGTAAACATGAAATGACGTTGACTTAACCTTCTTTGGATTTGTTAAAATCTAAAATTGAAGGGCCCTTTTAGGCATGAACCCCTCCTAAATCAGGTTCGTAAAATCCACACAAATGGCTGGTGAATGGACCTTGTGACTACTCTGCTGTTAGTAATGAATATAGCAAATCTACCCTAGGCCTTCTGTAATACCCCTACCTTTCCTTAGTAATTATTGGCCTGAATGTAAATATTGTGTTTGTGCAATGTGCGTTGATCCTAGTGTGGAGCTCAAGGCCAAGGCCCCACTAGTGGATGCTTAAGGTTTATTTTCATACTAAAGTATTTGATAGTGAAACTATGCATGTGCTATTAAGCCATGAAATTTTGTAATGGATGTAAATGTTTAATATTGCAATGAAATACCGAAACTAGCTAAGTGAGGCAACTAATGAGAAGGGGGCGAAGGTATCCACTAGGGAGAGGTGAGGGGGTTGTGGGATGGTGACTTGTCCTGCCACTTGGGCATGAGTAACCGATTTGATTCCCTATACGGATACGGATTCGGTTAAAGGATGTGGAGAAGGTAAGTTTGCAGGGGATAAAAATGGGGCTGAGATCCAATTTCAGGGTTCACTTTTCGGATGGTCGTTCCGACATTTGGGAATTTTGGGGCTTCTTCGCTCAATTTATTCATTCGGTCAATTGTTTGTTAGAGGATTCATTATGTTGGGGAGAGACCCTGATACACAGAGAGAGCTGAAGAAGTAGAGTTGAGTACCAAAGGGATCCAGTCCATATGCATGATCTTTGAGTACAAACCTGAAGATGAGTTCAAAAGTGGATTATAGGGCATGCATAGCTCGACGAAGCTACGTGAAGCTTGGAATTCCATGAGAAGAGAGTTGAGTTGCGAGACAGATCTTAGTCCACAACCCTGGAATGAACCAGCTTGTTTAGTAGGAGTAAAATATTGGGTTTAGGTTGGAACACTTGATAAAACTGGTGAAGACTACGATCTCATAGAACTAGTAATCAGACCTTCTTATGACTACCCTAAATAGCACTGGAAGGAAGGG
This sequence comes from Larix kaempferi, assembly GCA_027924585.1. NCBI lineage: Eukaryota > Viridiplantae > Streptophyta > Pinopsida > Pinales > Pinaceae > Larix > Larix kaempferi. The sequence goes on along the minus strand of BSBM01000435.1, from coordinate 24,862,204 downwards.
GCCTTGACAGACTGTGTAGCAGAGAAGAGGGCCTTCCTTGTGTTCGATGAGGTGGATAATGTGGGTTCCTTGTCTGTTGAGCGGTTGAGATGTCTGTAGCTATGTGGTTGAGCTCACTAGCTTAGCAATACCCTCCACGTTACCCTATAAGCTTAATAAACCCATCTGTAGGTTGGATTAGCATGTAGATTCTTGATAAACCAAACTGCAAGGTGTCTTAGAATGAATATGTTTCCCGAATTGCTTGAGAAACCCAGTTATAGGTTGGTCCCGAATTGCTTGAGAAACCCAGTTATAGGTTGGTTTAGCATTGGAGTGGATCTTAACTGTTAGAGATTCTACCTAGCCCTCCTTAGTGGATACATAGCCCAGGCCAGGGGTGGTCTCTCACCTGAAAGAGTATAGGACGGACATAGACCTAAGGTTGGGTGGAACATTTCTCTCACTTAGCCAGTTGTTGGGGAAACTTCAAGATACAAAGATTAGTATTATGTGGATTGAATGATGTTATTTCATGTATTATTGTTATGTTGTGTTTCTTAATTTGTTGAATGAATGTTATATGAATGGGAATAATAGTTAGACCATGTGTAAGTCTAAGTAAAAGGTTGAGTACAGGTTGAATACTTCATTCGGGTGCATGAGTTTAATGCATTGATAATTTACATGAGTTAGATGTATGGTTAGCCTTATTTCCATTTATTCTATGTGTTTTGCTATGAGATGCATAACCTTGTAATGGACTGCTTAACCTTAATTAATCATGGGGATGGTTATGGGGCTTGGGGTGTTCATAGACCGCTCTGTGGGATAGAGGAAAGATGGGTTATGGCAGGAGCTAGGTAGAGATTTGTTAAGGGTTGGGAAGTATGTTGGAAGGTTTAGAGTCATACCTTCAGAGAAGAAAAGGAATAGGTTAGATACCTCAGAAGGTTCGGGGGTTTTACCATTCGATAGATCTCTTCAAGATATTTCCAACGGTACCAACCTTGGCTCATTTGGACCCTGGATGAGGAAGTTATGCTCCTTAGAATTTTTCCTTTGTAAACTACAGAAATAGAGAAGTTGGGCTTCCACAATGTGGATTGTAGATTGTGGAAGGTGAAGTGTCGGAAGTTTAAAGTTAGGCTTCCACAATCCTGACTTCCGCAATGCGGATTGTGGATTGTGGAAAGGTGAAGTTTCTAGAATTTTAAAGTTAGGTTTCCGCAATCCCGACTTCCGCAATGCGGATTGCGGATTGTGGAAAGGTGAAGTTTACAGAACTTTAAAGTTAGGCTTCCACAATTTCGACTTCCACAATGGGGATTGTGGATTACGGAGAGAGTATTTTTTTAGAAATTGGAATTTGGACTCTTGCATTCCAACTTCTGCAATGCAGATTGTTGGTTGTGGAAAGGTGCGATTGCGGATGGCGGAAAGACATAATGCGGATTATGGAAAGATGCAATGCGGATTGCGGAAGGGCGCGATTACGGATTATGGAAAGACGCAACGTGGATTGTGGATTGTGAAAAGACATGATGCGGATTGCAGATTGCGGAAAGACACAATTGTGGATTGCGCATTACGGAAAGACGCGATGCGGATTGCAGATTGCGGAAAGACACATTTATGGGTTGTGGGTCACAATGGAGGATTGTAGATCCGAGTCTAGTGCGACCGTGTGTGGATTTGAAAGTAAAAGAAGAAAAAAAAGAGTAACGCAGGATCTTCGATGGCCTTGAAAGGACACAAGGGACGTCCAGGGACGTTACACCTTCTAGTTATTGTCATGCTCGGTTCATCTTAGGGGTGATCTATTGAAAAAACCAGGAATGGCTTGTGGTCTATGGTTGGGTGGAACGTGGCAGTTTCCAAGTCAGTAGGAAAGAAAATAAAGGATTGATAAGTATATTCATGTTTTTATTGTTAATTTAAAGATTATTTTTATATATATGAATCGATCCTCTTTATATTCTAAATCTATTCATGCAATATTCTTATTAAAAGGAAATCTACATGCTATGATTTATTATAAATATGCTAGATCTGCTTATAAAAATTAGATTGGGTTACTCAGTGGGTTAAATATATTATTGTGGGAATAATTCTGGTAATTGTTATATTTTCAATATTAGATATGCAGATCTATTTGACAGGCTACCATAATTGTTTTTAGAACTTAAGTACAGTCATTGGAAGAATTAGTTATCTATGATGCATGGGTTATATTTTAATTCATAATATTGTTTATAATCTCATACCATAGTTACCTATCATATCCCATGAGAAATTTCTCATTCTTCCTATACAGAGAGAGAATCCTAGAACCCGATTTTGGGACCAAGTCCCTAAACTCTAATAGGATATTTATTATATATTTATAAATTATATATATTAAATAAACCAAATATAAATCGTAAAAGTAAACCAAATTTCATTAGTTAAACCATAGCATATCATAAACATCAAATAGAAATCCAACACTCCTTTTTACCATATGCGAAAGTCAGACGAAGAATAACCTCTTAATACTCAAAACCAAAACACAAGGGGTCTCACACTGAGTCAGACATACCCAAATACTTATGGTAACCATGACATACTGTCACAAATTAGATTTAATCTCTATGAAGCCATGTTACATGTCTTGCATACCATTTTCAAGACCCAAGTCATCAATCAAACGATTGATTATCTCAGCATGAGAGCTAGGCGTCACGTGACTTATGAAAGTCATAGATAGGAAACAAAACTTACGTTATAACTAGACTGACACCCACAGGGTTCACTTCATCCCTTCAATAGACAGACATGGTTATGCTTAAGCATTCGATAAGGGGTCAACCCCTGTGAAACCAACTTAGGATTTGAGCAAGAAGCAAAATCTTCGTTGTAATGTAGAACACTTAAACCAAGAGGAATGGGCATGGAATCGAATCTTGTATACATTATCACTCTCATGGTCATCAAAAACATCAAACCCAAATCCTTCACACCCAAATGCACACATAGAGATCAGAAACAAAACACATCAATTAGAGTATTTATTACATATAAAATATTTAAAATAGAGGATAGATGCCCTAAGAAAAAGGACCACAAATATGTTACAAAATAAATACGATTTGCAGAGAAACTAAAAACAGAATTTAAATCCATTTTAAATCTAAAGAACAAAAGCATGAGTAATTCTTCTCTCACAACGTATTACATAGATCCAGAAAAACTTGAACACTCTGAAAGGCTTAATACATTTAGTTAAAACCATAAGTGATGGTCAGAGCCAGCAAAATCCCTATTATATCTCAAATGTCCAAGTTACATAGTAAAAAACCCAGTAGGGACGAGTTACACACATAAATAGAAAAACAAAGTAAAACCCTGCCAAGAAGAACCATGCCTTTCTAAGAAACCCCTTGTCTCTGCACTCAAATTGTAGCCCAACCGATAGTATGAACAACAAACCATAAGCAAAAAAAAAAAAAGCGTCTTGAAGTCGTTTTCCCCATAGAGGAAAGCGAATCCATAAGAATCCATGAGCTTACCTGGAATGTTGCATCCAACCATCAAATACAAGCGTTGTATCACCAAAAGATAATACTCTTGTGCAAGTAACTCGAACACAAAAAACAAGACAAGAGGTTAGATTATATATATAGGCATATATAAACATTTATACAGAGATTCTAAAGAAAAGGGAACAAGCAGAATCCTACAGAACAATACCTGAGTAGGCGAGAGTGTTCATTGTCCCGAAGACACCTCCATTAGAACTCACAATATTAAACCCCAGACCAAGAGCACACCTATGGTCATATGGAAGTTTCTCCAAATCTGGCGTAGAGAGGAAGCCCTCACCTTCCCTCTCCTACAATGAAAATCACAAATACCAAATGGACCTTTCAACAGGGCACACAAAGAGAAACACCCTCCTCATGTGTAACTTAAATGCTATGACAGCATGTAGCCTCCCCATTCATTTCACATCTTCCCATCACATAAGATTCAATGAATACGAACCTACCTACTTCCCCCACTATTGTTTGGATGCATTCAAGTGTTTCATAAACCCAACGCTAATACTAAGGTGCATGGGATTCACGGTATCTAGATCACAGAGGTTCCATGTGTATTTAACCCTTACAAAATCTTCTTTATGTATGACCATGGCACGATCTTTCTACAGTACCTTTCCCTTTAATTTGTATTTTGTCAAATCATAAACTTTAAATTGATTGGAGGACTTAGGAGACATTATAAGCTAGCCTTATACCTTAAGGCGTAGCATAGGTTAAACCAACTACAGAGATAAAAGAAAGAGCTGATGTTAGCTTGTAAAATCTAAGTAAACTCAGGCAACAATGGGTCTAAAATCCATCTATAGAGGAAACAACCATCATTAACATTTTCCAACATAAGACAAACAAATTAAAACAAAGAATTTGAACACGTACAACAAAAGAAGACTCTATCATAGTATTTTCCCATGGTAATCCCTCTTTAAAAGGAAAGCATTGTAATACAGTTGTATATTGTAGCATTGTAAAGATTTGTGATTGTGTGAGAGAGACTGTGAGAGAGTGAAGAGGAAGTTGCAGTGGATGTGCTATAGGTTGTATCCCTTAATTTGTTGGATGGTATTATAATAAGGACTAGATATTTATGTGTGGGAGTAGCCCATCTTGGGTGAACAACGTTATATTGGTGTCTCTCTTGTATTGTGTTTATGTTATTTATATTTGCATCTTGTTTATTGTTATTTCTCTATGATCATATTTGTCTAGCACGATGATTTCATAAAACCATGGTATTGGCCCATGGAATTTTATTTATTTGTCTTTATTATTTTTATTATCGCCTCTCCCATTTATAAGAAACCCATGGTATTTTAATTGTTTATCTTTTAATTTTCTCTTATTTATATTATTTATATTTATTTATTTGCACATACCCTCAACTTATTCTTTAATGTACATAACAAGATCTATAAACTTAATTTCCATATCTCAAGAAGGATTTCCATGAGCTTGCTTCACATCCATTTCCATCCATGTTAGAAGATATATAGTGTGTATGCATCGACACTAGAGAAGACTTGACAATTCAAATAGGGGTATCTAATCCCTACGAATAGGGAAGTCAAATCCACTCTATTATGACACGGGATACTAGATATAGGGAGGCATGTGATGGGAAACCAATGTTCTATACCACTTGATAAAATACCATGATTAAGAAGGACTATACCAAGGTCTCCCAGGAACAAGCAGTAGATATGCAAGCATCCAATCCTTCTACCACTTGACCAAGGACCATGACCAAGAAATGCTTCATCGAGGGTCCTCACATACACTAGTGAGTGGGCCATAATAATACTCCATAGGTCAAACCACCATGAACTATCAATCCAAGAACCATGTCTACGTTAAGGAGGATGTTTGTCCACAGCTTCCTCAAACATCAACACGTTGGTGGTGAAAGTTCCACTGGCCCTACAGTTTCTACCACGACCAACACAATCATTGATTCCATAGGAACCCCCATTCCTGGTAGAATCTTCCAAATGCCACTACAATTCACACGGTTCTTGGTTCCACAATGATTATGAATCTAGGTGGAAGTATCCCCATGATCCTAGCCACGATAATCACAATTGTTGGATCCACGGTTCCCACCATGGCGAGCACCATTGTTGGTCCTACCATGTTTTATCCTACTTCCATTATGTCATTTATGGCCATTATTAATGTACCTAATTTGGATATATTGATCAATGATACTATTAGACACAATCCTACATGCCCCCCATGCCTACAAAACTCCCCTCATACATCCCAAATTTTCAAGGGAAGGTTGGTGAAGACCCCCAAAACCACATCATGTATTTCCTCTTATGGTGTTCCTCCAACAGGACAATGGACGATTCCGTTAGATTTCTTCTCTATCAAAGAACCCTCACTGGTGTTGTAGATGGGTGGTACATTGATCAACCATATGGGGGAGTCAGGGACATCCAAATTTCATGTCTTTAGCCTCCACTTTCCTACAATTCTTTGAATTGCCCATTCAATATGACACCGATGTTGATATCTTTCTATCTTCTCAACATAATTCCACCACGGGGATTACGGACCATATCCTTGAGTGGTATATACATTGAATTATGTGTAAGATCAAACTCGACGATATGATATTCCTAGACTTGTTCCTCAAGTCTCTCCTCCCCCCCATAGCCAAAGACATCGATTCTAAATTCCCACAGTCTAAGGAAGAAGGAATCGTTAAGGAAAAATAGTTTGAATTGATTTATACATAGTCATTCTACTTGTACATTATTATCCTTGGATCCCATCATGAAGACTCCCATTGGAAGGATCCACCGGGGACATCTCATGTCGCAGATGGTGTCATTAGCATTGGTGCATCCCAATCTAGACCACATACATCCTTTAACCCCCATGACAACTGATTACGCATACAAGAATACCCATAGAATTGTGCAACCTCTAATGAGCTCATTTCCCACACTGAGTTATGGACCTAATCTATTCCGTGCATCATCCCATTCAAGAGAAACACTCTCTTACGTGCATCCATTTCCTACCTATCACGTCTGTGTACCTTCCTATCAAGGAACTACATATTGAGGCACTCCTAAAGTTTACACACCACCCACAACCATCAACCCCTATTATTCTTTTCCTAGAACACCACTAGCATCTCTAGTACAAGCCTCCCAAAGCTCCTCATTTTATAGACCAACAAGTTTATACACCACAAAACCAACCACAAACCCAACTAGCTCCCAATAACCAACGAAGGTATTCTAATCGAAGAAAATGTAGTAACAAAGGAAACAATGAATGATAGGGAGGAGGTGGAAACCATGCAAATCCCCCTTACAATAATGGAGTTAATCCTTCCAATCAGGACCCCAATCAACCACCTAATCATGGAAGGAACCCACAGCTACATACCAATCATCCGTGTTATTTCTGCAATGTCTATGGACATTACACACATCACTGCCCCATTTGGCTAATGCTCATTACTTACGATGAGGCTAATCATCTAAAAGCAACTGCTGCCTCTTAGGCATAGCCTAACACACCTCAACTGATCCAACAACTGATGGTTTTGCAAAACCATTTACCCACACAAAGGGTAGTCACAGCATATCCCATGGTTACGTATGTCGCATCCTCGAGTCACAATCCTAATTCAGCAGTGCAAAAAATTTTAATGTTGTCTTTTGATGTCAACCTTCAGAATCATTGCAAACAATACTATTCGGCTATTGAAACCATCACAATTGACAATGTCACCAAATCCACCCTTGTGGACTAATCTTTGCATCTACCTAGGCCCCTAACCGATGAGACTCCCAAAGTCCCCAAATTTTGATTGCGCACGTTGCGAACAATTCCAATGCTCGAGCAACTTTAAATTATATCATTGTTAACGATTTGGACCAATATCCTGCCACCCTTTCAACTTTCAAAGTTCTCAAGAACTGCCCCATGCAATGAAAATCCTTACTTTTATCTTTAGGTGCAATCAATTTTTTTGATTCATGTTTGATCACATTCAACATGGATCAGTCAGAACCCCACATGCCTTCATCCATAGCATTCTAGATTCCCGTGTCCATATGGAACTTAGTCATCCATCGATGCATTGTTGATGAGGGTGCATCCACATGCTTTATGCCAACCTTTTTTTCACTGAAGCTTGGGTCCCCTAATTTACAATCATCCATGATAGCATTACGTACTTATGATGGTCGCGATGCCCAACATGAGGGAATTTTCCTGAATGTTGCTATCGAGTTAGCTAGCAAAACCATCATGATTTCCATTAATTTTGTAATGCTCAAATTGATTAAAAGCTCCTACTTAGGTATAGGAAGATGTATGCTATGAAAGTAGTTGCCTCATTAGTCTTCCAGCTCATGATGTTCGCTCATGAAGGGGAGGTCAACAAAATTGACTAGATGACTTACTAAGACCCCAAGGGGATGGACACTTTGGAAAAATTCCTTCCTATGGTTGACAATGCTATTCATGGTGATTCCATCGCCTTGATTTCACCTATGGGGTCGAGTATTTTTTGTGATTCTCCCGTGACTGCAACTTTTTAGGCATTTCCCGCAGCCCCCTCAACTATAGATGTATTAGATTTATGCACCATTTATTCCAATAAATTTGCACCCCAACTACAACCTATGGCTTAGCTTATGCCCCAAACACAGTCCCAACTACAACCAACATCAATTCCCAACCTATTTGGAGGTACACCTATACATATAATCATGTTCTTGTATCCACCATTAGGAATTATTAGCATGCCTGTGATGGAAACTCTTAACCTTTCGTGATTGACATTAGACATTCTTATTTGGTATCTACCTTCCCTAAACCAACCGTCAACCCCATAGTTTGTTTTGAAACCTATACAACATATTACTATTGTGAATCACCCACCTCCCAACACACCCCAAGCCACATCATCAGCTTCCGCACATCATCCTAAGCATGCTAGGGAAAATACCACAAAGGCCCCAATGAAAACAACTCCTAAAAAATCCGTGAACCCACCTCCTAAGGCCTCAACTCAAGCACCTTCACCTTGCACCCTGTGTGACTCTACGGTTCACGCTACCCATAATTGTCCTGAGTTACCTACATGTGAAGAACCTGCAATAATTAATTAATGCAAATACGTGAGATATTAGAAATAACAAAACTCAGAATCACTTTTATATTGATCACAGGCCACTTCGAGGGGGCAACCTCCTTTGAGCAAGCTCAATACAATTAACTTCACAGTGCCTTCAATGACCTCAACACACACTTATATACTAAGTCTATGCCCAATACTATGAGTCAAAACCTTGGGACATATAATACTACGGGACGACTTACAAAGCATATGAGTCCAATACTATGGGTCAATACTATGGGCTAATATAAACTATGGATCAACAAATACTACAAGATGACTTACAAAGCATATGCGTCCAACAACAATATACTAACATAGTAAAGAGAAGGGTTGACATGGGTTCCTAACATCCCCTCTCCCTTAGAAAAAGCTTTGTCCTCAAAGATTTGGTTTGGGAAATTGCTGCCAAAGGAGTGGTTTCCCAGTAGCATCCTCGGGTTGCATTTCAAGCCACTGATGCCTTTGGAGTGTCGAGGAGGATTGCTCAGAAGGCTATAGACAAAGAAGAACCCTATTAGTTGTGTGGAAAGTGTGCTCAGAACAATGCTGATCGGCTTGTTGTTTGAGTCGGATTCTGGCCATGTGAAGATTGTCCTACAGAATGAGAAGAATCTGATAGCAGTTTCGATGAACCGAGTCAATTTCCTAAACTGGGGAGCTGCTAAGGGTGTATGGAAGAAGAACTGGCATTGTTTGTCCATAGACTGCTTCATATGGTGTCCTTTGAGATGTGGTATTGTACCACCAGAGCGCTTCTAGGAAATCCATCGAAATAGTTGGCGAAAGCTGTGTGGGGATGGGCAAGGGTTTGAGCAATCCCAAAAGGAGTGTCGTTTCACCCTTGTTGACCTGGAAAGTATCACAGTTACCCACCATCTATCTAACTGTCATTTTCATTCCCTTCCAAAATAAGTTACATTGTTCCGAGTCATACATTTTAAAGAACCTAGAGTGCCTTGCTGATGAAGAAGCATGGAGGTCATAGAAGAGATAGCCCCGTTGAACATATTGCAACCAATTTGGAACAAGCAGAGAAAGAGCTATAAGAGAAATTGGGTCATCAATTGTGCGAGAATGAGAAATTGCCACCATATTGTCCTTACCCTTCTTGTAAGTGATCGCATAGGAATAACCATTTCAGGTGTGTTGGGGAGGAGACCCATTGTTCCAGAAAATTTTCCAGACTCTGGAGATCAGTCTTGATGCAGAAATAATTCCCTAATAGGTATGCCTACCACTTCTGTATTGCATGGAAAATAGCCATCATTTCCTACTGAGAGGTAGATGCGACTAAATTCTTACCGGAAAGGTCTCTTGAAGGCGGCAAGCTCATTGGTTCAGCAAAGACACCTGCATATCTATCCAAGGAAGTAGTGGAGACCATTGATGGGTGCATCTGAATGGAATGGAGCTGAGCGATGACACCATGTGAATCCTTCTTAAGGATTTTTTCCAGGTGATGTGAACTGATGATGCGGAGAGACCATGGTTGTAATCCCATTAATTTGTGTTGTGACCCATTGACTAAAAATTACATCCAAAGTTTAGTAAAATGCCATAAGATGGGGCCAAGTGTGCGTAACCATTGAACGCCCAAAACCACATCACATCCTCCTAAGGACAAGGAAAACATGTCAGAGCATAGGTTATAATCTTCCATAGAGATACGCAAATTGTGACACTTCCCCTTGCAAGGTAAGGTGCCCCCATTGGCAACCATGACTTCAAAGTTGGAGCAAGGATGGACAAAACAATCAGCCTGTTTGGAAATCCGAGGGTCAATGAAGTTATGAGTGCTACCAGAATCAATGAGTATGGTAACAGGAAACTTCTTGAAGTATCCCTTGACCTACATTGTTTGTGGGGTTGTGACGCCAGTTATTGCATGGAGAGAGATCATGGGTGGGTCGTCCTACGATAGGGTGTCAACAGGCGGGTGTTGAATGTCGACCTGATCATCTACTATATCTAGAGCTTCTTCACCAAGTTCAGAGGTAGGTAGAGAATCCACATCCAAGAGATAGAGCTTTTGTTGAAGACATCTATGTCCTCGAGTGAATTTCTCATCACAATTATAACAAATCCCTTTTTCTCGGCTTGCCTGCATCTCGGTTTCAGACAAATGCTTGATAGGAGTTGGTCAAGGAGCTGGCGGGATGGGAGGTCATTGAGAACCCATATTTCGGAAGGGAACAAAAGTGGGTTTGGAGCACTGTTGGGCTGCAAGCTCGTCTTCTGCCAACTTAGCCAAACCTAGGTCTTCCATCATTGTGTTGGGACATAACATTTTAATCTATGACTGGATTTCATCCTTAAGACCATTGATAAAACAACTCCTGTAAAATTCATCAAACAATCCTTCTGTGTGATTGGCGAGTTTCTCAAATTCTGTCTGATACTCTCTCACTGTGTCAGTTTGGTGAAGTTTAGTGAGTGCTGTTGTGAAGTCATCAAAAGCACTAGGACCAAATCGTGGAAAAAGGAGTTGGCAAAAATGTGTCCAATTTGGCTCGAGATGGGCTTTGAGGTACCAACAGTACCATTGAAGGGCTTCCTATTCCAAATGAAAGGATGCAAGTGGAACTTTCTTGACATCAAAAGTATTATGCAGATTGAAATATTGTTCTACGCAGTATATCCATCCAGTCGGATCAGTACCATTGAAGTGAGGAAAATCAAGCTTCGGCCCACGAAAATTGTTGGAAGAAGAGAACCCGGTGGCTGCAAAAGATTCTGGCTGTTGGTTATTGTTCATGGATGAATAATGAAGATGGAGGCTGAGAAATTTTTCATCAAGATCTTGGAGTTTGGTTTGGATAGCTGTAAGTTCTTCCTCCATGGTTTTCGCTCTTGCGCGGGTGACAACCACAACCAGGAGTTTTTTTTTCTTGGAAATGGATAAGAAAACAAAAACAAAAGCTTATTTAGTAAAGGAAGATTTCGATTTGGGAAAAACTCGGATGGGTAATTGGGGTTTGACTAGGTTTTGGACACTTTCTAATGGATAGGGAAGCAACAAATGGGGATTTCCGAAGCGGGGTGAAAGAACGAGAAAATTTGGTAGAGAGGGACATAGAAGTAGAATTAGGAAAGGAACATGGTGGCAAAATTTGAAGGCGTTTGGGTGAAAATTGAAGGAGTTATGGAAAACCCTAAAAATAGACAAATGTGGGATTTCTAGTCTTGGGAAGTGGAATTTGGGATAGGGTCTTCAAGAATGAAATATGCAGAATGGGATTGCAGGGATGTCAGTGAAGTTTCAGGGAAAACAAAGTTGAAACAAGGGAGATATGGCTGAAAAGCAGAATTTTATACTTTTTTTTCATAAATGGATCGTAAACAGCGACGCAGAAGGGATCCACAATAGATGGATCTGCAACGGCGCGAAAGGGATCAAAAACAGTTGGATCTTAAATGGAGACTAGATCTGGAACGATTTTCAGAATAGATCTGAAACGGTTGGATCTGGAGCGGAAGTGATCAGCAACAGTTCAGCTGAAAATAGATATGGACCCCAGGTATGTGCGGCTTCCTATAGGTTCAGGGGATTCACTCGACTACCAATGTTGTCTGACGGTTTGCGTATTGGGGCAGTACCCCTCACTCCACGGATCAGGTAAAATTGATAACCACTTTGCCACAAACGATAGCTCTTGGTTTACCTCACAGGTGGGAACTAGTCAATCAGGTAGGGGTCGTTGCCCTTTTCACTGGCAGGTCCTCGCAATGGGCCATCTACTTTGGGGTTCCTGTGGTACTCCTCACAATGAGTTTTAGGGCTTATGCCCAAGTACTTCCCACAGTTAAGCGCATAGGTGTTATTCCCAGATCCGAACTTGCAACATATGCGAAAAAAAAATTTGGCAGAAATTCCACCCAACGAGCCCAAGAAAGTGCTCTGATACCATATGTGAAGAAGCTGCAATAATTAATTAATGCAAATACACGAGATATTAGAAATAACATAACTCATAATTACTTTTATATTGATCACAGGCCACTTCGAGGGGGCAACCTCCTTTGAGCAAGCTCAATACAATTAACTTCACGGTGCCTTCAATGACCTCAACACACACTTATATACTAAGTCTATGCCCAATACTATGTGTCAAAACCTTGGGACATATAATACTACAGGATGACTTACAAAGCATATGCGTCCAATACTATGGGTCAATACTATGGGCTAATATAAACTATGGATCAAGAAATACTGCGGGATGACTTACAAAGCATATGCGTCCAACAACAATATACTAACACAGTAAAGAGAAGGGTTGACACAGGTTCCTAACACTACACTCATCTCGATACATTAGATGATAATTCAAATGATAACGTTGCAGTAGTCCAATTTCCTGGCACTCCCCAAATGCACAGCAATTCCCTGCACAAAAACCATCCTTGTGAAGTATGTGGCCTCTATGGCCATTACTCCCATCATTGTCTAGATCTGCCCGAATACCGGTCTGTGCTGGCTAAATTGCATAGAATCTCCTTGGAGTCTCAAGTCACCATCATTGAAGAAGTGTACCCCACTACATCTTCTTTGAATGGGACAACCACCATTTGTTTTATCTCATCACATGATCAACCTTCCACGTCGTCAGGTAATGTTAATCCCTCTAATCTCTCTGGGCGATGATTATGAGGTGATGAACAGATACTCGAAGCCTTAATTGAACCTAATTTTCCTTGGGATGAGATGCACCATCACACATATTTTACTCCTGGGGAATCTACAACACCTTTGTGAGATAAATTCTCTATTGATTCAAATGTTTGATCCCTCATGAAAGAATTGATTGGATAAAACATCCAACCCCATCCCTACACATTGTTGTCAATCTTTTATCAAATGCATCTCCCTTAGAACATTGCTTGCTCGGGCTTGAACAAGTGGATGAATATCATATTGTTGCCATCCACATGGTTGAAGAGACCAAGCATCGGTATAAATTCCATTATGATGAGCATGTTCACTAGTATAAATTCAAGGAAGGGGACCTCATCCTCACCTATCATCAAGCCCATGACCTAGGTCACCCTTCCAACAAGACCCATAGCTTAACCAAATGAGCTAGCAAGAATTGACAACCAAATCCTTTGTTCATTGTAATATAGTTTGCACCTTTTTTTACACCATTTTTTTTTACACCTTTGGGCGAATGGGTTTCCCCCTATTTCATATTCCTTTTGGGTCCATTCCTTCTTTTGACAATTTCAGAGTCATACAACGCCTGTTTTTGCATCATTTCCACCATCAAAATCAACATTCCATGCTCTTCCTGATTATAGGACCATTTCTCATGATATTTGACCTTTTCTTAGGCTATTTTAAGGCTCACCTCAATTTGCATGACATCGTGTAATTCACCTTGTATATGTATATGTATGCTATATTCAAGCTCCAAACACACATTTACGCCCAATTATCTTTGTTTTTCTTATCGATACATGTTTAGGGGGAACAAATCCTCTCTATTGACATTGGCTCTTGCATCTATAGCCTCTTAACTGGCATATAGTTCATCTTCCCCCTAGAGTATCTTATGCATTGATTCAATTTTTTCCCAGTTGCATACATAGGATCCCACTCCGTTTGAGTACGTGTCCCATCCTAGCCACCATTGCATGTTCCCTTGCTCGGCAGTAGAGCCTCCCTAACATGGGTGAACATTTTACTACCCACTGCATTTTCCACCCATGCCGTTTGTATCTCCACGGAGTACGTATTCCTTGTACTTTGACATCCAAAAAATGACCTCACATTCATTCATTCACATTGTCACTCATTGGTCATTCCTTGTAAAAAAACTCCCATTATAGAGTTTCCTTTAATATTTTTTTCTGACTCTCTAAATAATGAAAAATTGCGGAGAAAACTTGCCTTGTTTCATGCTCGTTAAAGGATTTGAAAGAGAATTCATTCGATATTCCTTTTACCCCTTATTTAGACCTAATGGAATAATTACAGAAAAGGTAAACTTTAGTCCCATTTGACTAGAAGATTTCTCCCCTGTATACTTTTATCATTTTACGAGCTTTGGAGATTAACTTTACAAAAAATAACATTAATGGAGTTTTCGCTATGTTTTCCAGATTCCTTAAAATTGAAAACACAGGTGGGCATTCACTGTCTCGGGCTCCAAATAAATACATAGGAAATACCATATCGAGCACACTTCTATCCCTTCTTTGAGCTCATTAAACAATGAATAAGGACCAAACAATGCTTCTTAATGCCCTTGCAGATTGCAAATAGTCCCTTTCCATGAAAACATTCTCAACCACCTTTGTTCAGAGTATCATGCAATGAGTAATAATTGGAGCCATTTATAATCCCACCATCAACCATTTTCCCTCTGAGGCTTCCCCATTGTAGTCATCCCCACTAGGTCACCCCAGCTATGTTCCCCTCCCCAATATTAGTTTCATATCTTTCTAGATCAACTATGCGGTCATACTCTAAACAAAGGAAGTTTGAGTCCCATATTTACTCATGTTCCCTTATATCCAACTTCAATGTCTCAACCCCATATCTTGTTTCATTCACTATATGGTTGTATCCCTCGCGCTCCTCTCAAGGAACCATTATTTCCTTGGAAGTTGCAAGTCTCCCTCTCTCGATATCAACACATTTAAATTCCGTAGGATAGACCTAGAGGTCCCTATACCATGGCCTCATAAGTATTATTGATGAGCCCCTTGGACAACCTGAGGAGAGACCTCAATGCCCCTTAGAAAAGGTGTTTCTCACGTGCTTTCAATCAACTACCTCATTGCACCATTGATATTCATACATGGTATCGATTCTTTCTTCCTTTTCTTGAAGACCACAGATGTCACTTGACTCTAAAACATTGATGAGTGTCTTTGGAACCCTTCCAGTATCATGTTCCTTGTGATATATGGAATGCATTGGCGATAGTGTTTGGAATCCCCCTAGTTATATGCTTCTATTTTTATATAGTTTAGATGTAGTCCACTATACCTTTGAGATTCAGAATCTCAGCTGTTTGAGTCCTCATAGTTTTTGGACCCATTCAGATCCAATAAAGCATCAATTATTGTGATACTACATTCTTGGTGAATGCCATTGTTTCTAGTTTTAGTTCTTCATATCTTCCATGGTTGGAACATGATTACTCTCTAGATTTGATTCCCTCTTGGACACTTATGATGTACATATCAATTATCTATGTATCAATTATTCCCCCTTTGAGCATCGATCCACTTTGTATATTTTTGAGACATTGATACAGGCATGGGAATGCCCTCCTCTTCCATATGTTTGATATTATATATACCTCATCCATTTTGATTATGATATATGTAGGTTCAACCCTTGTAATCCCGAAAAAGAGTTTGTTCCACTATTCAACGCATTCTCTATTCTCTATGGTACCTTAACACTTACCTCTTGGAAAAGAAAGATCCTATGATGTACACCAACCATACAATGAGCTCCTATACTCACACATCAAGGGGCAATATGTTAACACCAAAAATTGTCCACTTTGCTTATCCCCTAGCCACACCATATCTTTACATCATGACCACTTTCCATTTCCACCATTTTGACTTTCACATGTCTAAAATCCTAAAGTTGAAAGTTAAATTGACTCATAATTAATATTTTGGATATTTCCTCTTTCCACAAAAGAGGAAAGTTGTCACTTCCTTAGAAATGGTAAAAAAAGAAAAATCCCCCAAAATAAGAAAATTTCCAAAAAGTAAAAAAGAAGTAGGTAAAGATAAATCCCATAAAAAAAAGGGGAAAAACCTAATGCCTATCCAAATACCAGTGGTAACCAAATACCACATGCCACAAAAACCATCAACTATTTTGAACCAAATACCATGGGAAACCAAAATCATCAGCCATATTTCCTATATAGTGAATGTGAAGGCACCTCATTTCATAGGTTTTATCTATACATTTCATATATCGTTTCTCTGCTGAAATTTCCACTCAAACCTGAATCCCTTTTGAACCTTCTAGTTTCTCCTTTCCTCAATATTTTTGCACCTTGTGAGGTGTAGTTGGAGAACATTGGGCTCCTAAGGACAACCAGGGGCACTAGGCTACTTCAAAGGCTACAAGGGCCCCATGCCATTGCTATCCCAAGGTATTCCTTGTTCCATGTACAACCCATTCATATAATACAAAAATTATTCCTTCATTTATATATTTGTTGAAGAAAGTTTGCAAATGTTAGTTTATATTTATTTTATGCATATGCTTAATTTGGTTTTTATTTCTATTATTTATTTTGTTAAATATACTGAACATGTATAATATAGAAAAAAAGTCATTTATGTTCAACATTGACAATTATGGTCATTCTAATCAACATAAGAATATGGAAGCGAATTGAAATGCTCGTCCTATGAAAATGGCAATTATGGTCCCATAGTCACAATAATATTAAACTATAATATTGTAAAAATAGTCAACTAAGGTCAATACATTCTATATAATCAACCCACGTTAAATAAATTACTAATCACTCATGATGTTCACATAATGAATATGGTTAAAATCATAGTCAAATATAGCCAATAATGCTCAACTATAATTAGGCGCATCCATAATTAACCATAATCATATACTCAAAAATATTCATGATTAATCATATTTTGAATGATAGTAAATTTTATTGAATGATAATGAACAAAACCACTTAATGTGAACTATCTTACCTGCAACAATAAATAACCCATGGGTTGCTAACTTTAACTATATTGAAATATTGTTTGTTATAGTGACTTATATGCATCTATAATTAACTATTATTCAATCTTAATCAAACCATAAATACCTTTTAATTTCTTTACCATATCATAACTAATTTAGTTAATATAACTATAACTATCATACTCAACAATATTTTTTAATTAATGATCAACAATAATTATAATAAAATTTTAACCGTAATTAACTTTTAATCATAATTAACTTTTATTCATCATCATACCTACAACCCATAATAACAATCCACAATAAACTATAGTGAAACATAAGATTGCTCAATTATAATAATCCGATAAAAAAAGTAATTTAATTCATTGCAAACCATACTTATGCTAAAATATTGACCATGATTATAGCCCATTATAATCATGTATAGATATATTAAATACTAAATTATATTAATTATAATGATTTTTACTATTATAATTATCTTTTAATAATATTTTTTATTATATATTTTCTTTTAATTGTTACTCTCAAATTTTGCCTGTTCGAATGATTTTTGATCTTATTGAACCCTGTGTTTTTTATTGTGTTAAACAAGTGTCTACCATTAAAACACAGATAAATTTAGATTTTGTAAAATAAAAATAAAAATGAGATAGATGAAAACCCTCTCACGTGCCTATCTTTTAATAATATTTTTTATTATATATTTTTTCTTAGACTATTTAGAATAATTAATTATCACTCTCAAAATTTTGAGTGTTCCAATAATTTTTTTATTCTGTATTTTAGGATGTTCAACCAGTATCTACGATCAAAATTACTATTAAAACACAATTAAATCAAAATTAAAAGAAAAAAAAAACTACATTCAGATAAAAACCCTCCCAACCAAATCTTCTACTATTTAGACAAATTCATGTATTTCTATAAAAATTTTAATATAAAAATCATTTTAATTTTTTTTCCAAACCTACGTGGTCATTATTACAATTACATTTTAATAATATTTTTTATTATTTATTTATTTTTATAAACTATTTCTATATAATAAAAGAAACGGTCATTAGAATAACGATATGTCAAGTCACAAAACGTGACACGAGATTAGCTCCCACCAGGGATCAAATTTGAAGGGCGGGGTTCCATTTCACTTTGAAGGGTTATGAGATATTCAACCCTTTAATGCTGCCATGTAAAAACAAGTCATTCTTTTCATTTGAAAATGTACTAGTACATCAAAATTTCAATGTTTACTTGTAGTAAAGTTGAGAGACTTTATTTTGAAGTGGATATAGCAGTACTGAATATTATATATGTCATATAACACAACCATACTTCGCCATGATCTAGCGGCTGGGTCTCTAGGCCACTATGCCACCTTTTCCATCTTAGCATTTTCTCAAATTGATCTTGCCTCTTAAACTATTAACCAGTATAATAATACAGTTAACTTGCTAACCTCATTCCAGTCTAACTTTCATCCTTACATCCAAAATTAATACTATTTTACTCTTCCATGATCTGCTTGAACATGAGGAATTTATTAGTGAAACATAACTTAGGAGACACATAGAAAATCTACTTTCCAATGTTCAGTGTGAATTGCCATAACTAAATTCATAGATCTTTTTTTCTGCATCAGCTACAGTTAGTTTGCTAGCCCAATTCCAATCCAACTTTTAACTAGTATAATAATATTTAATACCTCTTTAAATGGGTTCCTAGGCTGCTTCAAACACTAGAAACTCGATGAATTGGGTTATTCAACTCTTCTAAAAGCAACATGATGCTTATTCTTAGAAAAGTTCAATATTTGTGAATCAGTACATTCTTCAAACTAATATAAATTCTAGCCTACATAAAATCTAGCCTACTTAACAATGGAAAAAATGATAATGTAATAAAATTAGTGAACAATAGAGATGTATGTAGAAAGGCCATAAAAAAGGTGAAGTGAAAGAATCTGAATGGTAACTTTTTTTTACTTTGTTGAATTGAGGACCATAATTCACTTTCATGCACCTCTATCAAACAACTTCGTTTCCATTTATAATCCTCCTTCACGCAAGTATATATTAGAGAGAAGAATTCAACAAAGAAGTTGGATTGGATTGAAAACTAATAGCATGTTTCTTTGTCACTCTAATTGTGTACCCTACGACAGAATTGAATGCCAATGACAACAATATATGTTTTAATTTTTCATTCAACACTATGAATGCCACACGTACTTGGGATAGAATAAGTTTAAGCACTCCTTACATGTTACATGCTATGTTATGGTTTGAGCAAAGAGAACTATCCAACTCCACGAAACTTTTGTTCTCAATATCTGATTAAGGACCATGGATGCTTCTTCTCTATAGCCCTCCCCCTAGATCTCGTTATACATACTAAATCTATGGTATGATGGAGTAGAGGATGGGTTGTAACTTGTGAAGCATAAGTAAAACGTAGGTAGACCAAGTAGAGAGGAGATGCATAAATGGTTGACGTTCTTGTTATATGGTTGAAGTTCTTGTTTTATTCCAGACCAACCGATAAGGGTAACAAAATCAAAAGGTAAAGTAGCACTGTCGTTCTAAAAATCAAGATTACAAAAACATTTTTGTCCCAGTTCGTATAGTCGAACGCGGATTGTAAGAGTAGTAGCATCGGTGGTCTTCATATTAATAAATACCAAGAATATTAAACCGTTTACTAGAAGAAGGTGTCAATTCAACCACTGAGCAATTGGGGAAAATAGCTTATGTAATACAATTTTAGATACAAAGTCTCGATTCTTGATCTAACTCATCAACTAGATGCATGGAGGCTGGTAGAGTGGGAACTTCCCCAAATCCCTAGTCTTTTTCGTAAAGCTGGGGGGTGCACTGCGCACACTTGTTTCTGATAGGGATGCAACAGTGACCAATGGAAGCTGAACGGGGAAGAACTCAGTTTGAGAGTGAAAGCAATGGTCTTCCTTGTCCCCTCCATTTCAGGAAAGTTAAAGGGTAGCTAAATTCTCAAGAGCTTCGATCGAACGACAATGGAAAATAGGGCAAGGCAAGGAGCACGTGGAATCATATGCATATACAGAGGACATATGAAGAAAGAATCAATTGTTGTTGTTGCTACAGTTGGGAATTGATAAATGTTGTTCTAAACAACCTCTGGCGGATATTTGTGACAAACCCACTCTTGAGTCTAGGCTTTAAATTTGAAGCCTTCAAGGCCCATTTGAAGTAACAAAATTTTAGTCAAATAATAATATTGTGTTTGAACTTTGAAGTTACATAATTTTAATCAAATAACAAAATTTTTAAATAATTGATGGGATCATGAATGGATAAAATGATGTACATACCTGTAAATTCATAGGATGTCAGCAATCTAGTCAACCTTGAAGTTGAGCTCCTCAAAGAAAACGAATTTCTTTATATATGTTTATGGCAGGCTGACATTGGCAGCTTCGCTCCGCAAACTCTCCTGGAGCACTGGAGGAGATAGGGTAGGTGGAACTTGGAAGTAGCTCGACCAGAGTGGAGTAGGGGTATAAGAAAAAACTTGTTTGTATTCCTGTAATATTATATATTGATGGTCGGAGCCATGGAAGCATGGAATTCGAGCATTGACTTGATACAACAAAGAAAACACAAGGTGGGACTCGGGAGCCGTAGGATTGACTTGATACAACAAAGAAAACACGAGGTGTGAGGATGGGAGCCATAGACGGTAGGATTAACTTGATACAACAAATCAAACCTAGGGCTGTGGGTAGGGGCCATGGGCGGGAGTAGTAGCCTGCAACATTACTAGAAGTTTCTAGATTGTCGATTTTGTCTGAAATGCCAAATTCGGGGCAAATTAACATAATATATTATACATTGAATACTCAATTAACTTACTGAGTCAGAATTCACGAATTGGTATGTGATAACTGGTAACTTGGTAAGCCCACTTCCAACAACACGTATGATCCACCAACCAGGTTTAATAAATTTGTTGCTTCCATTAAATGTGTTAAACATGTAAGTGCTCACTGCAAACACGAGAACTTAGTTAGAAGCGTTCAAGCAATGGGCTGCTCAGTGTAAGCCCGTCCATGTAAGTTGGTCAATGATATTATTACAGGCCCAATGGTCCATGATACATGGATGATCGAACACGTGGATATTGGAGAGTAACCGAGTCCCACTCCCAAGTCACCTAGCTAGTAGCCACATTCCCAATTTCCCACTGAAAACTGTCGATGGGTGAAATTTGAAGCTACCCTTCTGTTGCAATTTTAAACAGTAATGGTTAATTTAATTGTTGAAGGGCTTACCATGAAATTGAATTTTTTTTGCATGGTAAAATTTGAAGTGGCGTTCTATAACGTGTAAAATGGCCTCTGAAAGGCCCTGAAGGCTTCAAATTTGAAGCCTGGCTCCCACCTTCAAACTGCGTTGAGGTTCTAAATGTAAGGAAAATCGAGATATGATTGAAGCAATTCGGTATTTACACATTATAAAAGGTGGAAATGAGGTTATAATAAAGATGTGAATATTCTTCGTACTAGTGTTATGAAGGGTTAAGTGTGTTCCATGGAGGAAAAATTGAGACGACTACACAATCAACATAAATAGCTAAGAATGGAGATCACATTTATGTGAGTCATGTCTTTGGTTTGGTTGACATTGAGGTATTAACGGGTTGAAAATGGAGATATACTAAGATATAAGTCGACATAATCCGTTCAAGCAAAAAAAAATGATAATGATTTAAAACTAATAATTTTGTTTTATAAGTATTATTTATATTGAATATGATAAATGAAATAAAATGATAAGTATTATTTATATTGAATATGATAAATGAAATAAAATGATCCGTATGCTCTGTGTTTTAAAATTTTAAATATGATTTATATTGATTTTAATATATGAAGTTAAATTATTGAATACTCTATAATGTAAATTTAAGTAGGTGTAGAATATTTATGAGCACAATCTAAATCCTAGGCTCTATCAAGCTCGAGAGAGATCAAATTTCTTGAGGTGAAAACCTCTTCTTGAATAGCTCCTTGAGTGCAATACATGAGCCACCTAATCCTAAGCTCTAAAGTCTCTAGTTTAAGTCTCATATTTACTTTTTACTTTGTATTATTATTTGTTGTTTATGGAAGACATAATATTTATTAATTTTTACTTTGTATTATTCTTTTTTGTTTACTTTGTATTATTATTTTTGTTTACTTTTTACTTTGTATTATTCTTTATTGTTTATGACCAACATAATATTTATCACCTAATCCTAAGCTCTAAAGTCTCTAGTTTAAGTCTCATATTTACTTTTTACTTTGTATTATTCTTTTTTGTTTATGGCTCACATAATATTTATTACTTCTTACTTTGTATTAATTTATTACTTGACAAACACTCGACTTACAAGTTCTCCCTCATACAAATGTTATTTATGGCCAACAATATCGACAAACACTTGACTAACAAGATCTCCCTCATATTGGGCTCTAGAGCACCTCTCGGCGCAATAACATTTTTACCTAGTATTTAAATTTAAAAAAATTATTATTTTTTGTAAAATTATAGTTAAATTGATAGGTGTTTATATCTTAGAATTTTAGGTGGATTATTATTTATGCTTTTTTTCATTGAAGGAGGATAGAACAAGTATATGTCCAAATTGTCTTTCAAAATTAGAAATAAAAAATTATAAAATATATATATATATAAAATAACTTATTGTTTATACATGAATAACTGGTATCAATAACATGTAATGATACACAAAAGAAAATATCAGCCAAGGCATTAACAACAAATAATTACATCTAAACATAAAAAACAAATAAGAAATAACTTATAACATATTAATGTTCACCTAACAAATATTAAATAGATATACTGATGCATTAGGAAGCTAAAATTGAAAAAGTAACGTTACCTAGATCTTTAAATGCGTTACCTACCTAGCTAAAATAGATTTGATCGAGATAATAATAGATTTGGCCGAGTTCAGAAGCAGCAGCAATATTGAGATTGTACATATCGTCATGCGGCGAAACTGTAACTTGGCCGACCTCCCACTTACACTCAATCTCCAACGGTCCAATACCTCTGCCTGCACTTGATATCGTGGTAACTGGATTTGAGTTCGTTTTTTGATGAGGAATTATTAAGCAATCCCGGTGATCTCCAACCCCTCTTCTGTGACACTTCTGTCCGCTATAAATATCAATATAATTGGGGTCGGCCATGTTTATATCATATCTCAGATTCAGACTATCCTTGTATTCATCCTCAGACTGAAAATCTTCAGCGGGCAATATAATTTCTGTTCCATCAAATTGGTTGTGGAAATTAAGTTTGGGGCATGACTGATCGGTAGTATTTTCCGCGACTCTAAATCTGGTCCCTTGACCTGTATAATCTCCTGGAATGGCGACATGACACCAATTATCTGCATTTGATGAGCCCTGAAAAGCTGCAGGAGTTGAGACGACGCTGTCATGATTATTGGCAGAAGTATCATTCATTGACATCTGGAAATAGGAAGTGCGCTGGTAAATCTCATTGTTTCGATCCTGTACTTGTTCCTGTTGTAATTCCAATAATGCAGGAACACACAACCGATTTTGTCCAGTGGGAACTACATTGAAGGTGTTATTAGGTGTCTGGTGCCGTGCGGGCAAGACGTCCATGTAGGGCTCTGCAGAGCGATACGAGATGTGGCGTTTAGAGTTGAGCTTCTTCTTGATTGAAGAGTTCCAGTAATTCTTAATCTCATTGTCAGTGCGTCCCGGCATATGAAGGGCAATCTGGGACCACCTGCTCAGCACGGGCATTGGACATCAATGAAGAGATTGAAAAAGCTACGAAATGTGATGAATATTTCAAGAAAGAATGAAATTAAGGTGAAGACCTGTTGCCGAGGATGGATTGCAAGTTTATGATGAGGCGTTCTTCTTCCCGTGAAAATGCACCTCGTTTAACGCCAGGGCGTAAGTAGTTAACCCATCTCAATCTACAGCTCTTTCCACATCTCTGAAGGCCTAAATATATATCGCAAAATTTTTGTTAAGATTATATTTTCTATCATCAACTAATGCGAAAAAGAAAATTGGAAAATACGTAATTGAAAATAAATATCTGCAAAACTTTTCATTAAAATTGTTATAAAAAAGTTTTCAAATCTCATTTTAAAACACCAGAAAATGTTCAGATAAAAAGATATCAAGGCAACTATTAAATTTTTGTAATTCTAACGTAAATCAAGGCAAGGAAAAAATATGTTCTTCACCTTACATAAAACTGAGGTATCAACTACATTCATAAAATTAGAATAATAAAAAAAATTCTAATCAATCTATATTTTATTAGTCCATTAGTCCAGAAGAAAAGTGATAACTAAGAAACAACACTGAAATCTATCGGATCACTTCCCCAAAATAAACTGAGGTATCTACTACATTAATAAAATTAGAATAATATCATTGTAACAACGTTACAATAAAAATATGTTCTTAGTACCAGACTTAATTAGGAAATTTTCAAATTATTCCTCGCAAATGATGATACCTTCTTTACCACTAGATAAAACTAATATATTTATAACATTATTTCTCCTTTCATTTTTATATTTATATTTAAATTTATTTTAAATGATAAAAAAATATATCTCAAAAATTCTAATCAATCCATATTCTACAAGTCCAGAAAATTGATAACTAGAAAAAAACACTGAAATCTATCAAATCACTTCCCCAAAATAAATATCTCCTATTTTCACCTTACATAAAACTGAGTTATCTATTACATTCATAAAATTAGAATAATATCATTATAACAACATTACATGAAAAATATGTTCTTAGTACGAGAGTCGAAATTTTCAAAATAATTCTCCCCAATAATGATACCTTCTTCATGAAATAAAACTCTAATATATTTATAACATTATTTCTCATTTTTACATTTATATTTAAATTTATTTTAAATGAAAAAAAATTATATCTCAAAAATTATAATCAATCCATATTCTGGAATAGCATGGATGAACTTATAGTGAAATTATGCATTGGTATCGACCTTATAAATGGAGAAAAGTTCATATGATAAAGCTGGAAAAGCATGGATGAACTTATAGTGAAATTATGCATTGCTATCGACCTTGTAAATGGAGAAAAGTTCATATGATAAAGCGGTATATAGAACTGAATTGGGTAGAGGAAGAAGAAAAATGAAATTAGAGTTGAATTGGGTAGAGGAAGAAGATAAATGAAATTAGAGTCGACGATATTGCTTACCAGCTTGCTTGGCGACACATGTCCAAGAACAGTCCAACGTGTTTTTGTTGCTGAGATATGCGAGAAGCTTTTCATCCTCTTCAGGCGACCAGAAACCTTTTCTTAGGGTTTGTTGGGAAGAAGGTGGAAGGAAGCCTTTCCATGCGGCTTGGCTTTGTCTGCTCATTTTCGCCATGCCAATACGTATGAAAGAAACTAACGCTGAGTTCCTATTATATGGACGAAATTCACGGCTTTCGTGTCATCATTATGTCCATTGATGATGTCCTTTGATGACGATGATGAACATCATTGATGATGTCCTTTGATGACGAAACATTACGTATTCAGCGGTAGGCCATTTTTTCTTCCAATCGTTACCAAATTTATGGGTATATATTAATCTTATATTTTGGCGTTCTAGGGTTTGGATGGGTTTTTTGCAATATTTTAGGTTAAAAATTGTCGAAATGGTAGATTGTACAATCAGTATTTCCAAAGTTTATTTGAAAGTTAAGTTCATAACGTTTATCAAGATGCTCTAAAAATAAAAATACCATTTAAATAATGTAAAATTACAATTTAATCATTATTTAAAAATAAAAATACCATTTAAATAATGTAAAATTATAATTTAATCATTATTTCAACAAACATGATTGGTTATTAATTATATTTCTTTTTAACACTAGCATAACCACAATTAAAGTGACAAGTGAACACTGATAGATGTAGCTATCCACTTAGGTTTGTGGAGATGGTTGATTGTTAAATAAAGACTAAACATTAACAAATATTATTTAATAAACATACTCATTTTGTTAACCTCCATCAAGATGCATTTAAACATAACAAGATACGACAACCATGAAATGAATCCCCACTATTATTGACCCACTCAACCAAATCCAAAATCTCATATAATATCTAAACACTTATCAATATAATTATAATAATCATGATAATATAACCGTAACATAAATAATTTATATTAAGTATCTCAATTACAACCAGTTATACATTTCACACATAAATTTTTGAAAAGTATATAATGCTCAACCTTACCTGCAACATGACATCGACATCGTGTTTAGTACTTCATTGTGCTCACATACATACAATTTATTTGCATTCTGAGAACTTGAGAAGTACATCCTCCTTGCCACATCGACATCGCGTTTATTGATTCAGCCGTGGTCACACATTTTATTTCCAATTTTCTTGGCTGAGATGGCATTAATGCAACGATATATGGACAATCACACGATACCAATAATCCAGATCGAATGGACTGATTAACACTACACAGGTTAAGAATAAAGCATAATTACAATAGAATTTACACACATTAAGATGCAATAAATGGAGTCAAAATATAAAATCAATTGTTTGTTATATGAGTTATGTGTCAATATAGTTGTTCAAATATAAAATCAATTGTTTTTTATAGGTGTGTTGTTAGTTCATGAATTGATATTGTTGGTATCTTGTCAACCTAATTATAAAATAATAATAAGTTTACAAATAGTAAATATGTTATAAGGTGGATTTCAAAGTTAGGTATACGTAATTGATATTAAAATTAACACTTCTTTTCTTGCATAACGTTATTACATGATTTAAATGTATAGAAACACATTTCTCTAAAAAGATCTATCAAACATCTACCTTTCAAAAGATTGTGAGGATGTAATGTGTTGATTCTGAGTGTGTAAATTTTTGGGCTCACAACAACTATTTGATCTATCAACAACTAACAAAAAGAGTAATTATCATACTCTCTTTTTCTTCCTTGGACTCCAAATTTTATATTCAACAATCATTTTCTTTTTATTCTTTAGCTTCACCTTTATTCAGATCTTCAGTGCTTTCTTATTGATTATCGATATTTTCTCAAGTTCCTTGGACCTTATATTATTAGCTTTAGCTACAAAATCTTCTTCAACCTGTTTGCCATCATTCAAATATTGAATGCCCTTCATACCAAGTGTTACAATCCCAATCTTTATCTTTGAATGTTGTAAATTATGTGGGCATACCAAGATCCCACCCACTATACTCATCATCAAGCATACTAAAATTCATCTCTGATAAAATTGAGATGAAGAGAGGAATTGTTACACCTAAAATACTACAATCATGAGATTCAGTGTATACATGTCTAAAGTTTCCTTGACTAAGTTATTGGCCTCGAAGAGATATAACCCATTTACACAAGGTTTTGAGAGGTCATTGTAGGCTTCACTCATGCAACCTACGACGTCGCATCTTTCTCTGTTACAGGTTGCGACGATGTGAGTTAATGGGCAAATATAGCTCCTCCGAGCCCATTCTCGATGCAAGTTGACATGGATCCTTATCCCTTACCTCTTGGAAGAGCTGGCACTCGGATCCTAACCTCTCGGAAGGATCCCCTATCTCTCTCCTACCCTATCTAAACCCTATCCACTTAGTCCTTTATAAATGAAGCTCCTTCACATTCCAAGGGGAGGAAGTCTATGGTACTCTTATGCTCGTGGAATTAGCTTAGTAGATTCAACATTCTAGCTTGGGAGACACCTACTTCTCTCTAGGAGCTTTGGCATGGCTTGTCAGAAGGAGATTGCAACGTTAAGGCAGTGGTTGTAATCCTCTTTTCTATTGTATTCCCACTTTTTATACAGTTAATATAATTGCTTTCGATAAATGTTGTCGCATTGATAATATTTAGAGTTTTCCTCCTTAACTGTTAACTTAGATCTATCATATGAAATGTATGCTTTCACTATTTGTGGTCTTCTATGTGTTCAACGTCTTGCAGCTTAAGATCTGACAACGCTGGAACATCGGATCAAGAGAAGAAAGGGATATGCAAATGTGAGGTAGACAATCTGCTCATGCATTTGTACTTCTACTTGATCTAGGAAAGTAGATTATATTTTGTCTTATTTGTTCTAGTCTTATGTTGAGTCTAGGGAGATCAGGCCTTGAGTCCACTCTCGGTCGATTGTCCGTCAAACAAATATGGCAACCATACTGGGGAATGAACATTGTTTTCGAGTTGTCAAGTTGAATGTCATTTTCAGTTGATTTCTTGTTACGAGCCATTTTATTTTCCATTTGCCTCTTAAACTGGTTTCACCATCAGATCTTCATTTTGAAGAGTTTGATTACCTTCCTTTGAGTTTGTACTTCTCATTTTCAAACCTTTTCAAGCTCACTGTTTGGAGAATTGGTTCATTTTTTAACTCACATCTCGCCTGTCGTGCCTGGTCAGTGGACTCAGAGCAACACCGTGTCATTTTTTATCTCTGTTCTTTGCCTATTAGCCTGTCATCGCAACCCTTGCATTGGTCAACTGCAACACCGTCGCACTTCCCACATTGGTGAACTGCGACTTCGCACTATGTACAAGAACAGAGTGCGCTGATCTGCCATTTTTTGCCATACAGGCACCCCTTCTCCATTTCTGATTTGAGTTATGGTTTGTGTACAAATTCCCTTTATACTGGAAGATCCAGTCAGAGATCCCATTTTGATTTCTGTGATAATTTGAGTTGTTTGGTTTTATTTGGATTGGTTTTGGGTCCCATCTTGAACAAGTATGAGATTTGGTAGTGGTGAACACTCTTGTCTCCCCCACCTGCATCCACTCACCCTTGCATTCCCTCCTCTCCTTTCTAGATCTGATCATTGTATTGGATTAGTTTCCAGACCTCATTCACATTTATTTTTTATTTTTGCTTGCTTTAGTCCCACTTGTTACCGATTGATTTTGAGTGTTTGTGTGTACTTTCAGTCCTTTGAGTGCTCATCTTTTCGTGAGATTTCCTGAGTTATTGGAATGTTGCAAGTAATCTTTTCATTTAAGTATTTGTGTTTAAAAAAAAAGTGATGTTATCAAATGGTTATCTTGATACATCCATTGAAAACTCAAAAGTACTTTGTTTCCATCATTTCTCAAGCTCATTTGAAGAATTGCATATGCATTGGAATGTCTCATTCGTAGATCTTTTGGAAAAGTTGAAAGAAAATTGCTTTATCTGTGTTTCTCACGAATTATGAGTTGCTCATTTTCTTGAAAAAATCGAATAGTTATCAATTTTTTGCAAAAGTAGTTCCATGCTTGGAAAGTTAAATGCATCTTTTGTTTTTTTGGTTTTAGGCCATTGAAGTGAAAGCGAAAAGTTTGCATACTCTACTTACGAACTCTCTCTTTTCATTGCTTAGCATCATTTTTGTTTTGAAAAGATAAAAGAAAAAGAAAAAACATGCTTTGATTTGGTTAGTAGTGTTGTGTCTTTTATGTTTCATTTGAAAAGGAAAAAAATACTTCATAATCATTTTTTGGAAGATTTGGGATTGCATTGCATTGTGTTGCTTTGGTAAAATTGGAAATAAGTTTCTCCTTCCCATACATAGAGTTCATCAAAATAAAAGTGTATTTTTTGCATGTAGTTAGGGCCTGCATTATGTTTACGATTATTTACTCACCTCATGCATTCACCTAACCGTCCAGATAAAATTAATGGTAGAACTAGGGTAAAAATTTCATTAACTTGTGTGTAAGTTAGAGACGTGTTCTGGAGTCGTTAAGCATGGAAACTTTCATTATTTGCCAGCACTGTATCCCGGGGGTATTGTAGTCTTCCATGTACTTATCGATATATCGAGCTCCTTCATATTCCCACCAAGTACCACACGTACTTGGCATATATCGAAGGGTGTATCACGTACTCGGTAGTATATCAGAAGGTCTCTTGCCGAACGATTATGCATTAGACAACACCACTATGGATTTGAGCTCCCACGTACCTTGCGTATATCAGGAGACACCATTATGATTCCTGAAACCAACTGAGTTTTAACCTTTTGTCCATCTTAGCAGAGCAATACACCAAGAACAACACTTGGGGAGATTACTACGCACATACCATCCAGGTAATCGGGTATTCAAGCAAGGGTACGGTCCTAATCCTCCTTGTCACGTTTTACTGTTGGACCCTGTGGTATATAGCGTTCTGTGAAGCCTTGACAATCCTGTGAGGTTCCAGACCTTTGAATCCACTCTTATAACATAAGTTTGCTTGTGGCCTTAGTTTCTGTAGGTTTTCTCTAGTTTGCTTTTCTTTTGTGTAGCTTTCCTTAGGAGAAACTTTTTGTTTCAGTCACTCTGGCTGACTTTCCTTGGAGAAGGTCCCGCAGGATTCAAAATTTGCCACCCGAATATCCCCTTAACCATGAGGTAATTTCGAGGGTAAGAATGGATCCACAAGCCAGATTCGGGTCACATGAAGTGGAAAACCCCACTTTGAATGTTGGAGGACTTTTGTTTCCTCTTACTCCTCCAGATTCATCAGCCTCTCATCCCCCGCAGGGTGAAGAAGTGCTAATCCCCATTTCACAAGACTTACCTCCCATTGCACCAGGAGATCCTGGTTCATTGGAATGGATGAATCAACCCTAGGACAACCCCACAGCAGCTTATTGGACATCTTTTCTAGGCCAACCAGTGGCCCATTTTTCCATTGCATCCCCACCTAGTTGGGCTAGTCCCGACGACCTCTTAGAACCTTATGGTGAGCAATTGGCTTGTTTACGTACTATGTGTGAGGAGTTTCAAAGACAAAATTTTAATGTAAGGATCGGCGAACCATCGTTTCCTCCTTGTCAACCACTCCTAAGTCGTGTTTTGTCTTTTGAGTCACCAAAATCATCCATGCAACATGTGACCAGTGTTGAAATCGGTCAACCATCAATTCCTACACATACATCTCCTAGAAAGGAGACTAGTTCAGTACCTCCCACGACCTAACCTGTTGAAGCACAACAATGCAACACACTTGTGATCACCACAGTTAGGTTACCTGCTCCTCCACGACCTCAAACTTCAAGGGGAGGATACTCTTTACCCCCTACCTTCTTTACCAGTAACGTTAATCCTATGGTGAATAACCAACAACCCATTTTGGGTCAACCTTGACTTAGTGGTCAGCAAGTTGTTGGTGGGGGGGAAACCCTCTCTCTTAACCATAATACTGCAGCAGGAGTTCCCATCGGGCCTTCCGTTGGAAATTGCTTACCTCGCGGACCTTCCAAGATGGGACTATCCCATGTTGGGGGATCGTCCAACATAATTCAACCTCCATCGATTCATGCGTATCCAGGTCATCCTAACCTTCTGCCAGGTCAACTTAATCCCGTAAACGCACTCTATGGGGTACCCTACCCTGAAAACCCTTACACTCTATGGGGACAACAAATTTTTTTACAACATGGAGCCCCACTTACAGTCCCTCAAGTCCCACCACCCCCGTTTGGTCCACCCCCACCTCCCAGTGGAGGCAGCGGCCCCCCACATAATTCTGGAGCAGGAAGACCTCTACCTTCTGAAGGAGGACCACCTCATTTCGGTCATCATGGCCCACCCCCCCTAGTGGAGGTGGTCAAGGACCACCCCCTCCTATAAGAGGCGGTGAAGGACCATCCCATCCCGGTGGTGGTGGTGGAGGACCTTCTCATTCTGGTGGCGGTGGTGGTGGACCACCACCCTACCGTGATGGAGGTGGAAGAGGGAGCTCTTACCCTTCCGTCGGTGGTGGTGGCCCACCACCCCCTCCCGACAGAGGTGGTGGAGACCCATCCTATTCTGGTGGTGGTAGTGGACCAACACCTCCTTCCAACCTAAGGTGATGGTGGCCCATCCCACACTGGAGGTGGTGGCAGACACCCACCATTTGGCAGCGTCCCACCCCCCTCCCAGTGGCGGAGGTGTGCGCCCACATTATGGTAATGGGCCACCTTATTATGGTAATGACAACCTTACTATGGCAGCGGACCTGCATTTGGTCTGGGTGGCCCGTCACCGAAGAAGTGAATTCTATTTCATTAGCTTCACCTCAAAAGTCTTGTCGTAAGAAGAAGAACAAAGGGAAACCTAAGAAATCTTCCACCCAGCAGGAACAAAAGAGCACCCTTGATGACACCAAATAGAAAATGAAGCTGAAGTATCCTTGTCTAATGTGTGGTGATGATCACTTTTTTAAAGAGTGCCTCCATAGAGACGAAGTTCAAAAGTTTCTTAAGGGAAAACCCACACCCACAGTTCTCAACAATCCCTTACCTGCTCAAAATCAGCAGTCGAACGCTCACACTTCTTCTTCCCAAGGAGAAGCATCCACCACCGCACATGTTCTCATGGTACGTAATGAGACCACCAACTTGAACACCTGTTCCCGTTCATATGACTCTGTTCCAACCAAGGAACCTATTGGAAGAAATACTGAAAAAGATTCCACTTCGATGCCTGACGTCACCATACCGGCTACTCCTCTCACCATTGAGAAGCCTTCTTTCATGTCAGTGTTGTGTCAACCCAAGAGCACGACTAGAAAATCGGTTTTCAATCCTAATACTCGGGCTGCTCAAAACGACAACATCGTAGAGGACCTAGCACAAGCTCCTTGTGCTATGTTGACGCTCGAGGTCTTGTAAAACTGTCCTAATCATCCCAAGACCCTCCTTGCTGCCATCAGTGCAGTTGACTTGGATGCATCGAATACCATCATGTTCCGACTGGAGTACTTCAAACTGAGGCTTTCCCATCAGTTGGAATTTCAAGTTGCCACAAACATTGCTGGGAAGATAATCCATCATACCGTTTTGGACAAAGGAGACTCAACGTCAGTTATGTCGATCGCATGTTGGAGAGCCATTGGCTCTCCCAAGTTGAACTATTCTCCTACCACTTTGAGAGCCTTCGATGGACGTGGATTTCAACCTCATGGGTTGTTACAAGCTTTACTAGTCGAGTTGGGGGGCAAGACCACAACCCTTAGCATGGATGTGGTTGTTGCCCCACTAGATTACAACATTCTGCTTGGTCATAATTAGTTTTACACCATGACTATAGTCACATCATCAGTCTTTCACATAGTGAAATTCCCCCATCAAGACTGAATTGTCACAGTCGACCAACTGGATTTCTACACACTTGACACCACTACTCACCCAGGTGATAACGCTCCATCAATCGTAAAATCTTCACAAAAGTATGAGAGCGTGGGGGTTGGCCTCCTTAAGGACTCATCTCTTATGGGCGTCTTTCCTACTTCGGATCCCCCAGATCATGTGGCCACGGTGAACATGATCTCCTTGTAGATTTCATCTATCCCCAACTCCACTAATTTTTGTCCTGTACCTGACGAAGCAACCACACACCTGATTGGAGACACCATTCCTCTGGCACCCAACAAACTCATGTATGAGGCTATCCCGTCAGTACTAGAGGACCACTTAGCTGTGGCCTACACCTCCCGTTCTCTACAATGGACATCATCTGACCCCGAACTATGGACTTTTCATTCCAACGAGTCCATCATGGAAATCATGAGCGCAAATGATCCTCCGTGGGAAGACCTCCATCATCATTATGGAGAATAGCATCAGCACCATCTTCACACCGGACGTCTACTCTGGCTCTCAATCCTCGATACTCGCGTGTCAAATGGACTCCGAAGGTAACTTAGCCAACATCAAGCCTACCACTTTGATAGACATTTTGGTTACTCTTGGTGTAGTGGAACACATTCAGTTAGGCCATAATTGTTCCCCTGAAGAAGTCATCGCCACCATGGCCTTATTCAAGCAATTCTGAGACGTGTTTGCTTGGACTTACGAAGAGATGCCTGGGATAGACCCCTCCATTGTTTTACATGGAATTAAAACCTATCTCGACGTCAAACATGTCTGCCAAAAGTTGCGACTGGTACACCCTCAGAAGACTCCGGCAATCAAGGTAGAGATTGAGAAACTCTGGAAGGTTGGCTTCATCTACCCTGTCCCATTGACAGAATGGGTCTCAAATGTTGTCCCTGTTAATAAAAAGCAGGGGACCATTCGTGTCTGTGTCGATTACCAGGATCTCAACAAAGCTTGTCCCAAGGACAACTACCCGACCCCCCTTCATCAACCAGATTATCGACAATTGTGATGGAAGTGTCATTTCTTCATTCATAGATGGATTTTTCGGATACAACCAAATTGAGATCCACCCCGCCGACCAACACAAGACTGCATTCATCTGTCCTTGTGAAACATTTCCATATTGTAAACTTCCATTTGGTCTTAAAAATGCTGGTGCCACATTCAAGTGGGCCATGTCATACACCTTCCATGATGTGAAGGACTTTGTGGAACCTTACCTGGATGGCCTCCCTGCCCACTCAAAGCAGCGTGAGTTCCACTTAGATCATCTAACGACTATTTTCCTCAGATGCAAACGGTACAATATCCGTCTGAAGCCTCACAAGAGTATCTTTTGTGTCAAGTCTAGATGCCTCTTAGGATTTATCATCTCAAAAGATAGGATTCGCATTGATCCCTTGAATGTGGAATCCATTATCACTCTTCCACCTCCAACTAACATCACAGAACTTCAGATTCTGCAAGGAAGAGCAACTTATTTACAGTGCTTCATTTGTAATTTCATGCAAAAGATGCAGGGTTACATGAGATTGATGAAAAAGGATGTCTCGTTCATTTGGGATGACCAAGCTCAAAAATCTTTTGATAGTTTGTAACATGCCATTACGCACGCCCCTGTGCTCCAACTGCCGAATTACTATCGAGATTACATTCTATATCTCGCCGCATCCGACACCACTATCGACATGGTTTTGGTGTAGGAAGACATTACATTCTGCTTCACACCACCACCATCATCGCCGATTCAAACCCCATGTACCACATTCTCACTCATCAGGTGCTTGGGGCAAGTATTCACACTAGATCATGATAGTGCAAGAATTTGATCTTCTTTTCGAAAAATCCAAGTCTAAAAAGTCTTTGGTGTTTGCGGAGCTCATCTCTGACCTCCCACGTACTGATGTAGAATCTGAGCCCAATGACTCTTTTCCGGATGAGTCATTATTTCTTATTAGTACGTCTGATCTGTGGCATGGAGATATCACATTATATCTTCAAACCCAACGTTTCATCCCTCAATTGTCTCATGATGACCATCATCGAACACGCCACCATGCAAAGTATTGCCTGATCATCAGTGATACTTTGTACCATCGTGGTATCGATTCCATTCTTCAACGTTTTCTGACTCATGATGAGGCGGAATAGGTTTTGAATGACTGTCACGTTGGGGCATGTGGTGGTCACCTCTTTGGGATGGCTACAACTCAGAAGATTCTTTGCACTGGATATTATTGGCCGTCTATCTTCAAAGATTGCGTCGAGGCCGTAAAAAAATTTCCTCCATGTCAACATTTTCATACCAAAAAGTGCACCCATCCCACCCTGTTACACCCGGTTATTACCATTGGACCCTTCGCTAAATGGGGCATCGATTTCATGCATTGTAAGCCTACCTCAGTTGGGGGGCATAGTTACGTCATTGTAGTTATGGACTACTTTACAAAGTGGGCCGAGGCAATTCCTACATACACAAACGACAGCAAGACCGCCGCACTCTTCATGTTTAATCATGTAATAGCGTGGTTTGGAGTTCCTCAAGCGATAGTTACTGACCATGGTTCTCACTTTATGAACCATATGGTTGACGAGTTGAGAGATAGATTGGGTTTTCGCCATGAAAAATCAACACCGTACTACCCCAGTTGAACAGATAGGTTGAGGCCATTAACAAGGTCTTGAAAACTATGGTCCAACGTATGGTGGGTCCACACAAGTCCAATTGGCATAACATTCTCTTCTCTCCACTATGGGTGTATCGGACCTCCATTAAAACCGCCACTAGATTTGCTCCCTTCCAACTAGTGTATGGATTGGAGGCATTCCTTCCTATAGAGTGCGAGATTTCGTCCCTCAAGCTCGCCATTGAACTTCTCCCAAACACTACTTCCGAGGAAGAATGCTTCCTCTACCTAGCTAAGCTTGATGAAACTTGTTGAGATGCTACTCTCGCCAACGAGGCCCATAAGAGACACGTCAAAGCATAGTACGATAAGTCGATATAATCTCACACCTACAGCAAAGGAGATTTAGTCCTTACATATGACCAAAAACATGATAAGCTGGGGGCAAGAAAGTTTGAGTCCATGTAGCATGGACCTTACATAGTGAAACGCGTCTTAGAGAAGGGAGCTTATGAGCTTGAAGACTACAACGGCATATCTTTGGGTGAGCCCCGCAATGGGCTCTACCTAAAAAGGTAGTATGACTGAGTCCTTCATGCATATGTACTTTTGTATATACTGTACATGGCATGTGTGTGTTTTTTGTGTTGTGTGACGCTTTGATTATTTTTGCGCACTTAGGTCTTGTTTCGTTTCTTATACAATGTTCTGTTTGCATGTGTAGATGGAAACTTGTTATGGATTCATGGACGGTGCCAGCCAGTATACCCATAACCTTACTTCAATAGCCTGGGTAATCTATTCACCTTCCGGTGAGCTTATCAGCTCAGGGGGAATGTGTCTAGGTTTCGCAACCAACAATGCTGCAGAATATCAAGCAGTCATTGGAACCCTAACCGATGCTATTTCTTTGGGTATGGACCATGTTGTCATCCGCTTGGATTCTCAACTAGTGGTCTCTCATCTTAACCGATTATATGCCATTCATGATCCTAACTTACTCTATCTCTATAGACGAGTCCATCTTCTGGAAAGGTCCTTCAAATCTATTAAGTACCTTCATATGCCATTAGACATGAACACAGTTGCCGAGTCTATGGCCAACTTCATCGTAGATTGGTACATTGCACACACATATTCATGAATTGTTGAGAGTAGACATAACATGTAAATAACTCATTTGATAAGAAAACACATAAACAAGAACACACCATTCATCCATTTTGAAACACATAATGTATAAAACCGCCAAAATGTCTGTATATATATATCATCATAAAATTAGTGTTGGTACGAAGTCGGAAGCATGACGGATTTCAGTGAGTCTCTACAAAATATGAAGCCTCGTAGCTTTTAGTAGTACGAAATCGAAGGCTTCTAAGCTCTCAGTGCATGATAAGAACAATATAAGGCCTAGCGCCTAGCCCGTACACCCCTAGGTCTGATAGCTCTAGCCTGCTGAGTATGAAAGCAATCAACTTCTCTCGCGACCCTGCAGAGCAACGCATTGAAGCGCGTAGATGCTCCCACCATATATCCCTGCATAGGTCGCATTAACTCATCTACCATCTACTCTGGAATGTCTAATGTAAACGCACTTAGGTTCACGTAGACATCCTCCATCTCAACAATCGCAGCATGTACGGCTGGAGCCATGATTGATCGCTCTCCTCTCTCTCTCCTCATGAGAAGAGAGACTCCTACCAGTCGTATAGGTCCCACATCTGCACACACATGTTGTTAGCTTGTCATCACTATAACAAAAAAAATCATAAACATACAAAACTAAAAAGCACAAGTGTTATTTGTTCTTACCTATGTCTCCCCATGATCCTCCCTTGGGTAGTACTAGGTCTCGGTCATCTCTGTAGTCCATACTGCCATATGCGTAATCCTCTACCATAAGTAACTTGCACTCTAGCCAGGTAAATAACTCAAGACCATACCCGATGATAGGGCCCCCACCATGTTGAGCCATTACCTTGTTCCATCTAGCCATGTTCCTTAGACCATACCTTGTTCCTTAGGATCCCTATCATCCAGTGGTACCTGTGCATGTAAGAGGGGATCCCACCCTAAGAGGAATGAGATCACTATCAAACCGTAGCCGGACTACTTGAGCTCTCCCCGACGACACTTGGTCAGCTGATCTTGAATTTTTGTGAGGAGTCCCTCGCACTAGTTTAAGATATTTGGAGACATGCAGTCCTCCGCATATAACATTTGTGACCTGGTGGCTAAGTGAGGAGCCTGGCTCCCTGCTATCCTGGTGATGGTAAAGAGTATGGAACGCAGCGGGTGTTCCCGTATTTCCTTGATGGCAATCTTCCCACTTGAAGCACAAGTGTTAGGACTACAATGCTACAAGATCATGGCATCCACGGTCCGATCACTTCCCCGTGATCCAGTAAGAGTCACATTGTCCCCTCTTTGGGGCAATCCATTCATAAAATAGATGTCCTCGACATCTATGGTGATTATGTGCTCACCGATCATGAAATATTTATGAGCCACATCCCAGCATCGGAGCATATGTGTCAGTAATGGGATTTGGGCCCTCATGCCTTGGATCTGGAATAGCTTGAGGAGACCACAGTTCCTCAATGCTTCCACACATTGTGGTTCATTTGCAGCTTGTATATCATCTACCTCGTGTTCTCATTCACGCCACTCTAAGACCATTTTTTACTACTGCTAACCTACCAAAAGGAGCATTTAAACATTGTTAAGACTCACTTCAACCACTGAAAGTTCATCTTTTGGGTTATATTTTTGTTTTGGGTTGTACGTTTCCGCCGTCGCACCCCATTAATACGGACAGTGCGACATCGCTGTAACCCGACTTTGCGAGATTTGCGACAACCCAGGTTCATCGCAGTTCCCGTAAGGGAAAACTGCGATGACCCGAGGACGCAATAGCCCTCCACAAATTCACCAAAAAACCCAAAAAATGAACCAAAATAAAAAATTTAAACCACTACAACTATGCTCGATGAAGTTTAGAGTTACCTGCTCCAGACGGTTGGTGAAATGGTTGCTCGTAGCTCCCGGAATTAACAAGTGAACTTTTGGCTCCAAATGGCTCTTCTTCTCCCCAAATTGGCAAATGAACAATGGTGACTATATTTAGCTCATTTTTTCTATTTATAAACAAAATGGAATATTCCTTTTCAAATATTTGATGCTTTTAAGTCATTTGCTATAGTTTGGATTATTTTTATGACATTTGAATACCTGGTTGACTTTTTGACCTAATTTTCAAGTGTGCAGGAGTTGTTAAGCGATCTTTACACACCATTCTCATTTCATAACATTCATCTCAGGTATGAACAACCCCTTGAGTGTTTTGTCATTATTTTGTAGCCGTTAGATTGTGATTATTTTTATGATGATGAGCTTACTCTTTGTTCTTTCTCGTGCTCTTGAAACTATGAGAATAAGTTACTAAGTTAAAATTTATCACTTTTCCAGGCTCATTAAACTCCTACGGAAAAGGAACCCCCCCGGAGTCTATCTTTAAGCTCTTTTCAGGCTCTTGAAATACGAAAAGATTGCCAAGCGAACTTGTTGCATTCACGCTTGTTAAAGTATTTGAATGGTCATCTTCTTGGTGATATTTTACCCCTTTTTTGGACCAGAGGGCACTACTTATAAAAAAGGTATACTCCAGCCAATCATGACTGGAAGAGTCCTCTCTCGCATTGTTTTACCCTTTTTCGGGCGATGAGGCTAACTTTACGAAAAAGGACCCTTAGAGTCTTTTTTAGTTCTTTTCAGACTCTCTAAACATGAAATGACGACCGAGTTTACCTTCTTTGGAGTCGTTAAAATTTTGCATTGAAGAGCCCTCCATCGGATGAACCCCTCCTATCCTAGGTTCGGAAAATATTTGGGATTGGACTCATCTATGAGATCAGCTATACTGAGCATCTGGTTACCCTCATC
Organism: Larix kaempferi; assembly: GCA_027924585.1. Taxonomy (NCBI): domain Eukaryota; kingdom Viridiplantae; phylum Streptophyta; class Pinopsida; order Pinales; family Pinaceae; genus Larix; species Larix kaempferi. Next base: position 24,821,985 of record BSBM01000435.1, on the reverse strand, counting down.
AAGCTCATAAAAGACACATGAGGCACTCATCGTTCATGATGGGGAAACAGGAAAGCTTTTATGTTACACCCTTTATCAGTGGCAGTACCTAGTAATTTCTTGAACATGGCACTCATCTGCATTTGCATACTGTACTTGCATCATCCGTCTGTCCTCGAGTCTCACTTACCTCCTGAGTTTTGTTACTACCTTGAGTCATTCAAAGAAATCGTCTGTCATTAGTTGCATTAGGCGTCGGTATCATACTTGTTATGTCAATACTACCAAGTCATGCCATGCCCATGTTCAAGAATACTCTCACTACTTATTATCTCCATTCAATACACCTTCCATCATGTCGGTCTACTCTGAATTAGTCTTGCATGTCACTGTACCATCCGATCTGCTCTACACATCCTTTGTCATGTTTCCTGTCAATGATAGGGGATTCAACATGGACCTCGTTCGACGGATTCATCCTTGTCGACTTCAACACATCATCCAAGGATCGAATCTAGAAACCAACCAACTACCTTGGCCCTGCATACCTCAATGGTAGGTTACCTCGCTTTCAACATGAGTTTGCATCATTGACTCTTGATTGAAATATTTCATCTTGTGTTCAACTTAAACTCATTTATTCATACTTGATGATATGTACTATGATAACTTGGGAATCATTGACATTAATGATGATTTCCCTCATGCTTGTTAATGGTATACATCAATGACCGGAAATCAAGCGGTTTCTACCATGTTCGACGTCAAGACATTTGCAATCACATGGATAGATTCATATCATTGTGGGCTCGTCTTGAAGACCTTGGGGAGTCATGTTTTACCTAGGTTGCGATGGAGTTTGTATTGAGTCATATTGCATAGATCCACATTTGTATTGGTCATGACTATGTTATCATCTCATCATGCATCTACGCTTGTGTCTAGTAGCCATGATTGTGTTCAGTCGGTCATTACTACCATGGATCTGCATTGTATTGGTCGGCAGCCATGTTGTACGTCATATGAGACATTATACTCAAAGTCAATTGTATTGCAGGAGTGTACTTCGTCCCACAAGCCATTGCCATTCCTTTTGTCAAATCATTTCACCTATCCAATTTTCAACAGCTTTTTGCTTTGGGGGGGAATTTTGTTATAGCTAAAATCCTACCATCATCAGATTCATTGTATACATCCCTAAAGTTGCCTTGTCTAAGTTATTGGCCTCGAAGAGATATAACCCATTTACACTAGGTTTTGAGAGGTCATCGCAGGCTTCACTCATGCAACCTGCGACGTTGCATCTTGCTCTCTTGCAGGGTGCGATGATGTTAGTTAATGGACACAAATAGCTCCTTCGAGCCCATTCTCAAAGCAAGCTGACATGGCTCCTTATCCCTTACCTCTTGGGAGAGCTGGCACTAGATTTCTAACCTCTTGGAAGGATCCCCTATCTCTCTTCTACCATATCTCAACCTACCCTATCCATACCCTATCCACTTAGTCCTACATAAATGAACCTCACCATTCCAAAGGAAGGAAGTCTATTGTACTCTTTGTTGAGATATTGTAACTTCAAAGAATATTATATTTGTACTTTATTATTCCGGAGATGTTTCATTCCTCCGTGAAGATCTTATTGTATATCCGGAGATGTTTATTCCTCCATCGGAATGTGGTAACTTGGATTATTAGACTTCCCTAGTGGGGGTCGGCCCTATATATGTTATGTGGGTCAAAGGGTTATTAGACCACCCTAGAGGGGTGGGCCCAGTTAGTTGTAGTGGGGTATTTAACCCATTGGTTAAATACGAGCCTACATGTCTTGTGTAAAAGACAAGTCGGAGTAGTGTATAAATAGAGGAGGTGTATTCCTCATTTAACACACACTCACTCACTTGAGAGAGGCGCACTTGTGGAGGAGAGGTCTTATATGGTGGAGGAGGAGATCATGTATCTGGTTTGCATCTTTGTATATTGCTGGTCATCTATATTGAGGAAGCTTTGCTGGGTTTTCTACCCCATGAGGGTTTCCCAGGATAAATCTGTGTCTCTTGTGTTTATGCTGTGCTTGTTGTTTCTTCAGTGATCTTGTATATGCTATTATTGTGAAATCGAATGTAATGCTTCTATTTTATGTCTTAGAATATTAAATCTTAACATGGTATCAGAGCTAACCTAAAGGAAGGCAAGGTATGGCACTTACGACACTTGCTTTACTTATGACAATTTGAAGGTTAGGGTTTTATATAGCAAAAACCAGTCATCGTGGAACTTTCGCCATAAATCCATTTTGGCGAAGGTTCAGGATCTTAAACCTTTACAAGTCATATATAACCTCTTCAGGTATCTTGTGTCCAAAGGGTGCCCTCAGATTCGTTGTACTTTGTAAGTTATGATCAGTACAAGTTAGGGTTTTTGCCTCTTCCAGATCTCAGTCAAAATCAGGTGACCTAGGAAAAAAGGTCATAACTTGAGCTAGGAAGCTCCAAATACAATTTAGTAAAAAGTGACAGGTAGTACACAGACTGTAATATCTCAGGAAACCTTTTCAAAGGATGAAGTTGAACCAGTGACACCTGGCACGCCGTACAAGTTCGCTCTCCTGTCTTATCCCATAAACAGGTCACGTTGCGACACTTGGCATAACTTGGGCTAGGAAGCTCCAAATGAAATTTAATAAAAAATGACAGGTAGTACACAGACTGTACTATCTTAGGAAATGTTTTCAGAGGCCGAAGTTGAACCAGTGACACGTGGAACGCCATACAAGTTAGCTCTCCTGTTTTATCCCATAAACCGGTCACGTTGCGACACTTGGTATAACTCTCTCTCAGAAAATCCAATTGAGGTCAGACCTGTCGAGATGGAAAGATGATAGGACAGGATACCACAGAAAACGTTTTCAGACTGTGTGGAGGAAAAAGTTCGGAGTTACAGCAAAAACAATCAGGTACATATTTCTGTCAAAACATAATTATTTTTGGAGCACCTTCATTCATGGCTTTCAGAATTTAGGGTTTTGGAGAAAGTTAGAATTTTTGGAATCGGAATCCACGGATGAATGCTACTCAAGAAAATTGAAATTTAGAGACCAAGATCAATTTTTTTGGTTGGGAAGAAGACCGGGCTTGATCAAACCCCAGTTCGGGATTTTCATCGGAAAGATGGAAAATTAGGGCTTCAGCAAAAGTTTGGAATTTTTGAAGTCTGTAACCACAGATGGAAGCTCCTCAAAAAATAAGAGTTTAGAGCCTTGGATCGAACCTTTTGATTGGACAGAATGGTGGGCTTCATCAAACCCTAGTTCGGGTTCCTGTCTAGAAGATCCAGAAGTTTCGAAGGCAATTTTGAGGGGTCAAATTTTGGAGATTTCAAAATTGAAGTATGCTAGCAAGACACATCCTTCCATCCATTCAGAAGTGTGAAAGTCAAATATTGAATTTTTAGGGTTTCTCTAGAAAACCCTAATCAAGCTCCAGATCAAGTTTCAAGGGGAGTTGAGGCTAAGGCCTTACATAAGAAGACTACAAGAAGTCTCGACAGGTATGACTTAAGAAGGTTCAGGTATGTCTTGAAATCTGATTCTTGATTAAGTTCATAATGTGTTTGTCTTCATATTATTCATTAGTACAATCTTTATCAATGTTAGAATTGTCTTATCACCCTAGTAGCAGTATGAATGCATGTAAATGATTGAAGACATTCATTGATTAGGGCTATATGATTGTACTAATGCATTATGGTGTTGTGTGAGGTTGATGTTGTCTGCTAACAAGATACAGGTACATCACAAAAGACAAATCAAGTTCCATGACCATGACAACATGAAGACAAAGACTCATCCATAATCTTTGTTCTACTTACGAGGTATGTATGACTTTGTTATATTATGCTTAACCTATGAGACATGCAGGTTCTAGCTCAGGATCTCTAAATCATTGAAGAGATTGTTTAGGTATGTTGTACATAACTAAGCAGGTATACTAATCCAGGTATGTTTTCCTATAGAATCTTACCTTGTGTTAGGATCCCTTATATAAGTATACTTGGTATGATCGGCTATGCTTATTCATAAAGTTAGTAATCAAGGGTTTATGCATATTATGTCTCTTATCTTGATGATTTAATTAACCAGAAGAGTACTATGATCAAAACAAGAATATGCATGAGTAAAAGAAGACTTCCTTGAAACCCTGAATACTAATGATCATGAATATATATATTCAAGATTATTTAGAATTAGAATGTTTTGATAACATTGAGACTATACTAATGAATGTATGTTTGTGTATGAGATCATGAGGATGACACTTGAGCATGCACAGTGGTACAGAATGAATAGAAGTTCAAAAGACATACAAAAGATCAAGCAGGAGGCAACCACACAAACATAAAAGATAAGTATTTGAGTTGTTATTTGAAATAGTAAATAGGTTGTATGCATATTTGTATTCCTAGAATATATCATGCTGAGTGTAAACATTCATAGAGCATTGAACAATATACTACTAATATGCATATGATTGGTAAGTTGGACAAACATTCCATTGTTGCTTGTCTAGAATGAAACCTATTTGCTGACATGCTGAGAGCTGTGCACACTCTCGATAGTATGTTCTGGTAGAGATGGAAGGCATCTAGATAGCCACTGTATGCATACAGGATATGGAAAAATGTTGTGCCAAAGTATTGGTCAAGATAGTTGCATAACTATGTAAATGATATCTGTATGCATAATAGGTTATCATGTCAATATGATTTGATGATTATGAAGTATTACTAATCATGTATTTAACTTTGATTTGTAGGAAATATCATGATGAATGATGAACACTGAACAAGCGATGGATGTTCAACAAAAGATTTACAAATCAAACACACTATAGAAGGCTTGAGGCTAGAAGATTCTCTTAGAAAGAGGAAGAGAATCATGATGAGATGTTTACTCCAAGTGGCTAGATAAGACCATTCTCTTAATGGTGTAATTAAAGAAGAAGTGTGAATCAGGTTCTGTATGGGTTCCCAGGATCGATAATCAATTGATGAGCTTAATGGTCACCATGGATGATGTGGATCTCAACCTTTGCTACAAGTTTGAATATGGTTTCTATACACAGATGACATAGATGCAAGAAGGAACTCACCACAGAGTTCGAATGATATTGAGGCTCATATCAGTAGACCCATCTAACGAGAGATGGCACAGATAAATATGCAGAAGATCATTCAATGTAGAGTGTGAATGATGTTCAGTCACAAAGGGAGAATTGACAGTTTCTTGATAAGCTTGGGCTTTACCAAAAGTAAAGTTGTTCCTAACCTTTACCTTAAGGTTGTGGATGGTGAACCTATCATACCATTATTGTATGACGATGATCTCTTTCTGACAAGGAATGAGAAACAGATCATGAAAAGAAAGAAGAAGATGGCTGCAGAAATGAAAATGAAAGGTCTCAGATTGATGCATTACTTCCTAGGTCTAGAAGTATGGCAAGGCTTAGAAGGAATCTTTCTCAATCAGGGAAAGTATGCTGATAAATATTAAAAGGACTTGATATGTTGGAATGGCCACTCTCATGGATTCCAACTTGAAGTTGTTAGCAGATGACTCATCAGAGTTAGTGGATATAACTTTGTACAGATAAATCATTGGGCCATTGATGTATCTAAGAAATACTAGGTCAGATATATGATTTGCTGTGAACACCTTGAGTCAGTATCTAGTGGAAACTAGATGTGTTCACCTGATAAGCTGCAAATCATGTGATGCGGTACCTAAAGGATACAATACACTTTGATCTATGTTATCTTGGAGATCATGACTTCAGATGGCTACATAGATGTTGATTGGGCAGGAAGTGTATCAGACAAGAAGAGCACATCGAGAGGATGTTAATATACGGGATCAGCAATGATCTCGTGGTTGAGCAGGAAACAATCTAGTGTGGCTTTTAGCACAAGCAGAATATATGGTTGCTTGCTCTGCTAATTGTGAAGCGATATGGCTTCATAATTGACTTAGAGATGGACCCAACTATGATCGTATGTGACAAACAGAGTTGTACCAAAATGGTAGAGAATCCAGTGTTCCATGATAAGTCAAAGCACATAGAGTTTTGACATTTCTATATACAAGATATGGTTAATGTTTGAATTCGTAACAAGTTACCAATGCACTAACCAAACCTCTACTGATCCGATGTACTAACCAAATCTCTACCTCAAGTAAAGTTTTCCAAGACAAACTTAATATAGTTAAGAAGGACCCTCCTCGAAAGGGGGAGTGATGTGATCACTTATGATGAGATTTCCCACATCGACAGTGAGGTCAATGATGTGGATACCTATATTGGTGATGCCGACAGAGAGGTTGGTGGATGGTCCTTAGACAGGGTCTAAGGTGACAAGGGGATTGCATAATCCTTGAACACATGTGATAAAGAGAGCCGTAGACGTATGTCTTCGAGAATGAAGTCCTTGGTGGACATGATAGGATTGCATCATCCTCAAGAGAGCCGTAGACGTATGTCTTCGAGAATGAAGTCCTTGGTGGACATGATAGGATTGCATCATCCTCAAGAGAGCCGTAGACGTATGTCTTTGAGAATGAAGTCCTTGGTGGACATGATAGGATTGCATCATCCTCAAGAGAGCCGTAGACGTATGTCTTCAAGAATGAAGTCCTTGGTGGACATGATAGGATTGCATCATCCTCAAGAGAGCCGTAGACGTATGTCTTCGAGAATGAATTCCTTGGTGGACATGATAGGATTGCATCATCCTCAAGAGAGCCGTAGACGTATGTCTTCGAGAATGAAGTCCTTGGTGGACATTTGGGGATTGGATCATCCTTGGACTTCAGTCCTAAAGTGAGCCATAGACAGATGTCTCCGAGAAAGAAGAGGGATTGTATCATCCTTGAACACATGTTCTAAAAGAGAGCCGTAGACATGATGTCTCCGAAAATGAAGTCCTGAATGAACAAGTAGGGGATTGTATCTTCCTCGGACTTAGGTCCCAGAATTGATCCGTAGACTGATGTCTCTGAGAATTTAAGATAGGATTGCATCATCCCTGGACCTCGGTTCAAAATGCATGTGACGGGATTGCATCGTCCCTAGACATGAGACTTGTCTTAAATTAATAAGGACTGATCATCCTAGAACTGGATCGGGATTGCATCATCCCTAGACATGAGACTTGTCTTAAATTGATAAGGACTGATCATCCTAGATTTGGATCGGGATTGCACCGTCCCTAGACATGAGACTTGTCTTAAATTGATAAGGACTGATCATCCTGGAACTGGATCGGGATTGCATCGTCCCTAGACATGAGACTTGTCTTAAATCGATAAGGACTGATCATCCTGGAACTGGATCGGGATTGCATCGTCCCTAGACATGAGACTTGTCTTAAATCGATAAGGACTGATCATCCTGGAACTGGATCAGGATTGCATCGTCCCTAGACATGAGACTTGTCTTAAATTGGTAAGGACTGATCATCCTGGAACTGGATCGGGATTGCATCGTCCCTAGACATGAGAATGTCTTAAATTGATAAGGACTGATCATCCTGGAACTGGATCGGGATGGCATCATCCCTAGACATGAGACTTGTCTTAAATGGATAAGGACTGATCATTCTGGAACTGGATCGGGATTGCATCGTCCCTAGACATGAGACTTGTCTTAAAGTGATAAGGACTGATCATCCTGGAACTTGATCTGGATTGTATCATCCATGGACCTATGTCCTAAAGAGACCAGGATTGATCATTCTGTAATATGATCGTATGTATTGCAGGGTATGCTGCTATGTATTGATGATAGATGTATTAGTGAGAATACATGCTTTTGATGATAGATGTATTAGTGAGAATACATGCTTTTGATGATAGATGTATTAGTGAGAATACATGCTTTTGATGATAGATGTATTAGTGAGAATACATGCTTTTGATGATAGATGTATTAGTGTGGATACTAATGCAGATGATCCAGATGCTGTAGATTGTGATGATCCAGATGTTGTAGATCGAGATGATCCAGATGCTGTAGATCGAGATGATCCAGATGCTGTAGATTGTGATGATCCAGATGCTGTAGATCGAGATGATCCAGATGCTGTAGATCGAGATGATCCAGATGCTATAGATCGTGATGATCCAGATGTTGTAGATCGAGATGATCCAGATGTTGTAGATCGAGATGATCCAGATGCTGTAGATCGTGATGATCCAGATGCTATAGATCGAGATGATCCAGATGTTGTAGATCGAGATGATCCCAATGCTAATGATCATATGATGACGATGTTGATAATTGTGAGGATCCAGATGTTGATGTTGGTGTAACTGTTTGAGTGCTGCAGAAGATAAAGACTCAGTACTGAAGATGTTGATGTTCCAGTATTGAAAATGTTCCAGTAACTGGTTGAGTTACTGATGATGTTGAGAAAGCTTCCAATGATTTATAGATGTATCATGTATGATGTTGATGACTCCTTGCTCGTGCAGATGCTATTATAATATCCTTCTCGTTAAGGGGGAGTGTTGAGATATTGTAACTTCAAAGAATATTATATCTGTACTTTATTATTCCGGAGATGTTTCATTCCTCCGTGAAGATCTTATTGTATATCCGGAGATGTTTATTCCTCCATCGGAATGTGGTAACTTGGGTTATTAGACTTCCCTAGTGGGGGTCGGCCCTATATGTGTTATGTGGGTCAAAGGGTTATTAGACCACCCTAGAGGGGTCGGTCCAGTCAGTTGTAGTGGGGTATTTAACCCATTGGTTAAATACGAGACTACATGTCTTTTGTAAAAGACAAGTCAGAGTAGTGTATAAATAGAGGAGGTGTATTCCTCATTTAACACACACTCACTCACTCGAGAGAGGTGCACTTGTGGAGGAGAGGTCTGCTATGGTGGAGGAGGAGATCATGTCTTTGGTTTGCATCTTTGTATATTGCTGGTCATCTATATTGAGGAAGCTTTGCTGGGTTTTCTACCCCATGAGGGTTTCCCAGGATAAATCTGTGTCTCTTGTGTTTATGCTGTGCTTGTTGTTTCTTCAGTGATCCTGTATATGCTATTATTGTGAAATGGAATGTAATGCTGCTATTTTCTGTCTTAGCATATTAAATCTTAACACTCTTATGCTCATGGAATTAGCTTAGTAGATTCAGCATTCTAGCTTGGGAGACACCTACTTCTCTCTAGGAGCTTTGGTATGGCCTGTCGGAAGGAGATTTCAACATTAAGGCAATGGTTGTAATCCTCTTTTCTATTGTATTCCCCACTTTTTATACAGTTAATATAATTACTTTCCATAAATGTTGTCACATTGATAATATTTAGAGCTTTCATCCTTAACTGTTAACTTAGATCTATCAAATGAAATGTATGCGTTCACTATTTGTGGTCTTCTATATGTTCAACAGGGTCTTGCAGCTTAAGATCTGACGATGCTGGAACATCGGATCAACAAAGAAGAAAGGGATCTGCAAATCTGAGGTAGACAATCTGCTCATGCATTTGCACTTCTACTTGATCTAGGAAAGTAGATTATATTCTATCTTATTTGTTCTAGTCTTATGTTGGGTCTAGGGAGATCAGGCCTTGAGTCCGCTCTCAGTAAATTGTCCTTCAAACAGGAATAAATATGTTCTTCATCAAATTTCCTCTAATAATTAACTGTTAAACATCTAGCTTATAATTAATTAATTAAACTTTCAAAACTATCATGTAAAACAGTTTTTTAGAGAAAAAAATAGTACTTTTGTTATTCAAGAGGAAAATAAAAAAGTACATGTAGAAACTTTAAGACAGTCAAGAAAACTATCTAAAACATCAAAGGATATTTAGTTCATGTGGACTAAGCTATACAAGAAACAACATATCTATAAACTAGAGATAGCTTCGAAGAAAGTCCAAAATAGAGCCAACATAACATGACTGGCAAAAAATAGTTAAAGCATGTCTTCAAAATCAAATATATTCCAGCATCAAAGAAAAGAATATCTTGATGTTCTTCCCAGGAGAGGAGCCCTTCTTTTCCAGCTAGAGCCAATTTAGAGAGTTCATCAGCTGCTACATGCTTACATATAGATTTTAAAAATGAAAAAATGAAATCTTTTAATAATGATAGTAATACTGCATCATATTAACCAGATATAAATACACACAATAATAAAATTATCAAATTTAAATTAAAATAATATATAATACTTGTATCATTATTTCCGTTTTCAATTTTTAAATTTGTATTTAAAATAATATAATTTTTGAGCAAGAAAAAAAACATATTTTGGTTATTTTATTAAAACAAAAAATGTACATCTCAAAAAACCATATACACTCTCATGATATTTGTCAAAAAAATATCAATCAAGAAAACTGATAACTAGGAAACAACACTGAAATCTATCAGATCACTACCCCAAAATAAACTATCTTCTATCTTCACCTTACACAAAGCTGAGGTATCTACTACATTCATAAAATTAGAATAATAAAAAAAATTCTAATCAATCTATATTCTATCAGTTGAGAAGAAAACTGATAACTAGGAAACAACACTAAAATCTATCAGATCACTTCTCCAAAATAAACTATCTTCTATTTTCACCTTACATAAAATTGAGGTATCCACTACATTCATAAAATTAGAATATTATCATCATAAAAACATTATATTAAAATTATGTTCTTAGTATGAGAGTCAATTAGGAAATTTTCAAAATATTTCTCCCAAATGATGATACCTTCTTCACCATATAAAACTCTAATATATTTATAAGATTATTTCTCTTTTCATTTTTACATTTATATTTAAATTTATTTTAAATGATAAAAAAGTATATCTCAAAAATTCTAATCAATCCATATTCTGGAATAGCATGGATGAACTTATAGTAAAATTATGGATTGGTATCGACCTTATAAATGGAGAAAAGTTCATATGATAAAGCAGTATATCGAACTGAATTGTGTAGAGGAAGAAGATAAATGAAATTAGAGTTGAATTGGGTAGAGGAAGAAGATAAATGAAATTAGAGTCGACGTTGTTGCTTACCAGCTTGCTTGGCGACACATGTCCAAGAACAGTCCAATGTGTTTTTGTTGGTGAGATAGGCTAGAAGCTTTTCATCCTCTTCAGGCGACGAGAGACCTTTTCTTAAGCTTGGTTGGGAAGAAAGTGGAAGGAAGCCTTTCCATGCTGGTTGGCTTTGTCTGGTCATTTTCACCATGCCAATACATATGAAAGAGACTAACGCTGAGTCCCTATATTTTTTAAATGATGTTTCACCATTTGTTAGAGGGCTACATCCATCGGGAAAATGCCAACACCTGCTATTCAAGAGAGTCAAGGTATGGCCAGATTTACAATCATTACATAGAAAATTGACTCCTAAGGAGCAAGTGTCACAAAGCAAGATTTGAACATGGGTGGGGAGGATAACATTCCTCCCAACCAACAGATCTACACTCAATTGACAATGCTGAGTTCCTATTATATGGAACAAAGTCACGGCTTTCGTGTCATCATTATGTGCATTGATCACGTCCTTTGATCATGAAACATTATTGATGATGTCCTTTGATGACGAAACATTACGTATTCAGCGGTAGGCCTTTTTTTTCTTCCAATCTTTACCGAATTTATAAGTATATATTAATCTTATATTTTGGCTTACTTTAAAGGTTCTAAGGTTTGGATGGGTTTTTTGCAATATTTTAAGTTAAAAATTGTTGAAATGGTAGATTGTACAATCAGTATTTCCAAAGTTTATTTGAAAGTTAAGTTCATAACGTTTATCAAGATGCTCTAAAAATAAAAATACCATTTAAACACTGTAAAATTACAATTTAATCATTATTTCAGCAAACATGATTGGTTATTAATTATATTTCTTTTTAACACTAGCACAACTACAACTAAAGTGACTAGTGAACACCAATAGATATAGCTAACCACTTAGTTTTGTGGATATGGTTGATTGTTAAATAAACACTAAACATTAACAAATACTATTTAATAAACATACTCCTTTTCTTAACCACCGCTTAACTGAAGCTTATTTAAATCTAAATCAAGATGCATTTGAGCATAACAAGATACGACGACCATGAAATGAATCCCCACTATACACTTCTTACACTCAGATTAATCTTATTGACCCACTAAACTAAATACAAAATCTCATATAATATCTAAACACCTATCGATATAATTATAATAATCATGATAGTATAACTGTAACATAAATAATTTATATTAACTATCTCAATTGCGACAATTTATACATTTCACACATAATTTTTTGAAAAGTATATAATGCAATCTTTAACCCCCACGAAAACCAATTACACATACAACAAAACCCATAGCATTGTGCAACCTCTAATGAGATCATTTCCCACACTGAGTTATGGCCCTAATCTATGTTGTGCGTTATCTCATTCAGGAGAAATACTCTCTTACGTGAATCTAGCTCCTACCTCTCATGTCAGTGTACCTTCCTATCAAGGAACGATATATGGAAGCACTCCTAAAGGTTACACACCACCCCCGACCATCAACCCTTATTATCCTTGTCCTGGCACACCGCTAGTAGCTCCAGTAAAAGCCTCTCCCAAAACTCCACCTTTTGCACAAGGACAAGTTTATGCACCACAAAACCAACCACCAACCCAACTATCTGCCAATAACCAATGAGGGTATTCTAATCGGAGAAAATGTAGGAACAAAGGAAACAATGAATGATATGGAGTAGGTGGACACCATGCAACCCCCCCTAACAATAATTGAGTTAATCCTTCCAACCAGGACCCCAATAAACCACCTAATCATGGAAGGAACCCACAGCTATGGACCAATCATTTGTGTTATTTCTGCAATGTCTATTGACATTACACACATCACTGCCTCATTTGGCTAACGCTCATCATCTTAGGATGAGGCTAATAATCAAGAAGCAACCGTCGCCTCTTAGGAAAAGCATAACCCAACTCAACCGATGGTTTTTCAAAACCCTTTACCCACACAAAGGGTAGTCGTGGCATAGCCCATGGTTACGTATGTTGCATCCTCGAGTCAGACTCCTAATTCAGGACTGCAAGAAATTTTAATGTTGTTTTCTGATGTGAACATTTAGACTCGCTGCAACCAATATTGTTCAGCTACCGAAACAATCACCATTGACAAGGTCACCAAATCCACCCCTATGGACTAGTCTTTGCATCTACCTAGGCCCCAAATCGATGGGACTCCCAAACTACCCACATTTTCTTTGTGCCACATTGTGAACAAATCCAATGGTCGAGTCACTTTCAATAATAGCATTGTCAACCATTTTGACAAAGATCCCACCACCATGTCAAATTTGAAAGTTCTCAAGAACTGCCCCATGCAATGCAAATCCTTTTTTTTATCTTTAGGTGCAATCAATCTGTTTGATTCACGTTTGATCACATTCGACTTGGATTAGTCAGAAAACCACATGCCTTCATCCATAGCATTCTAGATTCTCGCGTCGATACAGAACTTAGTCATCCATAGACGCATTGATGATGAGGGTACATCCACATGCTTTATGCCAACCTTTTTCTGGTAGAATCTTGGGTCCCCTAAGTTACAACCATTCATGATAGCATTACATTCTTATGATGGTCGCGATGCCCAACTCTAGGGACTTTTCCTGAATGTTCCTATCGAGTTAGCTAGAAAAACCATCATGATTTCAAAATTAAGGTTGTTAACGCTCACCTTGATTAAAACCTCCTACTTAGGTATAGGAACATGTATGTTATGAAAGCAATTGCTTCATTAGTCTTACAGCTCATGATGTTCCTGCATGAAGGGAGGGTCATCAAAATTGACTAGATGACTTACTAATACCCCAATGGGACAAACACTTTGGAAAAATTCCTTCCCATGGTTGACAATGCTATTCATGCTGCTTCCATCCCCTTGCTTTCAGCTATGGGGTCGAGTCTTTTTTGTGATTCTCCCATGACTACCACTTTTTAGGAATTTCCCCCACCCCCCTCAACCATATATGTATTATATGTGTGCACCATTTATTCCAATAAACTTGCACCCCAACTGCAACCTGTGCCTTAGCTTGTTCCCCAACCACAATCCCAACTACAACCAACATCAATGCCCAACCTATTTGGAGTTACACCTATACATATAATCATGTTCTTGTTCCCACCATTGGAAATTATCAACATGCATGTGATGGCAACTCTTAACGTTTCGCGATTCACATTAGACATTCCTATTTGGTATCTGCCTTCCCTAAACACACCCTCAATCCCATACGTTGTTTTTCAACGTATACAACATATTACTATTTCCAATGACCCACCTCGCAACATACCCCAAGCCACATCATCGTAAGCATGTTAGGTAAAATACCACAAAGGACCCAATGAAAACAACTTTGAAAAAAGTCGTGAACCAACCTCCTAAGGCCTCAACTCAAGCACCTTCACCTTACACCCTGTGTGACGCTATGGGTCACACTACCCATAATTGTACTGAGTTACCTACACTCATCTCTAGACATTATATGATAATTTTAATGAGAATGTTGCAGTAGTCCAATTTCCTGACACTCCCCAAGTGCACAACAATTTGCTGCACACAAACCATCGTTGTGTAGTATGTGGCCTCTATGGGCATTACTCCCATCATTTTCTAGATCCTCCCGCATACTGGTCTGTGTTGTCTAAATTGTGTAGACTCTCCTTGGAGTCTTAAGTCACCATCATTGAAGAAGTATACACCACTACATCTTCTTTGAATGGGACAAACACCATATGCTTTATCTCATCACATGATCAACCTTCCATGTCGTCAGCCAATGTTAATCCCTCTAATCTCTCTAGGTGATGCTTTTGAAGTGATGAAGAGATACTTGAAGCCTTAATTGAACCTAATTTTCCTTGGGATGACATGCACCATCACACATATTTTATTCATGAGGAATCTACAACACCTTCGTCACAAGAATTCTCTATTTATTCGAATGTTTGATCCCTCATGGAAGCATTGATTGGCTCAAACATTCAATCCCATCCCTACACATCCTTGTCAAGATTTTATCAAATACATCTCCCTTATAACAATGCTTCCTCGGGCTTGAACAAGTGGATGAATATCATCTTGTTTCCATCCACATGGCTGAAGCTACCAAGCATCAGTTTAAATTCGATTATGATGAGCATGTTCACTTGTATAACTTCAAGGAAGGGGACCTCATCCCCACCTATGATCAAGATAATGATCAAGCCCATGACCTAGGTCACCCTTCCAATAAGTCCCACACCTTAACCAAATGAGCTAGCAAGAATTGAAAACCAAACCCTTTGTTCAATGTAATATAGTTTTCACTTTTTTTTACAGCTTTGGGCGAATGGGTTTTCCCCTATTTCATATGCCTTTTGGGTCCATTCCTTCTTTTGACTATTTCAGAGTCATACAACGCCAATTTTTGCATCATTCCCACCATCAGAATCAACATTCCATGCGCTTCCTTATTATGGGGACCATTTCTCATGATCTTTGACCTTTTCTTAGGCTATTTTAAGGCTCACCTCGATTTGCATGCCATCGTTTAAGTCACCTTGTATATGTATATGTATGCTATATTCAAGTTCCAAACACACATTTACGCCCAAGTATCTTTGTTTTTCTTACCAATACAGATTTTGGGGAACTCCTCCTCTCTAGTGATGTTGGCTCTTGCATCTATAACCTCTTCACTTGCATATAGTTCATCTTCCCCCCTAGAGTATCTTATGCATTGATTCAGTTTTTTCTAGTTACACCCATAGTATCCCCCTCTGTTTGAGTATGTGTCCCATCCTAGAAACCATTGCATTTTCCCTTGCTCGATAGTAGGGCCTCCCTAACATGGGTGACCATTTTACTACCCACTGCATTTGGTACCCGTGTCGTTTGTATCCCCATAGCATCGATATTCCTTGTACTTTGACCTCCAAAAAATGAACTCGCATGCATTCCTTCACATTGTCACTCATTGGTCGTTCCTTCTAGAAAAACTCCCATTATGGAGTTTTTCTATTAGTTTTTTCTGACTCTCTAAAAACTGAAAAATTGAGGAGAAAACTTGCTTTCTTTCATGCTTGTTAGAGGATTTGAAAGAGAATCCATTTGATATTCCCTTTACCCCGTTTTTAGACCTAATGGAATAATTATGGAAAAGGTAAACTCTATTCCCTTTTGACTAGAAGAGTTATCCCCTGTATTCTTTTATCCTTCTACGAGCTTTGGAGATTAACTTTATGAAAAATAATGGTTCATTAATGGAGTTTTCTTAGTATTTTTTTCAGACTCCTTAAAATTGAAAACACTAGTTGGCATTCACTATCTCAGGCTCCAAAAACATCCATGGGACAATACCATATCAAGGACACTTCTATCCCTTCTTTGAGCTCGTTAAACAATGGATAAGGCCCAAACAATGCTTCTTAGTGCCACTGGCGAGTGCAAATAGTCTGTTTCCACCACAACATTCTCAGTCGCATTTGTTCATAGTATCATGTGATGAGACACCCTTGGAGCCATTTATAATCCCACCATTAGTTATTTTTCGATGAGGCTTCCCCATTATGGTAATCCCCACTAGGTCACCCCAGTTATGTTCCCCTCCCCCGATATTAGTTTCATATGGTTCTAGGTCAACTATGCAGTCATACTCTAAACAAATAAAGTTTGACTCCCATATTTACTCATGTGCCCTTATATCCCACTTCAATGTATCAACCCTGTATCTTGTTTCATTCAATATATGGTTGTATCCCTCGTGCTCCTCTCAAGGAACCATCATTTCCTTGCAAGTTTCAAGTCTCCCTCTCTCGATATCAACACATCCAAATTCCATAGGATAGACCTAGAGGTCCATGTACCTTGGCCTCATAACTATTATTTATGAGCCCCTTGGACAACCTAAGGAGAGACCTCAATTCCCCTTAGAACGGGTGTTTCTCACGTGCTTGACATCAACTACCTCCTTGCACCGTTGATACTCGTACATGGTATTGATTCTTTCTTCCTTCTGTTTAAGACCATAGATGTCCCTTGACTCTAGAACATTGATGAGTGTCTTTGGAACCCTTCCAGTATCATGTTCCTTGTGATATATGGGATGCATTGGTGATAGTGTTTGGAAGCCCCCCATTTATATGATTCTATTTTTATCCAGTTCATATGTATTCCATTGTACCTTTGAGATTCATAATCTCAATTGTTTGATTCCTCATAGTTGTTGGACCCCTTTAGATCCAATAAAGCATTAATTATTGTGATACTACATTCTAGGTGCATGCCATTATTTCTAGTTCTAGTTCTTCATATCTTCCATGGTTGGACCATGATTACAGTCTAGATTTCAGTCCCTCTTGGACACTTATGATGTACATATCAGTTATCTATGTATCGATTATGCCCCCTTTGAGCATCGATCCACTTTGTATATTTTTGAGACATTGATACAAGCATGGGAATTCCCTCCTCGTCCATATGTTTGATATTATATATACCTCATCCATTTTGAGTATGATATATGCAGGTTCAATCCTTGTAATCCCAACAAAGAGTATGTTCCACTTTTCAACACGTTCTATATTCTCTATGGTACCTTAACACTCACCTCTTGGAAAAGAAAGATCCTATGTTTTATGTCCGCCATATGATGAGATCCTGAATTGACACATCAGGGGACAATATGTTAACACCCAAAATTGTCCACTTTGCTTATCCCCTAGCCACACCATATATTTAAATCATGACAACATTCCATTTCCACCATTTTGACTTTCACATGTCTAAAATCCTAAAGTTGAAAGTTTAATTGGCTCATAATTAATATTTTGGATATTTCCTCTCTCGCCAAAAGAGGAAAATTGTCACATTCCTTAGAAATGGTAAAAAAAGAAAAATCCACCAAAATAAGAAAATTTCCAACATGTAAAAAACACTTGCGGGTAAAGATAAATCCCACAAAAGGGGGAAAAACCTAATGCCGATCCAAGTGGTAACCAAATACAACATGCCACCAAAACCATGAATCGTTTTGAAACCAAATACCATGGGAAACCAAAATCATCAACCATATTTTTTAATGTGAAGGTACCTCATTTCATATTTTTTATTTATACATTTCATATACCACATTTCATATATCATTACTCTGGTGAAATTTCCACTGAAACCCTGAATCCCTTTTGAGCATTCTAGTTTCTCCTTTCCTCGATATTTTGCACCTTTTGACGTGTAGTTGGAGAACATTGGGCTCCTAAGGAAAACGCAATGGGCTACTTGAAAGACTAAAAGGGCCCCTTGCCATTTCTATCCCAAGGTATTCCCTATTCCATGTACATATAATACAAAAATCATTCCTTCATTTATAGGTTTGTTGAATAATGTTTGCAAATGTTAGTTTAGATTTATTTTATGCACATGCTTAGTTTGGTTTTATTTCTATTATTTATTTTGTTAAATATACTGAATATGTATAATATAGAAAACAAGTCATTTATGTTCAACATTGGAAATTATGGTCATTCTAATCAACATAAGAATATGGAAACAAATTGAAATGCTCAAATCCAGTCCTATGAAAATGGCAATTATGGTCTCATAGTCACAATAATATTCAACTATAATATTGTAAAAATAGTCAACTATTGTCAACACATTCTATATAATCAACCCATGTTAAATAAATTACTAATCACTCATGATGAACATAATGAATATGGTTAAAATCATAGTCAACCATAGTCAAATATAGTCAATAATGCTCAACTATAATGAGAATGATCAACTATAACGAGGTACATCCATAATTAACTATAATCATATACTCAAAAATTCTCATGGTTAACCATATTTTGAATGATAGTAAATTTTATTAAATGATAGTGAACATAACCACTTAATGTGAACTATCTTGCATGCAACAATAAATCACCCATGGTTTACTAACTTTAAGTATATTGAAATATTGTTTGTTATAGTGACCTATATGCATCTATAATTAACTATTATTCATTCTTAATCAAACCGTAAATATGTTTTAGTTTCTTTACCATATCATAATTAATTTAGTTAATATAACTAATGTACTCAACAATATTTTTTAATTCAATAATTATAATATAATTTTAAGCATAATTAACTTTTATTTATCACACTCGTCATACCCACAACCCATAATAACAATCCACAATAAACTATAGTGAAACATAAGAATGCTCAATTATAATAATCCGATAAAAAAAGTAATTTAAGTCATTGCAAACCATAATTATGCTAAAATCTTGACCATGATTATACCCAATTATATTCATGTATAGATATATTAAATACTAAATTATATTAATTATAATGATTTTTACTATTATAATGATTTTTTAATAATATTTTTATGATTTAGAATTGTTCACTCTCAAATTTTCGGTGTCCCAATGATTTTTGATCGTATTGAACCTTGTGTTTTTTTATTGTGTTGAATGAGTGTTTACCATGTTAATTTTTCGATAATTTCATTCAATATTATCTAGGATCACTAAGAGAATAACATGTACAACATATCAATCATAAACACAAGAGACAATAGACATGGAGTTTCCTCGAGGAAAACCAAGAAGGTGAAAAACCCCGCAACTTCCTCAGAGATAGAATAAGCCACAATACAAGATCACAATGATCAAACCGAAAGAGGTGTCTCTAGTAGATACTCCTCCTCCTCCACTTGTGCACAACTCTCTCTCTCAACTATGCGAGTTGGAGAAGTGATTAAATGAACAGAATGACGCACACTCACTCTCTATTTATACACAACTTAACCTTCCTTTTACTTTAGCTGGACCGACCTCCTAAGGAAGTCTAATAACGCACTCATATAATATAGTCAGGGCAGACCCTACACTAGTGGTCTAATAACCCATCAAATATAAGTTGCAACACTTGCGACACTTAAAAATACAAATGACGACACTTATGATTGGAGGAATAAAACATCTGCAACATGATTATAATAAAGTACGAGTGTAATACATAGAAGAATATCTTTCAAAGTTACAAATACATCAACACTCCCTCTTAACTAGGAAGGTATTCTTTCGACACAGGTCATCAATACATAGCGCCACAAGTCTTCAATTCTGGAGCTGGATCATCATCACTGGATCACAGAGCATCACCATCATCACTGTTGTTGTACTCATCATCTCGATGACTGGGCTATCTCTGAATTCTTCTAGTTATAGGAAGTTCTACACAGCCATCCCTTTTTAATGTTGGATGTAGGCCTAGCCTCCTGTAGGTCTTCATAATCTGTGTGAAAGGTATGATAGAGGTGGATTCTTAGGACTAATTGTGTGTTGATGCAATACCTGACAAGAGCATCCCAAGAACATTTTACAAGCCTCAGCACGACTGGAAAGATATCCCAGGACTGATTACATGCATCCCTTCACAATGCCTTTAAAGAGCATCCCAGGATCAGTTTACGTGCCACAGCACAACCGAAAAGATCTCTAAAGAGCATCCCAGGACTTATTACAAGAACACAGCTCAACCTATCCGATAGCCAGGACTGATTAAATGTGAATAGGAAATACCTGAAAAGATTATCCCAGGAACATTTGATGTGCCTAAGCACGACCGACAAGATATCTAAAGAGAATCCCAACACTTATTACGAGCACATAGTTCAACCTATCCGATCTCTAAGATTGATTACATGTCTCCCTAGCAAAACCTCGAAAGAGCATCCAAGGAGTGATTACGAGCACACAGCTCAACCTATCGGATCTCCCAGGATCTTTTGCACGCTACTGCACAGCCTGACACATATCATCCGCGATCTCAAAGTATCATCCTGATACTCATGATCCAACTGATCATCATCACACACTACATCAACCTGATGCACATCATCATCACATGATCATCCTGATCATAGCATCGTCCTGATGCATATCATCCAGAGCGTCATCCTGATACTCATCACACATGACCAACCTGATCATCATCATAGCATTATCCTGATACATATCATCTAGAGCATTGTCCTAATGCTCATCACACAATGCTTACATCCACAGCCATGGGAAGGATCCTCTTTCTACCATGCTTGGAATGGCTCTTGCAAATGTGTCCCATCACTTCTTTCTCGAAGTATCTTCTATCTGAAGAGCACCCAGCCTCTCTCTGAAGTATTAAAACTTCACTCTCGCTAGTGGTTTGGTCAACATATCTGCAATCTACTCGTCTGTTGCAACATACAAGAGCTTCACTACTCCTCTCTACACCATATCCTTAATATAGTTATATTTGATCTCGATATGCTTCGACCTGTCATGGAACACTGGGTTCTTAGACAACTTCACACAACTCTAGTTTTCACAGGAGATACAGGTAGCATCCGACAAGAGATCAAATAACTCAGATAGTAGCTTCCTCAACCATACTTCCTCACAACTAGCTGAACAAGCTGCGACATACTCTGGTTTGGTTGTACTCAGTGCTACGCAAGATTGCTTCATGCTAATCCAAGAGATCACACCTTATCCCATACTGAAGCAGCACCCTGAAGTGCTCTTCCTATCTGCAACATTTCCTGCCCAATCTGAATCAACATAACCCTCTAGGTTAAAACTTTTATTCGCATCATACTTGAGCCCATAATCAACTATACCCTTCAGGTACCTCAAAATATGCTTTACAGCAATCAGGTGAACATGTATAGGATCCATCAGGAACTGGCTCAATGTGTTCACTGCAAAGCAAATATATCGTCTCGTGTTCATCAGGTACATCAAGGACCCAATCATCTGACGATACACCGTGACATCAATTGTCTCAGATGAAGCATCACACTATAGTTTCAGGTTTGATTCCATAGGTGTGGCCATGGCCTTGCAGTCCATCATCACAAACCGCTTCAGGATCTCTACTGCATAGTTCCCTTGTCCAAAGAAGATCCCATCTTCACTCTACCACATCTCCATTCCTAGAAAGTAATGCATCATCCCCAATTCCTTCAACTCGAACTCGACAGCAAGCTTCCTCTTCGTGTCGGGAATCAACCCATCCTCACTTGTAACAAACACATCATCCACATACAATGGGAGTATCATTGGATTTCCTTCCTCAACCTTGTAGTAAAGGTTGGAATCCGCTTTACTCTTGGTAAAGCCCAAAATGGACAGGAAGTTGTCTATCCTACCATACCAAGTCCTAGGAGCTTGCTTCAAGCCATACAAGGCTTTCTTCAACCCGCACACATATGAATCCCTGTCATGTGTCTCAAAATGGAGTGGATGCTCCACATAGACTTCCTCTTTGACTACACCATTCAAGAAAGCTATCTTGACATCCATCTAGTATATCTTCCACATCATCACTGTAGCCAAAGCAAGTAATGTTTTGATGGAAGTGTATCTGGCTACAGGTGCAAAAGTCTCTTCATAATCTATTCCGTCTTTCTGGGAGAAGCCACGAGCTACAAACCTCGCCTTGTATTTCTCTATGCTACCATCTGCAGCATGCTTGATCTTATAGATCCATTTGGTAGCCACAATAGACTTCCCTTCAGGTCTTGGGACCGCATCCCAAACATCATTCTTCATGATCGACTGGTATTCCTCGACCATGGAATCCTTCCATTCTTTCTTTTCCACTGCTTCTTAATAACTGGAAGGTTCTTCATTCATAATGTCACAGAGTAAGGCAACATAACTCGTGTGTGAACTAGTCCTTTCTCTTTCTCCGTTTTCTTCCTCTGGAATATCATACCTTTCTGCATCTTGGATGAGCTCTCTAGCCCATGTAGTTTTCCTCTTGTGAGATTTCTTCTCACGGGGTGGATCTATAGGTTCTTTTGGATCTTCAATTTCATGATCTTCTTCTGGAATTGCTTCATTCATAGTCATGTCTTGAATTCTAGTTACCCTTGGTTCTTCATTGTCTTCAACCACTGTCTTCCCGGATTTGATGTATGCAAATTCTTCATCAAAAGTCACATCCCTGCTAATTCCAATCTTCTTGAATCCTGTAAAGTAGATTCTGTAAGCCTTCGAGCTTTCATTGTAACCCACAAACATTCCCTTCTTTCCTGAAAGATCTAGCTTTGTCCTCTTTTCCTTTGGAATGTGTGTGTATACTAGATAACCAAATATTATGAGATGGCTAACTTTTGGTTTCTTACCAGAGAAAACTTCTTTGGGTGTTTTGTTGTCAATTACCTTATGAGGTGTTTTGTTCTGCACATATACAGTTGTTCTTGTTGTTTCTTCCCATAGGTGCATGGGTAGGTCTTGGTCATGAAGCATTTCCCGTGATGCTTCCATGATAGTTCTATTCTTCCTTTCTGCAACTCCATTATGTTGTGGATTGTAAGGAGAGTCAACTCCCTCTTAATCCCTGAATCACTGCATAACTTCTTAAAGTCTCCTGAAGTAAATTCTCCACCATTGTCAGATCTAAGGGTTTTGATCTTCTTATCATTTTGATTTTCTATCAAGGCTTTGAATTCCTTGAACTTATCAAACACTTCATCTTTATTCTTCAACAAGTAAACCCAAGTCCTCCTAGAGAAATCATCAATGAAAGAAACATAGTATACATACCCACTCACAGAACTGGATGGCATTGGACGGCATACATCGGAGTGGATAATCTCCAAGATTACTTTTGCTTTGCTTTCACTACTTGGAAATTCCTTCTTTGTGTTCTTTCCTTTTGCACACCCTTTGCAAATACCTTCATGCTTTGACTGGATTTCAGGAAGACCCTCTACTACATTTCTTGCAATTGGAAGTGCTCTATAGTGCATGCGTGCAAGCCTTCTATGCCAAAGTTCACTTGGCTCCATGGATTCATGTACCGTGGCATGTTCAGGTTGTCCCTTCAACTTGTGCAATCCTACCTCTTGCTCTCCAATCACCACTGCATCATCTATTGTCTTACCCTTTGGCCACATGAGTACTTGGCCATCTATAAATGCAACTCTCATTGCCTTTGCATCCAAAGATAATATGGAGAGAAGATTATTCTTGAGTCCAGGTACATATAGAACATCTTTCATATTCAAAGACTTCCGAGAGTCTAACTTGTAGGAGGCTTCACCACTTCCTTTTATAGGATATTGATAGTCATCCCCAAGTTTCACCTTGTGAGGTGACTCATGTTCAGATATGTGTATAAAGGATTCTTTAAATCCTATCATGTGTTTGGTAGCCACACTATCAATAAGCCAATACTCACATCCATGTGAGATAGTACCTATGAGAGCAGAGATCAACACATATTCTTCCTCACTTGAAGAGTCTTCACTTTCTGCCCTATTCTTCTTCTTGGGAGGTTCATCATCCTCAGCAGCATGAGCATGATGCCTCTTCTTGATGTTCTTCTTGTTGTTGTTGTTGGTAACTTCTTTTCTTTTCTTCGGACATTCTGAGGAAAAGTGTCCTTTCACATTACAATTGAAGCATCTCATATGTTTCTTCTCTCTATGATAGGGGTGAGAAGATTTCTTGTGATGAGATGGCTCCCTCTTGAACTTGGTTTTCTTGGTGTGAGCTATGAGAGCTTGATCTTCACTTCCCATCTTTTCTTCTCGGGCCCCAAGCCTAACTTCTTCTTTTGAACATTCGTCCCATAGTCCACTAAAAGAGATCAATTTCTTTCTTGCACAAATTCCTTGGATGAAGGAGTCCCATGACCTAGGTAGGCCATTCAATGTGGTCATGACAATTTTTCCATTCTCCACCACTTCATCCACAGCTTCAAGTTGTTCCTTGATTTGAGAGACCTTTGAAAAGTAGGATTGGATGATCTCTCCATTCTGGATCTTTCCCCCTTTCAATTTCTTATGCAGAGTCATCTTCCAATATATGTTCTTTCTTTCAAACAACTTATTCAAAGAGTCAAACATAACCTTAGGTGTCTTTAGGGAAGGCACATGGGGTATGAGATGGTCCTTAATAGAATTAACAATGATTCTTTTGGATTTGATCAAGATATTCTTGTGTAAGGCCTTAGCCTCTTCTCCCTCTGGGACTAGAACCTCTTCACTTATGTAAGTGTCCAACTCATTCTCTTCTAGGATTAACCCAATCCTATACTTCCATGCTCGGAAGTTATCAGCTCCTTCAAGCTTATCCGCAAGCTTGGTGTGGTGAGACATATTAAAGAGTACTTTAAAATGGAAATATAAAATTTTAGGTCTTACCACTTGATTTGCGGAAAATCGGATCTCGAGCTGGATTAGGGTTTCTTAGAGAAACCCTAAAAATTCAAACTTTGAATTTCAAATTTTTGAAAGGATAGAAAGATGCACTTTGATGAGCTGGTCAAGCTGCTATATTTTGATTTTGAGATCTACAAAATTTGACCCCTCAAAATTTCCTTTGAAACTTCCAGATCTACTTGACAGGATCCTGAATTAGGGTTTGATCAAACCTGGTCTTCTGCCTTACCGAAAAATTTGATCTTGTGCTCTAAAATTCGATTTTCTTGAGGAGGATCCAGCCATGGATTCAAATTCCCAAAATTCCAACTTCCTCCAAAACCCTAATTTCCCGCATGAGTGACGGGCCAAAAACTGAAAGTATTGAGAATTGAATTCTGTCTCGATAGAAAGATGCTCCCTTCCAAGGAGAGTCAGCCTAGCCTCCTGGCTTTAATGATATGAGGAGAGAAACCCAAATATTAAGAAGCCCTAGCTTCCGCAGCTGCACAGTGCCTTCTTCTTAACCTCGCTCTGATACCATGTTAATTTTTCGATAATTTCATTCAATATTATCTAGGATCACTAAGAGAATAACATGTACAACATATCAATCATAAACACAAGAGACAATAGACATAGAGTTTCCTCGGGGACAACCAAGAAGGTGAAAAACCCCGCAACTTCTTGAGAGATAGAATAAGCCACAATACAAGATCGCAATGATCAAACCCGAAGAGATGTCTCTAGGAAATACTCCTCCTCCTCCACTTGTGCGCAACTCTGTCTCTCAACTATGTGAGTTGGAGAAGTGAGTGAATGAATAGAATGAGGCACACTCACTCTCTATTTATACACAACTTAACCTGCCTTTTACTTTAGCTGGGTCAAACTCCTAAGGAATCTAATAAGCCACTCATATAATATAATCACAGCCGACCCCACACTAGTGGTCTAATAACCCATCAAATATAAGTTGCGACACTTGCGACACTTAAAAATACAAATGACGACACTTATGATTGGAGGAATAAAACATCTCCAACATGAATATAATAAAGTACAAGTGTAATACATAGAAGAATATCTTCCGAAGTTACAAATACATCATCATACCATTAAAACACAGGTAAATTCAGATTTTGTAAAATAAAATAGCGAGATTCAGATAAAAACCGTCCCAACTAAATCGTCTAATATTTAGACAACTTCATATATTTTTATGAATTTTTTAATATAAAAAAATATATTTTTTTCCAAACCTACACCATCATTATTACAATTACAATTTAATAATATTTTTTATTATTTATTTATTTTTATAAATGATTTCTATATAATAAATGAAACCGTCATTAGCATAACGATATGTCAAGTCAGAAAATGTGACAGGAGATTAGATCCGGTTCTAAATATAAGGAAAATCTGGAAAAGGTGGAAATGAGGTTATAATAAAGATGTGATTATTCTTCACACTGGTGTTATGAAGGGTTAAGTTTGTTTCATGGAGGAAAATTTGAGACGACTACACAATCAACATAAATAGTTAGGAATGGAGATCACACTTTCGGTGAGTTATACCTTTTGTTTGGTTGACATTGAGGTATTAAGGGGTTGAAAATGGAGATATACTCATATATAAGTCGACATTTAAAAGCAAAAAAAAAAATTGATAATGGTTTAAAAGTAATAATTTTGTTTTATAAGTATTATTTATATTAAATATCATAAATGAAATAAAATGACCCGTATGCTTTCTGTTTTAAAATTTTAAATATAATTTATATTCATTTTAATACATGAAGTTAAATTATAGAATATTTTATAATGTAAATTTAAGTTAGAACATTGTTAACATTTTTTATCTCTTAAAAAAAAATATTATTTTTTGTAAAATTATATTTAAATGGATAGGTGTTTATATCTTAGAATTTTAGGTGGATTATTATTTATGTTTTTCCTTGATTAAAGAAGGATGGAACAAGTATATGTCCAAATTAATTGTACTAATATCTTTTAAAATTCTAAATAAAAAATTATAAAGTATATATATATATAAAATAACTTGTTTGTAATGCATTAATGAATGTAAATGGATAACTAACATGGATAACATGTAGTTCCACGTAAAAGAAAGTAACAACTAAGACATAAACTTAAACAACAGATAATTACATCTAAACATAGAGAATAAGTAAGGAACAACTTGTTCACCTAGCAAAAATTTAATAACTATAGTAATATACATTTCTAACCCCATTATCCAGCTAAAATTCAAAAAGTAACGTTACCTAAATCTTTGCTAAAATTCAAAAAGTAACGTTACCTAAATCTTTGAATGCGTTACCTAGCTAAAATAGATTTCATCGAGATCATAATAGATTTGGCCGAGTTCAGAAGCAGCAGCAATATTGAGATTGTACAAATCGTCATGCGGCGAAACTGTAACTTGGTCGGCCTCCCACTCACACTCAATCTCCAACGGTCCATTACCTCTGCCTGCACTTGATATTGTGGAAACTGGATTTGAGTTCATTTTTTGATGAGGAATTATTAAGCAATCCCGGTGATCTCCAACCCCTCTTCTGTGATACTTCTGTCCGCTATAAATATCAATATAATTGGGGTCGGCCATGTTTATATCATATCTCAGATTTAGACTATCCTTGCATTCATCCTCAGACTGAAAAACTTCAGCGGGCAATATAATTTCTGTTCCATCAAATTGGGTGTGGAAATTAAGTTTGGGGCATGACTGATCGGTAGTATTCTCATACAGGCACTCGGAATCTTCTGCGACTCTAAATCTGGTCCCTTGACCTGTATAATCTCCTGGATTGGCGACATCACACCAATTATCTGCATTTGATGAGCCCTGAAAAGCTACACGAGTTGAGACGACGCTGTCATGATTATTGGCAGAAGTATCATTCATTGACATCTGGAAATAGGAAGTGAGATGGTTAATCTCATTGTTTCGATCCTGTACTTGTTCCTGTTGTAATTCCAATAATGCAGGAACACACAACCGATTTTGTCCAGTGGGCACTACATTGAAGGTGTTATTAGGTGTCTGGTGTCCTTCAGGCACGACGTCCATGTAGGGCGCTGCAGAGTGAGACGAGATGTGGTGTTTAGACTTGAGATTCTTCTTGATTGAAGAGTTCCAGTAATTCTTAATCTCATTGTCCGTGCGTCCCGGCATATGAAGGGCAATATGAGACCACCTGCTCAGCACCGGCATTGGAGATTAATCAAGAGATCGAACAAGGTATGAAATAATGGAATTAAAGTTAAAGTGATCAAGACCTGTTGCCGAGGATGGATTGCAAGTTTATCATGAGTCGTTCTTCTTCCCGTGAAAATGCACCTCGTTTAACGCCAGGGCGTAAGTAGTTAACCCATCTCAATCGACAGCTCTTTCCACATCTCTGAAGGCCTAAATATATATCGCAAAATTTGTGCTAAGATTATATTTTCTATCATCAACTAATGCGAACAAGAAAATGGAAAAATACTTAATTGAAAAAAATATGTGGAAAACTTTTCATTAAAATGGTTAGAAAAAAGTTTGCAAATCTCATTTTAAAACACCACAAAATGTTAAGATAAAAAGGTAATTTTTAAATTTTTGTAATTCTAACGTAAATCAAGGCAAGGAAAGTAGAGGGTTAAACTTTCGGTTCTCATTATGAAGTTTAACCTTGAGATGAAGAGAGGAATCAAGTATGTTCTTCATCAAATATCCTCTACTGATTAGCTGTTAAACATCTAGCTTATAATCAGTTAATTAAACTTTTAGAGCTGTCATGTAAAAAAAAATTCATAGAAAAAAAATCGTATTTTTGTTATTTAAGAGGAGAATAAAAAAGTATATGTGAAAACTTTAAGACAATCGAGAAAACTATCTAAAACATCAAAGGATATTCAGTTCATGTCGACTAAGCTATACAAGAAACAACATATGTATAAACTAGAGATAGCTTCGAAGAAAGTCCAAAATAAGGCCAACATAACAGCATTGGCAGAAAATAGTTAAAGCATATCTTCAATAATCAAATATGTTCCAGCATCAAGGAGAAGTATCTTGATCTTCTTTCCACGAAAAGAGGAGAATGAAAAAGTACATGTGGAAACTTTAAGATAGTCAAGAAAACTATCTAAAACATCAAAGGATATTCAGTTCATGTAGACTAAGCTATACAAGAAACAACATATCTATAAACTAGAGATAGCTTCTAAGAAAGTCCAAAATAGGGCCAACATAATAGCATTAGCAGAAAATAGTTAAAGCATATCTTCAAAAATAAAATATGCATCAAGGAAAAGTATCTTGATGTTCTTCCCACTAGAAGAGGAGAATAAAAAAAGTACATATGGAAACTTTAAGGCACTCAAGAAAACTATCTAAAACATCAAAGGATATTCAGTTCATGTGGACTAAGCTATACAAAAAAACAACATATCTATACACTAGAGATAACTTCCAAGAAAGTCCAAAATATTGCAAACATAACTGGACTGGCACAAAATAGTTAAAGCATATCTTCAAAAATCAAATATATCCAGCATAAAAGAGAAGAGTATCTTGATGTTCTAGCTTGAACCCTTCTTTTGCAATCAGGACTGGCGGAAAATAGTTAAAGCATATCTTCAAAAATCAAATATGTCCAGCATAAAAGAGAAGAGTATCTTGATGTTCTAGCTCGAGCCCTTCTTTTGCAACTAGAGCCAATTTAAAGAGTTCATAAGCGGCTACATACTTACATATAAATTTTAAAAGTGAAAAAATAAAATCTTTTAGGAAGGATATTAATACTACATCATATTAACCAGATATAAATACACACAATAATAAAATTATCAAATTTAAAATAAAAAATATAATTAAACATATTAAATATAGAATACTTGTATCATTATTTCTATTTTCATTTTTATTTACATTTAAAATAATATATTTTTTAAGCAAGAAAAAAACATATTTTTTGTTATTTTATTAAAATAAAAATAAAAAGTATATTTCAAAAAACCATATACACTTTCATGATATTTGTCAAAAAAATATCAGTCAAAAAAACTGATAACTAGGAAACAACACTGAAATCTATCAGATCATTTCCCCAAAATAAACTATCTTCTATCTTCACCTTACATCAAATTGAGGTATCTATTACATTCATAAAATTAGAATAATAAAAAAAATCCTAATCAATTTATATTGTGTAAGTCCAGAAGAAAACTGATAACTAGGAAACAACACTGAAATCTATTGAATCACTTCCCCAAAATAAATTATCTTTTATCTTCACGTTACATAAAACTGAGGTATCTACTACATTCATAAAATTAGAATAATATCTTCATAACAACATTACATTAAAAATATGTTCTTAGTACCAGAGTCAATTACGAAATTTTCAAAATATTCCTCCTAAATGAGGATACCTTCTTCACCAGATAAAACTCTAATATATTTATAACATTATTTCTCTTCTTATTTTAAGATTTATATCTAAATTTATTTTAAATGATAAAAAATTATATCTCATAAATTCTAATCAATCCATATCCTATCAGTCCAGAAAACTGATAACTAGAAAACAACACTGAAATCTATCAAATAATTTCCCTAAAATAAACTATCTTCTATGATCACCTTACATAAAACTGAGTTATCAACTACATTTATAAAATTAGAATAATATCATCATAACAGCATTACATTAAAAATATGTTCTTAGTACCACTGTAAATTAGGAAAATTTCAAAATATTCCTCCCAAATGATGATACCTTCCTGACTAGATAAAACTCTAATATATTTATAACATTATTTCTCTTCTCATTTTTATATTTTTATTTAAATTTATTTTAAATGATAAAAAATTATATCTCAAAAATTCTGCATTGGTATCGACCTTATAAATGGAGAAAAGTTCATATGATAAAGCGGTATATCGAACTGAATTGGGTAGAGGAAGAAGATAAATGAAATTAGAGTTGAATTGGGTAGAGGAAGAAGATAAATGAAATTAGAGTCGACGTTGTTGCTTACCAGCTTGCTTGGCGACACATGTCCAAGAACAGTCCAACGTGTTTTTGTTGCTGAGATATGCGAGAAGCTTTTCATCCTCTTCAGGCGACCAGAGACCTTTTCTTAGGGTTTGTTGGGAAGAAGGTGGAAGGAAGCCTTTCCATGCTGCTTGGCTTTGTCTGCTCATTTTCGCCATGCCAATACGTATGAAAGAAACTAACGCTGAGTTCCTATAATATGGAAGAAAGTCACGGCTTTCGTGTCATCAGTATGTGCATTGATGATGTCCTTTGATGAAACATTACGTATTCAGCGGTAGGCCATTTTTTTCTTCCAATCTTTACCGAAGTTATGGGTATATATTAATCTTATATTTTGGCTTACTTGAAATGTTCTAGGGTTTGGATGGGTTTTTTTGCAATATTTTAGGTTAAAAATTGTTGAAATGGTAGATTGTACAATGAGTATTTCCAAAGTTTATTTGAAAGTTAAGTTTATAAGCAAGATGCTCTAAAAATAAAAATATCATTTAAATAATGTAAAATTACAATTTAATCATTATTTCAATAAATATGATTGGTTATCAATTATATATATTTTTAACATTAATACAATCATAAAGAAAGTGACATATGAAAAGTGATAAATGTAGCTAACCACTTAGTTTTGTGGAGATAGTTGACTATTAAACAAATATTAAACATTAACAAATACTATTTAATAAACATACTCCTTTTCTTAATCATCCTTCAACTTAAATTTATTTAAATCTTAATGAAGATACATTTGAGCATAACAAGATAGGACAATCCAAAATCTCATATAATATTTAAACACCTATCAATATAATTATAATAATCATAATAATATAACAATAATATAAATAATTTATATTAACTATCTCAATTACTACTTATACATTTCATACATAAATTTTTAATTTTTTTTTTTAAATATATAATGCTCAACCTTACCTGCAACATCACGTCGACCTCGTGTTTAGTACTTCATTGTGCTCCCATAGTGGCCACACATTTTATTTCCAATTTACTTGGCTGAGATGGCATTAATGCATCGCGATATGGACAATAGAATTTCAGACGCAACGCACATTAAGATGCAATAAATAGACTCTAAATATAAAAGCAATTGTTTTTTATATGTGTGTTGTTAGTTCATGAATTGATATTGTTGATATCTTGTGAACCTAGTTATAAAATAATAATAAGTTTACAAATATTAAATATGTTATAAGGTGGATTTCAAAGTTAAATATGTTATAAGGTGGATTTCAAAGTTAGGTATACCTAATTGATATTAAAATTAACACTTTTTTTCTTGCATAACTTTATTACATGATTTAGATATATAGAAACACATTTCTCTTACAAATATTAAATATGTTATAAGGTGGATTTCAAAGTTAGGTATACCTAATTGATATTAAAATTAACACTTTGTTTCTTGCATAACTTTATTACATGATTTAGATATATAGAAACACATTTCTCTTAGTAGAGCTAGCAAACATCTACCTTCCAAAAGATTGTTTAGATGTAATGTATCGATTTTGAGAGTGTAATTTTTTGGACTCACAACAACTATTTGACTCTATCAAGAACTAACAAACGGAGTAATTATCATATTCTTTTTTTCTTCCTTGGAATGAGAACTTTATATTCAATAATCATTTTCTTTTTCTTCTTTAGCTTCACCTTTATTTGGATCTTCAATTTTTTCTTATTGATCCTCGATATTTTCTCAATTTCCTTGGACCTTATATTACCAGCTTCAGTTGCAAACTCTTCTTCAACCTGTTTGTCATCATTCAAATATTGAATGCCCTTCATACCAAGTGTTACAATCCCAATCTTTATCTTTCAATGTTGTAAATTATGTGGGCATGCGAAGATCCCACCCACTATACTCATCATTAAGCATACTAAAATTGATCTGATCAAAGGGTCTCGTGCAAACTAAACAATTCTTGGTAATACATGAGATCTTCAAGGCTCTATTTCATAAAAATCTTGTCAACATGTTTATTTTATAAACATTCTTATTATAGGAAAATTCACATTCTCCATTCATTTGACCTTCTTCATAAATAATATATTCATGTTGATTACTTAGGTTTTTTTTACTAATTCAACACTTCTTTAGTTAAGTGAGTGTTTTTCTACATGCTTGCAAAGTTGTTGCTACCATTAGCTGCATACTCATAAATAAGTAAATGGTAATTTTTTTTTTTTAACATCTTGTCATCATTTTCAACTTATACTATTGCACATGCAAGGCTTCATTGTGCCCTTTTTATTATCTCTACTTTCACTTGATTCAATTTCAATACTTGAGCACATACTTTCAGATATATTTCTTCACAAAATATAGATTTCTTTTAGATCCTCAACCAAATTGACCTCATTTCTGTCAATAACAACATCCATAGCTGCATCCATATCTTCTTCTCTACTTACTACAATACTTACCATATAATCTTCATCCTAATCTAGTTCATCCTAATCTAGTGCTTCTCTATTCATTATTGATTCAATCAACTCCAACTCCCTATTGATATTCATAAATTACTCTTTATTGATGAAATCCTCCTCATCATATTGAACCTATACTACAACTTTTTCTTTAATGTCCTTCAATATTGCATGCACATTCAACATTTCTTCAACTTGGTTGTATTCTTCATCCTCACTACTTGCAAAGCCAAAACATCTCCCATCAAAAACACGTGTTCTCTCAGGAACACTCCTCAATCCTCTTACCATCTCTAATTCCCATGATGGAATCTCTTCATCAAAATTTTGAATTTATTTCTTAACAAATTCATCTTTTCTTCGTGGTATTAATGGGTATTGCATGCAGATATTTCCATTTCTTCTTTAACACTAAATTCAAACCATTATCATATATGTCTTCGCAATCCACCTATGCATGTGCATAATGTCCTTCATTAGCTCGAAATTCAATTTCTTCGTCAACAAATTCATCATCCACATCTGTACCAACATAGTGCAATTCACCATTATCAACTTGGAACTCAAAGTCTTCTTAAACTCCATCTATTTCTTCAATCTTCTCAACAATGTCCACATGGCTATTGTAGTTCTCATTTAATTTAATGCATCTTCTACCAAGTTCCTAATATAGTTGCTTCTTTAACACCTTAAACACTCTGTGAATCAGCTTGATGTCGATTGGTGTTGCTACACCTTAAAGTATATAGGGATTCTAAATTAACCCAAGTTTCATTGGATCTAGTTGTTGCTGCAATGCTTGAAAATAGATTCTCATCCATGGCGTGTTGAATGAAAGACAATGTTGTTACATGATCATATTGGCTTTCTATGAGTTTATCCTTTTTATTTTGAGACATGGCCTCATAGGCATCATGATTAGCAGGGTCTCAAAATCCATTCAACACAATATGGAATAAATAATCTATATGTATTCTATTTCTCATCTTAATGAGCGAAATATCATATTTCATACAAATGAAAATTTGTGGTGGAAAATAAAAATTGTTGCTTATAATTTCTTGTACATTGTACTTTCCTACCTCATGTGTTATCTTGGCAAGCAAATCTTCAAGCATTTCTACAAGTAAAAATCCAACACTTTTGCATTGTTGTATGTAATATTGATTCTGTTTTTCTGGGCAACTGGAATTCTTCTTCTCTTTTCCATATTTACTTTATTTGTTCATGCAACTAACATGCTACTGCTCATCACCATGTTGTGCTCAAACACTTCTTTTTTCGTGGGGGAAAATAATCTTAGAAACATATAAATACTAGATTTTTCTTCTTCCATTCAAGTTTCACTACATATGGATTCATTGTGTTGGGTATAGAGCAACCCTAATGGCCTTTTGGCTAAGTCACCAGAGAGTGATGCCATTGATATTAAAATTAACACTTTCTTTTTTCATTACTGAATTACATGTTTTAAATACATTGAAACACACTTCTCTAAAAATATCTAGCAAACATCTACCTTCCAAAAGATTGTCTAGATGTAATGTTGTAACATCCCCATCTCTCGTAAAATTCTTATTTACTCAGATTTGTCTATTTACATAACGACACTACCTAAAACCTAGACTAGAGCAGGAAATGCAACCTAGAGTGGAAAAAGGGCATGGTGAACCACAAGGGGGAGATTTTTGAAGTTGATGAGGCCTCAGGATTTTTCTTGGCTTTGACTAGCCTTTGAGCATGAGTTAACCATGTCGTGCTTTGGTTTTTAGGTTAATTTATCTATGATATATATACATAAACCTATCTTGTAAAGGAGTATCCTTTTTAGTTGGATTTTAATTAAATCCTCATAACTATTTCTATCTAAATACATATGTATATGTATTATAGTAATATCCCACTTTCTCCCTTACGGTTTTTGTAACAGAAAGTACAACTATGTACCGGCTAATGGTAAGGAACTCATGGTAAGAGCTCTGCACATAAAAATCTGTAAGTATTATTATGTTTTCCCAAGTGTTATGTGAATTTGTAGACATAGGAGACTGAAGGCTTGACACAACGAAACAAATGGGGCATGGAATCCACTAGGGGGAAGGGTCAATGGATTGATAGCCATGTGTTTTGATGACAATAGCATCCTAATGTTGCGAGCACTTGAACTGGACTCTGATGTTCACTAAGAAAACACCTAAAGTTTAAAAGTATCTTAATAATTAGTCCTAGATAAGGACGTCGAAGGAACTTCTAATCGCCGTAAGGCAGTAATAATCTACTATGACCTCACCAGGGTAATTTTTAAGGGCGAAATTTAGCCAATTGGCTATTTTTTGGGTTTTTTTTCAAAAAATAAATTCGCTATTTGGTCATTTTTAGTCTCTAATATTGCCTATATTTACATAAAAATATTTTTTTTATCATAATGTTCGCCAAAAAATACATTTTTCAGTAGTAAATTGTATGTTTCATATTTAATATTCGCCTACCTATCTATATATATGTCTTTTTCAATGCAAGATAATTGCCTAGAATACTACGCTTAAGTATAATATTACAATCCTTAAAAAATACCCTGGACCTCACTATTAGCATGAGGCTAATATATATTAAGTACAATCTAGTAAAATTAATGAGTTAACCTAAACTACGTTAGTATCTTGGCCTCGACCAAAGGTTTTGTCAAAGTTTCTAAGTATAAAATGATTGATATTTTCCTAATTATAAATTAGGAATAAAAGATAAAATGATTTATTATTACTAAGAAAACATATTGGCATTTATAAAGA
The DNA here is from genome assembly GCA_027924585.1 of Larix kaempferi. Lineage (NCBI taxonomy): Eukaryota > Viridiplantae > Streptophyta > Pinopsida > Pinales > Pinaceae > Larix > Larix kaempferi. Next base: position 24,785,402 of record BSBM01000435.1, on the reverse strand, counting down.
ACGATTTAAAATATTATTGCAAATAAGTTAAATAAATTAAGTAGGGTTAAAGAAGGATTGTCGTTGATTAAAAGTAAAAAATTTAAAGTACTAAAAAGCTATAAAAGCTTATCTACAAAAGAATAAATTATTAACTAGCAGTTAATGCATGACTATGCATAGATAACTATATGAAAATATACTAGAAATCAATGAGTTAAGTTGAGAATAATTATCTCAAAGATAATTGATTAAAAATTTCAAAAAAAAGATATTTAGTTAATTAACTAAGTTAAATATCAGTTAACTAAATATAAAGCTAAAAGATATAACACAATGAAGTTACCATTGAGATAAGTTATTTATCTTATAGCTAACTAAGTTAAAGTTAGCTAATTTAAAAGATAATTTTAGATATCTAGTTATGTTTAGATAGGATAATTATTTAAAATAAATTAATTACCACTGAACTGATTAACTAAAGATTATCTGAGTAGGGAAGGTTTATATTCGAACTAAATAAAAAATATTAAAGGATGTGTGTATTCCTTTATTTCAATACTTCTAATTATAGTGAAATTATGATTTAGAAGACTTATCTGTCCTTATGCTACTTTTTCTATATACTAATTCAGATAGAATGTGGAGTAAGAAATTATAAGTTAATATTATATAAATTGTAGAAAGCATTATGGGTGTCTATTTATATTAAAATTATTCTTATCTTTAGTTGAAGTGGGACATCTTAATAGGAGGAAACATTCCATATGTGTGTTAATATATGAGATGTTTTAGGGAAGGGAAATAAAGGCTATTGATGTATATGTAACTTCGGAATGTATTTCATATATATTTATTGTACCCTTATAAGAGATGTGTTATTCCTCTATAAGGAAGTGTCGTCATGTGGATTGACAAGTGTCCCAAGTGTGTGTACTTGCCGATGGGTTATTATACCACCATGTGTGGGGTCGGCCCTAAAATATATATTATATTGTGGATGTATCTAGATAGAGAAGTCGGCCCCATAGTGTAACTGGGCAAACAAGTTAGTATAAATAGAGATCGGGAGATCTCTATTTTCATCACTCAGAAACTCACACTTCTCTCACTCAGAAAGTGGCACACTAGTGAGGAGGAGGATCATCTGCTACTAGGAGACTATCTCAATGTATTTTGGTTGTACTTTGGTTGAGCCATTGCTCTCTCTATCTCTAAGGAAGTTGTGGGGTTTTTCACCTTAGGGTTTTCCCCACGGAAACTCTGTGTCTCTTGTCTCTCATGCTTTTGATTCTTGTGATGCTTGTCATGCTTATTGTGATTGTTATGCATTGATATACTGTATATGTTATTCTCTTAGTAAAGATCCAAGAGTATTGTGAATTAATGCTCAAAATTTAACATGGTATCAGAGCTAACCTTGGAAGAAGACATTTTGCAGTGATGAAAACATGAGTTTCTTATTTATTGGGTTTCTCTCCACATATTTTGTAAAATCAGTATAGTAGATTGACTCTACTCATCACGGAGAATCTATCTGTCCGATCAAAATTCAATTCTGAGCATTTTCAGATTTGGCCCTAAAAATTAGGGTTTCCACAAAAATAGGCATTTCTGAAATATGAATACATAGCTGGAAGCGCCTTGCAAAAATAGAAGTTTAGAGCTTTGGATCGAGATTTTTGGCTCGGTAGATCTCCGGGAAACTCAAACCCTAATTCAGGGCTCTCCTAGTGAACCCGAGAGGACAAAAGGAAAATCTGAAGGGTAAAGCTTTGCTGATCTCAATTTCTGAATACACCAGGCTGATCAGCTCATCAAGGCGCATCTTTCTATCCTTCCAGAAAGTTGAAATTCACATTTTGAATTTTTAGGGTTTTTCTTACAAACCCTAATCCACGACCAGATCCAGTTTTCAGCATTTCAAGTGGTAAGACCTAAATATTTTCTATTTCCATTTGAAGTTCTCTTTAACATGTCTCACCACACCAAGCTTGAAGATAAACTTGAAGGGGCTAATAAATTCTGAGCGTGGAAGTATAGGATTGGGTTAATCTTGGAAGAGAATGAGTTGGACTCATATATAAAAGAAGACATCCCTATCCCAGAGGATGAAGAGGCTAAAGTATTGCATAAGAAGAAATTGGTCAAGGCAAAGAGAATCATTGCTGATTCTTTCAAAGACCATCTCATACCCTATGTGTCTTCTCTAAAAACACCCAAGGAGATGTTTGACTCTTTGACCAAGCTATTTGAAGGGAAGAACATAAATCAGAAGATGACCCTACGGAACCAATTGAAAGGAGTAAAGTTTCAGAATAGAGAAACCATTCAATCTTATTTTTCAAGGGTCTCCCAGATCAAGAAACAACTAGAAGTAGTGGATGAAATGGTGGATAATGGTGAAGTTGTCATGACCAATCTGAATGGCCTACCTAGGTCATGGGACTCCTTTATCCAAGGGATTTGTGCAATGAATAAATTAATCTCCTTCAGTAGACTATGGGAGGAATGTTCCCAAGAAGAAGCAAGGATTGTGGCAAGAGAAGAAAAGATGGGAAATGAAGATCAATCCCTCACAGTACACACCAAGAAAGGCAAGTTCAAGAGGGAGCCAGCCCATCACAAGAAGAAATCTTATCATCCTTATCACAAAGATAAGAAAGATCTAAGGTGTTTCAATTGCAATGAGAAAGGTCACTTTGCTTCAGAATGTCCCAAGAACAAAAGGGATTACAACAACATCTCCAGCAAGAAGAAGAAGGGTAGCAAGAGAAAGTTCCATGCTCATGCTACTGAAGATGATGAACCTCCAAAGAAGAAAGCTAGGGCAGAAAGTGATGATAGTGATGTTGACTCATCAAGTGAAGAAGAGTATGTTCTAATCTCTGCTCTCACAGGTACTATCTCCCATGGTTGTAATGATTGGTTAATTGACAGTGGTGCTTCCAAACACATGATTGGGTTTAAGGAATCTCTTGTAAACCTATCTGAACATGAATCACCCCATAAGGTGAAACTTGGGGATGATTATCAATACCCAATGAAAGGAAGTGGTGAAGCCTCCTACAACCTAGATTCTGGAAAATCTTTGAAGATGAAAGAAGTCCTTTATGTACCTGGGTTCAAGAAGAACTTACTCTCCATCTCTGCATTGGACAAAAAAGGTATGAGGGTTGCATTTGTGGATGGCCAAGTCCTAATGTGGCGAAAGGGTAAGACCATAAATGATGCAGTAGTAATTGGAAAGCAAGAGGGAGGTTTGTTTAAATTGAAAGGACAACATGAACATGCCATGGTGCATGATTCCATGGAGCCAAGTGAACTTTGGCATAGAAAACTTGCACATATGCACTACAGGGCATTACCAATTGCAAGTAAGGCGGTAGAAGGTCTTCCTGAAATCAAGACCATGCATGAAGGTGTTTGCAAAGGATGTGCAAAAGGAAAGAACATTAAGAAGGCATTTCCAAGCAGTGAAAGCAAGGAAAAAGGCATCTTGGAAATAATCCACTTAGATGTTTGTGGTCCCATGTCATCCAGTTCTCTAAGGAGGTATGTATAATTTGTTTTTGCAAAAGTTAACTAACGAGTTATGCAAGTCATTGAAGAGAACAAGAACACATTGCTAGATGACCAGATTATGTTGTGTTATATATATCGTATACTTTTGTATGGTTGATAATGATTACTCTTGAAGTTACAAGTTTGAGTAATCTAGGACTTATGCATATTATGTTTATTACCTTAATTAGTAATATGACTAACCAGAAGAGTCATAGGTTTGAGTTATCACAGGTTTAGGAATATTATGTTTATGACTAACCATAAGAATGCTTATTATTTCTGTTTGAAATAATCCTAACTATACATGCTTGAGATTATTGTGTTTTGATAGTATTAAGATTATACTAATATGAAACCTTGAGGATAACACAATGATGATACTAACAAGCATGCATAGGGATCGAGAATGAATATAAGTTCAAGAACAGGTAATCCAGGAAACAAAGATCAAGAGGGAGCACACTCCAGCAACTCCTGCAAGGATGCAGATATTCAAAGGGAGTTGACTATCTTTCTACATTCCACAACAGAAAGGTGTAGAAGAAGCTACTTTAGGAGCTCCTGTAAGGAAGCAAAGACTCAGAGGGAGTCAAGCCAACAAACAAACAAAGATAAGTATTTTAATTACCATTTCTTACATATTTGTTTGTTTAAATAAAATTGTTCAAAGATACATATGCTTATGTTCCTAGACTTAGGATATGTATTGCGCATATTAGAATGATTACATTAATGAACAATATACTACTAATATGCATGTGATGGGTAAGTGGCCTATGGCACTGTACAACATTCCATTGCTACTTATCTAGAATGAAACCTCTTTGCTGACATGTTGGGAGTTGTGCACACTCTTAACAATGTTCTGGTAGATATTGGAAGGCATCTAGAAAGTTATGGGATATGGATAAATGTTGTATTGAAGCATTGGCTAAGATAATTGCATGACTGTATGACATATTTCCTTATGTGTAAGAATTTTCTCTAAAAATTATGAGATGTTTCTAATCATGAAATTTAACTTGTCTTGTAGGAAAGATCATATGCCATCACCTACAAAATAAGGACTACAACATTTGTTCCAGCAACAAAGATATCTATTGAAGATATTGAATATATTGAAGTTCCCAGGATCTGGGATGAAGAAATGGAAGAATGCCATGATCCATTGATCATGAAGAATGATGTTTGGGATGCATTACCAAGACCTGAAGCAGAGTCTGTAATAACTTCCATATGGATCTATCAAATCAAGCATGCTGCAGATGGCAACATATAGAAATATAAAAGTGATGAAATAGAAGATACAGAAGATGGATGTCAAGACTGCTGTCTTGAATGGTGTAGTTGAAAAGGAAGTGCATGTGGATCAGCCACTTGGTTCTGAGACACATGGAAGGGAATCCTGTGGTTGTACTTCTGTATGTGGATGACTTATTTGTAACAGGAGATGATAGATTGATTGCAGATACTAAGCAGAAGCTTGCTGCTAAGTTTGATATGAAAGATTTGGGAATGATGCATTATTTTCTAGGTATGGAGGTGTGGTAGAGTGCAGATGGGATCTTCCTTGGTCAAGGGAAGTATACTGCAGATATCCCGAAGAGGTTCGGGATGATGGACTGCAAGGCCATGGCCACACCTATGGCATCGATTCTGAAGCTTCTTTGTGATGCTTCATCTGATCCGGTTGATGTCTCTATGTATCGTCAGATGATTGCGTCCTTGATGTACCTGATGAACACAAGACCAGATATTTTCTTTGCTATGAACACATTGAGTCAATTCTTGATAGATCTGAGGAGTGTTCATCTGATTGTTGTAAAGCATGTTCTGAGGTACCCGAAGGGTACAATGGATTATGGGCTCAAGTATGAAGTGAATCAAAAGTTTAACCTGTAGGGTTATGTTGATTCAGATTGGGTTGGCAGTGCTGCAGATATGAAGAGCACATCTGGATGCTGCTTCAGTATGGGATCAGGTGTGATCTCTTTGTTTAGCAGGAAGCAGTCCTGCGTAGCACTGAGTATAGCTGAGGTAGAGTATGTTGTAGCCTGTTCAGCTAGTTGTGAGGCAGTATGGCTATGGAAGCTACTATCTGAGTTATTTGATCTCCCATTGGATGCTACTGGTATCTTCTACGATAACTTGAGTTGTGTGAAGTTGTCTGAGAACCCAGTGTTTCATGACAGGTCGAAACACATAGAGATCAAATATCTCTATATCAGGGATATGGTGCAGAGAGGAGATGTGAAGCTCCTGTATGTTGCGACGGACAAGCAGATTGTAGATGTGCTGACAAAGCCACCAGCCAGGATGAAGTTCGAGTACTTCAGGGAGAGGCTTGGTGTTCTTCAGATCGAGGACACTTCAAGGAAGAAGTGATGGACACATTTGTTGAAGCCATTCCAAGCATGTTCGAAGGAGGATCCTTCACATGGTTGTGGATGTAAGCGCTGGATGATGAGCATCAGGATGATGTTCTAGTTTCTGCTTTGATATGATCAGTTGGATCATTTATATGTATGTACGCATCATGTTGGATGCTGGATATGATCAGTTGGATTATTTATATGTATGTACGCATCATGTTGGATGCTGGATATGATCGGTTAGATCATTTGCATGTATTTTGTATATGCATCATGTTGGATGCTTGGACCATGTATCTGTATATGTATCAGGTGGATACATTGTATGATCAGGTAGATCATGTATGTTGATGGATACATTGTGTGGAACATGTATCTATGTATCAAGTGGATACACTGTGTATGGTGATATGTATCAGGAATATACTTGGTATGCATCAGGCAGATGCATTGTATGATCAGGATGATCATGGATGACGAGCTTCTCCAGATGACATGCATCATGACGATGCAGTGATAATGATCAGGATGATCATGTCCACATTAGGATGATGTATGGTGAGTATCAGGATGATACTTTGTGGCCGTGGATCAGGTTGTGCATATGAGCATGTCTCAGGTTGTGCATATGAGCATGTCTGGGAGATCCTATATGTTGGAGTTGCGTACCCATAATAGCCTGGGATGCTCTTTCGAGACATTGCTCTAGGAGGACATGTAATTTGTGCCCTGGGAGATCTTCAGGTCGGAGTTGTGTACCCATAACATCCTGAGATGCTCTTGCGAGGTTTTGTCCTATGGCATGTAATTTGCTCCTGGGAGATCTGGACAGGATGAAAAAGGCCTCAGATGTTTCAGCCAGGTTTTTCCATGACCACATGTAATTTGATCTTGGGAGATTCGGACAGGATGAAAAAGGCCTCAGATGCTTCAGCCAGGTTTTGTGGTGGACCACATGTAATGTGCTCCTCGGAGATCCGACAGGTAGAGCTGTGTGCTCGTAATAGCCTGGGATGCTTCAGCCAGGTTTTGTGGTGACATCACATGTAATGTGCTCCTGGGAGATCCAACAGGTAGAGCTGAGTGCTCGTAACAGCCTGGGATGCTTTAGCCAGGTTTTGTGATGGGTCACATGTAATGTGCTCCTGGGAGATCCGACAGGTAGAGCTATGTGCTCGTAATAGCCTGGGATTCTGCAACGAGGTTTTGTGACACACATAATAAGTTCTGAGGATTCCACAGTATGGCCAGTGATGACAACGACCTGCAGGTGGTGGGCCTACATCCAGTATGAAAAAGGACTGGCTCTGTAGAACTTCCTATGATGAGTAGAGTCAGAGATTGGTTGAGATAGCAGCAACAGTGACGATGATGATGATGATGCATCAATGACGATGATCCCGAGAAGAAGACTTGTCTAGCATAACTATGTCAAGAAATACCTTCCCTATTTAAGAGGGAGTGTTGATGTGTATGTAACTTCGGAATGTATTTCATCTATGTATTTCATATATATTTATTGTACCCTTATAATAGATGTGTTATTCCTCTATAAGGAAGTGTCGTCATGTGGATTGACAAGTGTCGCAAGTGTGTGTACTTGTCGATGGGTTATTAGACCACCATGTGTGGGGTCGGCCCTGAAATATATATTATATTGTGGATGTATCTAGATAGACAAGTCGGCCCCATAGTGTAATTGAGCAAACAGGTTAGTATAAATAGAGATCGGGAGATCTCTATTTTCATCACTCGGAAACTCACACTTCTCTCACTCAGAAAGTGGCGCACTAGTGAGGAGGAGGATCATCTGCTACTAGGAGACTATCCTAGTGTATTTTGGTTGTACTTTGGTTGAGCCATTGCTCTCTCTATCTTTGAGGAAGTTGTGGGGTTTTTCACCTTAGGGTTTTCCCCACGGAAACTCTGTGTCTCTTGTCTCTCATGCTTTTGATTCTTGTGATGCTTTTCATGCTTATTGTGATTGTTATGCATTGATATACTGTATATGTTATTCTCTCAGTAAAGATCCGAGAGTATTGTGAATTAATTCTCAAAATTTAACAAAGGCCTCTTAGTATAAACATTCTTTCATTAACTTTAAATGTTAGCTAGAGGTCATGTATTCTATAAAGAATTAGGAGTAATGGTAAGCAAGTTATTTCAAAGAATCATCTTTATATATATGTATATGTTTAAGTGTAGTTAATTCTTTATATATAGGTGTTATATATAAAATTTTTGGATGGGAAAAAGTATTGTTTTAAAGACTAGTAATGTTAAATGAATATTTAAATCATTATGTAAACTCAACTAAGATATTAAGAAGATATATATCTATATCTATATATATGTATATATATATATATATATATGGATATATAATGTGGAGATGTTATTGACTATAAAATGAGGAAGCAATTATATGTTGTTTTAAAGGAATAGTTATTTAAATATGATTACAATTTTTGAAAGAGGATAATGGCATGTCGTGCGATAATATATCCTCCTCCTACTTGAATGGTTAGATCATATTTAATATATGAACTTTAAGATAGTGTATTAAAGGTAGTAGAAGTTTTACACTTATGAAAGCTTCAAAACATCCTTGATACATAATGCCAAGTAGTTGGTTAAGGTTGACATGTTGACTAAATATAATTGTGATTGTTCAAGTATCTTTTTATTTCTTATCAACAATGTGTACAAGATGAGTGTACTCGGATTGTTATAAGAAGTAACTATTGGAATAACCTATTTTGATGTAAGTAAAATTATCAGGGTGTAAACATGAAGAATGTTAACAATTCATGAGTGCTGAAGTTAATTTACCTAGTACAAGGGGAACGTCACTTAAGTGGTTAAGTGAGGAAGTTAATTTAAGTAAAGTAAGTGAGCCTACAAAAATACGGAAACCCTTAAGAAAAAAACATTAGGGTATAATTTTGAGGGACATTACAAGTGGTATCAGAGCCCAGTTACAACACTACGGCCTATGGACTCGCAAACGTACAAATACATTTGTACTCTATACAATATTTCAAATGTAAAGATGTTTTCTAGTAGCTATTTACCCTATTAATAGTTGTTTATATTATTAACATGTGTGGTATAACAAATATCAGTTAAACTAGTGTACCATTACAAGATGTTTTATATGCTATAGTCAAGGAGTATTTAGGAAACAAGATGGATATGTCTTATGACGAAATTCGGTTTCAAGAAAAATGATAGGATTTAAAAACCTTAAGTATAATAAACCTAAGAATAAAGATTGATATGTTTACCTTCTATATGATCAAGGAGTCATGAGACATATATGCATAAAAGTGATAGTTATCTTTTTGCATAGAAATTTAGAGACAAACTTCAAACCCTAAGCGAGAGTATCGCAAAAGTATGTAGAAAAATGATAAGGTGCATGTAAAAAACTAGTATGGTATGAATAGCTATATTTAAAAGACATGACATAAGGTGATTATAAGGAGTATTTTAAAATTCATGAATATTAATGCCATGAAAAGGTTTTGAAAATTTAGCATGACTAGTTAAATTTCATTATAGCTGCATTAGTCGTTAGTATTTGAACAATGTTTGAGATAATTACACACTGCATGTATGGTCGCATGCGATGCGTCGTAAAATCATAAATACTAAAGAAGTATGGAAATAAAATATTCAAATATATGATATTTATGCTTTCAAAAATGTTCACTTAGGAAAATGCTTATATACTTAATATACTTAATATACTTATATTTATATACTTAATATACTTTATGTTTCTTTAGAGATATTTGTGATGTAAATAAAATTCAGGCAAGAGATTGGAAATGAAGCATGCAGGTGCATGTGGGTGCAATAGACTTCACCAAGCCCTGTGAACGAAAGGTAGTACGTAAGGTATTGGAGGTAACATGTTTGATTTAATTATAAATGTTTAGTATATTGTATGCATAGAGTGCTAATCAAATCTTGTAGGGACTAGTATTGTGGTTTGATGTTGAGTTGAAGGACTCTGGAACATCAAGATTACTAGATTTATTATGTGTTTTGGATTGATGTTGAAATAATAGGATCTAGAACATAAAAGCATGACTAACAATGTGGGGATTATGATATCTCTATTTACTTGAATTTTTTATTATATGTCATGGTGACTGATGCAGGAGCATCGGGACCTAGGTAGATCAATCAAAGTTGATTGACCGAGGAGAGCTGACTAGCGGGAGTGCCGATGACCACTGGTGCAGGAAGCAGGTTGTCTTGTCGCAGTCAGAGTGTGATCGACTGAAGGACCAGCAGATGTCGCGAGAGGTTGAGGATCGACAAGAAATGGTCGACAGATGATGAGCGATGTAAGAGGTCGGGTAGTCGACAAGTGGTCGAGCTACGACATGACAAGGTTTGGAGAAGCCAAATATATTGGGAAAGGAACAAACCGATGGGGCAGTCAAGATGGGACTGTATTGCTATTGCAGGGTCGAAAGGACAAAAAGTCAATAAAATATACTTAGTAACCGTTCGGGGTTGCTGAGGAAGTTATTACAGTTATTGCGAGTTGGTGAAGGACATGACCGTGGACGTCATGGACAGAGACTGTACAGCATGGATAGAAGCTGATAGTGCAGATTTGCAGGATTTGGACAGGATCAGCGAATGGAGGGAACACGTCTCTCGGGATTGTAATAATCTTGGAAACAACACCCGCAGAGTAGAAGAGGAGAAAAGACCTTCATTCTGAGGAACAGAAGAAGGGGGCCGAGGGCAGAGCAGAGTAGAGCATAGAGCCAAGATATTTGTGAAGAGTCACACAGGATGAGTGAAGAGTGTTGAGATCAAACCATAGCTCTGAGTTTTGTGGTGAACCAAGAGAGGGTGAGGTCGACACATAGGGAGAACACACCACAGTTACTTCTAAGTTGTAACGGCTGAGGCCAATTGTAGTTAGTTATTTGCTTACAGTTATCTTACATTGTAACCGATTTCAGAGAAGTAATATAAGCCAATCCAGGCATCTTCTTCTACACCTTGTTTGTGTGAGCATTGTGGTTTGTGTCGTGTGTATTGTTAAGCAAGAACCTTATTTATGTAGGGTGACTTGCGTCAGTTGGTATCAGAGCCAGGAGGCGAGTTCAGTTGGAGAAGAGAAGACCATACCAACCTGACTTGCGTTAGTGTTGAAGGTGTGAGGATTTTCAGCGAAAGTTGAAGATGGCTCATAGAGGTGTTAATGTCCAAGGACAAAGAGCATGTGGTGCAGTAGCTGTCACAGTGGATCGTGAGATATTCGACGAATGCATCCGAACGATGCGAACTTTGACAAATGAAGTCACAACGATCAAAGAAAACCAGAGGCGTGGTTGCATTCCTCAAGCACTAGACCACAACGACAAGGAAGTCAAGGAAGTGGAAGTTCAGGAAGCTGCAGCAGAAGAACCAGAGGAAAAACTCATCAAGCTTCTGATAGAGATGAGAGGTCGGGTGAAGATAGATGTACGTACATATTCGGGAAGCTTGGACCCAGAAGACTTGATCGACTGGTTTAGAGAGATGGAGAAATACTTCGACGTAGAGCAGATTGAGGATCCTAAACGTGTTAAGACTGGGTGTCTAAGGTTGATTAATGTGAGAAATAGGAAACTTATGGTTAATGAACATTTTATTGAGCTTTGTATAATCTCGAATACCTTTGAGTTAAATTTCCTTTACTCCTGGAGAGAATATGATGAGAATTTTGTAAGAATTAAGAACCATTGTTCCTAATGGTTGTAGCCCTTAGACCTGTAGCACAACATAAACACTATGGAAAATTTTAAGGATCCGTAATTTTTTAAAGTGTAGACTTCTTGGCGAATCTTACTAATTATGAAATTTCCAACCATAAAATGTTTAGCGATATTTAAAAAAAAATATTCAAACTTCTAGGGATTTAATATAATTTTTGGATAACTTTGGCAATTTTTGGAGTAAAAAATTTCCATCATGTGGAATTTGGGCGAATCATATTAGAAAAAATCGAAAATGATGAATACTTATTGGAAGCAAAACTTTAGAAAATAGCCTATGGGCTGAATTTCACCCGAAAGTTTTTCTCAGCACCAGAAATTTGGATTGCAATCTTTCGAATTTCCAATATATAATCCCCAATAGTAATATTAATACTATGGCACTTCCTTGACAAATTAATGGTTTATTGATATGCAATCTTGACTTCAAATACTTGCATTGGATATATAAAGAAATGTAAAAGTTTGGATAATTTGCAATTGATGAAGTTATGGGTACAACCAAAATTAATAAACATTGCTATATTTTTCTTTTTTTCATATCCATATATCTTAAGGGTTTGAGGAGTTCTAATGCTAGCTAACACATGGAAATATATGGTTGGAGTAATATGTTTTAAGTCTACTTCTTGAGACTATTATGCTTATGGATATTCTTCATTTTCACAATCTATATTGAATAATTTCTTTTCACTTCACTTATTCCCTTTAATATACTTGTTTCAACAATTGAAACATAGTCCCCTTGATCTCCATTCCTCCATTTGATAAGGAAACAACCTTGTAGGTTGAATGAGGTTGCACTAGGAAAAAAGTTCCTCTCTATAGGTGTTAGTATCATCCCTTCTAGTAGCCATATTTTTACTTACAACTTTCCTTGTCAAACTAAGAGCATTGTCCAATGATTTAGGTTCAAGCAAACGATGATTTTAGTTTCAAGGAGACAATGCATCATATTAGAGTTTCAATAATGGAATAATGAATTATTATATTTCATATATATGTCATTAAATCGTCATACATAACCCAATGTTAGTGTGATATATCTTAGTAAATTGATAGTGAGGTTTATTCTTAGACATTCAGTGCCTATATTAACTTATGAAAGACCTTATATTCCTTACTATATGAGGAATCTCAGTATTAAACCCCGAAACCATCCTATGACTATGAATTTTCCTATGCACAATGATAGGAAGGGTTTTTAAATCTCATAAAGCAATAAGAATGTGCTAACATGAGCAAGTGTTAGTTTTTCATCATTTAATTCAATATGATATAGGATCTTAACTCAGAGAACAACATGTACAACATATCAAACACAAAAGACAAGAGACACAAAGCATTTCACCGGGGAAAACCAAGAAGGTGAAAAACCATGCAACTTCCTCAGAGATAGAATGAGCACCAATACAAATATCACAGAGATCAAACCCCACAACAAGAGATAGTCTCCTAACAGTTGCTCCTCCTCCAGTTGTGCGCACTCCTCGTCTCTCTCACTAATGCGAAGTGAGTGAGTGAGTGAATGAATGGAATGAGAGAGACACACTCTGTATTTATATACAATGACTTGACTTGAATTTTACTCTAACTGGGCCAACCTCCCTTATGAGAGTCTAATAACCCATTACCACTTGTTACTGGTTCGACCCCACTAGAGTGGTCTAATAACCCTTTAAACCACATGACTCATTCAGGGCCGACCCTACCAAGGTGGTCTAATAACCCATCAAATACAAATGATGACACTTACAATGTAACTTGCAACACTTGAAAATACAAATGACGACACTTCCAATTGGAGGAATAATACATTTCCGTTGGGGATACAATAAAGTACAAATGTAACAATATACAAGTGAATATCTTCCGAAGTTACAAATACATCAATACATATAGGCACAAGTCATCAATACATATAGGCACAAGTCTTCAATACTGGAGATGGATCATCATCATTGGATCACTGGAGTATCATCGTCACTGGTGTTGTACTTGTCATCTCGATCACTAGTGCTATCTCTCAATTCTTCTCGTCATAGTAATTTCTACAGAGCCAGCCCTTTTTCATGCTGGATGTATGCCTAGCCTCCTGTATGTCTTCATCATCTCTACGAGCTAGCCATCGCATGGAATCATCAGGGATGATTACGTCCATCAACAAAACCTTGAAAGAGCATCCTAGGTTTTTTGCGAGCTTACTGCTCAACCTATCGGATCTCCCAGGATATTTTACATGTGACCACCACAAAACCTCGAAAGAGCATCCCAGGACTTTTACAAGCACACAGCTCAACCTATCGGATCTCACAAGATATTTTACATGTTGTTAGGAAAAGCCTTAAAAGAGTGTCTTGCAACCTGCAATATCTCTAAAGAGAATCCCAAGACTTTTACGAACACACAACTCAACCTATTGGATCTCTAGGACTGATTACATGCCTTATGTAGCAAAACCTCGAAAAAGAATCCCAGGACTTTTACGAGCACACAGCTCAACCTATCGGATCTCCCAGGATCTTTTCTATGCTACCTATAGCAAAACCTCGAAAGAGCATCGCAGAAGTTTTCGGAGCACACAACTCAACCTAGAGGATCTCCCAGGATCTTTTCTATGCTACTTGCACAACCTGTCCATGGACACAGAGTATCGACCTGATACTCATGATCCCACTGATCATATTCTTCGCATGGAGCATCATCCTGATGCTCATGATCATACTGATCATCATCATATAGTACATCCTCCTTATGCACAACATCTGGAGCATCGACCTAATGCTCATCACATATGATTGTCCTGATCATACAATACATCATCCTAATGTACCACATCTGGAGCATCGACTTGATGCTCACCACACATGATCGTCCTGATCATCATAGCATCATCCTGATACATATCATCACATGATCATCCTAATCATCATCACAACATCATCCTCATGCATATCATCATCACATGATCGTCCTCTTCAAATCATCTCATCGTCGACGAAGCATAGCCCAAATGCATATCATACAACACTTACACCACCGACATGGGAGAACACATCTACCACCATTCGGGGAAGGTTCCAGCCCTTACTTTTTCACCATGGGAGAACACATCTACCACCATGTGAAAAATGGATCAGCAATTACATCACGGCCATGGGAGAACACATCTACAACCATGTTGAAAAGCTCAACAATTACATCACGACCATGGGAGAACATAGCTACAACCATGTCGGAAAATCCCATGTGCATCTATGTCTTCTGGACTCATCACTTCCCCTTGGAAGGAACCTCGATCTGAAGTACACCAAGCCTCTCTCCGAAGTACTCGAACTTCACTCTAGCTAGTGGTTTGGTCAACACATCTGCAATATGCTCGTCCGTCGCAACATACAGGAGCTTCACTGCTCCTCTCTATAACATATCCATGATATAGTGATATTTGATCTCGATATGCTTCGACTTGTCATGGAACACTGGGTTCTCTGACAACTTCACAAAACTCTGGTTGTCACAATAGATACAAGTAGCATCCAACTAGAGATCAAATAAATAAGACAGTAGCTTCCTTAGCCATATTGCCTCAAAACTAGCCAAACAAGCTGCGACATACTCTGCTTTGGCTGTACTCAGTCCTACGCAGGATTGCTTCTTGCTAAACCAAGAGGTCACACTTGATCCCATACTGAAGTAGCACCCCGAAGTGCTCTTCCTATCTGCAACACTTCCTGCCCAATCGAAATCAACATAACCCTCCAGGTTAAACTTTTGATTTGCATCATACTTGAGCCCATAATCAACCGTATCCTTCAAGTACCTAAGAATATGCTTTACAGCAATAGAGTGAACATGTCTAGGATCCATCAAGAACTGGCTCAAGGTGTTCATAGAAAAGCAAATATCTGGTCTCATGTTCGTTAGGTACATCAAGGACCCAATCATCTGATGATACACCGTGGCATCAACCCACTCTGATGAAGCATCACTCAATAGATTCAGGTTCAATGCCATAGGTGTGGCCATGGCCTTGTAATCCATCATCATGAACCGCTTCAGGATCTCTACTACATAGCTCCCTTGTCCAAGGAAAATTCCATCTGCACTCTGCCACACCTCCATACTTAGAAAGTAATGCATCATACCCAAGTCCTTCATCTTGAACTTGGCAACAAGCTTCCTCTTTGTATCAGCAATTAACCCAATCTCACCTGTCACAAATAGGTCATCTACATACAGTAGGAGTATCACTGGATTTCCTTCCTCAACCTTGTAGTAAAGGTTGGAATCTGCTTTACTCTTGGTAAATCCCAAACTAGTCAGGAAGCTGTCTATCCTACCATACCATGTCCTGGGTGTTTATTTCAAACCGTACAAGGATATCTTCAATTTGCACAAATGTGACTCCCTGTCATGTGTCTTAAATCTGAGTGGCTTCTCCACTTCCTCTTTGACTACACCATTGAAGAACGATGTCTTGACATCCATCTGATGTATCTTGCACTTCATCACTTGCCTTGTATTTCTCTATGCTACTATCTATAGCATGCTTGATCTTGTAGATCTACTTGGAAGTCACAACAGACTTCCCTTCTAGTATTGGGACCACATCCCAAGCATGATTCTTCATGATCGATTGGTATTCCTCGATCATGGCATCCTTCCATTACTGCATCCATGATCCTGGGAACTTCAAATTCTTCAATATCTTCAATAGGTAGTTTTCTTGAACTTCGTTGCTGGAACAAATGTCGTTGTCCTTCTTTTGTAGGTGATTGTACACGATATTTCCTACAAGTCAAATTAAATTGCATGATTAGAAACTTATCATAGTTTTTCAAAAAACAATTCTTACACATAAGAATGTATGTCATACAGTCATGCAATTATCTTAGCCAATGCTTCAATACAACATTTATCCATATCCCGTAACTTTCTAGATGCCTTCCATCTCTACCAGAACATTTGTTAAGAGTGTGCACAGCTCCCAACATGTCAGCAAAGAGGTTTCATTCTAGATAAGTAGCAATGGAATGGTGTACAATACCATATGCCATTACCCATTACTTGCATATTATTAGTAGTATTTTTTTCATTAATGTAACTTTTCTAATATGCATAATATACATCCTAAATCTAGGAACATAAGCATGTAAATGACTAAACAACATCATTTAAGTAATCAAACATATAATAAATGACAATTCAAATACTTATCTTTGTTTGGTTGTTTGGTGGACTCCCTGTCAATCTTTGCTTCCTTGCAGGAACTACTGGAGTGTGCTCCCTCTTGATCTTTGCTTCCTTTATGATATATCATCATGATTATATGTCTTTTAACTTCTATCCATCCTGGACCACTATGCATGCTTAAGTGTGCACTAGTGTCATCATTGTGTCATCCTCAATATCTCATACATAATCATACATGCATTAGTATAATATCAATACTTACATAATCATACATGCATTAGTATAATATCAATACTTATCAAAAGATTGTGATTTTAAATAATATTAATCATGTATGGTCATGATCATTTCATACACAAGCGTTAGTATTCAAGTTTTCGGGGAGGAGTTCTTTTACTCGTGCATATTTTTATTTGACCATAGGACTCTTTTAGTTTGTCATATCATCAATCAAAGTAAGAAGCATAATATGCATAAGCCCATGATTACTCAAAATTATAATTTCATGAATAATCATTATCAATAATACAAAAGTATACTTATATGAGATCCTAGCACAACGTAGGATTCTAACTTGATATAGGAAAAACATACCTGGATTATCATTTTTACGAGTTATGTCTAACATACCTAAACAATGTCTTCTTTGTTCTCTTCAATGATTTAGAGACCTTGTGCGAGTAATCTGCATATCTTATAAGTTAATCATTGTAGAACCAAATTATACATACCTTGTAAGTAGAGATTCTATGTGATCAATAGCTATGGATGAGTCTTTGTCTTTATGTCACCATGGTCATATGTTCTCGATCTAGAACTTGATTTGTCTTTCTTGATGTACCTTTCATGTTAGTGGACAACACCACAGTGCATTAGTACAATCATAAGTGTCATAAACCTAATCATTGAATGTCTTCTATCATGCATTCATACTTTTACTAAAGTGATAAGAAAATTCTAAAATTAATAAAGATTGTACTAACCTCAATAATATGAAGACAAATATATCATAAACTTAATCATGAACAGATTTCAAAACATATCTGGATCTCCTCAAGTCATACCTATCGGGATTGCTTGTAGCCTTCTTTTGTAAGGCCTTAGCCTCCTCTCCCTCTAGAACTGGAACTTCTTCACTTATGTAGGTGTCCAAATCATTCTCTTCTAGGATTAACCCAATCCACTTGATTTGTTGAATCTGGATCTCGAGCTTGCTAGGGTTTACTAGAGAAACCCTAAAAATCCAAACTTGGAATTTCAAACTTCTGTCTGGACAAGGAGATGTCTTTGACTGAGGCGAGAAAGCTGGTGTGATCAGATTTTGAAAACTCAAAAAATTTACCTACCATTTTTGGATCTGCAGCTTTTGTCAACTTCTGGTTTTCTGGTCAAAATCCAGAACTAGGGTTTGATGGAGCCCGAGGTTCTACCCAACAAAAAAATTCGATATTGGTCTCTAAATTTTGATTTTGATGAGGAGCATCTAGCCTTGATCTCAGGTTCCAAAAATTCCAACTTTTGCAGAAACCCTAATTTCCCGCAGAAGTTACAAACCAAAAATGAAAGTGCTTGGAATTCAATTTTGTTTGGACAGAAATACATGCCATATTGTTTCTGATGTATCTCTAAAATTTTGGATCCTTAGGGTCGGAAACTTCGACCTGTGATAGATTGACGTGTAATCTTTCCAACCCCACAGATCTGAGTTTTAATGTATTCTCTGAGAGAGATATGCCAAGTGTCACAACGTGACCTGTTTATGGGATAAAACAGCATAGCGAACTTGTATGAAGTGCCACATGTCACTGTTTCAACTTCGGCCTCTGAAACCCAGACCCGTGAAACTATAGTATGTGTCCTAACTGTCACTTGTTACGGAATTCCATTTGGAGCTTCCTATCCCAAGATATGACCTTTTTTCCTAGGTCACATGTTTAAGACTGCATTCTGGAAGAGGCAGAAACCCTAACTTGTACGAATCATATCTCACAAAGTAAAACGAATATGAGGCTGATCTTTTGACACAAGGTACATGGGTATTTCATATTCGACCTGTAAAATTTTGAGATTCTTAACCTTCACCAAAAATGAGTTATAGCGAAAGTGCCACGATGACGGGTTGTTGTTATACCAAGCCCTAGCTTCCAATTTGTCACAAGTGCAACTAGTGTCATAAATGCCATACCATGCCTTCCTTCAGGCTAGCTCTGATACCATGCTAGTTTTTCATCATTTAATTCAATATGATCTAGGATCTTAACTGAGATAACAACATGTACTGCATATCAAACACAAGAGACAAGATACACAAATCATTTCACCATGGAAAACCAAGAAGGTGAAAAACCCCGCAACTTCCTCAGAGATAGAATGAGCACCAATAAAAATATCACAAAGATAAAACCCCACAACAAGAAATAGTCTCCTAGCAGCTGCTCCTCCTCCACTTATGCGCACTCCTCCTTTCTCTCACTAATGCGAACTGAGTGAGTGAGTGAATGAATGGAATCAGAGAGACACACTCTCTATTTATACAATGACTTGACTTGCCTTTTACTCTAACTGGGCCGACCTCCCTTAGGAGAGTCTAATAACCCATTACCACTTGTTAGTCGGACAACCCCACTAGGGTGGTCTACTAACCCTTTAACCCACATGACTCATACAGGGCCGACCCCACCAAGGTGGTCTAATAACCCATCAAATACAAATGACGACACTTCCAATCGGAGGAATAATACATCTCCATTGGGAATACAATAAAGTAAAAATGTAACAATATACAAGTGAATATCTTCTAAAGTTACAAATACATCAGCAGTAAGTGCACAGGAGGGTGAATTCATGAAGATGGGTGTCTATTTTGGGGGCTTTCGTGAGAAAATAAATCTGAGTTTTTCATGTTTTCCAACTTTGGGAGAATAAAAGTGATATTTTTGTTTCGAATTTCACTTTTCACTAAAAAAAAACTTTTAAAGAATTATGTTATCTTTCTATCCATATTTTTTTCAATTTTTTATATTGAGATTCGATATGTCGATTCGGCAAATGTTTGACAGTGTGTTCTTATAAAATGAAAGGACTACAAAATAACCATGTTTTGTTGCACACGTAAAATCATTGTTAAACTTAGTTTTTGCAAAAAACAAATATGCTACGACAATCCACACACAATATACTACTGCATGACTATAAGTTTGTAACCAATGGATCTATATACGAATTATTATATTTTTTTGAATTCGATCAATGGAGAAACCTTGTCGATTTTCAACATATTTTTTGTCGCAAAACTTTTCTCTCAATTGAAGATAAAACTAAAAAACCTATGAATACCCTTTTGAAGTAGACACGCACATTAACTGCACCATAGTTTTTTCAAATTTTTTGATGGTGTATTTTTAAAGTTATGGATTTTTCATTTCACCACATTTTGAAAGAGATGAAACCAAACTCGACACTTGTTAAGAAAACAAATAATTAAAAATATCAGATCTTACCTATACACAACAAAATCTATATATTCGGAAAGTATATTCAATAACGAAACTAATGGTATCAAGTACGAAAGCCGCAGTGTAAGAGATTCTTTTTACCCTCCGAAAATGGAGAAACTTGAAAACTGTGAGGGAAAATCAGATTTTCAGGTTTAAGAGGTTATTCAGCCGAATAATTATTCGGCCGAATAATTATTCGGCCGAACTATTATTCAGCCGAATAACTATTTTCCATAACGGTGACGTCACTTAGAGAAAAGGTTATTCGATCAAATAACCAAACGTAAAAAAACTCATTGGCCGAGAAAAAAAAACACGTAGTCTAAACTTATATAAATAAAACTAAATACTTTCATTAATTTCCCATATTTCTGGTCAGAATATTTTTGAAAGGGTTTTATAAGGAGCTTTTTTTATAAAAAGAGTTTTTTTCATAAGGCATTTTTTTTCCTATTTCTTTCTAGGGAATACACTGAAAGAGTTTTTTTCTAAGGGACTTTTGCAAAATGAGTTTTTATTCCAAACTTTTTGCACTTCTTATTTCTTTGCAATGGGTTTTTTCGAGGTGTTTTTTTTCCAAAATGATGATTTTGAAGAGTTATTTTGCAAATGAGTTTTTTATTTAAATGGGATTTTTCAAAGGTTTTTTTTATAGATATTTTTACAAAAGTCATTTTTTTTACAAAGTATTTTACAAGTGGTTTTTTTATAAAATGTTTCTTTCAAAATGGTGCATTTACAGAATTTTTATTCTAAGGCATTTTTGCAAATAAGATTTTATTTCAAGTTATTTTTGCAAAGGAGATGTATTTTTCCTTCTTATTTCTTTGAAAAGAGGTTTTTTCAAAGAGTTGTTCTTCCAAGTTATTTTTGTAAAAAAATTATTTCTTTGCAAGGGTTTTTCCAAAGAAATCTTTTTCCTAGGTATTTTTTCAAAGACGTTTTTTTTCCAATGGTTTTATAAAAAGATTTATTTAGAAAGTGTTCTTATTTTTTTCCAATGGGTTTTTTCAAAGGTGATTTATTGTCAAGGAGTTCTTATTTCATTCAAAGAAGGTTATTTTTAAAGTAAATTTGTTTCCAAGGAATTTTTCTTCAAAAGACTCTTACAAGATTTTGATAAGGTGAAGTAAATTTCAGTTCATGTGTTTATAAATTTCGTAACTGTTTTTAAATCTTAATTTTGTTTTTTTACTATAAAATGATGATTCTTTAATTTATCCTTTATAGATTAAACAATCATGGGCAGTAAGAGAAACCATTAAAGAAAATATGATCGTAAATGTGCTGATGATGATGATAATAGAGGAAAAAAAAACTTAAATATCATGCCAACAAAGCAAGCCTTGCAGAAACGCAAGCTACGATTATTGAAGATACAAATACAGTTTTACATGATAATGTTGATGAAATGGAAATTGAAAATGGAGTACAAGAAGAACAAATTGAAGTTGAAGAGACCATTGCTGAAGATGTAAAGAGTGATTTACATACTAATGTCAATGAAGTCAATATTGAAGATCAAGTTCAAGAACCAGAAATTAGACCAGGTATGTATATATCATGTATTTTCCAAATTCATTTTTTATAATTATGACTTGTATTTTTGGATACATGTTAAATTAAATTTAACTTGATGTATAGGTACTTTCACCATTGACGATGAAACATTAGAAAACGTTGATTGCAACAAATGTGGAAAAAAAAATACCCATACATGCTACACGATATCGGGCTCAAAAAATTTATGATGATGTTCTGAAGAATTATTCAGTAACAGGACAAGCACAAATTTTGAGATGTTTATTAGTGACCAAGAAGTTAGAAGATACTACGTCATTATTGGGTATTCACAAGGAGACCAAAGAGTCGAAATTGAAACATAATGTGATAGTAAATATAGGTGATGCAATAAAACAATTTGGAAAATCTAGCAAGAAAGACATCAGTGCTGCACGAAGAGCAATTCATACAACAATTATTTCGACTAGTACTAAACAAAAATGTTTGACAACACAGCTAGCAAAAGTAGTTGGAACCTCAAGAAAGACATTATACAAACATAGCAAATTCAAAATGCAAATAGATGAAAATGATGAACTTGCTTGCTGGGAAATTATTTGTAGATAGCCTTACAAAGATAGAATGGGAGCAGGTGTTAAAGATATTGTACGGGAATATTAGTTGACACATGCTCGAGTTTCACCAAATTGAAGGGATGTGATACGACAAAAAGTATCACGAGGAGTATATGTAAGCAGTCCAAAACATATAATGGATATGACACAAGTACAATTGTTCAATAAATTCAAGGAAGATCGTCGTGGAATTAATGTGTCAATCACTACATTTGTGCCACTAAAACCATGGTATGTTAGACCTATTACTATACGTGACACATGTTGTTGCCGTTATCATGTGCAGTTTCAATTATATTACGACACGTTTCTTGAATTTGGTAAAATGTTTTGGACAAATTCAGCACCTCCGCCCACAATATGTGAATTCATATCTCAAACCCTATGTGAGAGAAATCACGATGAAGTATTTTATAATAATATATGTGTCAATGGAAAACATTGTAATCGTTGTGGAAATTTGGTTTTATTCCACAATAAATATCCTATCGATACTGATCACTCGTTGCCAAATGTAACTGTTGATTGGAGAAGATATGAATACATTACAAGTACTAGTGATGCACATTCCAAAAGGATTGATTTGCAAGAAGATAAAATAGGTGTGACGGATTTTCTCAAGAAATTTGAAAGTGAAATTTATAAATACACCAAGCATTCACATAGAGCACGATGGCAAGACGTTCAATTCAAACAGTCTCGTGAAATTTTTCCACCAGGAACAATTTTGTCAGTAGTTGATTTTGCAGAAAATTACACATTTGCTGCACAAAAAGAGATACAGAGTGAATACTATCATTCTGACCAAGTTTCGATATTTGTCCATGTTTTATATAGACATTCTGAACAGGATGTTGATGGCATTGAAAGCACATGTGACAATCGAGATGTGATTAAAGAATATCACTTTTATATCAACAACGATCGTACACACGATACACATTTTGTTCAGCATTGTATTGAAAGTATTTTCTACAATTCATTAAAGGGACGTAACGTTAAATTCAATGAGCATTGGATATGGTCGGATGGATGTGCAGGACAATTTAAATCTTCACGATCATTTTATTGGTTATGTCGACTTCATAAGCATTGAACATTAAACATCACTGGAATTTCTTTGAAATTGGTCATGGAAAAGGTGAATATGATGGTGCAAGAGCATGTGTAAAAAGAGAACTTCAAAAATGGCAAATGAACCATAGTTCTGCACAATTTCATTCAGCTGCAGAGGTTGTCCAATGGTGTAAATCACATCTAAACGATGATTATAATCAACAATCAAAAGATGTGCGCAAGTATGTATATAAATTTTTTAATTTATATTTTATAATTGTCAATTTAAAAAAAAGTATGTACTAACATCAAAATATTTGTCATTTGCATGCTAGGTTTTTTTGGCTTGTTGGGGTCCAAGATATAAATAGATCAATACCATACGATGCTAGCACCATACATGGGACTAGAGATTTTCACTCTATTCAAACAAAAGCCTTCCAAAACGTGTATGCATTTGACAGTAGAAAGCAATCATGCTTTTGTCATATTTGCACTGAAAATATTGAATCTACAAAAGTTTGTGAAAACATAACGAACAACTACATAAAACATTGGAAACACACATAGATTAATCCTAAAGTAAAAATGCCACTAGCAAGCATAGAAGAATTAAAATCAGAAGAAATAGCAATATCATCTGATGGCGACAGAATTTCAGATCTTGTTAGAGAAGGTAATGATCAAGTACAACTATTTTTTCAATTGTTCATTCTTGTCCATCACCTTATACATGTATAAATTAGTCAATTTAATTGATTTAAAAATCCTAACGTCAATTGTAATTTGCACAAGGGATGTTTTTGTTGTAATTGCACCTGTAGACAACAACGAAAATGTGAAGTATTATTTGATACGATGCACTAAAGGAAATATGAAGTTATTGGAAGACTACAATGACAACGGATATACATACGAGAGAGGATCCATCATTTTAAAGGGCTATTTTTTCACCAGACCCATATGACTACAAATTATGTCTACTTTCAGGATTATGAACCTGATGTTATATGTTGTCAATATAGTCATTTACTATGTGCATCTCGAATAAAATTGGTTCAAGTTCCATCGAAAAAACAATTAAAAAATAAAAAATGGAAACTGTCCAAATATGACTATGAATGGATAATTGAGGACGACATTCTGTTACGATGTTTTTAACTATATAAAAAATTAATAGATCAATGATTTTGTCTAGGTCATTGTCAAATGTTGTGTACAATATATTTTTTTCTTTCTATGTCTATGATCTTGAAAGGAAGTAGAATATAAGAGTTTAAATGATCGTATTCTAGTATGCTAAAATGAATTCAAAAGTTATTTGGTACTCATGAAAAATTCAATGTGTAAAATTTTTGTTTTAATTCTGTATAAAATACTTTATTCGGGTCCCCATGTGTCTATTAGACCACTTAAGGGATGAGATAACGGATGTGGCTATCGCCACTCTCCGCTCCGAATCTTTACTTTAAAATATCACTTATGTAAGTTCACATAACTTAAATCATGGCAAATGGAGACAATGATTATTTGATTTTTAATCGCAAGAAAGGATTCTAGGATTGTGAAGCTTATGCTAAATTAGAGGAATGATTATTTACAACAAATCGATGAAAATTCAACAAATTGTTGTCTAAAATCATTGCTCTAATTTAGCACAAGCTTCACAATCCTGTAAGCTTTGCTTATGATTAAAAAACAAAAAATTGTTATCCCCATTTTTCATGATTTCAGCCGCATCAAATGTACCTAGACATTGAAAATAAAAATTATTAATTAAAAATTCATATCAAAATTTGAACCTAATATTCATTTTTCAACTCCCTAACATTCATATTTCAATCAAAACTTCCTAACAAATTCTTGAACTTTGAACCTAACATTCATTTTTAAACTTCCTAACATTCAATCTTAACAAATTCATTCTTAACATCCATTCATTCATTGCATCTATCGAAAATTCTTTAGCATCCATTCTTACCATAACATTCATTCTTAACATATTCCTAACATTTCTATCAAAATTTGAACCTAACATTCATTTTTCAACTGCCTAACATTCATATTTCAATGAAGACTTCCTAACATTCCTAAAGTTTGAACTTAACATTCATTTTTAAACTTTCTAGTTTATCCATATTTTTATCAAAACTTCTAACATTCCTAAACTTCCTAAACATTCAAAGATAACATTCATGTTGTTAAAATTCATTTTTAAACTTCCTAGTTCATCCATATTTCTATCAAAACTTCTAACATTCATAAACTTCCTAACATTCAAAGATAACAAATTCATGTTCTTAACATTCAATCTTAACATTCATTTATATTTCAATCAAAACTTCCTAACATTCCTAAACTTTGAATCTAACATTCATTTTTAAACTTCATAACATTCCTAAACTTCCTAATATTCAAAAATATCATGTGTTCTTAATATTCAATCTAAACATTCATTTATTCTTATTTAAATTCATATAAAAACCTAACATTCATTCATTCATTGCACCTATCATAACTTCACTAACATTCATTTTTAAGATATTCAGGTAACATTCCTATACAAATTTGAACCTAACATTCATTTTTCGAAGTTTCCTAACATTCATTCTTACATATTCATTCATTCAGTTAAACATGCAAATACATATCATAAATCTTTAAATCACACAAAATATGTTACATAAACAAAAATAAGTGGATCATTTAAAACAAATAAATAATATGTAAGATCAAAGAACATGTATATAATCCTCAAAAAACATTCATTAACATGTGAGTTCAATCTACATATATGTATCTAGTCGAAAAAAAAATCTCCTCGATGTCCAAAACAAATCTTTACAATCTATGTATAGATCACAAAAAAAAATGTTCACCATGCTATAAAAAGAAAATGTCCACCATGTTATCCTCCACTAGGGCCTCCCCTTGGACACAACCCCCCCTGCAACACGTATAAAAGCAGATTATGAATATCATTTAAATTATTTAAACTAAATTCAAAAAATTAAAATACTAAACTTAAACATATCAAAAAACAATTCAATTATTAACAAAATTACATCGAATTCTCCAAATGCTTGTCCACCACCATCCTCCAAAGGAGTTTTCCCTTTGCCTCCAAAAGATTTAAAAGACCCGAGTTGCAACATGTATAAAATCAATTTATGAATCTCATAAATTACTTGAACAAATTTTAACTAAACCCAAAAAAATTAAAATATTAAACTTATATCAAAGATCAATACAAGTGAAAACAAAAATACCTCCGTGCCAATATCTACTACTTTCAACAGAGACCCTATCTCTCCCCCCTAAAATTTAAATTGTGTTAATACATAAAACATAATGCAAACAAAAAAAATTAAACAATTAACTTAAAACTAAAACAAGAAAATTAAAAACATTAGCTCACAATAGATGGTAAATCATTTAAAATATTTGTATCTAAAGAAACCTGCATCGATAAGTCAAATTAACAATAAGATGCATAGTTAAATTAAAATTAATATATATATATATATATATATCAAGTTCAAACATAATCATAAATATTTAAATAATAAATATACCTCTCCAATATGCTCTATATTTTCGCTAGTGGAAATACAGAAAGAATGTTCATTTATCATTCTTGAAAAGTGTAACTAGTAAACATTTACATAATGTACTTATTACTTTACATCAAAAAACATAATTTATCATTCATATAATGTAACAAAAAATTCAATTCAAAATGAATAAAAAAATAAATTTAGATCAAGTCATATCATAATCAACAAACCTCTTCCAAACTCGATGTGCATTGGATATAACATTTGCTGCTATGTCATGACAAACCTTGGCATACGCCCTGAGATCTCCAATGCTCATTCCATCTACCTCATCATTAGTTTTGTAAACAAACTTTTGACGAATAGTGGAATGAGCCCTTTCTCGAACCAATCCCGAATCTACTCCAACTAATGCTAATGATAAACCATCACCAACAAAATTCCTTGCAGTTGTCCCAAGTTGGGATGTGGGCTCTATCTCTAATCTTAATGCCACCAACCTGGGTGGGCGAGATATCTGGGGTGGAGGTCGAAGAGTTGTAGGGTCTCTAAGAGAACCTTTTCGATTATATATTCGACCTTTTTCAACTCCATAAAATTCTAAATGAACATCAGTATAGTCTAGCTTCATATTTGAAAAAAACTCAGCATAAAAAAATCTAGCAAAATATTGAGAAACCTCATCATTCCAAGGAAACCGACCATAGGATACGAGAAACCGATCATATAGTAGATGTACAAGATCAGGATGCTTGAAATATTGCACTTTCAACGTTTCTCGGTTTAGACATTCTTTGAAGTTAAACATTGATTTGGCCTATTCTTTTGTCACTCTTTCCTTCACAATAGCCCACTTGTCTGGACCCATCACTTGTTCCCTTCGTCTTCGCATCAAATCAACAAAACCATTTGTATTTGGTCTGAGATTCTCATATGCCTGAATGAATTTTTGCAATGATCCTAGAACAATCTCCAAACTTTGTTTACTCTCTGGAGGGAGATCCATAGTACACAAATCATTTTCCAACTTTCCATAGTGGGATCTACATCTTTCAAGAGTCATTTGATGATCACCACTTTCCCGTGGAAGCTCCCGAGGTAAATCAGATGGATATGTTGTAATGGGTGTACAACCCTCAATTAGTTCAACATATTGCGTCCTAGCTCGACCATCATCACCTTGTGTAGAATGACGAGCCTCTTGAGAACCTTGCTCTGCATCCTCATCCGTCTCCCTTACTCGCTCTGCCTCCCTCTATGTAGAATTACAAGCATCTTTTGAACCACGCTCTGCTTCAAATAAAAGCAAAGTTTTGTTTACACACATGTACAAACTTTGGGTACACAAAAAAACAATTTGTATGTACACATATTAAAAGATCGATATTCATATACCAAGAGAAGGTCAAGATCGGCATTCTCCCACAGAAGATATAGGGGAATCATCTGTACCCCTTTCGCCTCGTCGATGATCAACTAAATGTGAACTATACAATAAACTAGAATCTCAGGGGGATGTTGACAACCTCCGATTATCACTTGTAACACCAACCCCAGAATATTGTGAAGACCTCCTACGCTTTTTCCTCAAAGACTCCTCTCTTTCCATTTGATATAATGTCTACACTTACACAAATATCAACTGATTACATATTCAGATTCTACATGTTAATTAGATACAAATTCTAAAACCTAGCTTCTAGAAAAACTAAGTTCTATAATAAAAACCTATATATATTTAATATCATCTAATATTTCATAAAATGACTATAACTAATATTGTTGGATGTATTTAAGGAATTAATGTACCAATATTCTATGTGTTTTTGATGTTTAAAATGAATAGAGCCAATATAGTTAAATACTAAGTTAAGTGTTACATCTAGATAGTAATTCTAGAAATTCTACAACCTAGCTGCTAAAGAAACTAGGTTATGTAATCAAGACCTAAACATACCTAATATCATCTAGTAGTCCTTAAAATGAGTATAGCTAATAAGGAATTAATGTGCCAATCTTCTAAGTGTTTTTGATGTTTAAAATCAATAGAACCGGTATAGTTAAATACAAAATCAAGGGTTACCTTTCTTTATGTCAAGACTGACTTCATGAACATGTTAACTTTTAATTAAAATCTTAAATTAATTACTTAATTGCTATCTTAATAATATTTAAACATAAATTATATCTATAAGTATTTTCATTATTCCATACAATCTTAAAATATTAACAATGCATGGTATAATTTTTGACAAGTTTGGCTATGTTTCAAAAATTTGCCATGTTACAAAATGGTCTTCAGTTTGGTACATAATACAATTGAATTAAATGTTCTTTCCTATTACATCTAAAGTAAAGTTTATTCATGTCTATAGTTTAGCTGTATCTAAAGTAAAGTTTAAATAGAATAGACCAGGTGTCAACACAGGAGGAGGTTGTCCAGAACGGTCAGGGGGCACTGACAACTGCAGGATTCATCAGGTCAGAGGTAGAGTGGCAGACAGAGAAGGAAGTCTCGGGGAATCCAGTCAGAGTGGACCTCGGAAGAGTAGCAGAGATAGTCGAAGAAACGAGTCAATTTCCTGAACTAGAGAGCTGCTGAGGGTGTACGGAAGAAGAAACGACAGTGCCCATCCATAGACTGCTTCATATGGTGTCCTATTAGATGTGGTATTGTACGACCAGAGCGCTTCTAGGAAATCCATAGAAATAGTTGTCCAAATCTGTGTAGGGATGGGCAAGGGTTCGAGCAGCCCTGAAAGGAGTGTCATTTTACCCTTGTTGACCTGGAAAGTATCACAGTCAGCCACCCTCTATTGAATTGGCATGTTCAATCCCTACCAAAAGAAGTTACATTGTTCCCGGTCATACGTTTTGAGGAACCCAGAGTACCCTGCCGATGAATAAGCATGGAGTTCATAGAAGAGATAGCCCTATTGAACAGATTGCAACCAATTTCGAACAAGCATAGAAATAGCTATAAGAGAAACTGGGTCATCAAATATGCAAGAAGAAGCATCTGCCGCCATATTGTCTTTACCCTTCTTGTAAGTGATCGCATAGGCATAACCCATGAGTTGGATAATGAATTTTAGGTGTGTTGGGGAGGAGACCCGTTGTTCCAGGAAATTTTCCAGACTCCAGAAATTAGTCTTAATGCAGAAATAATTCCCTAATAGGTATGGCTGCCACTTCTGTACTACATGCAAACTAGCCATCATTTCGTGCTGAGATGTAGATGGGGATAAATTCTTACCGGAAAGGTCTCTTGAAGGCGACAAGCTGACTGGTTCAGCAAAGACACTTGCATATCTATCCAAGGAAGTAGTAGAGAATGTTGATGGGTGCATCTGAATGAAATGGAGTTGAGCGATGACACCATGTGAATTCTTCTTAAGGATCTTTTCCAAGTGATGTGAACTGATGATGCGGAGAGAACCTGGGTGTAAGCCCTTAAATTTTTGTTGTTTCCCATTGATTGAAAACTGCATCCAAAGTTCAACAAAATCCCATAAGATGGGGCCAAGAGTGCATAACCATTGAATGCCCAAAACCACATCACATCCGCCTAAGGACAAGGCAAACATTTTAGAGCGCGGGTTATAATCTTCCAGAGAGATACGCACATTATGACACTTCCCCTTGCAAGGTAAGGTGCTCCCATTGGCAATCATGACTTAAAAGTTGGAGCAAGGATGGACAAAACAATCATCTTGTTTGGCGATCCGATGGTCAATGAAATTATGAGTGCTACCAGAATCAATGAGTATCGTAAGAGGGATCTTCTTGAATTAACCCCTGACCCACATTGTTTGGAGGGTGGTGATGTCAGATAAAGCATGGAGAGATATCTCTAGTTGGTCATCCTGATATGGGGGGTCAACAGGCAGCTGCTGAATGTCGACCTGATCATCTATTGTATCTGGAGCGTCTTCACAAAGTTCAAAGGCAGGCAGAGAATCCACATCCAAGAGATAGAGCTTGTGCTCAACACATCCATATCCCCGAGTGAATTTCTCATCACAATTATAACAAAGCCCTTTTTCTCGACGTGCCTGCATCTCTACTTCAGACAAATGCTTGATAGGAGTTGGTCGAGCAGTTGGTGTGATGGGAAGTCATTGGGAAGCGATATTTCTAAACGGAACAAAGGTGGGTTTGGAGCGTTGTTGGGATGCGATCTTTTCCTCTGCCAACTTAGCCAACCCTAGGACTTCCATCATTGTGTTGGGACAAAACATTTTAACCTTTGAGCGGATTTCATCCTTGAGACCACTAATAAAACAACTCCTGTAGAATTAATCAGACAATCCTTCTGTGAGATTGGCTAGTTTCTCAAATTTTGTCTGATACTCTCTCACACTGCCAATTTGGCGAAGTTTAGTGAGTGCTCCTATGAAGTCATCAAAATCACTAGGACCAAATCGTTGCAAAAGGAGTTGGCAAAGATCTGTCCAGTTTGGCTCGTGATGAGCTCTGATTTACCAACGGTACCATTGAAGGGCTTCCTGTTCCAAATGAAAGGATGCAAGTGGAACTTTGTGGACATCAAAAGTATTATGCAGACTGAAAAATAGTGGTTTGCTCGGTATATCGATCCGGTCGGATCAGTGCCATTGAAGCGAGGAAATTCAAGCTTTGGCCCACGAAAATTGCTGGAAGAAGAGAACCCAGTGGCTATAGAAGATTCTGGCTATCGGTTATTGTTCATGGATGAATGCTGAAGATGGAGGCTGAGAAAATTTTCATCCAGATCTTGGAGTTTGGTTTTGAGGGTTGTAAGTTATTCCTCCATGATTTGTGCTTCGGCACGGGTGACAACCATAACCAGGAGCTTGTTTTTTTTTTTTTTTGAGTGGGTAGATAAACAAAAACAGAAACTGGGTAAAAACTTGGATGGGTAATTTGGGTTTGACTAGGTTTTGGACACTTTCCGATGGATAGGGAAACAAAAAATGGGGATTTCATAAGCGAGGTGAAAGAATGGGAAAATTTGGTAGAGAGGGACAAAGAAGCAAAAATAGGAAATGAACACTGTGGTAAAATTTGAAGGAGAGTGGGTGAAAATTGAAGAAGTTATGGCAAACACTAAAAATAGATAAATGTGGGATTTTGGCTTTCGGAAGTGGAATTTGGGATATGGTCCTCAAAAACGAAATATGCAGAATGAGATTGCAGGGGTTTCAGAGAAGTTTCAAGGGAAACAGAGTCAAAAAAAGGGATCTTTAGCAAAAAAATGGTCTTTTTTTTCCATAAATGGATATGCAACAATGCGGAAGGGATCAGAACAAATGGATCTGCAACAACATGGAAGGGATCGGCAATAGATGGATCTAAAATGACGCGGAAGGGATCGGCAATAGATAGATCTGAAATGGCGCGGAAGTGATCGACAACAGTTCTGGACAGAGGAAACATGCGATTTATCAGTTGAAAATAGATATGGACCCCGTATGCTTGGCTTCTGAATGGTTTAGGGCATTTACTCAGCCACCAATGTTGTCTGACGGCTTGAGTATTGGGGCAATACCCCTTACTCCATGACTCAGGTAAAACAGATAACCACTTTGCCACAAATGACAGCTCTTGGTTTACCTCACAGGTGGGGACTAGTCAATCAGGTAGGGGTCATTTCCCTTTTCATTGGCAGGTCCTCTCAATGGGCCAGCTGCTTTGGGGTTCCTGTGGTACTCCTCACAGTGAGTTTTACGGCTTATGCCCACGTACTTCCCATAGTTAATAAGCGGATAGGGATTCTTCCCAGATCTGAACCTACAACAGATGCGAAAAAAAAAATTGGCAGAAATTTCACCCAACGAGCCCAAGAAAGTGCTCTGATACCAGATGTGAAGAACCTGCAACAATCAATTAATGAAAATATACGAGATAACATAAATAACAGAACTCAGAATCCTTTATTGATCGAAGGCCACTTCGAGGGGGAAACCTTCTTTGAGCAAGCTCAATACAAATAAATTCACGGTACCTTCATTGGCCTCAACACACACTTATATACTAAGTCTATGCCCAATACTATGGGTCAATACCATGGGACATATAATACTACAGGACGACTTAGAAAGCATATGCGTCCAATACTATGGGTCAATACCATGGGCTAATACAAACTATGGATCAACAAATACTATGGGACGACTTACAAAGCATATGCGTCAAACAACAATATACTAACAAAGTAAAGAGAAGGGTTGACATAGGTTCCTAACATCAGGAAGTCTGGATCCAGAATACTTGATAGACTGGTTTAGAGAGATGGAGACATACTTTAACAAAGAGCAGATAAAGGATCGTAAAAGGGTTAAAACTGCATGTTTGAGGTTGAAGGGTCATGCCCCATTGTGGTGGGACAATGTACAGGCTGACAGAGTCAATAAATGCAAGGAGAAAATCAAGTCTTGGGACAGAATGGTTTCGAAGCTAAGAGGGAAGTTCCTTCCTAGCGACTATGTGATTTCCTTGTTTAGAAAGTTACAAAACTTTCGACAAAAAGAGATGACCATGAAGGAATACAAAGAAGAGTTCTATATACTGTCGATTAGATCTAGTCAAACCGATGAGGGAGAAGAAGCAGTCGCAAGATATGTGAATTGCTTGAAATATGCTATACAGGACGAGTTTAGACTGTTGAGATTCAAAGCAGTTGGTGAAGCCTACTAGTTAGCTCTCAAGGCAGAAGAAAAGTTTTCGAGAAGAACCGCATCGACCAGAGGGAGGATGAGTGGTCGAGGTGCGAACACTATTTTTGGGAAGGTACAAAGTAGCAGAACTAGGAAAGAAGTCGTCACCGACGGGAAGGTCGAGATACCCGCAGTCGGGGTGCATTTGGTCGAAATGGTCCAGCACAAAAGAAAGGAGCTGATAGAACAGTTGTAGTCTGTTATAAGTGTTGTGGAGTGGGACACAAAGCTTATGAATGCTCAAAAAATCTAAACGTGGCAAAGGAGTAAAAACACAAACATCAATGAGAGGACTAGGGCAACGAGAAGACAGATTCGACATCCGACAAAGCTGAAGAGAAGGAGTCGGCACAACGAAAGGCCATCTTTCAGACTAGAGTGCTTATCGTCGATATGTACTAGAAGACCATTATCGATGGGGGTAGTACAGAGAATTTAGTGTCGATGGAGTTCATCGAAAAGTTGGGTTTGAGATGTCAACAACACCCAAATCCATAAAAGATATCCTGGTTATAGAAAGGACATCGTGTGAAGGTAACTAGACAGTGCATGATCAACTTTAAAGTTGTGAAACTTGAAGATAGTGTACTGTGCGACGTAATCCCAATGGATGCTTGGCATCTGTTGTTAGAAAGGCCATGGAAATATGATCGGAAGATGATCTATGATGGTTGAGCCAACACGGTCATAGTTTGGAAAAATAGAACACGGAGGATGCTGAAGCCGAAGCAGGAGGATCGGGCCGACTGCAAGCTGGGCGAAAGCAACTATTGGGAGAAACAAGTGATGATGTGCTCAGTGAAGGAATTCCTAGAAGAGGAAGAGAAATAGTCGGGATGTTTTGCTATCATTTTGAAAGGACCATGTGTCAAGAGTTCGATGACGGAGAGAATTACGGTTGAAGTCCAAGGAATGCTCGACGAGTTTAGGAGCATAATGGTCGACGAGGCACCGACAGGATTTCCACTGACAAGAAGCATATCCCATCAGATCAATTTGATTCCAAGATTGAGTTTTCCAAACAAGGAACCACATAGAATGACTCCAGCAGAGGGTCAAGAACCCAATCGACAAGTCCAGGTGTTGTTGGACAAGGGATTGATCAAAGAAAGTCTGAGCCTGTGTGTTGTACCAGCTGTACTAGCACTAAAGAACGGTGGAGAATGGAGGATGTGTATAGACTCCAGAGCTATCAACAAAATCATGATCAAGTATAGGTTTAGTTTCAAGGAGACAATGCATCATATTAGAGTTTCAATAATGGAATAATGAATTATTATATTTCATATATATCTCATTAAATCATCATACATAACCCAATGTTAGTGTGATATATCTTAGTAAATTGATAGTGAGGTTTATTCTTAGACATTCAGTGCCTATATGAACTTATGAAAGACCTTCTATTCCTTACTATATGAGGAATCTCAGTATTAAACCCCCAAACCATCCTATGACTATGAATTTTCCTATGCACAATGATAGGAAGGGTTTTTAAATCTCATAAAGCAATAAGAATGTGCTAACATGAGTAACTGTTAGTTTTTCATCATTTAATTCAATATGATCTAGGATATTAACTAAGAGAACAACATGTACAACATATCAAACACAAGAGACAAGAGACACAAAGCATTTCACTAGGGAAAACCAAGAAGGTGAAAAACCCTGCAACTTCCTCAGAGATAGAATGAGCACCAATACAAAGATCACAGAGATCAAACCCCACAACAACAGATATTATCCTAGCAGTTGCTCCTCCTCTAGTTGTGCGCACTCCTCCTCTCTCTCACTAATGCGAAGTGAGTGAGTGAGTGAATGAATGGAATGAGAGAGACACACTCTGTATTTATATACAATGACTTGACTTTCCTTTTACTCTAACTTGGCCAACCTCCCTTATGAGAGTCTAATAACCCATTACCACTTGTTACTGGTTCGACCCCACTAGGGTGGTCTAATAACCCTTTAAACCACATGACTCATACAGGGCCGACCCCACCAAGGTGGTCTAATAACCCATCAAATACAAATTATGACACTTACAATGTAACTTGCGACACTTGCAAATACAAATGACGACACTTCCAATTGGAGGAATAATACATCTCCGTTGGGGATACAATAAAGTACAAATGTAACAATATACAAGTGAATATCTTCCGAAGTTACAAATACATCAACACTCCCTCTTAACTAGGAAGGTATTCTCTTGACACAAGTCATCAATACATATAGGCACAAGTCTTCAATACTGGAGATGGATCATCATCATTGGATCACTGGAGTATTATCGTCACTGGTGCTATACTCGTCATCTTGATCACTAGTTCTATCTCTCAATTCTTCTCGTCATAGTAATTTCTACAGAGCCAACCCCTTTTCATGCTGGATGTACGCCTAGCCTCCTGTATGTCTTCATCATCTCTAAGATCTAGCCATCCCGTGGAATCATCAGGGATGATTACGTGCATCAACAAAACCTTGAAAGAGCATCCCAGGTTTTTTACGAGCTTACTACTCAACCTATCGGATCTCCCAGGATATTTTACATGTGACCACCACAAAACCTCGAAAGAGAATCCGAGGACTTTTACAAGCACACAGATCAACCTATCGGATCTCCCAGGATATTTTACTTGTTGTTAGGAAGAACCTTAAAAGAGTGTCTTGCAACCTACAATATCTCTAAAGAGAATCCCAAGACTTTTACGAACACACAGCTCAACCTATCGGATCTCTAGGACTGATTACATGCCTTCTGTAGCAAAACCTCGAAAGAGCATCCTAGGAATTTTACGAGCACACAACTCAACCTATCAGATCTCCCAGGATATTTTCTATGCTACATATAGCAAAACGTCAAAAGAGCATCCCAGGAATTTTTCGAGCACACAACTCAACCTAGAGGATCTCCCAGGATCTTTTCTATGCTACTTGCACAACCTGTCCATGGACACGGAGTATCGA
Source organism: Larix kaempferi (assembly GCA_027924585.1). NCBI lineage: Eukaryota > Viridiplantae > Streptophyta > Pinopsida > Pinales > Pinaceae > Larix > Larix kaempferi. Next base: position 24,748,586 of record BSBM01000435.1, on the reverse strand, counting down.
CCTGATACTCATGATCCCACTGATCATATTCTTCGCATGGAGCATCATCCTGATGCTCATGATCATACTGACATCATCACACAGTACATCCTCCTTATGCACAACATCTGGAGCATCGACCTGATGCTCATCACATATGATTGTCTTGATTATACAATACATCATCCTGATGTACCACATCTGGAGCATTGACTTGATGCTCACCACACATGACCATCCTGATCATCATAGCATCATCCTGATACATATCATCACATGATCATCCTGATCATCATCACAACATCGTCCTCATGTGTATCATCATCACATGATCATCCTCTTCAAATCATCTCATCGTCGACGGAGCATAGCGCAGATGCATATCATACAACACTTACACCACCGACATGGGAGAACACATCTACCACCATTTGGGGAAGGTTCCATCCCTTACTTTTTCACCATGGGAGAACACATCTACCACCATGTGAAAAATGGATCAACAATTACATCACGACCATGGGAGAACACATCTACAACCATGTCGAAAAGATCGGCAATTACATCACGACCATGGGAGAACATAGCTACAACCATGTCGAAAAATCCCATGTGCATCTGCGTCTGTCGGACTCATCACTTCCCCTTGGAAGGAACCTCGATCTGAAGTACACCAAGCCTCTCTCCGAATTACTCGAACTTCACTCTAGCTAGTGGTTTGGTCAACACATTTGCAATATGCTCGTCCATCGCAACATACAGGAGCTTCACTGCTCCTCTCTATAACATATCCCTGATATAGTGATATTCGATCTCGATATGCTTCGACTTGTCATGGAACACTGGGTTCTCTGACAACTTCACACAACTCTGGTTGTCACAATAGATACAAGTAGCATCCAACTAGAGATCAAATAAATAAGACAATAGCTTCCTTAGCCATACTACCTCACAACTAGCCGAACAAGCTGCGACATACTCTACTTTGGCTGTACGTAGTGCTATGCAGGATTGCTTCCTACTAAACCAAGAGGTCAAACTTGATCCCATACTGAAGCAGCACCTCGAAGTGCTCTTCCTATCTGCAACACTTCCTGCCCAATCAAAATCAACATAACCCTCCAGGTTAAACTTTTGATTTGCATCATACTTGAGCCCATAATCAACCGTACCCTTCAGGTACCTCAGAATATGCTTTACAGCAATCAAGTGAACATGTCTAGGATCCATTAGGAACTGGCTCAAGGTGTTCATAGAAAAGAAAATATCTGGTCTCGTGTTCGTTAGGTACATCAAGGACCCAATCATCTGATGATACATCGTGGCATCAACCCACTCTGATGAAGCATCACTCAATAGATTCAGGTTTGATGCCATAGGTGTGGCCATGGCCTTACAGTCCATCATCGTGAACCGCTTCAATATCTCTACTACATAGTTCCCTTGTCCAAGGAAGATTCCATCTGCACTCTGCCACACCTCCATACTTAGAAAGTAATGCATCATACCCAAGTCCTTCATCTTGAACTTGGCAACAAGCTTCCTCTTTGTATCAGCAATTAACCCAATCTCACCTGTCACAAACAGGTCATCTACATATAGTAGGAGTATCACTGGATTTCCTTCCTCAACCTTGTAGTAAAGGTTGGAATCTGCTTTACTATTGGTAAATCCCAAACTAGTCAGGAAGCTGTCTATCCTGCATACCATGTCCTGGGTGCTTATTTCAAACCGTACAAGGATTTCTTCAATTTGCACACATGTGACTCCCTGTCATGTGTCTCAAATCTGAGTGGCTTCTCCACTTCCTCTTTGACTACACCATTCAAGAATGATGTCTTGACATCCATCTGATGTATCTTCCACTTCATCACTTGCCTTGTATTTCTCTATGCTACTATCTGTAGCATGCTTGATCTTGTAGATCTACTTGGAAGTCACAACAGACTTCCCTTCTGGTATTGGGACCACATCCCAAACATCATCCTTCATGATCGATTGGTATTCCTTGATCGTGGCATCCTTCCATTACTGCATCCATGATCCTGGGAACTTCAGATTCTTCAATATCTTCAATAGGTAGTTTTCTTGAACTTCATTACTGGAACAAATGTCGTTCTCCTTCTTTTGTAGGTGATTGTACACGATATTTCCTACAAGTCAAATTAAATTGCATGATTAGAAACTTATCATAGTTTTTCAAAAAACAATTCTTACACATAAGAATGTATGTCATACAGTGATGCAATTATCTTAGCCAATGCTTCAATACAACATTTATCCATATCCCGTAACTTTCTAGATGCCTTCCATCTCTACCAGAACAATTGTTAAGAGTGTGCACAACTCCCAACATGTCAGCAAAGAGGTTTCATTCTAGATAAGTAGTAATGGAATGGTGTACAATACCATAGGCCACTTACCCATTACTTGCATATTATTAGTAGTATTTTTTTCATTAATGCAAATTTTCTAATATGCATAATATACATCCTAAATCTAGGAACATAAGCATGTAAATGATTGGACAACATCATTTAAGTAATCAAACATATAATAAATGACAATTCAAATACTTATCTTTGTTTGGTTGTTTGGTGGACTCCCTATCAATCTTTGCTTCCTTGCGGGAACTACTGGAGTGTGCTCCCTCTTGATCTTTGCTTCCTTTATGATATATCATCATGATTATATGTCTTTGAACTTCTATCCATCCTGGACCACTATGCATGCTTAAGTGTGCACTAGTGTCATCATTGTGTCATTCTCAATATCTCATACATAATCATGCATGCATTAGTATAATATCAATACTTACATAATCATACATGCAATAGTATAATATCAATACTTATCAAAAGATTGTGATTCTAAATAATATTAATCATGTATGGTCATGATCATTTCATACACAAGCGTTAGTATTCAAGGTTTCAGGGAGGAGTTCTTTTACTCGTGCATATTTTTATTTGACCATAGGTATCTTTTAGTTTGTCATATCATCAATCAAAGTAAGAAGCATAATATGCATAAGCCCATGATTACTCAAAATTATAATTTCATGAATAATCATTATCAATAATACAAAAGTATACTTATATGAGATCCTAACACAATGTAGGATTCTAACTTGATATAGGAAAAACATACCTGGATTATCATGTTTACGAGTTATGTCTAACATACCTAAACAATGTCTTCTTTGTTCTCTTCAATGATTTAGAGACCTTGTGCGAGTAATCTGCATATCTTATAAGTTAAGCATTGTAGAACCAAATTATGCATACCTTGTAAGTAGAGATTCTATGTGATCAATAGCTATGGATGAGTCTTTGTCTTTATGTCACCATGGTCATATGTTTTCGATCTAGAACATGATTTGTCTTTCTTGATGTACCTTTCATGTTAGTGGACAACATCATCCTCATACAACACCATAGTGCATTAGTACAATCGTAAGTGTAATAACCCTAATCAATGAATGTCTTCTATCATGCATTCATACTTTTACTAAGGTGATAAGAAAATTCTAAAATTAATCAAGATTGTACTAACCTCAATAATATGAAGACAAATATATCATAAACTTAATCATGAACAGATTTCAAAACATACCTGCATCTCCTCAAGTCATACCTATCGGGATTGCTTGTAGCCTTCTTTTGTAAGGCCTTAGCCTCCTCTCCCTCTAGAATTGGAACTTCTTCACTTATGTAGGTGTCCAAATCATTCTCTTCTAGGATTAACCCAATCCACTTGATTTGTTGAATCTAGATCTCGAGCTCGCTAGGGTTTACTAGAGAAAACCTAAAAATCCAAACTTGGAATTTCAAACTTCTGTTTGGACAGGGAGATGCCTTTGACTAAGGCGAGAAAGCTGGTGTGATCAGATTTTGAAAACTCCAAAAATTGACCTACGAGTTTCGGATCTGCAGCTTTTGTCAACTTCTCGTTTTCTAGTTTTTATGGTTTTCTAGTCAAAATCCCGAACTAGGGTTTGATGGAGCCCAAGGTTCTACCCAACAAAAAACTTCGATATTGGTCTCTAAATTTTTATTTTGATGAGGAGCATCTAGCCTTGATCTCAAGTTCCAAAAATTTCAACTTTTGCAGAAACCCTAATTTCCCGCAGAAGTTACAAACAAAAAATGAAAGTGCTTGGAATTCAGTTTTGTTTGGACAGAAATACATGCCATATTGTTTCTGATGTATCTCTGAAATTTTGGATCCTTAGGGTCGGAAACTTCGGCATGTGGTGGATTGACGTGTCATCTTTCCAATCCGACAGATCTGAGCTTTAATGGATTCTCTGAGAGAGATATTCCAAGTGTCGCAACGTGACCTATTTATGGGATGAAACAACATAACGAACTTGTACGAAGTGCCACATGTCACTGTTTCAACTTCGGCCCCTGAAACCCGAACCCGTGAAACTATAGTACATGTCCTAACTGTCACTTGTTACGGAATTCCATTTGGAGCTTCCTATCCCAAGATATGACCTTTTTTCCGAGGTCACATGTTTAAGACTGCATTCTGGAAGAGGCAGAAACCCTAACTTGTACGAATCATATCTCACAAAGTACAACGAATATGAGGCTGATCTTCTGACACAAGGTACATGAGTATTTCATATTCGACCTGCAAAAGTTTGAGATTCTTAACCTTCACCAAAAATGAGTTATAGTGAAAGTGCCACGATGACGGGTTGTTGTTATACCAAGCCCTAGCTTCCAATTTGTTGCAAGTGCAACCAGTGTCATAAATGCCATACCATGCCTTCCTTCAGGCTAGCTTTGATACCATGCTAGTTTTTCATCATTTAATTCAATATGATCTAGGATCTTAACTGAGATAACAACATGTACTGCATATCAAACACAAGAGACAAGATACACAAAGCATTTCACCATGGAAAACCAAAAAGGTGAAAAACCCCGCAACTTCCTCAGAGATAGAATGAGCATTAATAAAAATATCACAACGATCAAACCCCACAACAAGAAATAGTCTCCTAGCAGCTGCTCCTCCTCCACTTGTGCGCACTCCTCGTCTCTCTCACTAATGCGAACTGAATGAGTGAGTGAATGAATGGAATTAGAGAGACACACTCTCTATTTATACAATGACTTGACTTGCCTTTTACTCTAACTGGGCCGACCTCCCTTAGGAGAGTCTAATAAACCATTACCACTTGTTACTGGGACAACCCCACTAGGGTGGTATACTAACCCTTTAACCCACATGACTCATACAGGGCCGACCCCACCAAGGTGGTCTAATAACCCATCAAATACAAATGATGACACTTACAATGTAACTTGCACCATTTGAAAATACAAATGACGACACTTCCAATCGGAGGAATAATACATCTCCATTGGGGATACAATAAACTACAAATGTAACAATATACAAGTGAATATCTTTTGAAGTTACAAATACATCAGCAGTAAGTGCACAGGAGGGTGAATTCATGAAGATGGGTGTCTATTTTGGGGGGTCTCGTGAGAAAATAAATCTGAGTTTTTCACGTTTTCCAACTTTGGGCGAACAAAAGTGATATTTTTATTTGGAATTTTACTTTTCACTAAAAAGAAAACTTTTAGAGAATTATGTTATCTTTCTATCCATATTTTTTTCAATTTTTTATATTGAGATTCGATATGTCGATTCGGCAAATGTTTGACAGTGTGTTCTTATAAAATGAAAGGACTACAAAATAGCCATGTTTTGTTGCACATGTAAAATCATTGTTAAACTTAATTTTTGCAAAAAAAAATATGCTACGACAATCTACACACAATATACTACTGCATGACTATAAGTTTGTAACCAATGGATCTATATATGAATTATTATATTTTTTTGAATTCGATCAATGGGGAAACCTTGTCAATTTTCAACATATTTTTTGTCACAAAACTTTTCTCTCAATTGAAGATAAAACTAAAAAACCTATGAATAACCTTTTGAAGTAGACACGCATATTAACTGCACCATAGTTTTTTCATTTTTTTTGGTGGTGTATTTTTAAAGTTATGGATTTTTCATCTCACTGCATTTTGAAAGAGATGAAACCAAACTCGACACCTGTTAAGAAAACAAATAATTAAAAATATCAGATCTTACCTATACACAACAAATCTATATATTCGGAAAGTATATTCAATAATGAAACTAATGGTATCAAGTACAAAAGCCGCTTTGAAGTGTAAGAGATTCTTTTTACCTTCCGAAAATGGAGAAACTTGAAAACTGTGAGGGAAAATCAGATTTTTAGGTTTTAGAGGTTATTCGGTCGAACTATTATTCGGCCGAATAACTGTTTTCCGCAATGGTGACGTCACTTAGAGAAAAGGTTATTCAGTCGAATAACCAAACGCAAAAAAAAACTCGTCGACCGGGAAAAAAAAAAAAAAAAAAAAAACGTTGTTGTCTAAACTTATATAAATAAAACTAAATACTTTCATTAATTTTGCATATTTCTAGTCAGAATATTTTTGAAAGGGTTTTATAAGGAGCTTTTTTTACAAAGGGATTTTTTTTTCATAAGGCATTTTTTTTCCTATTTCTTTATAAGGAATACATTGAAAGAGTTTTTTTCTAAGGCATTTTTGCAAAATGAGTTTTTATTCCAAACTTTTTGCACTTCTTATTTCTTTGCAATGGGTTTTTTCAAGGTGTTTTTTTTCCAAAATGATGATTTTGAAAAGTTATTTTGCAAATGAGTTTTTTTTTAAATGGGTTTTTTCAAAGTTTTTTTTTCTAGATATTTTTGCAAAAGTAATTTTTTTACAAAGTATTTTACAAGTGGTTTTTTCAGAAAATGTTTCTTTCAAAAGGGTGCATTTATAGAATTTTTATTCCAAAGCATTTTTGCAAATAAGATTTTATTTCAAGTTATTTTTGCAAAGGAGATGTATTTTTCCTTCTTATTTCTTTGAAAAGAGGTTTTTTCAAAGAATTGTTCTCCCAAATGATTTTTGCAAAAAAATTATTTCTTTGCAAGGGTTTTTCCATAGAAATGTTTTTCCTAGGTATTTTTCCAATGACGTTTTTTTCCAGTGGTTTTACAAAAAAGATTTATTTAGAAAGTGTTCTTATTCTTTTCCAATGGGTTTTTTCAAAGGTGATTTATTGTCAAGGAGTTCTTATTTCATTCAAAGAATGTTATTTTTAAAGTAAATTTGTTTCCAAGGACTTTCTCTTCAAAAGACTCTTACAAGATTTTGATAAGGTGAAGTAAATTTCAGTTCATGTGTTTATAAATTTCGTAACTCTTTTTAAATCTTAATTTTGATTTTTTACTATAAAATGATGATTCTTTAATTTATCATTTATAGATTAAACAATCATGGGCAGTAAGAGAAACTGTCAAATAAATATGATCATAAACGTGCTGATGATGATGATAATAGAGGAAAAAAAAACTTAAATATCATGCCAACAAAGCAAGCCTTACAGAAACGCAAGCTACGATTATTGAAGATACAAATACAGTTTTACATGATGATGTTGATGAAATGGAAATTGAAAATGGAGTACAAGAAGAACAAATTGAAGTTGAAGAGACCATTGTTGAAGATGTAAAGAGTGATTTACATAATAATGTCAATGAAGTCAATATTGAAGATCAAGTTCAAGAACCAGAAATTTGACCAGGTATGTATATATCATGTATTTTCCAAATTCATATTTTATAATTATGAATTGTATTTTTGGATACATGTTAAATTAAATTTAACTTGATGTATAGGTGCTTTCACCATTGACGATGAAACATTAGAAAACGTTGATTGCAACAAATATGGAAAAAAAATATCCATACATGCTACACAATATCGGGCTCAAAAAATTTATGATGATGTTCTGAAGAATTATTCAGTAACAGGACAAGCACAAATTTTGAGATGTTTATTAGTGACCAAGAAGTTAGAAGATGCTACATCATTATTGGGTATTCACAAGGCGACCAAAGAGTCAAAATTGAAACATAATGTGATAGTAAATATAGGTGATGCAATAAAACAATTTGGAAAATCTAGGAAGAAAGACATCAGTGCTGCATGAAGAGCAATTCATACAGCAATTATTTCAACTAGTACTAAACAAAAACGTTTGACAACACAGCTAGCAAAAGCATTTGGAACCTCAAGAAAGACATTATACAAACATAGAAAATTCAGAATGCAAATAGATGAAAATGATGAACTTGCTTGCTGGAAAATTATTTGTAGATAGCCTTACAAAGATAGAATGGGAGCAGGTGTTAAAGATGTTGTAAGGGAATATTGGTTGACACATGCTCGAGTTTCACCAAATTCAAGGGATGTGATACGACAAAAAGTATCACGAGGAGTATATGTAAGCAGTCCAAAACATATAATGGATATGACACAAGCACAATTGTTCAATAAATTCAAGGAAGATCGTCGTGGAATTAATGTGTCAATCACTACATTTGTGTAACTAAAACCATGGTATGTTAGACCTATTACTATACGTGACACATGTTGTTGCCGTTATCATGTGCAATTTCAATTATATTACGACACATTTCTTGAATTTGGTAGAATGTTTTAGACAAATTCACCACCTCCGCCCACAATATGTGAATTCATATCTCAAACCCTATGTGAGAGAAATCACGATGAAATATTTTATAATAAGAAATGTGTCAATGGAAAACATTGTAATCGTTGTGAAAATTTGGTTTTATTCCACAATAAATATCCTATCGATACTGATCACTCGCTGTCAAATGTAACTGCTGATTGGAGAAGATATGAATACATTACAAGTACTAGTGATCCACATTCCAAAAGGATTGATTTGCGAGAAGATAAAATAGGTGTGATGGATTTTCTCAAGAAATTTAAAAGTAAAATTTATAAATACACCAATCATTCACATAGAGCACGATGACAAGACGTTCAATTCAAACAGTCTCGTGAAATTTTTCCACCAAGAACAATTTTGTGAGTAGTTGATTTTGCAGAAAATTACACATTTGCTGCACAAAAAGAGATACAGAGTGAATACTGTCATTCTGACCAAGTTTCGATATTTGTCCATGTTTTATATAGACACTCTCAATAGGATGTTGATGGCATTGAAAGCACATGTGACAATCGAGATGTGATTAAAGAATATCACTTTTATACCAACGACGATCATACACACGATACACATTTTTTTCAGCTTTGTATTGAAAGTATTTCTACAATTCACTAAAGGGACGTAACGTTAAATTCAATGAGCATTGGATATGGTCAGATGGATGTGCAGGACAATTTAAATCTTCACGATCATTTTATTGGTTATGTCGACTTCATAAAGCATTGAACATTAAACATCGCTAGAATTTCTTGGAAACTGGTCATGGAAAAGGTGAATATGATGGTGCAGGAGCATGTGTAAATATAGAACTTCGAAGATGGAAAATGAACCATAGTTCTGCACGATTTCATTCAGCTGCAGAGGTTGTCCAATGGTGTAAATCACATCTAAACCATGATTATAATCAACAATCAAAAGATGTGCGTAGGTATGTATACAAACGTTTTAATTTATATTTTATAATTGTCAATTTAAAAAAAAGTATGTACTAACATCAAAAAATTTGTCATTTGTGTACTAGGTTTTTTTGGCTTGTTGGGGTCCAAGATATAAATAGATCAATACCATACGACACTAGCACCATACATGGGACTAGAGATTTTCACTCTATTCAAACAAAAGCCTTCCAAAACGTGTATGCATTTGACAGTAGAAAGCAATCATGCTTTTGTCATATTTGCACTGAAAATATTGACTCTACAGAAGTTTGTGAAAACATAACGAATAACTACGTAAAACATTGAAAACACACAGAGATTAATCCTAAAGGAAAAATGCCACTAGCAAGCATAGAAGAATTAGAATCAGAAGAAATAGCAATATCATCTGATGGCGACAGAATTTCAGATCTTGTTAGAGAAGGTAATGATCAAGTGGAGCTATTTTGTCGATTGTTCATTCTTGTCCATCACCTTATACATGTATAAATTAGTCAATTTAATTGATTTAAAAATCCTAACGTCAATTGTAATTTGCACAGGGGATGTTTTTGCTGTAATTGCACCTATAGGCAACAACGAAAATGTGAAGTATTATTTGATGCGATGCACTGAAGGAAAGATGAAGTTATTGGAAGACTACGATGACAACGGATATACATACGAGAGAGGATCCATCATTTTAAAGGGCTATTTTTTTCAGCAGACCCATATGACTACAAATTATGTCTACTTTCAGGATTATAAACCTGATATTATATGTTGTCAATATAGTCATTTAGTATGTGCATCTCGAATAAAATTGGTTCAAGTTCCATCAAAAAAACAATTAAAAAATAAAAAATGGAAACTATCCAAATATGACTATGAACGGATAATTGAGGATGGCATTCCGTTACGATGTTTTTAACTATATAAAAAATTAATAGATCAATGATTTTTTCCATGTCATTTTCAAATGTTGTGTACAATATATTTTTTTCTTTCTATGTCTATGATCTTGAAAGGACGTAGAATATAAGAGTTTAAATGATCATATTCTAGTATGCTGAAATGAATTCAAAAGTTATTTGGTACTTATGAAAAATTCAATGTGTAAAATTTTTGTCTTAATTCTGTATAAAATACTTTATTCGGGTCCCCATGTGTTTATTAGACCACTTAAGGGATGAGATAATGGATGTGGCTATCGCCACTCTCCGCCCCAAATCTTTACTTTAAAATATCACTTATGTAAGTTCACATAACTGAAATCATGGCAAATGGAGACAACGATCATTTGATTTTTAATCACAAGAAAGGATTCCAGGATTGTGAAGCTTATGCTAAATTAGAGGAATGATTATTTACAACAAATCGATGAAAAATCATCAAATTGTTGTCTAAAATCATTGCTCTAATTTAGCACAAGCTTTGCTTATGATTAAAAAACAAAAAATTGTTATCCCCATTTTTCATGATTTCAGCCGCATCAAATGTACCTAGACATTGAAAATAAGAATTATTAATTAAAAATTCATATCAAAATTTGAACCTAATATTCATTTTTCAACTTCCTAACATTCATATTTCAATCAAAACTTCCTAACAAATTCTTGAACTTTGAACCTAACATTCATTTTTAAACTTCCTAACATTCAATCTTAACAAATTCATTCTTAACATCCATTCATTCATTGCACCTATCGAAAATTCTTTAGCATCCATTCTTACCATAACATTCATTCTTAACATATTCCTAACATTTCTATCAAAATTTTAAGCTAACATTCATTTTTCAACTTCCTAACATTCATATTTCAATGAAGACTTCCTAACATTCCTAAAGTTTGAACTTAACATTCATTTTTAAACTTTATAGTTTATCCATATTTCTATCAAAACTTCTAACATTCCTAAACTTCCTAAACATTCAAAGATAACATTCATTTTTAAACTTCCTAGTTCATCCATATTTCTATCAAAACTTCTAACATTCCTAAACTTCCTAACATTCAAAGATAACAAATTCATGTTCTTAACATTCAATCTTAACATTCATTTATATTTCAATCAAAACTTCCTAACATTCCTGAACTTTGAATCTAACATTCATTTTTAAACTTCATAGCATTCCTAAACTTCCTCATATTCAAAAATATCATGTGTTCTTAATATTCAATCTTAACATTCATTTATTCTTATTTAAATTCATATAAAAACCTAACATTCATTCGTTCATTGCACCTATCATAACTTCGTTAACATTCATTCTTACCATGTAACATTCATTTTTAACATATTCAGGTAACATTCCTATCAAAATTTGAACTTAACATTCATTTTTTGAAGTTTCCTAACATTCATTTAGTTAAACATGCAAATACAGATTCTAAATCTTTAAATCACACCAAATATATTACATAAACAAAAATAAGTAGATCATTTAAAGCAAATAAAGAATATGTAAGATCAAAGAACATGTATATAATCCTCAAAAAACATTCATGAACATGTGAGTTCAATCTATATATATGTATCTAGTCCAAAAAAAGATCTCCTCGATGTCCAAAACAAATCTTTACAATCTATGTATAGATCAACAAAAAAAAATGTTCACCATGCTATAAAAAGAAAATTTCCACCATGTTATCCTCCACTAGGGCCTCTCCTTGGACTCAACCCACCCTGCAACATGTATAAAAGTAGATTATGAATATCATTTAAATTATTTAAACTAAATTCAAAAAATTAAAATACTAAACTTAAACATATCAAAAAACAATTCAATTATTAACAAAATTACATCAAATTATCCAAATGCTTGTCCACCACCATCCTCCAAAGGAGTTTTCCCTTTGCCTCCAAAAGATTTAAAAGACCTGAGCTACAACATGTATAAAATCAATTTATGAATCTCATAAATTACTTGAACAAATTTTAACTAAATCCAAAAAAATTAAAATATTAAACTTATATCAAAGATCAATTCAAGTGAGAACAAAACTACCTCCGTGCCAATATCTACTGCTTTAAGCAGAGACCCTATCTCTCCCCCCTAAAATTTAAATTGTGTTAATACATAAAACATAATGCAAACAAAAGAAATTAAGCAATTAACTTAAACTAAAACAAGAAAATTAAAAACATTAGCTCACAATAGACGGTAAATCATTTAAAAGATTCGTATCTAAAGAAACCTGCATCGATAAGTCAAATTAACAATAAGATGCATAGTTAAATTAAAATTAAATATATATAGATATATATCAAGTTCAAACATAATCATAAATATTTAAATAATAAATATACCTCTCCAATATGCTCTATATTTTCTCTAGTGGAAATACAGAAAGAATGTTCATTTATCATTCTTGAAAACTGTAACCAGTAAACATTTACATAATGTACTTATTACTTTACATCAAAAAATATAATTTATCATTCATATAATGTAACAAAAAATTCAATTCAAAATTAATAAAAAATTAAATTTAGATCAAGTCATATCATAATAAACAAACCTCTTCCAAACTTGATGTGTCATTGGATATAACATTTGCCGCTATGTCACGACAAACCTTGGCATATGCCCTGAGATCTCCAATGCTCATTCCATCTACCTCATCATTAGTTTTGTAAACAAACTTTTGACGAATAGTGGAACGAGCCCTTTCTCGAACCAATCCCACATCTACTCCAACTAATGCTGACGATAAACCATCACCAACAAAATTCCTTGCAGTTGTCCCGAGTTGGGATGTGGGCTCTATCTCTAATCTTAATGCCACCAACCTAGGTGGGCGAGATATCTGGGGTGGAGGTCGAAGAGTTGTAGGGTCTCTAAGAGCATCTTTTCGATTATATATTCAACCCTTTCCAACTCCATAAAATTCTAAATGAACATCAGTATAGTCTGGCTTCATATTTAAAACAAACTCAGCATAAAAAAATCTAGCAAAATATTGAGAAACCTCATCATTCCATGGAAACCAACCATAGGATGCGAGAAACCGATCATATAGTAGATGTACAAGATCAGGATGCTTGAAATATTGCACTTTCAACGTTTCTCGCTTTAGACATTCTTTGAAGTTAAACATTGATTTGGCCTGTTCTTTTGTCACTCTTTCCTTCACAACAACCCACTTGTCTGGACCCAGCACTTGTTCCCTTCGTCTTCGCATCAAATCAACAAAACCATTTGTAGTTGGTCTGAGATTCTCATATGCCTGAATGAATTTTTGCAATGATCCTAGAACAATCTCCAAAATTTGTTTACTCTCTAGAGGGAGATCCATAGTAAACAAATCATTTTCCAACTTTCCATAGTGGGATCTACATATTTCAAGAGTCATTTGATGATCACCACTTTCCCATGGAAGCTCCCGAGGTAAATCACATGGATATGTTGTAATGGGTGTAGAACTTTAAGTTAGTTCAACATATTGCGTCCTAGCTCAACCATCATCACCTTGTGTAGAATGACGAGCCTCTTGAGAACCTTGCTCTGCATCCTCATCCGTCTCCCTTGTTCGCTCTGCCTCCCTCTATGTAGAATTACAAGCATCTTTTGAACCATGCTCTGCTTCAAATAAAAGCAAAGTTTTGTTTAGACACATGTACAAACTTTGCGTACACAAAAAAACAATTTGTATGTACACATATTAAAAGATCGATATTCATATACCAAGAGAAGGTCAAGATCATCATTCTCCCACAGAAGATATAGGGGAATCATTTGTACCCCTTTTGCCTCGTCGATGATCAACTGAATGTGAACTATACAATAAACTAGAATCTCAGGGGGATGTTGACAACCTCCGATTATCACTTGTAACACCAACCCCAGAAGATTGTGAACACCTCCTACGCTTTCATCTCAAAGAATCCTCTCTTTCCATTTGATATAATGTCTACACTTACACAAATATCAACTGATTACATATTCAAATTCTACATGTTAATTAGATACAAATTCTAAAACCTAGCTTCTAGAAAAACTAAGTTCTATAATAAAAACCTATATATATTTAATATCATCTAATATTTCTTAAAATGACTATAACTAATATTGTTGGATGTATTTAAGGAATTAATGTACCAATATTCTATGTGTTTTTGATGTTTAAAATGAATAGAGCCAATATAGTTAAATACTAAGTTAAGTGTTACATCTAGATAGTAATTCTAGAAATTCTACAACCTAGCTGCTAAAGAAACTAGGTTATGTAATCAAGACCTAAACATACCTAATATCATCTAGTAATCTTTAAAATGAGTATAGCTAATAAGGAACTAATGTGCCAATCTTCTAAGTGTTTTTTATGTTTAAAATGAATAGAACCAATATAGTTAAATACAAAATCAAGGGTTACCTTTCTTTATGTCAAGACTGAGTTCATGAACATGTTAACTTTTAATTAAAATCTTAAATTAATTACTTAATTGCTATCTTAATAATATTTAAACATAAATTATATCTATAAGTATTTTCATTATTCCATACAATCTTAAAATATTAACAATGCATGGTATTATTTTTGACAAGTTTGGCTATGTTTCAAAAATTTGCCATGTTACAAAATGGTCTTCAGTTTGGTACATAATACAATTGAATTAAATGTTCTTTCCTATTACATCTAAAGTAAAGTTTATTCATGTCTATAGTTTAGCTGTATCTAAAGTAAAGTTTAAAGTTTTGTTGTATCCAAAGTAAAGTTTAATCATGTCTAAAGTTCTGTTGTATCTGTAGCTATGCATTAACACAGTTTGTAATAAAACTAATATATTGATTGATGAACTCTGTCAATGTGGACAGAGTTCATGAACTCTGTCCATGTCCATGTTGACAGAGTTCATGAACTCTGTCCGTGTCCATGTTGACAGAGTTCAACCCAAAAGAGAAACCTATATATAAAGGGGAGATATCATATGCAAATACAATTACAGAACTACTTTTATTTTCATTTCTAAACACATAAGCAAAATAAATAGTGTAACAAGATTAACTAACTAAAGACTGCATATATTTCTCTTTTTATATTTAAATTTAAATCATTCTCAACATATGATTTGGGAAGAGTTTAAGAACTCTCCCCAATTGGGCAGAGTTCATGGACTCTGCCGAATTGGGCAGAATTCACGTTAAACCTCTTAGTACTAATCCAGTCTATTTGGATGTGTTACAGTTTCCATACTAGATTACTATGATTATAATAACTATGAGTAAAAAGTATCATTATCTATGCTCTTTCTTAGTAATAGTAAGGTTAGCTTAGCTAACTCATGTACATAGATTCTGGAAATAAGGTAGAGCTCATTTGAAAGAAGTTATATTAGTGTTCTTATCTTTTTTATTGGACAGAGTTCATGAACTCTGCCCAATTGGACAGAATTCATCAACTGTGCCCAATTGGACAGAGTTCATGAACTCTGCCCAATTGGACAGAGTTCATGAACTCTGTCCAATTGGATACAGTTCATGAACTGTCCAATTGGACACAATTCATTTACAAGGACAAATTAAATTTTTTTTTAATTAATACTTAATTCATTAATTAAAAAAAATTGAGTTTCGGCTTACCTGTTTATATTTTCAGGTCTTTGACCCAGCCGAACAGAAATTAGGCGAATTTAGACCCAGTCGAACAGAACCCAGGCGAAATTGGAAAAACGAGCCCAAGCACCAAAAAAAACAGAACCTGCAATAACAATTAAACATTAATATAAAAAATTTCAAAAAAAAAATAAAGACATAAATAAAGGAAATAATTTATGTCTGCAGACAACCCCGCAACGACAGGTCCATAGCAAACAACCCACTCTTCTGCAAACGTCCACCGACAAAACGAACACCATAACAATTGTCCACCACCAAGTGAACACTCCAACAATAAATCTCCAGCAACAGACTTCCAAAGGCACATTAGACCGACGGACATCCAGACGCACACTCCACCAACAAGCGTCCAGACGTCCAAACGAGCAACAACGAACCAACAACAATAGATCTGCCACGACTAGACGCATAAAGGAGGAGTGGATGGGAGAGGCAGAAGGTGTTGAACATTGACTCCACCAACAAATGTCAACACTCCCAGCCGCACAACGACCAACCGATGATCATACAAGTCCGACAAAACCTGATACAGAAAAGAGGTGCAAAACATGACGTAGAGGGTGGCAGAGAACTCAGACGCAGAGAGCAGGGAAGCGGGTCGCGGATTTCACCGCCAGTCGACTAGATGGACCGGTGGCTAGATGAGTAGGTGGAAAGAGCAGTGGTGAGACGGGTGGCGCGAAGGCGTGGCCGACAGTGGGTCTCACAATGGGGTCCACGAAATCCTATTGAAAATGACAAACAGTGGCCGCGACCGAGCTTTTATGCCGAATAATTATTCGGCCGAATAATTCTTCGACCGAATAACTACACAACGTTGTGCATTTTTTCGTCCAGCTAAAACCTCGCACACAAGTTGAGGCCACCGTTAAGTCTAACGGTGTCCCATTAAATGTTATTCAGCCGAATAAAGTATAACTTATTCGGCCGAATAATTAAATTATTCAGCTGAATAATTAAATTTATTCGGCCGAATAATTAAATTTATTTGGCTGAATAACTTTCGCTATGTCTCTTCAGCGCCTGATTCTCACCAAAGTGTAACCCACCTTCGCGTTTCCACCCAGGATTCATGAACATTGTAATGTCCCCAGCTTGACCCTATTGCATTAATATTGTAAATGATGTAAATATTGTAACTTAATCATGGCGAGGAGCTCAAGGCCAAGGCCCCACCATTGATTTAGTATTTTATGTACCGAAAATTAAAGAGATAGATGCCTATGGATCTTGTGCTAGAGGGGCACGATTGTAAATCAGACATCATGTAAATACGAATTTAATGAAAGAGACCCACAACCAGCTACGCAATGCAACGAAGAGATGGGGGCATGATCTTTACAAGGAATGGGGGGGGGGGGGGGAAATAACCAAACCCTTGAGCTATGGTGTTAAGCCATTTCATTGAGGAAACCCATGAACTCTCAACTACCCACTTGGTCTCATGCACCCAATCATTTAATTCTTCTAAGAATTGGTTGAGACAATGAATGCCTTGGGATGGGAGAGGTGTGGCTGTCAATTTTTGTGCATGGGCAAGCCATCAACTTGAAAAATCGTGTTTTTTCTTGTTGGGCAAGAAAACCCCCACGAAATTGGCCCAAAAGCCATTCTACACCCATGGCATTCATGCTCTCACGCAGTCTGAGCCTGTGGGTGTTTTATCCTTCACGTTTTTCACCATCTCCGGCGTTTCTCCATGCCCATAAACTCATTTTTGGTTAGCTCATTGGCTGGGGAGAAGAGAGCCACGGTTTTTGGGGTTATGGAGGCCGTTTTTACCCACGAAATTCCCATGAGTATTCTTCTGAAAACGAATCTGCTCTCCTGGGGTTGATTTCCCATTTTCTCCCTTTCGTTTTGGGTTGCCCAAGTTTTTCTGGAACTGTTAGAAACCCATTCTTGGGAACTTCACTTTAGAATCGTTTTTCTCATGCCCAGCACTTACTATTTTGCTGTTATGTGCATCCATCTCCTAGCAGCCTCAAAAATCCAACTGCTGGTTGGTATGTCTGATGCTGGAGTATCTATGGTTATGAGAGACCCTGTTGTTCCCTAGTTCCTTGTGGAGATCATGCCCAGCTCGGGGGTGGCAGTGGTGCTAAGAGATTGAGCACACTGGCCTACGGTTGGGTGGAACGTTGCAGAAGCGTAGCCAGTTGCTTGGGACTACCTTATTGAGATAAGTATTCCCTTGTGTTAAACTTGCAATTATCAATCGATGGATACCTTGAATGTATGATGAATGTGTATTTTAAATTACTACCGCTGTGTTATTAATACATTTATATGCCTGATTTAATATCTGAATGCTTATGAATAAGATCATGGGGATAGATGCCCAGTTGTAGCTCAATGATCCTCTCTATCATGCTGGTATGATAGGAGGGGACATTACAAACATAATATGCATAAACATGATGACACTAATGAATAAATTCAGTATGCATAAAATCATGTTTAAATTAGTCTAAAAAATAACTATCAATGAGTAAGTGAGATCATATCTATGCAAGGACATAAATGCATTTCAATAAAAAATCAAGAAGAGACTAATCATGTTCCTTATTCATTATCAAGACAACTCAAAAGCATCATAATTATAAGATGCATCTAGAAGGAATTTTGAAAGGAAAATGAGGAATAATGGTGATATTTAGAAAATCACAAAGTCCTTAAGTCTCCCAACATTAGGTAAAAGAGGTAGAATGGACCTCTTAAGCATTTAACTAAGAATGTGTCCACCACTACTTGGAGATTTCCTTAATCAAACAAATGTTTTAAAAAAAAATCAAAACTTCACCACTACTTGCAGATTTCCTTAATCATACAAATGTTTTTAAAAAAAATTCAAAACTTGAAGAGATTATGAAATAGAATTTAAAAGTTTATTATATTATGATATATTATCTAATCATATTCTTAGGTAATATGCCTATTACATGTAGTTTGAGTGGCTAGGAGGAGAAATGTCACCCTCATAACAACTATTTAAATATTGTTTGTGATTTACTTGCATGAAACAATTATTATTTAGGGTTAATAAGGTATATTACATATAAAATTAAATATTTATAATGCTATGATATTGATATAAATATGAATATAAATATATAAGTTTCTAATATAACCACATTATCACATGTGTATAAAAAGTGTTCCATCTCATTATTAATGTCGAGAAAGGTCACATAACTTATTGAATAAATAAAAAGTCTCCCATCTCATTATTGATGTCGAGAAAGGTCACATAACTTACTAAATAAATAATATCACTAGTATTGGTAGGTAATGGATTATATCACTTAAAAGTAGAAAAACATAATCTAGTCACATTATTATGTCGTAAATAATATCGCTAATAATAATAGGTCAATTAAATTATGCACATACAAAACATTTCCCAATAACTATCACATAACTTACTAAATAAACAATATCACTAGTATTAGTAGGTAATGAATTGTAGACACTTGAAAATAGAAAAACATACTGGAACCACATTATACATAAATAATATCACTAATCATAATTGGTCATGGACAATAATAAGTCATGGATGATGGATGACACTAATGAATAAATTCAATATGCATAAAATCATGTTAAAACTAGTCTAAAAAAAAACTATCAATGAATAAGTGAGATCATATCTATGCAAGGACATAAATGCATTTCAATAGAAAATAGAGAAGAGACTAGTCATCTTCCTTATTCATTATGAGGACAATTCAAAAGCATCATAATTATAAGATGAATCTAGAAGGAATTTTGAAAGGAAAATGAGGAATAATGGTGGTATTTAGAAAATCACAAACTCCTTAAGTCTCCCCGCATTAGGTAAATGAGGTAGAATGGACCTCTTAAGCATTTAACTAAGAATGTGTCCACCACTACTTGGAGATTTCCTTAATCATACAAATGTTTTTAAAAAAAATCAAAACTTCAAGAGGGTATGAAATAGAATTTAAAAGTTTATTATATTATGATATATTATATAATCATATTCATAAGAAATATGCCAATTACATGTAGTTTGAATCAGGAGGAGAAATCTCATCCTCATAAATATTATTTAAATATTGTTTGTGATTTACTTGTATGAACCAATTATTATTTAGGGTTATTAAGATATATTACATATAAAATCAAATATTTATAATGTTATGATATGAATATAAATATATAAGCTTCTAATATAATCACATTATCACATATGTATAAAAATTGTTCCATCTCATTATTAATGTCGAGAAAAGTCACATAACTTACTAAATAAATAATATCACTAGTATTGGTAGGTAATGGATTATAACACTTAAAAGTAGAAAAAACATAATCTAATCACATTATTACATCAATGATATCGTAAATAATATCAATAATAATAGATCAATCACATTATTATGCATGTGCAAAAAATTTCCCAATAAATATCACATAACTTACTAAATAAATAATATCACTAATATTAGTAGGTAATGAATTGTAGAAACATAAAAATAGAAAAACATACTGGAACCACATTATACATAAATAATATCATTAATAATAATAGGTCATGGACAATAATAAATCATGAATGATGGAGACTTAAATATACATAAGTAGAATCTAACCACATGTATAAAAAGTATCCCATTTCATCATTAATGTTGAAAAGGGTCACATGTCTTACTCCAATATGGACATTTACAAATATAGAAGTATAGAGTATAGTCTTACAACATTATCACATAATAATGATGATATTTTATTCACTTCATCACTTAATATTTCTTAAAAAATAATTATTATTTCACTATAAAATTGATATAACAAATTATTTATATATATATATTAGTTTTAAATGTAAAAGGGCGCATTGTTGGATCACCCTCATCACATATAACGACACATGATAAAATGCAAAGAAGTGATTTTCGTGGGTGTTAATCCTCCCTTTCAATATGGATGCTTGGTGTCTTGTGATTGTCGATATTGCGTTGCATTAAATGACATATGAGCCAAGAATGTTGGCAATGAAGTGTGTGACCACACGAGCAATGAATTAATAAGAAACATGATGTCGATGTGGAAGGTGATGACACGCATTTTGCAGTTCTAGAGTGGAAATAAATTGTATGCATGTGAGCTTTCATGCATGAATTAATAAATAAAATGTTGATGTTGATGTGATGTTGTAGGTAGTAAATTTTTTCAATAATTTTATGGAATTGCAAATGATTGTTTGTTGGATTGTATAATGTGAATGTAATATAGCTATTGAGTGTATCGAACACATTTATATATGATAAAAAATAAATTAGTGATAGTTTAATCGAACCTCATTAATAATAATTTAAAATTTTCAAATTTTAAATTTAAATTATTTTTATAAGCGAAACTTTAAAACTAAATTGTAATAAAAATTAAGAAGATCATGTGATACCTCAAAATATTATTATACAGTAGCGATATTCTTTATAAGTTATTTCATTTTATATAAAATTGGGGTAAACAAACCGGTACGTTATTTTTGTAAGTTTACCATACTCGGTTGTTCTAACATTCCTACCCTTATTAAGCTATTGTTTTGTTAGTTAATGTTCGTGTGGCTACCTTCTTCATTGTTTACACCATCAATTAACACTGTCAGGCATGATACGTGTAGATAGTGTCATTTTTTACGCCGTCCATTAAGACTGTCAATCGTGATACATGTGGATCGTGTGTTATGTAACCGTTTACGCCGTCCATTAAGAATAAGATACGTTTAATGTTTAAAGTGTTTACAAATTCTAAATTCTAAACCTTTGTATTATTGAGAATAAGATACTATGATTATAGAAAGATCTTAATCCCTTTTTCTTATGAAAAGATATAAAGATGATGTATAGATTAAGTAAGCATTAAGTTGTATATTAAAAGTATGGGATGAGATATTAATTAAAGTATAGGCATCATTATAAATGGATGATTGCAAATTATCCAAAAGTATATGGTTGAGTTAGAATAAGGAATTATATATTTATAACATGAAATAGATAGTAATTGATGCCTCGATTCCCATGACTTCATGCTTATACTCTTCTTTATAAATTTTATAAATTTCTCATTTCTAGCTTTTGGACATTAGTAGCATTTTTTGCATTCTACAGAAATGAAAGTGTTGTAAGAACATAACAACACTATCAGAACAATAATTATGCTGCAAAAAACATTTAATGAATGTGGAAGCTTTAATATGCTGCAGGAATTTAACTACGCAACATAAATACAACTCTGCTATAAATTTTAAACGCTATCCATAAATTCATTGTTTGATTTCTTCATACACATTTATGTCCCTTTTAACCATCCACTAGTTATTTTATTTACTTGGTGGAATCATTCAGTCAACATTGATTTATTTGTAACTGATGCAGGGGCATCGTGACCTAGGCGAAACAATCGAACTTGATCGACAGAAGAAGGTTGAACAGGGGGATTGCCGACAACCACTGATGCAAAGGAGAATGGTAGTCGAAGCCATGTAGTTGAGCAAGAAGCTGTCAAAGTATGGTCGACAGCAGGGGAAGTCAGAGGAGTCGCAAGTCGACACAAGGTCGGACATCGACACTGACGAAAGATGCAAAAGGCCAAGCGGGGGGGCTAGGGTAGACTGGAAGCCGTGGAGACTTAGTGAATCTGACAAGTTAAGCCGAGGACTGACAAGTGCACGATGGTCGACACGTCGAAGAGGACAGTGATGAAACCGACTACTATAGCAAAGTCAGAGAGGTGCAGAGTTCAAGGAAACAACCGTTGTGGATTGTTGAGGAAGTTAAAGGCAGTTAACAAGGTGGTTAAGAATAGACCAGGTGTCAACACAAGAGGAGGTTGTCCAGAACGGTCAGGGAGCGCTGATAACTGCAGGATTCGTTAGGTCAGAGGTAGAGCGGCGGACAGAGAAGGAAGTCTCGGGGAAGCTAATCAGAGTGGACCTCGGAACAGTAGCAGAGCATGGTAGAATATTGGTGTGGAGGCACAGAGGAAGGGATTAATCATTATTTCGTTCAATAGAGGACCAAAAGAAGGAGAGGATCACACACAGGGAGAAACAAACTGAGTAAAATAGATATTTACTTATGTATATTGTAACAGGCAAAGGTTGACTTGTTTATTGCTTTGTATGTAACATTGTAACCGATTCAAGTAATAGAAGCCAACTTCTTGGAATTCCAGTTCACATCTAGTCTTTGTGGACTATTATGTGTTTGTTTTGTGTTATAGTTAAGCAAGAGGGTCCGACCGACCCCCCTTGCGCCAGGTGCTATCAGAGCAAAAAAATCCTTAGAACAGGAAGAGCCTGGAAGTGCATGAACAACACCAGCTACGGTTGGGTACATTTGTGCACAAGTGGTGAAAGTCTGGTTGTGAATGGATGAGAGGATATTTCAACTACGGTTGAAAGAATGGAACAAAGAGGTGTGAATGTCCATGGTTTAGGACGGATAGCACAAGACGTGGGAGTCACAGGTGATCGTGAAATGTTGGACGAGTGCATGCCAACAATGAGAATTTTGACCAATGAGGTCGTAGCGACCAAAGGGAGCCAAAGACGTGGATGCATTCACGATGCACTTGACTATAGTGATGAAGAAGTCGAGGAAGCGGAAGCTCAGGAAGCAGTGGAAGAAGAACCAAAATATAGATTCATCAAGCTACTGATAGGGATGACGGGTAAGACAAAGATGGATGTACCTACCTACTCAGGTGTGAAGAACCTGCAACAATCAAATAATGAAAATACACAAGATAGTAGAAATAACAAAACTTAGAATCGCTTTATTGATCGCAGGCCACTTCAAGGGGGCAACCTCCTTTGAGCAAGCTCAATACAAATAACTTCACGGTACCTTCTTTGGCCTCAACACACACTTCTATACTAAGTCTATGCCCAATGTTGTGGGTCAATACCATGAGACATATAATACTACGGGACGACTTACAAAGCATATGCATCCAATACTATGGGTCAATAGCATGGGCTACTACAAATTATGGATCAACAAATACTATGGGACGACTTACAAAGCATATGCGTCCAACAACAATATACTAACAAAGTAAAGAGAATGGTTGACACGGGTTCCTAACATCCCCTCTCCCTTAGAAAAATATTTGTCCTCAAAGCTTTAGATGTGGAAATTGATACAGAATCTGAAGGAGTGGTTCCCCTGTAGCATCCTCGGGTTGCATTTCGGGCCACTAACGCCTTTTGATTTTCAAGGAGGATTTCTTGGAAGGATGTAGACGAAGAAGAACCATATCAGCTGCGTGAAAAGTGCGCTCAGAACGGTGTTGATCGGCTTGTTTTTTCAGTTGAATTCTTTCCATGTGAAGATTGTCCTGCAGAATGAGAAGAATATGATCGTGGTTTCGAAGAAACGAGTCAATTTCCTGAACTAGGGAGCTGCTGAGGGTGTACAGAAGAAGAAATGGCAGTGCCTGTCCATAGACTGCTTCATATGGTGTCCTTTTAGATGTGGTATTGTACAACCCGAGCACTTCTAGGAAATCCATAGAAATAGTTGTCCAAATCTGTGTAGGGATGGGCAAGGGTTTGAGTAGTCCCGAAAGGAGTGTCATTTCACCCTTGTTGACCTGGAAAGTATCACAGTCAGCCACCCTCTATTGAATTGGCATGTTCAATCCCTACCAAAAGAAGTTACATTGTTCCCGGTCATATCTTTTGAGGAAACCAGAGTGCCCTACCGATGAAGAAGCATGGAGTTCATAGAAGAGATAGCCCTGTTGAACAGATTGCAAGCAATTTTGAACAAGCAATTTTGAACAAGCATAGAAATAGCTATAAGAGAAACTGGGTCATCAAATATGCGAGAAGAAGCATCTGCCACCATATTGTCCTTACCCTTCTTGTAAGTGATCACATAGGCATAACCCATGAGTTGGATAACGCATTTGAGGTGTGTTGGGGAGGAGACCCATTGTTCCAGGAAATTTTCCAGACTCCAGAAATTAGTCTTGATGCAGAAATAATTCCCTAATAGGTATGGCTGCCAATTCTGTACTGCATGCAAACTAGCCATCATTTCTTGCTGAGATGTAGATGCGGATAAATTATTACAAGAAAGGTCTCTTGAAGGTGACAAGCTGACTGGTTTAGCAAAGACACCTACATATCTATCCAAGGAAGTAGTAGAGAATGTTGATGGGTGCATCTGAATGAAATGGAGTTGAGCGATGACACCATGTGAATTCTTCTTAAAGATCTTTTCCAGGCGATGTGAACTGATGATGCGGAGAGAACCTGGTTGTAAGCGCTTAAATTTTTGTTGTTTCCCATTGACTGAAAACTGCATCCAAAGTTCAGCAAAATCCCATAAGATGGGGCCAAGAGTGCATAACCATTGAATTCCCAAAACCACATCACATCCGCCTAAGGACAAGGCAAACATGTCAGAGCGCGGGTTATAATCGTCCAGAGAGATACGCACATTATGACACTTCCCCTTGCAAGGTAAGGTGCTCCCATTGGCAATCATGACTTCAAAGTTGGAGCAAGGATGGACAAAACAATCATCTTGTTTGGAGATCCGATGGTCAATGAAATTATGAGTGCTACCAGAATCAATGAGTATTGTAGGAGGGATCTTCTTGAAGTAACCCGTGACCCACATTGTTTGGAGGGTGGTGACACCGGATAAAGCATGGAGAGATATCTCTAGTTGGTCGTCCTGATATGGGGGGTCAACAGACAGCTGCTGAATGTTGACCTGATCATCTATTGTATCTGGAGCATCTTCACAAAGTTCAGAGGCAGGTGGAGAATCCGCATCCAAGAGATAGAGCTTGTGCTCAACACATCTATGCCCCCGAGTGAATTTCTCATCACAATTATAACAAAGCCCTTTTTCTCGACGTGCCCGCATCTCTGCTTCAGACAAATGCTTGATAGGATTTGGTCGAGCAGTTGGCGTGATGGGAAGTCGTTGGGAACCGATATTTCTGAACAGAACAAAGGTGGGTTTGGAGCGTTGTTGGGATGCGATCTTTTCCTCTACCAACTTAGACAACCCTAGGACTTCCATCATTGTGTTGGGAAAAAACATTTTAACCTTTGAGCAGATTTCATCCTTGAGACCACTAATAAAACAACTCATGTAGAATTTATCAGACAATCCTTCTGTGAGATTGGCCAGTTTCTCAAATTTTTTCTGACACTCTCTCACACTGCCAATTTGGCAAAGTTTAGTGAGTGCTCCTGTGAAGTCATCAAAATCACTAGGACCAAATCATTGCAAAAGGAGTTGGCAAATATCTATCCAGTTTGGCTCGTGATGAGCTCTAATTTACCAACGGTACCATTGAAGGGCTTCCTGTTCCAAATGAAAAGATGCAAGTGGAACTTTGTGGACATCAAAAGTATTATGCAGACTGAAAATAGTGGTTTGCTCGGTATATCGATCCAGTCAGATCAATACCATTGAAGCGAGGAAATTCAAGCTTTGGCCCACAAAAATTGCTGGAAGAAGTGAACCGAGTGGCTGTAGAAGATTCTGGCTGTCGGTTATAATTCATGGTTGAATGCTGAAGATGGAGGCTAAGAAATTTTTCATCTAGATCTTGGAGTTTGGTTTTGATTGGCAATAGATGGATCTGAAATGACACGGAAGGGATCGAAAACAGATAGATCTAAAACGACGTGGAAGTGATTGACAACAGTTCTAGACAGAGGAAACATGCGATTTATCAGTTGAAAATAGATATGGACCCCGTATGCTCGACTTCCTAACGGTTTAGGGGATTTACTTGGCAACAAATGTTGTCTAACGGCTTGCATATTGGGGCAGTACCCCTCAGTCCATGGCTCAGGTAAAACTGATAACCACTTTGCCACAAATGACAGCTCTTGGTTTACCTCATGGGTGGGAACTAGTCAATCAGGTAGGGGTCGTTTCCCTTTTTACTGGCAGGTCCTCTCAATGGGACAGCTGCTTTGGGGTTCCTGTGGTACTCCTCATAGTGAGTTTTAGGGCTTATGCCCACGTACTTGCCACATTTAATAAGCGAATAGGGATTCTTCCCAGATCCAAACCTACAACAAATGCAAAAAAAAAAATTGGTAGAAATTTCACCCAACGAGCCCAAGAAAGTGCTCTGATACCAGATGTGAAGAACCTCCAACAATCAATTAATGAAAATATACGAGATAACATAAATAACAGAAATCAAAATCCTTTATTGATCACAGGCCACTTCTAGGGGGAAACCTTGTTTGAGCAAGCTCAATACAAATAAATTCGCGGTACCTTCATTGGCCTCAACACACACTTATATACTAAGTCTATGCCTAATACTATGGGTCAATACCATGGGACATCTAATACTACGGGATGACTTAGAAAGCATATGCGTCCAATACTATGGTTCAATACCATGGCTAATACAAACTATGGATCAACAAATACTACGGGACGACTTACAAAGCATATGCGTCCAACAACAATATACTAACAAAGTAAAGAGAAGGGTTGACACAGGTTCCTAACATCAAGAAGTCTGGATCCAGAATACTTGATAGATTGGTTTAGAGAGATGGAGACATACTTTAACAAAGAGCAGATAAAGGATCCTAAAAGGGTTAAAACTGCATGTCTGAGGTTGAAGGGTCATGTCCCATTGTGGTGGGACAATGTACAAGCTGACAGAGTCAAGAAATGCAAGGAGAAAATCAAGTCTTGGGACATAATGGTTTCAAATCTAAGAGGGAAGTTCCTTCCTAGCGACTATGTGATTTCCTTGTTTAGGAAGTTACAAAACTTTCGACAGAAAGAGATGACAGTGAAGGAATACAAAGAAGAGTTCTATAGACTGTCGATTAGATCTGGTCAAACCGATGAGGGAGAAGAAGCAGTCGCAAGATATGTGAATTGCTTGAAATATGCTATACAGGACGAGTTTAGCCTGTTGAGATTCAAAGCAGTTGGTGAAGCCTACTAGTTAGCTCTCAAGGCAGAAGAAAAGTTTTCGAGAAGAACCGCATCGACCAGAGGGAGGATGAGTGGTCGAGGTGCGAACACTATTTTCGGGAAGGTACAAAGTAGCAGAACTAGGAGAGAAGCCGTCACTGACGGGAAGGTCGAGATACCCGCAGTCGAGATGCATTTGGTCAAAATGGTCCATCATAAAAGAAAGGAGCTAACAGAACAGTTGTAGTCTGTTATAAGTGTCGCGGAGTGGGACACAAAGCTTATGAATGCTCGAAAAATCTAAACGTGGCAAAGGAGTCAAAACCCAGACATCGATGAGAAGACCAGGGCAACGAGAAGACGGATTCGACATCCGACAGAGCTGAAGAGAAGGAGTCGGCACAATGAAAGGCCATCTTTCGGACTAGAGTGCTTATCGCTGACAGGTACTAAAAGACCATTGTCGATGGGGGTAGTACAAAGAATTTAGTGTTGACGGAGGTCATCGAAAAGTTGGGTTTGAGATGTCAAAAACACCCAAATCCATAAAAGATATCTTGGTTATAGAAAGGACATCGTGTGAAGGTAACTAGACAGTCCATGATCAACTTTAAAGTTGTGAAACTTGAAAATAGTGTACTGTGCGACGTAATCCCAACGGACGCTTGGCATATGCTGTTAGAAAGGCCATGGAAATATGATCGGAAGATGATCTATGATGGTTGATCCAACATGGTCATAGTTTGGAAAAATAGAACACGGAGGACGCTGAAGCCGAAGCAGGAGGATCGCGCCGACTGCAAGACGAGCAAAAGAAACTATTGGGAGAAACAAGTGATGATGTGCTCAATGAAGGAATTCCTAGAAGAGGAAGAGAAACAGTCGGGATGTTTTTCTATCATTCTGAAAGGACCATGTGTCGAGAGGTCGATGACGGAGAGAATTACGGTTGAAGTCAAAGGAATGCTCGACGAGTTTAGGAGCATAATGGTCGACGAGGCACCGACAGGATTGCCACTGACAAGAAGCATATCCCATCAGATCAATTTGATTCCATGATCAAGTTTTACAAACAAGGAACCACATATAATGACTCTAGCAGAGGGCCAGGAACCCAATCGACAAGTCTAGGTGTTGTTGGACAAGGGATTGATCATAGAAAGTCTAAGCCTGTGTGTTGTACCAGCTGTACTAGAACTAAAGAATGGTGGAGAAAGGAGGATGTGTATAGACGCCAGAGCTATCAACAAAATCATGATCAAGCACAGGTTTCCATTTCCAAGGATGGAAGACTTGATGGATTGTTTCAGTGGAGATCGATACTTCACCAAGATTGAACTAAAAAGTGGGTATAACCAGATCAGGTTCAGAGAAGGCGATGAGTGGAAGATAGCCCTCAAGATGAAGGAAGGACTGTATGAGTGGTTAGTCATGCCCTTCGGATTGACTAATGAACCCAGTACGTTCATGCGGTTGATGAATGAAGTACTGAATCCATTCTTGGGAAATTTCATCGTAGTGTACCTCGACACAATCTTGATATTTAGCCGAACCAAAGCCAAACATTTGGAGCATATTCGACAAATGTTGCAGAAGTTGCATGAAGAGAAGCGGATGGTAAACCTACAGAAGTGCTTCTTCATGAAGGAAGAACTAATGTACTTGAGATTTCTAATCTCAGGTAAAGGGTTAGTGATGGGCCCATAAAAGGTGAAGGCTATATTGGAGTGGCTAGAACCGACAAGCACGACAGGAGTGGATTTTTCATGGACGTGCTAGTTTCTACAAGAAGTTCATCAGAGGATTCAGTCAAATATGTGCACCGTTGACAGAGTGCATGAAGAAAGAGGAGTTCAAGTGGACAAAGTCTACCCATACTTCCTTTGACAAGTTGAAGCAGAAGGTGACAGAGAGCTCAGTGTTAGCTCTACCATATTTTGACAAATTTTTCCAAGTCGATTGCAATGCAAGTGGAATGGAAATTGGCGCCGTTTTGAGCCAGGAAGATCGACCAATTGCATTCTTCAGCGGAAAGTTGGATGAAGCGAAGAAAAAATATTCAGTCTACAACTAGAAGTTCTATGCTATTGTCCAAGCATTAAAGAAGTGGAGGCATTATTTTTTTCCCAAGGAATTTGTGCTATACATAGATCACCAAGCACTGAGGTACTTGAATACTTAGTCGAAGTTGAATCAGTGGCGCAAGAAGTGGGTTGAATTCTTGCAAGGATATACCTTCATGTTGTCTGATAAGTCTAACAAGGTTGCTGACGTGCTGATTCAAATAGTTGCATTGTTGAACATGACAATAGTTCAGGCGACAAGAATAGAGTCGATGAAAACAAAGTACGAGACTGATGAGGACTTTGTGGAAGCATGGAAGGCTAGTCACGAACAATGGAGTGTCGACAAAACTCCATACTTGGATTATTTTATCCAAGAAGGATACATATTCAAGGAACAACAGTTGTGTATTCCCAGGAGATCCAATAGAGAGAACCTAATCTGAGAACTGCATAGTGGTAGATTAGCAGGTCATTTTGGAACTGACAAGACCAAGGCATTGGTCGAAGAAAAGTATTATTGGCCAGGGATGACGACAGATGTCGAGAAGTGGGTATGACAGTGTCGAATTTGCCAGTTGGTGAAGGGCGAAGTCAGAATATGGGGTTGTATGCACCATTTCCAGTTTCTAATACCCCATGGGAGCACCTGAGCATGGATTTTGTGTTGGGATTGCCAAAGACATATCAAGGTAACGACTCAATGTTTGCGGTTGTTGAAATTTTTTTGAAAATGGCACACTTTATTCCATGTCGGAAGATAAGTGACGCCACAAGCATTGCTATACTATTATTCAAGGAGATAATCCGATTGCATGGGTTTCCAAAGAGTATAACATCGGATAAGGACACCAAGTTTATGGGTCATTTCTAGAGGACCCCATAGAAGAAGATGAAAACGAAGTTTCAGTTTAGCTCGACATACCATCCGCAAACTGATGGACAGACTGAGGTAGTAAACAAAAGTTTGGGAAACCTTCTGAGATTTTGGACGGCCGACAAACCAAAGTAGTGGGAGAACGTGTTGGCGCAGGAAGAGTCGCATACAACAATTCTGTGAATCGGTCGATAGGTATGATCCCATTCCATATTTTTCAAGGTCGAAGCCCACATGGTGTGGTGGATTTGGTTGCGATACCAATGGAGATCAGAAAGAGTGTGGATGGAGAAACATTTGCAGAACATATGAAAGAAGTACATGAATATGTACACAAGCGAATTTAAAAGAGAAATACGACATACAAGTAAAGAGCCAACAGGAAGAAGAGGCTAGAGTCATCTAGAGAGAGAGACTTAGTCTATGCTCACTTGAAGAAAGACAGGTTCCCTATAGGAACATACAACAAGCTGAAGCTGAAGAATATTGGACCATGTAAGATCCTGAAGAATATTTCAGACAATGCTCATGTGTTGGAGATACCGAAGGAATTGAACATTTCTCCTACATTCAATGTCTCATATCTGTACAAGTGTGAAGAAGGCTCAACAACAAGCAGCACGGAAGTGTCGAATATTGACTGGATAGGACAAATTCCAGGTCGACACGAAGAAGAGATCGTCGAAGTGTAGATGCACCTGAAGTCAGGCGCACAAGGAGTTCGTGGAAGAAAGAATATTTACGCCGATGGAGGAATGATGAATTGAATGAGGTGACATGGATTTCAAAAAAAGAATACAAGGGACTAACGGAGAATTCAGGTTCTTTTTCACCTGAGGAGAGGCATACAGGGGCACCAGGACCTAGGAGAAACAGTCAAAGTTGATCGACAGAAGAAGGTCAACCATGGGGATTTTCGATGACCACTGGTGCAAAGGAGAATGGCAGTTGAAGCCATGTAGTCAAGTAGGAAGTTGTCGAAGTATGGTCGACAAGAATGAAAGTCAAAGGATTCGAAAGTTGAAAAAAGGTTGGACATCGACACCGATGAAAGCGAGAAAAGGCCAAGCAAGGGGGATGGGGCGGACTGACATTCGTGGAGACTAAGTGAAGCCAACAAGCTAAGTCGAGGACTAACAAGTGCAGGATGGTTGAGACATTGAAGAGCATAGTGATGCGAATGACTACTGTAGTAAATTCAGAGAGGTGCAGAGTTCAAGGCAACAGTCATTGTTGGTTGTTGAGGAAGTCCATGGCAGTTAAGAAGGTTGTTGAGACTAGACCAGGTGTCACCACATGAGGAGGTTGTGTAGAACGGTTAGGGGGCACTAGAAACTGCAGGATCCAGTAGGTCAGAGGCAGAGCGACGGAAAGAAAAGGACATCTCTGGGAAGCCAGCGAGATTGGACCTCGGGAACAGCAGCAGAGCAGAGTAGAAGACTGGTGTGGAGGAACAAAGGAAGGGATCAATCATTCTTTCATTCAGCAGAGGATCGAAAGAAGGAGAGTATCACACATAGGGAGAAACACATTGAGTAAAACAAAGGTTTACTTCTGTAAATTGTAACAGGCTAAGGCCGACTTGTTTATTTCTTTGTATGTAACATTGTAACTGATTCAAGTAATAGAAGCCTTGATTTCTTGACATTTCATTTCACATCTAGTCTTTGTGAGCACATTCTGTGTTTGTTGTGTGT
Organism: Larix kaempferi; assembly: GCA_027924585.1. NCBI lineage: Eukaryota > Viridiplantae > Streptophyta > Pinopsida > Pinales > Pinaceae > Larix > Larix kaempferi. The sequence continues at coordinate 24,715,852 of BSBM01000435.1, read as the reverse complement.
TATAGTTACACAAGAGGGTCCGACCGACCCCCGTTGCACCAGTAACTCATAGAAGGATTATGAATCAAACTTTAACATAACGTTCGCATGGCTGGAATTTTCTGTCTCATAACAGAAATCTATTTTGACTTACCCGATCTTATGCAACAATTTCAATAGACAGTCTTTAGTATGCATTTGCCCAACGATCGATTCAACATAATATTATGGTTCTTTCAAATGGATAACGATTCTATTGAAGGATTTCATTTTCTTGGGAAACACTTGAATGCGAGCATTAAGCCCACGTTCTTCCTTCCTTCAAATCCTTACTGCAAAACATACTCAACAAATGCTTATTCATGCACTTCAACAAAACATAGTTATGAGAACTCTGTAAATCTCTTCAACCAAGTGTTTTCCCGAAAAAATGCTCGTGATTCACACAATAGACTCCAGTCTGCACAAAACCCATATTGCAGAATTTTCAGACTCGTCCTCGTTTTTCCATAAACTAAGCCGCAAGTTCAGTGATGGTTTTACTTCAAGCAGTCTTTCCATAGCTTCTTAAATCCATTACACTTTCAATTCTCCTCAAGAGTTTCTTCCCAAATCTCCACATATAGTCATCTTCCTTCTACTTGTTCTCTCTCTCATTCTACAGGGTTATTCACACAAAACCCCAATTCATGTATAATGAATTATGTAGTATGCACAGATTCATAGATGCTTGTTATCCACTAAATTGCACTTAGTGGATTCCGAGTGAACCGACAAATCTTGAACAATCTAATTGTTCATCATCAGTGTTCATAAGTCCATCAGGCCAAGTTTTGGCCCCTTTTTTAATAACCACGTGTTCATACCCCCTCGGGGAATTTGTAATAATGTGCTAGCATGGTATCTTTTTGTAAAAGACTCAGCTTCTAGCTATTAAATGTTAAGTCAACTAGACCAGTGTTTTTTTTCATTGGAAATTATTTGATGTTGAACAAACAACTAATAATTTTCGAGTTTTTCACTCAATCCTCCAAAGTTGGGGTGGTCGATGTAATTTTTAAGCCTTAAGAGGTTATTAGAGCTTAAGTGTCAATGTATTAAATCATGCTAGGAATATTTTTTGAGTTGTATGAACATGTATTAGGTCCCCCTAGGTTTTTTTTATGTTCCAAGAAAAGCATATTTTCCATAAAAATGAGCCATTTTTTAATGGTTTGGGTAAAAAATTGAAAAAGTGATAAACTTATGGTCTAGGGGTTGTTTTTTCCATGCAAGTGCTCATTTTCTAACCCAGAGCACCCACATTACAAATAAACCCACTTTCCTCAGTGTTTAGACACTTTATTTTTCATTTATTTTGCAAAAAGTAAAAAAAGTAAAAAATGAGAGAAAAAATGCAAAAACGTGAAAAATCATAAAAAAATCAAATTCCTAAATTTTGGGGATGTGTAAGAGATTTTTGATCAGCTATGTTTGGGGGCATGTAAGATATATTTTATTACACTTTTTGGTCAGCTAACTTTAAGGGATCACTTCCCCATGACTTGGGCAAATTTCCCAAAAAGAGTGCCCACAATTTGGGGATTGTTGCAGCTGATTTTTAGGCCCTCTTTGGGCTGTTGTATGGGCTGATTTGGGGATAATTTTTGGCATCCAAATAAGTGGGAGGAAGCCCCATATTCTCCCTAAGTCATGGAACACTCTCTCCTTCACATGCGCACCCTCCCCTCTCTTCTCTTTTCTATATATTGGGCACCTCTCTCATTCCAAACTAGTTAGAGTTGGATGAGAGAAGGCTTGCTCTTGTAATTTGATATATGATTTTGCATTGAGAATAAATAAGCTGTGGAGGCTGAAATGTGTAGTGCATTGGTGTGTGGATCAACATTGTGATGCTTTTCATATGGTAACTTGTTACTTTTTTGCAAATTTCTTTCTTACTCTTGTTATAGATCTTGCCTTAATGATTCTTTTGAATTAATAGGAATATGAAGTTGTAAGTAAGTTTACTTTCATTTTCTATCTTTTCATGTATTATTGGAAATAAAAAATTTGCATGTTAAATAAGTTTATTTGCATGCTATTTTAATTTATATTTGTATGTGTTTACAATATCTCATGGGTATGCAAGTTTTTGTCATTTAGCTTTCAGGTTGCCAAGCTTGGAGAAGGATTTGATCAAGTTTGACTCCACTCCATCTTCAACAATATTCAAGAACATTGTCCCTCAGCACTCCACAAAGAAGCATTCTCAGTTTGATATTTCCTGGAAACAAGCTCTCTTCTTCTTACTCTTTCTCTCATAAAAATTATTTCTTCTTGGTTAGTGTTTTTGGATAACTTTCAGATCTGATCTACTTCATTTTCTTATCAAAAATCAGATCTGAAAATTATATGCATAGATCCAGTATATTTTAAAGTTTCATTTCATAGCTTCGGTATTGCTTGAAAAGAGTCATTGAATAATTTTTTCAAGTCAAATTTTCAGGATTGTTTAATGATTTCTTTTCTTAAATTTTTTTGAAGTTTACATCAAGCATCTTAGTGATTCATTGGCTGTCTTTCTAAGAATGTCCAATACCCTAAGGGGGTGGCTTTTTGGCCATTCCATCTTAGTTCATTTTTTCCAATTAACTAGTCTTTTTAACTTAGATTTTTTTTATTTTTTTCAAAACACTTTTAAAGTGATTTTAGGCACCTTTTGGACGAATAAATTTTGTTGGTTTTTGTATTGTGACAATAGGTCAAGGGTTCTTAAGCACATTTTTTCAACCATTTGGGATGATCCAAAACTTCCTTTGAACCTCACCTTTCTTCCACTACTTTTCTTCCATCTTTGTAACCTCTTTTCTCTAGATATGTAAGGAGAAAGAGGAGTTCTTTACTTTCAGCATTAAGAATTGTAATTGGTAATAAAATTATTTTCGAAGTAATCTTACAATGCTTGCTTCTAATTCCCACCAGGGGGAATTGGTCTCGGTTCGGAGTTTTTTGTGTTTGTTGTCAACTTTTGCAAACTTAAGTGAATTTTAACATTAGATTAGATTAACTTAAATTAACCAAGTAGATTAAAATCTAACGTCTTCGTCCAGTCCAAATATTGGGCCATTGACACACTCAAGATGTAGGAACATTTTGTTTTATGTTTGCAGACTGTATACTTTTTTCGCTACAATATTGTTTATCTTTTGCAAAGAATTAATTCGGATACTAACCCACTACCTCGGTAGTGTAGTAATTAGAAAACATTTAGTTTTCAGTCATTTACAATTCAAAACATCCCCTTGCTTTCCCGAAGTAAGGTTTCAGGATAAGGGCTTGCCCGAGTACTGGCCCGAAAAGAAACTCTTGGGGCATTAAAAAGTAAAATTTGTGTTCAAAAATCTTTTAAAACAAACAAGGATTTTCCCCGTATGGTCTGTGGTCCCTGAAGCTTAGTCTGAACATGTTGATCACACCAGAAAGGGAATAAGTGACTAGTAATAGGATTAAGATTCCCCAATAAACCACCTATATACGAAAATATGGCATATCGATTTTTCTGGCATAGTGTGGGAAAATTTCTCAAAGGGCACGGGAACTACTAGGTAGCGACCTCGGGGAAACTGTTAGACTACACCCTCGTTTGGTATCGTGTTGAACATCTCCCAGGAGACTCCGATCCAGCCCACACGTCTAAGTGAGAAACCACCTTGCAAGAATCCGGACATGTTTCCAGTACCTTGGTATATTGGAGATCCCCTTAGCCATAATAAAAACTCATTACCACATTAATTTTAAAATTGACCAAGAACATTTGCACAATATTTTGTTTTCAGCATTACAAGCAGCATTAAAATTTTGACTCCATTCTTCAGCACTAGTCTCTTTATTTATCATTGCAGATTATTTTTTATTATCATGTGTTGAATGATTCATTAATCATGTTCAAGTTATATGTTGTTTAGATCTTTATGCTGCTATACATTAATTTATATTGCAAATCTCTTATATCAATTTTATCATTATTAAAAAACTCCTAAAAAACTAATTCATCCACTAAACTAGCTTAGCTTAACCAGCCTTAGCAACTTTAGGGTCCACCCCCCTTGGCTTAGTTAGGAGTTTTCCTAAATGGAGGAGTCAAGATTCAAGTGACAGTACTTGACTCGAGGCTTGACCCCAAGGAAACACTTAGTGGCTTGAAGATTTCTACCACGTTAACCCCAGGTGTGTTTCCGGCGGCAACAATGCTGAAACTCTACAGATTCTAGGTTTCACACACACTATAACCAATATCACACAGATAAATAGATAAAACAATTCATGAAATTCTATTCATTAATTAATTGTACATACAAACTCAGAAAATCCTCATTCCTCTCTTTTGGCTAGATTTACATTCAATTGGCCATATTTTCTCTCCTAACTCTCATACTGTAACTCTTCTAGCATTCTTTATCTTATTGGCTCGAACTCACATTTATTGGCCAACCTCTCCCTTTTCCATACCTTTAGGCTTACATATAGAAAAATCAAGATTCCCTAACTGACCACTAATTCTAAACTTAGAATGTAACTCCTAGAATTTTGCCTCAATGCATATTTTTTTCAATTACAATAATAATTTCCTCACAAATGACTTGACATCTGTCACCTATGACTCATCACTCTCAACTAACCCCATTCCTTGGGCAATACTAAGGCTCCATGTTCTAATTAACTCTTTGAAAATGTTAATGGGTAAGATTCTCCCACATTAGACTCCCATGGTAAAAAGAAATCATGACCTCCAGGTCATGTGTCTTCAATCCTCATCCTGCCTGGATACCAAACTTTGTTTTGCAGATATCCATTAACTTTCCTACCTCCTTCCTTGGTCTCTGTCTTCACTCCTCCAAGTTTCCATACTTTATGTTGTAGTGCTCCTTTGTGCCTACTCTCACAATATTTCACAGTCAATCCATTCATGCTGTTGACTGTCTGCTGCATTCTTTTACAATATTTTCCTTTATGACTCTTCATCATGAGTCTCCATAACTTATCCAACTCATCCTTTTGCAATTGGACCTTCACCTGTATAAGAGTGTCGTAACTCTTGTACCATTCTACTTCCATCAAGTCAGTAACACTTAATTGCAAGTGTTGGGCATGGCCCAAGTTGGCACACTTTTGAAGAAGTACAGTTTTGGCAAGTTGCGCAATTCGGACTGCGAAGCTCAGAAGGCACATTTTTGTCAATAGTTGTTGACACCCAAAAAATGCTCACTAGCTTATCTCACTAGTCACATTACCCATTTGTCCACTTTTCCTGCCATTTTAGCCTCTAAAACATCAGAAAACCTTCAAATGGTCACCAAAAAGGCCAAAATCCATCTTTTTCTCCTCAAAAAATACCAAAAAAACCCTCCATAGGGGTCCAAAATTCCCAAAAATCAATTAAAAGGGAATAAAATTCAAAAATATATTAAAAAAAAGAAAAAGAATGAAAAAGAGGAAAAGAAACCCTAAACTATTTTTACAATGCCAGTGGTTACCTTAAACAATGGTTGTATTCTCCATCACCCAAAAGCTATAAAAAGGTGATAGAGGCTTCCCATTATTCATCCACATTCTTGCCTATCCTTATGCTGCCAAATTCATTCTTGAGAGCCTAAGCCCACCATTTGTGCTTAGATTCACCATTTGAGTGAGCCATTTTGGCCAATCCCCATTACATTCGGAGAAGAGAAGGAACCATTGGAGTGTTGGAGCAACTCGTCCCTATGGCTGCTCAAGCTCAACCAACCTCACCATTGAGGTAACCTTTCATATGTAACTTTATTTTTTATGAGTAAAATTTGTTTTACATGGAAGATCTAAATTATCTACTGTTTACTGCAAGTTTATTATGCACATGTTATATTAGTTTTTACCATTTATATTTAAATTTTTTACTGTTTTCTTGAGACTCCTACTAAGGAATCCATTTTCCTTAGTAAGTGCTCATTGGTACAAGCTTGGGTGAAAACCCAACCAACAGTTTTTGGCGACTCCACTTTTTGGAATGTCTGGTTAGATTTAGATTTGTTCTTGTTTTTGTTGTTATTTCACTTCAATATTCTAGATCTGCTTTACCCTTAAGCCTAAACCTTGCATCCCAAGCCTAGTGTTGTTTTTGCAAGACCTATAGCCCGATTTTTTCAGTTTTGTCTTTCGTTTTCAGCGACTATTTTCGTGCCATCGAGCACAGTTTTTTCCCCTTGAGACGCGATCAAGATCGCGACTACCTAGCCCAAACCCGTGACCAAGATTGCCCCTTTTTTCTCAAACCCGTGATCTGCAAACCAGATCTGCATAACCCAATCATGACTGTCCAGCCCATAACCACGACCCCGATCACGCCTGTTGACCCTAAACCCGCGATCTACCATTCGGCTTCTGAGTGCTGATCGCGCCATTTAGCCTCACAGCTGCAATCCAAATCGCACCTTGTATCCTCATAGTCGTGACCCAGATCACCTCTGTCAGCCTCTTAGCCGCGATCCTGAGCACGATTTTTCACCTGATACCCGCGACCCATATCCCCATTTTCGACCCAAAACCTGCGATCTGTTTTCTGAGTGTTCCCAACCCATTTTTGGCCCAGATTTTTCCTGCACCTTCATAGCCACCTGTTTTAACTGTAGCACAAGCTACTTCTTGAGTTTTTCTGTTATTTGCTTTACTGTACCATTTTATAGGTTTTTGTTCAGTATTTTTATTGAAAAATAATTTTTTTAGCATTTACAGTTAAATTCCAGCATTTGCAAGTTTAAATTCAACACTTACATTTGATAGATTATTGCCCAAGTGTGCCATTTTGTTAGATACATCATTCTACTTGCACACAATCTGTCACCATAATACAAGCGAGCCTTAAAATTTACTTAACACAACCAACCTTCTAACCCCACTTGGGGAACATAAAAGAACTTTGTAGTTAGGTAGGACAAGGGGGGATAGGTATCGAAATAATACCCCTCAGTCATTTTTCACTTGAAACATAGTTGTTTTCCATTAGGGTACCAAAATCCCTTAGTATTTTTTGACACGGTTATACACCAATTTGTCGAAATGTCCTCTCCCTTAGGAGGGTCGAAGTAGCAAGACTGGTTCCAGAGGTCTAAGTGGAATATCGCAATCCATTCAGTAACCAAAGGCTACCTACTCGTTGTTCTGGTTGTACCAATACAACGGTGATAGAACAGGAGCTGCGGATTTACCTTTCTGGACGTGTCATGAATGGGGTGTCTTAGTAGCCATTCTTCTAGGATTCCTTTACCCGTTGTCCCTCCCGGTAGGGGGACATTTATCCATTTGGTTCTACTTGTCATATTGTATGACTTGGATTTCATCACCTTGCAAAGGATACATCTGGTTTGAGCCAGCATACCTTTTAGTTAGGCATTTGCATGCTCTCTTACCTCCCCTGGGTTAGCGAGTACACCATTTTTTTATTTATTTTCAGAGCCGTTTGCTTGTTGGTATTCTGACGACCTTTTCTGGTCACTCCGCTTACCATAGCATAGTTGTTACAGTGAGTCTGTTGAGTTTTTTGTTGGCCTAAGTGCCATACTTTTTGTGCTCCCCTCCTGCACACCCAATTGCATTAGGGTTTTTGAGCTTTTCACTTGCCACTACCTACTAGTTTTATTATCCATTTGTCACCATTATGTCCCCGAGATGTTCTCGGCATTTATGGGGTGAACCCATGCAACACAGTTCACTTGACACCACTCAGCACAGGCGTAGAGCCTTGTCACTTGACTCCACTCGTCACCGGAATAGAGCCTCATCACCTGATTCTGACGCCCCTCATTTCACATCTGACTCTGAGGCAGAATCAGAAAACCCTACATACACAACATTGAATAGCCCCATCGCTGGCATGACTTCCAACCACTTTTTTGTAGGGACTGCTGGTGGAGCATCCACCACCATCCCAGCCACCACTATAGAAACTACCCTGGGTATGCCCTCAATGGGACCCACACATACCATCCTCGTCACTATTCTAATTCCAACAGCTACCGGACTCAATCCCACCCCATCTATGACCCACGTTACACTTGGAAGGGAAGGCCCCTCCCACACCAAATCCACACCTCTGTTTGGGGTCGCATCCCCATCATGGATCATACTCCCTTTAGGGGTAGCGGCCTGTTCAACAATGCTACCACCAACACATACGCCCCAACGACTATGTCATATTCTTCTGCTAGTTTTCCATTTATGGCTAGTCTCAACCTCCCTGACCTGGCAAGATTACCAAACGATCCTATCCAACATGATCCCACTTGGCCTCACATGCCTACCAAACTCCCATCAGACATCCCTAAGTTTGAGGGAAAGGCGGGTGAAGATCCCAAAAATTGCATCATGTCTTTCCATCTATGGTGTTCCTCCAGTTCCATAGTTGATGACTCCATCCACCTACGCTTGTTGCAACGAACCTTCATTGGCTCTGCAGCTAAGAGGTATATCCAGAAGCCTCACGGGACCCACCCCACTTTCACATCCCTTGCCTTGACCTTTCTACAGTTCTTCCAGCTACCTATCTGTTATGACGTAGGAGTAGATATCCTATTGTCTTGTAGGAAGAATATGGCCACCCGCATCACAGATCACATTCATGAGTGTCATAAACACCGAAGTTTATGCAAGATCAAGTTAGATGACTGTATCTTTTTAGGTTGCTTTTTAAAATCTCTCCTTCCATCCATTGCTAAAGACGCGGCATCTGAACGACCCCAGTCAGAAGAAGAAGCCATTCTCAAAGCATAGTAGTTTGATTTAATCTACACCTAGTCTGGCTACCTATATACAATTTTACCTGACGCCCCCTGTGGTGATTCCTACCGGAATGACGTGTCGGGGGGATCCCATGCCGCCAATGGCATCATTGGCCATGTTGTGTCACACAACCAACCCTTTTCCATTATGAGCAATAATACCAGTCCCGACCTTTTGCGGGCCACGTCTCATTCCGGAGCTACAACTTCGTATGATCCGATGACACACTCAGACCACACTCATAGACCCTCATGTCCACTACAGTGTTATGGTCATGCACCTTCAACCTATACACCTTCAGTAGAACCTCCTACGTATTACCACCAATAGGCCACTCATGCTCCCATTCACTCACAAGCCTCAGCGGATTTTTACCCTCCAAATGTACCGCTTATAGCACCACAACCTCCAGTCGCTTAGACTTACCAACAACCACAATCAACACCTGGAACACCTCCAACTCCTCCCACATATTATCCACTGTAGCCTACTCCAACACCTGCACAACCTTAAAATCTCCCTATTTCCCAAGGACAAGTGTATGCACAACAAAATCCGCTGCAAAACCAAAATTCCCAACGCAACCAACAACGTCAAGAAAATTGCGGACGAGGATGTAACCATGGGAACAACCAACCTCAAAACCAAGGAGGTCAGCAACCTAATCCTCCAAAAAACAACAACGCTGCTCCCACCAACCAAAACCCTGATCATCCACTGAAACAGGGTAAAAACCCTAATTTAAGAACAAACCATCCATGTTCCATATGTGGGGTATAGGGCCATTACGCACACTCATGCCCCCATTTGGAGCGAGCACGCCAAATTTGGATTAATGACGTCCAACGCCAAGGGAACGAGGCACAGCCAGCACCACCTCCTCAACCTCAACCCATGGTGTTGCAGAACCCTTTACCCACACAAGGAGTGGTGAACACCCGTCGGATGGATCCCCCACAAGGATCTGCGGCACCACAGCAGCAAATCACTTATGCTGCAACTAATTACCAACACATGGATTTAGGTACTCACCATCTATTAATGATGTCATCGACTGATGTCCACCTCCAAAAACGTCAAAACCAATATGGATTCATCCCTGAAGCCATGCTTGTTGATCCAGCCACTAACCCCCTTCCAACTTATAAGCCATTGCGCATACCTACTACACCGTTTGACGGGGGCCCTAAATCCCCTCGCTTCCCACTATGACGGATCAACAATAATCCTAACGCTCATGCCGCCTCAAACTATAATATTGTAGATGACTTAGCCCAGTCCCCTGCTGCTATGTCTTCCCTGGAAGTTTTAAAAAACTGTCCCACTTAGCGAAAAATATTGTTATCCGCCATTGGTGCGATAGACCCTTCTGACTCACGAATGATGGCATTCGATTTGGACCAAGCCGAACCATGTTTTCCTTCCACATTAGCATTTCAGGTTTCTATATCCATTCGGAACCTTTTCATTCATCGATGAAGGTGCCTCCACCTGCGTAATGTCGACATTTTTCTGGAAGAAGCTCGCATCTCCTACACTACAGCCATCCACCACCACATTACGAGCTTACGATGGTCATTCAGCTCAACCACAAGGCCTCTTGGCCAACATTCCCGTGCAGCTAGGTGGAAAAATGATCTTTATCGATATAGAGGTCATCAATGCCCAGCTTGATTACAACCTCTTACTTGGACGAAGTTACATCTATGCAATGAAGGATATCGCTTCATCCGTTGCTCACACTATGATGGTACCCCATGAGGGACGTGTAGTCAAAATTGATCAACTGACATACTACAATCCTAACGCCCCCGCCGCACTTGAAAATGTTCTACCTATGATTGAACAACCCGTTCAGAGTGCACCCACATCGTTCGTCTCCAAGGTCGAAACCGGGATATACTTAGATGCACCCATGACTTCCACATTCCAATCCATTCCACCCCCTCTCCATAAAGTCAAGATATATGATTTGTGCACCCTCTCCCACAATACACAGGCACCTAACCAACAGCCCCCTTTACTCCCGCAACCACCCTCAGTGCCCAGTCATGTCGGAGCCACAAAAACCACACTATCTTGTTTCTATTTTCCCCTTCAGGAGCAGTCAGCACCCCAATAATGGCTATGCTCAATCTGCCAGGTTTAATGTTAGGACTACCTGTGTGGTACCTGCCCACCCCAAATCCTCCTCCAACACCAACTGTCATTTTACAAGATGTCCAACCTATCACTGTGACAAACACACCACCTCCAGGGGTGAGAACCGCATCAACATCTAGTAATCCACCTCCTCCGCCCCGTTACACTGGGAGCAGAGGCCCACAAACCTACTCTACTCAGCTGCGACCTACACCACCCCACCTACTCCAAAGCTCGCAAAGAACCCCCCGACATTTCATGCTCCCCCCAAATGCTCTTTGTGCGACAATTTGGGCCATGCTACCCATCAATGCCCACAACTACCAGCACTTCAGGAACACATGCAAATGCTAGATGATGATTCTAACATTGTAGTTGTTAAACTTGAAATTACGCCTCAGCCTTGTGATAAATCCTTCCGTACCAATCACCCTTGTGCAATATACGGTATTTATGGCCACTACTCACATCACTGCCCTGAGCTCTCGGATTATAGAGCAGCTCTCTACGAACTGAATAATGCCAACCTAGAGACATCCCCTCCTCTTATCGAGGAAATATATCCCCGAACATCTTCCTCCTCGGGATAAATCAATACCATTTATATGATTTTGTCCACCAGTGCACCTCATTCAACCAATTTGATGACACAATGCTTCCACAGTGACGAGGAAATACTCAAAGCACTTACGACACTCGACTACCCCTAGGATGATATGCACCATCGATCATACTTCATCCTTGAGGCATCTACCTCCTCCATAGAAAACCAATTCTCTATCGAATCCAAATATTTCCTTCCCACCAAGGTTGACTGGTTTAAAGATCCCATCCCAGCTCCCGATGCCTTTGAGGAAGGAAATATGGCCAATATTTCACCCATCATAAAAGTTGACATCTCTACCACACTTGTAATACCCAAACCGATTCCTTTAGGCGCATCATGCTTTGAGGATGAGGTACAAGCTTACAAGAATCTCTTCCAAGAGTTTCGTGACATCTTTGCATGGTCCTATACTGAAATGCTGGGTCTTGACCCCGCTATTATAGAACACCACATTGACACTTGGCCCAACATACCACCCGTCCGCCAAAAATGACACCCCATCCACCCATCTAATATTCCCGTCGTCAAAGCGGAAATTGAGAAGCTCCATACAACTGCCTTCATTTACCCCATCACCTACACCACCTGGGTTTCTAACCCGGTACCATTAAGAAGAATCAAGGCATTATTCGTGTCTGTACTGACTTCCGCGACCTAGACCAAGCTTGTCCAAAAGACAACTTCCCCACACCATTAATGAACCAGCTTATCGATGCATGTGCGGGGCATGAGATACTATCTTTCATGGATGGTTTCTCTGGGTATAACCAAATTCATATTCGCAGAGAAGATCAGTACAAGACTGCGTTCACCACCCCATGGGGCACCTTTGCTTATTGTGTCATGCCTTTCGGTCTTAAAAATGCTGGCTCCACCTTTCAGCGGGCCATGACCTATTGTTTTCATGACTAGGTTAAAAACATCTTGTTATACCTTGACGACCTCGCGACCCGATCCAAAAAGAGGTCCGATCATCTAAATGACCTTCGGCAAGTCTTTTTGCATTGTCGCAAATATCAAATCCGCTTGAACCCACTCAAGTGTGTATTCTGCATTCCGACGGGCCGATTGTTGGGTTCCATCATTTCATAGAAAGGAATCATAGTCGATCCATTAAAGGTCCAAGCCATCCTAGACCTCCCATCACCATGCACGCTTTGACAGTTACAGAGACTTCAGGGGAAGGAAAATTTCCTCTGCTGTTTCATCCCCGATTATTCCAAGACGGTTCATGGTTTCCTTCATTTTCTCCATACTCACATCCCATTTGTGTGGGATGACCAAGCGCAAGGAGCTTTCGATGACCTGAAGAAAGCTCTTACACATGCCCCATTGATCTCCCCTCCATATTTCTCTAAAGACATCATCCTTTATGTTTCGGCATCTGACTATGCCGTTTCTGGAGTTCTTGTTCAAGAAGACCCTGCTCGTCAAGAGCATGTTATTTACTACGTGAGCCAGACATTATCAGGCCCACCACTATGTTACTCGCACGAAGAGAAACTGGCCCTCACCGTCATCTTTTTTGTTCCAAAGTTGTGACATTACACCCTCATTAGCCACACTACAGTTGTTGCAAATTCCAACCCCATGGTCTATCTCTTGAACCGTCGCCTTCTGCAAGGCCACATCGCTAAATGGGTTATCATCCTACAAGAGTATGACCTAACTTGCACAACCACTAAGAGTATCAAAGCCCTTGCACTTTCTGAACTCATGACGGATCTACCATCCTTATTGCGATCACCCTCAGTCACCACTAATTTAACTAACGACCATTTGTTCATCATCTCGTCGGATGACCCTTGGTACGATGACATTTTGGTTTACCTCCGCACACAAAAGTTTCAACCTGATGTCATCCGTGACAGACGCCCTCGCATCCATCACCATGCTTCCCGTTACCTCCTCCTAGGTGATGTCCTATATCAACGCAGTGTCGACACCATCTTACGACATTGCCTTTCACGAGAAGAAGCAGAACAAGTTCTCAATGATTGTCATAGCGGCACCTACTGCGGCCATTTTTCAGGAATGGCCACTGCACAAAAGGTTATCCATGTAGGATATTTTTGGCCTGCACTATTTATTGATTGCATCAAAGTGGTAAAAAATTGCCACAACTATCAGCGGTTTTCCCCCAAGGCAAGGAAACCCCCCACCCTGTTAGTTTTTCAGAATTTACTTCAATCTGATCTAGGATCTTAACTGATAGAATAACATGTACAACATATCTACAACATATCTACAACATATCAATCATGGGCATAATAATGCAAGCACACAAGAGACACAGAGTTTCACCTGGGAAAACCAAGAAGGTGAAAAACCCCGCAACTTCCTCAGAGATAGATAAAGCAATGATACAACCCAAGCATAAGAGATACTCTTCTCCTAGAAGTAGCTTCTCCTCCTCCACAAGTGAGCCACTCTCCAATGAGAGTATGAGTGAGTAAGTGAATGATCAAATAGAGTGCCTCCCGAACTCTATTTATACTTGACTTGACTTGCCTAATAACCTTTACTAGGTCGGCCTTAACTTAACCACATAACATAATGCTGACAGGGCTGACCCCCAATAAGGTGGTCTAATAACCCTTTAACCCACATGACTTATACAGGGCCGACCCCAACAAGGTGGTCTAATAACCCATCAAGTATAAGTTATGACACTTACAATATAAATGACGACACTTCCATATAGAGGAATAATAACATCTCTATAGGAATACAATATACATATATGAAATACATTCCGAAGTTACAAATACATTAACACTCCCTCTTTAGTAGGAAGGTATTTCTCGACACAGGTCTTCTAGCATAAGTCTTCTTATCTGGATCATCGTCATCGTCACTGCGGCTGCTATCTCAATCAATCTCTGAACTACTCGTCATAGGAAGTTGTACAGAGCTAGTCCTTTTTCATACTGGATGTAGGCCCACCACCTGCAGGTCTTCATCATCACTGGCCATACTATGGAATCCTCAAGACTGATTACGTGTGTCAACAAAACCTCGAAAGAGCATCCCAGGCATTTTACGAGCACACAGCTCAACCTATCGGATCTCCCAGGATCTTTTACATGTGACTATCACAAAACCTTAAAAGAGTGTCTTGCCAAGCAAGATCCTTAAGGAGCATCTGAGGCCTTTTTCATCCTATCCATATCTCCAGGACTTATTACATGTGACCCCTACCACAAAACCTTAAAAGAGTGTCTTTCCAAGCAAGATCTCTAAAGAGCATCTGAGGCCTTTTTCATCCTGTCCAGATCTCTAGGACTTATTACATGTGGTCCCCACAAAACCTTAAAAGAGTGTCTTGCCAAGCAAGATCTCTAAAGAGCATCTGAGGCCTTTTTCATCCTGTCCAGATCTCCAGGACTTATTACATGTGGTCTCGCAAAACCTTAAAAGAGTGTCCTGCCAAGCAAGATCTCTAAAGAGCATCTGAGGCCTGTTACATGACTAGCACAACCTATCCAGATCTCTAGGACTTATTACATGCTACCCTTGCACAACCTGTCCACGGCCACAGAGTATCAACCTGATACTCACCATACATCGTCCTAAAGTACATGATCATCCTGATCATCATCACTGCATCGTCCTTATGCATGTAATTTGGAGCAACATCCTGAAGCTCGTCATCCATGATCATCCTGATCATACAATGCATCCACCTGATGCATACCAAGTATCTACCTGCTACATATCATCATACATGATCCACCTGATCATACAATGTATCCACCTGATACATACACAGATACATGATCCACCTGATCATACAATGTCTCCCCCTGATATATATCAACATACATGATCTACCTGATCATACAATGTATCCACCTGATACATATACAGATACATGGTCCAAGCATCCAACATGATGCATATACATATACATGATCCAACTGATCATAACAAGCATCCAACATGATGCATATACATATACATGATCCAACTGATCATAACAAGCATCCAACATGATGCATATACATATACATGATCCAACTCATCATAATACGCATCCAACATGATGCATATACATATACATGATCCAACTGATCATAACAAGCATCCAACATGATACATATACATATACATGAACAAACCGATCATACCTAGCATCCAACATGATGCATATACAGAGCAGTAACTGGAGCATCGTCCTGATGCTCATTATCCAGCGCTTACATCCACAGTCATGGGAAGGATCCTCCTCTCACCATGCTTGGAATGGCTTCCAGCAAATGTGTCCATCACTTCTTCCTCGAAGTGTTGTCAATCTGAAGAACACCAAGCCTCTCCCTGAAGTACTCAAACTTCACTATGGCTAGTGGTTTCGTCAGCACATCTGCAACCTGCTCATCCGTCGCAACATACAGCAGCTTCACTACTCCTCTCTGCACCATATCCCTGATATAGTGATATTTGATCTCAATGTGTTTCGAACTGTTGTGGAACACCAGGTTCTCAGACAGCTTCACAAAACTCTGGTTGTCACAAAAGATACCAATAGCCTCCAGCGGGAGATCAAATAACTCAGACAGTAGCTTCCAGAGCCATACTGCCTCACAACTAGCCCAACAAGCTACAACATACTCTCCTTCGGCTGTACTCAATGCTACACAAGACTGCTTCCTGCTAAACCAAGATATCACACTTGATCGCATACTGAAGCAACACCCAGATGTGCTCTTCCTATCTGTAGCACTGCCTTCCCAATCTAAATCAACATAACCCTGCAGGTTAAACTTTTGATTCGCATCATACTTGAGCCCATAATCAATTATACCCTTCAGGTACCTCAGAATATGCTTTACAACAACCAGGTGAACACCTCAGGGATCCATCAGGAACTGGCTCAATGTGTTCACCGCAAAGCAAATATCTGGTCTCATATTTTTCAGGTACATCAAGGACCCAATCATTTGACGATACATCGCGACATCAACTGGATCAGATGAAGCATCACACAGAAGCTTCAGGTTCGATGCCATAGGTGTGGCAATGGCCTTGCAGTCCATCGTCCCGAACCTCTTCAGGATCTCTACTGCATGCTTCCCTTGTCCAAGGAAGACTCCATCTGCACTCTGCCACACCTCCATGCCTAGGAAATAGTGCATCATCCCCAAGTCCTTCATCTCAAACTTGGCGTCAAGCTTCCTCTTGGTATCGACAATCAATCTATCCTCACCTGTAACAAACATGTCATCCACATACAAGAGTAATATCAATGGATTTCCTTCCTCAACCTTGTAGTAAAGGTTGGAATCTGCTTTACTCTTGGTAAAGCCCAAACAAGATAGAAAGCTATCTATCCTACCATACCAAGTCCTAGGAGCTTGCTTCAAGCCATACAAGGCTTTCTTCAACCTGCGCACATATGACTACCTGTCATGTGTCTCAAAACCAAGTGGCTGCTCCACATACACTTCCTCTTCGACTCCACCATTCAAGAAAGCTGTCTTGACATCCATCTAGTGTATCTTCCACTTCATCACTGTAGCCAGAGCATGTATTGATCTAATGGAAGTGTATCTGGCTACAGGAGCAAAAGTCTCTTCATAGTCTATCCCCTCTTTCTGAGAGAAGCCACGAGCTACAATCCTCAATTTGTATTTTTCTATGCTACCATCTGCAGCATGCTTGATCTTATAGATCCACTTGGAAGTCACAACAGACTTCCCTTCAGGTCTTGGGAATACATCCCAAACATCATTCTTCATGATCGACTGGTACTCCTCGATCATGGCATTCTTCCCGAATCCTGGGAACTTCAATATCTTCAATATCTTCAATAGATAACTTTTTTGTTGAACAAATGTTGTAGTCCTTCTTTTGTAGGTGATGGTATACGATCTTTCCTACAAAACAAGTTAAATTGCATGATTAGAAAATATCTCATAGTTTTCAGAACCAATTCTTACACAAATAAATATGTCATACAGTCATGCAATTATCTTAGCCAATGCATCAATACAACATTTATCCATATCCCGTAGCTTTCTAGATGCCTTCCAATCTCCACCAAAACATTGTTAAGAGTGTGCACAAATCCCAACATGTCAGCAAAGAGGTTTCATTCTAGATAAGTAGCAATGGAATGTTGTACAGTGCCATAGGCCACTTACCCATCACATGCATATTAGTAGTATATTGTTCATTAATGAAATTATTCTAATATGCATAATACACACCCTAAGTCTAGGAACATAAGCATATACATCATTGAACAATATTATTTAAACAAACAAGTATGCAAGAAATGACAATTCAAATACTTGTCTTTGTTTGGTTGTAGAGTGGACTCCCTCTCAATATTTGCTTCCTTGCAGGAACTACTGGAGTGTGCTCCCTCTTGATCTTTGCTTCCTGGATTGCCTGTCGTTGAACTTACATCCATACTCGATCACTTATGCATACTTAATAGTATCATCATTGTGTTATCCTCGAGGTCTCATACATACATTCATTAGTATAATCTCAATACTATCAAAACACAATAATCTTAAACATGTATAGTCATGATCATTTCAAACACAGATAATAAACATTAGCATTCAAGGTTTCAGGGAATACTTCTTTTACTCATGCATATTCTTATTTGCCTAAAGGAATTTTCTAGTTAGTCATATCATCAATCAAGGTAAGAGACATAATATGCATACTCCTATGATTACTCAAACTTATAACTTCATGAACAATCATCAATCATATGAAGATATACTTATATAAGAGATCCTAACACAAGGTAGGGTTCTAACTTGATATAGGCAAAACATACCTGGATTATCATGTTAGATACTTATGTCTAACATACCTAAACAATGTCTTCTTGTTTTCTTTGATGACTTGTGCTACTGACCTTCATATCTCATAAGTTAACCATTGTGGAACCAAATTATACATATATCGTAAGTAGAGCTTCTATGTGATCCATGACAATGGATGAATCTTTGTCTTCATGTCACCATGGTCATATGTTCTTGAACTAGAACATGATTTGTCTTTCTTGATGTACCTTTCATGTTAGCGGACAACATCAACCTCGTATAACACCACAATGCATTAGCACAATCATAAGTGTCAAAAACCCTAATCAATGAATATCTTCTATCATGCATTCATATTTTTATTAAGGTGATACGACAAGTCTAAAACTAATCAAGATTATACTAATCTTAATGAAGACAAACATATCATAAACTTAATCATGAACAGATTTCGAAACATACCCGTAAGTCATACCTATCAAGATTGCTTGTAATCTTCTTATGTAAGGCCTTCGCCTCATCTCCCTCTGAAATAGGAACTTCTTTACTTATGCAGATGACCAATCCATTCTCTTCTAGGATTAACCCAATCCACTTGATTTGCAGAAACTTGATCTGGAGTTGGATTAGGGTTTGTCAGAGAAACCCTAAAAAATCAAACTTTGAATTTCAAACTTCTGAAAGGATAGAAAGATGTGCCTTGATGAGATGATCAAGCTGGTATACTCAGAATTTGAAAGCTACAAAGTTTCACCCCTCAAAATTTCCTTTGAAACTTTTGGATCTTCTAGACAGGATCCCGATCTAGGGTTTGATAAAGCCCACCCTTATTCCCAACCAAAAGGTTCGATTGAAAGCTCTAAACTTCTATTTTTCTGAGGAGCTTCCAGCCGTGGTCAGAGACTTCAGAAATTCCAACTTTTGCAGAAGCCCTAATTTTCCACCTTTCCGATCAAAATCCCGAACTAGGGTTTGATCAAGCCCGACCTTTTTCCCAACCAAAAAATTCGATCTTGGTCTCTAAATTTTTATTTTGATGAGGAGCATCCAGCCGTGGTCTCTGATACAAAATATTCCAACATTCTCTGAAACCCTAAATTCCCGGAGCCATGAATGAAGGTGCTCAAAATCTAATTCTGTTTTGACAGAAATATGCACCTGATTGTTTCTGGTGTAACTATGAAATTTCAGATCTCCAGGGTCTGAAAATTCTTCCTCTGGTATCCTGACCTGTTATCTTTCCAACCCCATAGGTTTGAGCATAGTTGGATTCTCTGAGAGATATTTATGCCAAGTGTCGCAACGTGACCTGTTTATGGGATAAAACAAGAGAGATCTCTTGTACGGCGTGCCACGTGTCACTGGTTCCGTTTCGGCCCCTGAAAAACTTAATTGAGAAAGTACAGTCCGTACCCTACCTATAAATGTTTACGAAATTTCATTTGGAGCTTTTTAGCCCAAGTTATGACCTTTTTTCCTAGGTCACCGTTTTATGACTGAGATCTGGAAGAGGCAGAAACCCTATATTGTACAGATCATAACTCACAAATTACAACGAATTAGAGGTTTTCCTTTGGACACAAGGTACATGGTGATATTGTCTTCGACCTGTATTATTTTCAGATCCTGAAACCTCACTGAAATGTATTTATAGCGAAAGTGATACGATGACTGGTTTTTGCTATATCAAGCCGTAGCTTTGCAAGTGCAACAAGTGTCATAAATGCCATATCATGCCTTCTTTCAGGCTAGCTCTGATACCATGTTAGTTTTTCATAATTTACTTCAATCTGATCTAGGATCTTAACTGAGAGAATAGCATGTACAACATATCTACAGCATATCAATCATGAACACAATAATGCAAGCACACAAGAGACACAGAGTTTCACCGGGGAAAACCAAGAAGGTGAAAAACCCCGCAACTTCCTCAGAGATAGATAGAGCAATGATACAACCCAAGCATAAGAGATAGTATTCTCCTAGTAGCAGCTTCTCCTCATCCACAAGTGCGCCACTCTCCAATGAGAGTATGAGTGAGTAAGTGAATGATCAAATAGAGTGCCTCCCACACTCTATTTATACTTGACTTGACTTTCCTAATAACCTTTACTAGGTCAGCCTTAACTTAACCACATAACATAATGCTAACAGGGACGACCCCCAACAAGGTGGTTTAATAACCCTTTAACCCACATGACTTATACAGGGCCAACCCCAACAAGGTGGTCTAATAACCCATCAAGTATAAGTTACGACACTTACAATATAAATGACGACACTTCTGTATAGAGGAATAATAACATCTCTATAGGAATACAAACACTTATGTATAGAGGAATAATAACATCTCTATAGGAATACAAACACTTCCGTATAGAGGAATAATAACATCTCTATAGGAATACAATATACATATATGAAATACATTTCAAAGTTACAAATACATCAACACTCCCCCCTTCGTCCGGTTGTCACCGTTGGTACTTTTTGCAAATGGGACATCGACTTCATGGAATCTAATCCTGCATCAACTGGTGGCCATAAATACATCATTGTGGTCGTTGACTACTTCACCAAATGGGTAGAAGCATGCTTACTTTCAACTGCACAGCCGACACTGCATCCCACTTCTTCTTTAACCACGTTATTACTCGTTTTGGAGTACCTAAACAACTCATCTCCGACCATGGATCTCACTTTGAGGAATCTATCTGGCGAGAGTTGTCAACCCTCCTCAAATTCGAACATCAATACACTTCCCCCTACTACCCCCAAGGGAATGGACAAGTCGAGGCCATTAACAAAATTCCGAATACAAGCCTTGAGCGCACTATCGACCGCCATAAGTCCAATTGGAATCATATGCTTTTCCCCGCACTGTGGGAATACCACACATCCACTAAGACTGCCATCGGTTTTACCCCTTTTCATTTGGTTCACAGCGTGGAATATGTCCTCCCCATTGAGTGTTAGATCCCAACATTGCATATCGCCATCAAACTCCTCCCAGATGCCTCACCACTTGAACAACACTTGATCTTGTTGGAACAAGCTGACGAGGATCGCCGCGTAGCCCTTCAAACCATTGAATCCACAAAGAATCGCTCCAAAGCCGGCTACGATAAGCACGTTCACCCATGAGCCTTCCGTGAAGGAGACCTTGTACTCATTTATGATCAAGCCCATGACAAAATGGGCAAAGGAAAATTTGAGTCCATGTGGCAAGGCCCCTACATTATACACACCTGCCTTGGCCACGGTGCATACATTCTGACCGATTCAGAAGGTAACACCCTACGCAACCCCCGTAATGGGTTGTACCTCAAACACTTTTACCCATAACATATTTTGGACACGATAGTCCATATTGTACAGTTTTGATTCCTTTTTCGCTTTCATCTTTCAAAACCTTACATTTTGTTTTTTCCTACAAGACCACAAATGGATCCTGTTCCACTTTACTATGTTGGATTTGCCGACGGTGCAAATTGTTGGTCTCCAAATCTCTCTTCCGCGGCTTGGGTACTCTATTCCCCCTCACATGAGTTGATTCACCTCGATGGAGTGTGTATAGGTGCTGGGTAAAAGCATGGTAATGTGTCTCACTATGCGGCAAGATAATTTATGCTGTTATTATAAATTTATTCAAAATATCTATTATAAAAAATAAAAAAATGTATTTTAAAAAAATATTAGAAATAATTTTCACAATCACTTGTATATTATTTCCATATTCAAATAAAAAACTATTGATTTTGAATTCTTAAAATGATAGTTTTTTGGGTCGCGCTTTTACATACAAATAATTTTTTATTTATATTAATAATTCAATAATAATTAAATTATATCATAAAAAAATATTTAAAAATATGTACAACAATCTTAAAAGTGTCTATAAAAGACTTGTTACAAAAAATTGGAATTAAAAACATAAATGAAGATAGATATGGGGGGTCTCGGTTTTGTGAATACTTATGAGATGTTGAAATAACAGTAAATGGACTTTAAAGAAAATGAAATAAATAAGATAAAAATTATTTTTTTTATTTGAAAAAAAATACCATATAAAAGCTCATTCACAATGAAAACTTTTGTTTCATTACACCATTATCTAATTCTCAATGGATTTGTAGATTTATGAAAAAATATTTTTAGTTCATGAGATCATCGCCGCAATAGGTTAAAAAGTGAGACACATTAACATGCTTTTACCCTGCTGCTACAAATAACTAGGATGAGTACAATGTTGTGACCGGTCTCCTGACCGCTGCCCTCCAGATGGGTATAAGTCACCTTCACGTCTTTCTCGACTCCCGGCTCCTTGTTTCCCAAATCAACAATTGTTACAAGGTATGCAATCCTTGCCTCTTTAAAACATTCCTGTGCACTAAACAAATGATTAGAGAATTCGAATCCATTACATTCACTCATGTCCTAAGAAATCAAAACAGTGTGGCAGACCAAATGCCTAACAACATTTTAGATTGGCACATCAACCAAACCATGTAGGACATCAACCATGCATCAACATAACATCATATAGGCATCAAAAAACCATAGAAACGACAAAAATAATCCATCATAATATTGCATCCACGTGCATATCATAATCATAGAATGTGCCTCCATGGGCATACATAAACATAACAATTGCCTCCACGTGCAACAAAACATAAAAACAACGACAAATGTGCATCCACATGAATACACGACTATATCATCAAAAATGCATCCATGTGCATAAATATATATCATATAGTCATAAAATGTCAAAGAGTGCCCTCAACACCCGAATATACAAAAATACATCAGACATATATACAAAAATATCCCCATATGCTCATCAACATTTGGGGGAAGATCACGGATAGTCTAGTCAGAATACCCTCCTTGGTCGGTGTCCTCATCATCAATTGCCTCTGTAGAAAACTCGTCCTCTCCTCACTCCTCCTCTGGCTCCTCCTCCTTTGGATCCTCCTCCTCGGGATCCTCATCATCATCCTCAGGAATGTACTGCAAGTCTTGAGCCCTCCTCTCTGCTTCCAATATAGCAACCCATCTCATTATCGATCTCTTATCTCGTAAAGCATCGTAACACAAATCCAATATATCCAGGTCTAACTCCAGCCAACCCTCATCTGCTACATCACTCAATAAGCAATCAAAGCTAGCCCGTAAGGTCTCCAGGTCCACATCATCCTCCCGTCTTCGTCCACCTCCTCGAGCACTGGGGTAGGTGGAGTTGCAATCACCATACGATCCCTCCAACCCCGATGACCCTCTAGTGGTTGTGGTCCAACATCTGCAACACCCAACAAAAAGAAGTCAACATCATCTAACATCTCTAAGCTATAATCATAAATTCGCAAGTAAAAAATACAATATGATGTGCCAAGAAAAAACAAAAATACACACATAGCGTCAGGCCCCCAGGCCTATCCAGCAGGCCATGAAAGCTCAGGGTCCCTCTAGTAGTCCATCCCCTGGTATGGATAATCATCAATCAAAACCGGTATCTCCCGCCCCTTCCTGAAAGTCTCTGCCATAAAAAACTGGCCCACGTCCCCACCACCACGGCGGCACATCATCTCTCCCAACTGCACCATCCGTGGCTCCATCACGTCTCCTTCTCAGAGACGAACACGGGGTCGTAGTGAAGGCACCCGCTCAAAGAAGAAACAACACAGAAAGGAAGCATAGCTAAAATCCCATCCAATCTACCTCACCTTGCTCAGCTCGCGCCAAACACTGTCATGGAACATTTGCCCCCATGCATAATAAGTACTCGATAGTACTCGCTCGATCAACTGCATCTTCCCTCCAGACACACGGTTGGGCGCCAATAATCCCAGTACTAGCAACACGCATGTTGCAACCGCTCGAGTCGACGGATCCCACAAATCTCAGATCAGCAGTGCATTATGATGCACACGAGCACCCGGAACACAATACCTCCACAGCATATCATCTATGTACACATCCCCTCTCGTTCGAGGCTAAGTGTCCACAATCATCCCCAAACGGGGAAATCCAGTTAGGAAATACACATCTACCAAGGTGAGATCCAATCTCTCACCTTGAACCATAAACGTACTAATGCTCGGGTCCCAGAACCCGATCGAGTTGTTCAACAAATAAGGTGCTGAATGCATGGGGGGAAGTAGTGCAAACTTTAACAGCCCTCCCAGTGCCAAAGTTTCCTAAACACGATGATCCCGATGAATGATCCTCATCAGATCATCTGGTATCTCATGCTCCCTCCACGACTCCCTTGGCCTCCTGAGCATCCTGCCAAACACACAAGGGAATATCATTAGAAGGTCATATCGCATAAATCCACCATTTTTCCCCCAGTAACGCTCCAGATCGTGGCTGTGGGACCCACAGCTATGATCCAAGATCACAGCTGTAGAATCTAGATTTCTGATTCTGATCGTGGCTGTGGCAGCCACAGTTGCGATCTGGATCGCGACTGTGAAAGCCACAGTTGCGATCCCGATCGCGACTGTAGGAGCCACAGTAGCGATGCCTATCGCGACTGTGAGAGCCATAGTTGCGATCTAGATCGAGACTATGAAAGCCACAGTTGCGATCCTGATCGCAGCTGTGGGAGCCACAGTCACAATAGGCATTGCTACTGTGGGAGCCACAGTCACGATAGGCATCGCTACTGTGGCTCCTACAGTTGCGATCGGGAACGCAACTGTGAGAGCCACAGTCGTGATCCGAGATTGCCCCTATGGGAGCCATAGCCGTGATCCGGAGCACACAAAAGGCCTTGGAAGCCATAATATACCCCACTGATCACCCCATGTGACTGGTACACTGCCCCCGAGGACCCAATTTCCCCCCAAAATTAAATAAAATTAAAGATAAGGGCTAATAGAGTTACCTGGAACTCACGGAATGAAAATCCAACGGACGGTTCTCTCGCAAATGATAGAACACCTCTTGCTAGCTCAAATCTACTGTCAAACTCAACAGTGCAAATGACACGTGTCACTATTGGTCTACTTGCTATTTATAGACATTTGACCCATTTTAATTCAACCATTCTGGAATCACACGAAGTATGTTTTCCAAACTGTTGATACCATTGGATTCAGTGCAGTAAGAACTTTGAGGTGGCCAAGTCAGTTTCTCAATTTCACCGACCCCTTTTCCAGGCATTTTTTCACACACCCCTTGTCGCCTCAATTTGCGTGCCACATCGGTCATTGTCCAGTTTTTATATCACCAGATTCAGTTTTCCGCGCTCATGATGATGCTTGAGATCATTTCTCGCTCTCACCACCATATTTTTTGGGCATTTTTTCACACACCCCTCGTTGCCTCGATTTGCGTGCCACATCGGCCGTTGTCCATTCGTGACGAGTTTTATATAGTTGGATTCAGTTTTCCGTGCTCGTGATGATGCTTAATATTGTCTCTCACTTTCACCAATAACTCTTTGACATTGTGTCCACACACATTGCCACCTCGATTTGGGTGCCACATTCACTGCTGTCGGATTTCACAAATTCATGCATCACATATTATACATGAGCCCTCTGCTCCATCCATACTGCAATCATGGCATTGTTTTGCTCCCATTCATCAACCCACAAGGAGGACCCATCAGTGTTCCCCCCCACCACTATTCTTAGTCCCCATACATGTCCCTTGATTGAAGATTTCCTCCTTGCCTCACCATTACTTTTGTTCAGTATAATTTTATCCCTTTTTCGGGCCGATCATCTCCTTTATGAAAAAGGCACTTAGGGTGTTTCCGTTAAGATCTTTTATGACTCCTAAAACAATGAAAAGATCACCGAGCAATCTTGCTTCTTTTCATGCACGTTAAAAGTATTTGAAATGGCGTCTACCTGGTATAAGTTTACCCTTTTTCCGGACCTTGTAGACTAATTACGAAAAAGGAATACTCTAGTCACATCGGCTAGAAGAGTTCTTCATTGCATCCTTTTATGCTTTTTTGGGCCTTGGAGACTAACACACGAAAAAGAACCCCCTTAGAGTCTACTTACTGCTTTCCGACTCTCTAAGTTTGAAAGCAGCCTCGAGCATAAACTGTCCTGGGCTCGTTCAAATCCACATGATAGTACCATTTCTTGACCACACTTCTATCCATTCTTTGAGCTCCTTAAACCATGAAGAAGGCCCCAATGGTGCCTCTCGGCGCCACAACAAAGCATATATAATCACACCATCATGGAAGCTTCCCCAATTTGGTCGTTGTTGTTCAGAGTATTCTACGAAATGTCACCTTGAGAATTTCTCTATACCATACATCAGTTTGTCCCCATGAGTCTTTCCCACGACAGTACTTACCCCTCATCCCTTAAGCTATGATCTCCGTACCTAAAGTTAGCTGCCAAGTCATCCATGTCATCATTCTATGAACAAAGGAAGTTTGAGTCGCCCCACTCTATGACCCCAATTATTCTCCATCCGCAAAGTATGTCGATCCCACCTTCAGTACTGTCACCTTTTGGTTGTACACCTCACGCTCCTATTAAGGAAGCATCATTGCCTTGATAGTTGCATGTCTCCCTCTATCGACGCCAATCAATCTATTCCAGAGGATAGACCCAGAGGTCCATGTTCCTTGGACTCATCACCATTAGTGGTGAGTTCCTACGGATCATTTTGAAAGGAGTCCCTAGTGCCTCTCCAAATGATTGTTTCTCACATGCTCGACGCCAAAACCTTGATCACATCGTTGAGATTCGTGTAGGGAACTGGTCCTTTCAGTTATTAGTCGAAGACCCTGGATGTCACCTGACTCTAGCACATTGGTGAGTCTTATTTAGGAATAACCAATAATATGTTCCTGTAGATATCTGGGTTTCCCTTGGCAATAGTATTCGGAACTACCCCTGTTGTATACTTCTTCGAGTACACAATTCAGATACAGTTTAGTGTACCCTTGAGATTCTGACTCATGGTCATTGATTCCATCCAATTTTGGATCACATTCAGATCCAACAGTTCATCAGTCCTTCTGACATCACATTCAGAACGACTGTTGCTTTTTTCCAATGTATAGTTCTTCAGATCAGTGATTGTATCGAACATGAGTATATCCCAGCTTTGTGTCCCCTCTGGACCATTATGATGTACACAACAGTTCTCCATGTATTATTCAGGTCTCCCTTTTTTGGGCCTCATAGTTATTTATATGTCTTGATACGAGCATGGTTATGCCCGCCTCATCCATATATTGAGATTATTCCTCATTCATTATTGAGGACATGTATTTTAAGTTTTTACAGTTTGTATGGCCCCACTATTCCAGTCTCCAATCAGTCTCTTCTCTCCTCCAAATCCAAGGAAAAAGGAAAAGAAACTATGATGTCTATCAGCCATATGATGAGCTCCTGCCATCACACATCAGGGGGCAATCTGTTGACACCCAAAAAATGCTCACTAGCTCATCTCACTAGTCACATGACCCATTTGTCCACTTTTCTTGCCATTTTAGCCTCTCAAACATCAAAAAACCTTCAAATGGTAACCAAAAAGGCTAAAACTCATCATTTTCTCCTCAAAATAGTTAAATTTTGTCAAAAAATACGAAAAAAACCCTACAAAGGGGTCCAAAATTCCCCAAAATCAGTTAACACAGAATAAAATTCAAAAAAGAAAAAAAGAGGGAAAAAGAGGAAAAGAAACCCTAAACCATTTTTACAATACAATTGGTTACCTTAAACAATGGTTGTATTCTCCATCACCCAAAAGCTATAAAAAGGTGATAGAGGCTCCCCATTAGTCATCCACATTCTTGCTTATCTTTATGCTACCAAATTCATTCTTGAGAGCCTAAGCCCACCATTTGTGCTTAGATTCACCATTTGAGTGAGCCATTTTGGCCAATTCCCATTACATTCGAAGAAGAGAAGGAACCATTGGAGCACTAGAGCAACTCATCACTACGGTTGCTCAATCTCAACCAACCTCACCATTGAGATAATGTTTTATATGTAACTCCATTTTTTATGAATAAAATTTGTTTTATATGGAAGATCTAAATTTTTTACTGTTTACTACAAGTTTATTATGCACATGTTAGATTAGTTTTTACTATTTACATTAGCTTTTTTACTGTTTTGTTGAGACTTCTACTAAGGAATCCATTATCCTTAGTAGGTTATCATTGGCACAAGCTTGGGTGAAAACCCAAGCAACAATAGCGCAATCATGTTGATTCCCAGTGCCGGTGCAGTAGCTATTTTGGGTAAAGAGTATAAGGGAAGGTCGAGCGGTTGAAACCGACCTACTTTGGATGAGCGACTCCAGGATTCCTGGCAGTTGGGTAAGGAGAAGAGTGGAGATAGAGGAAAGTGACCTGTCAGTCGGAGTGGTAGAAAACCATTGGAGGCTAATCCACGGGTAGACGGCGACAGTAAGGCTAAATGGGCGGAAAGCGATAGGCCACAATGCGGTTGTAACCGTTTTTATGATGACTGCGGCTGTCAGAAGGGTGTGTGAGCCACGAGTGGCCCAGCAAGGTGGCCTGAAGCAAGTGGGGCAGGCTGTCGACGACGATAGGCAGAGTGGCAGGTAACCACACCAGTTTTGGGTAACCTTAGGGTTTTGGCCCACATGCATTGTAATAGACATGACCTAAGGGCACGATCTATATAAAGGGGAACTTTTGTAAGGGAAAGGGTTAATCATTAGATGTTGATTGAGATTATTGTTGAATATTGATCTCTGTTGAGAGAATGAACATTGTAAAAGGGCTCTGCAGCTGTGTGGAGAGACCTACCAAAGAGAGAAGAGAGTGTGCAACTGAGTGAATAGAATGGAACTGTTGTACCCTTCCCATTGATAATATAACAATAGTTCCTATGGACGTAGCTCCCATCCTGGTGGTGAATGACGTTAAATCCTTGTGTTATGCGATTGAATATGTGTTTGCATATCTGTATTTGCTTTTGATGAATGGTTAAGTTCTTTCTTGAGAGTAGATGTATCGTCACTTTTGTATGTATTCGCCATAAGGATAAATGATTGGAATAATATGTTAAGTGATGAACATGTATGCATAATATGTTCAATGTGCAAGTATTTCTAAGTAAGAATAAAATCATAAATTGATTGGGTAACACTTAAGTCAGCGAAGTCTGTATAGTGTGATTCCCTGAGCGCAGCACCGGAAGTCCGCAGAGTCATTTTGATTCATTGTGTTGTATAAGTTTGCAAGGTTACGGTTTAAGATGCTTGTGAATGCATAAATTTGCACTAAGTAAAGTCTGTCGAAGTTGTTTGTAAGTGTTGAAGAGGAAGCGCAGACCCTCATGGCATTGTCGTATTGTTAAGGAATCATTCTGACTACGCAGTCCCTGTGTGTGCGGCAGCGTAAGCATCAACCATGAAGTAGGTGGAGCTTCGCGCAGTACCCCATTCCACAGCACGAGTATTACAGCATGCTACTAACCTATTGAAGCATGCAGCACCCGGTTTTGGAAACCTGATTCCGCAACCTCCCCATAACTTCGCCTCGGGTGAGACCTCAGTCTGCTCGCAAAATTCTATCGAAAGGCCCAGTGAAAAGGGGTTTTGTTGGTTCCCTGAACCGCATAGAACCTGGGTCTATCTTGGAAGCTTAAAGAATGCATATATATCCAACAAATGGTTCCGTTGCTGGGACCGAACTGGTGATGAGCACCGAAAATTGGAATCCTGAGAAAACATAAATATGGAACTAGGTGGACAAGACAGAAAGGGAGTTTTCCAGAAAAGAGAATAGACATCCACATCTCTCTGACGTATTGCAGAGATACTTAGGGCGAACATTTACAAAATTTTCTTCACATCTTTTGAAAACGAGTTACACAAGTGGTTATCAAGACTTGTAGAGCGAAAGAACTATTTCCAAGAAGGAGTACCTACCAAGTGGAATCCAGAGCTCATTCAGAGACTTAAAGCAGAAGATAGTCCACTCTCTCGAGAAGTCGACTTTTGGGTTGACAGTATCCTAGAGGGGTTCATGATAGAGTTCGTTGTGGACACATTGAAGTCCTACAGTGTAGCAGAGGCCGAGTTCTTCAAAGGATTTAGAGGTAAGTACCTCAACAATCTAAGTTTATATATCAAAATGCTTTTAGCTGAGAAAAGAGTTTTAAGAATGTAGTAAGATACAGAGTTGTTTTGAGTCTGTAATGGTCGATAATACTTACAGTGATACAAAAGAAGATATCCATATCTTAAGAAGTGGTAAAAGATATACGGTTAGTACATAAAATAACCTTAATGAACATGAACTCCGCATAGAAACTGAGTTCCAAGTTGATCCCAATAGAGAAACTCCTCGTGTAGCTACCTATTAGCCCATTACTCCACATAATCCGCCAGTTCAAAACACTGCACCTCCCATTCCATACAACATTAGTACTAGTAACACCGCAGGAGTGAGTACTCAGAACAATCCGCACAGTAACATCCCTAACACCGCATAGAAAAATTCGCAAAACACTGCACCACTTAGAAGGAGAATGTCTGATGATACAAAACTGTCAATATTTAAAGGAACGGGTCTAGAAGACCTGAGCAACACTGGTTTCTTTATGAAGCCATGTGGAACATCAAGCAAGTCCAGGATGATGTTGTTAAGCATGCACAACTCATCACTACATTCAGGGACAGAGCCTTAACTTGGTTCATGAAATATTATGTCGGACAGAATAGGACCCTACTGGATATAAAGGCTTCCCTCTTAAGAGAGTTCAAGGAACTGAAGTCTGAGTCACAGTGTATAACACAGTTAAAAGAGATTAAATAGAAAACAACTGAGTCAGTATGGGAATTCGACCATAAATTTAAATCATTGTTAGACCAAGTAAGTTTTGACATTGCACCGCAACAACACCAAGAGTGGTTCATAGCTGCGTTGTTGCCACATATCAAATTGCCATTGATGCAACATAAAGTTGCATCGTAGACAAAAGCCTCACCCATTATTAGGATAAACAAGTGCAGGCATGGTCCAAATCTAGAACCAGTTAGAAACACTAATGTTACAACTACAAGACATTAAGAAAGGAAAAGAAGTCAGAGAAGAAGTATGGTGTACAAAATGTAAAGCAGAGGGACACTCGAAAGAGAATTGTCCAGTTTTCAAAGATTACACTGATAGTGGAGCACTGTTGAGGCCTCGGGGGTGCAGGGTAAGTGCAAGGTGCTGGAATGCGTTCCAAGGCTCCCAATAGAGGGTGAAAACCCATACTGAAAGGCTTTGAATGACCCTATGCAAGGGCAGTTATATGCCCATCCTATTTGGTATGGAAATATCCCACGCATATTCGGCCTCCGCTGGCACTCTATGAGTTGGTGTTTCAACCAATAGATCTGTTCTCCACTTAAGGAAAACAAAAGTATGGAGCTTAGTACATTCTAGCTTAACCTATTTAAGACAAAAGGATATACTCTAGGTTGGATCTATTCTAAGGAAAAGCTTGTTGTTGTGCAGATCAATCTTGATGTGAAATGGATAATTATGTTCATCAACTTCAAAAGAAATGTTAAAATATGCATTTACTTATTCACTTAGATCATAATCAATTAATGAAAATTAAGTGACAATAATTTAAGTATGTAAACCTATTCAATGTTAATCTGTAATTACCTTGTTAATTGAAAAATTAACAATGATTAAATTGGATGTTGATCATTTGCAGAAATCGATAAAGAAAATATCTCAATTTACAGAAATTCAATAAACTATTTTCATACACAGATCAATTGTGAAGAGAAACCAATATAACAGATCTTTATGTAAATTAATTCTTGCAAAATATCACATGCCGTCGATGACAATTTGAAGTAAGAAATCATACACTATCAAAGAAACTTGAACAATAAACAAGAGATGATTCAAAGGGATTACTTTACTGTATTAATGAAGTCTGTAAACAAAATTACAAAGCTTTGCTAAGACAGAGTATCTCCAGTTGCCTCCTGCTGATTTCTAGCCCAAAAATTATCCACCCCTCACATCGAGAGGCATTCCTCCTTAAATAAGAATTACAACAGAGTACAATTAGAAATTGCCAAAAGATAGGGATTACAAAGTTCAGATCAGGCTATTGATCCAGAAAATCCTGCCACAATAATCTGAACAATTTTAGCTCAAATGATTCCCTCAAAGCCTACGATAAAGTTTGAAATAAGGGTCATTTTCCTAATTTCGGGAAAATCCTATAACAAAATTATGGAATTCAACAAGGGCCTACTAGCTGCCGATAAGCAGAAACAGATGGTCCAACAAATCTTCCTGTTGAATCGCCTTAGGATCTTCCTGTTGATCAATAACATTTTCTAAAACAGAAAAATTGGACAGCAGGTCTTGCTTCACGGGAGTTGGTGGAAAAGCAGGTTCCTTATTGATTATAAAATTATGGATAATGGCTTCATCTCGATCACATGGCTGTTCATTGATTATCTCGTTGTTCTTCTGACGGACTAGTATGCAAACGGGCAGAGTTTCAGAATCTTCCTCTTCGCTATCACTGCTGGCATTAGGAACACCCACTTCAAAGGGTGGCGACATAGGTTCTTGAAATAGCAAGGGTTGAAGTTCTTCTTCCATATAACATCCATCAAAGGATTCATAACCTGTTTGCATATTGCTCACACTAGATCATCAGAAAGAAAGCTTTCAAAATAAAACACAAAAATTTTCTAACGAATACCGACGATGAACTAAGTGCTTCATACTTGCAACCATATTTAATAAAAGCTAAAGAAAATCATAATAATTGAATATGATGAGGTGCTATGATTAAAATCATATGAACTTGGAATTGGAATCATTTGAACTCGAATGAAAAGACATCATAGCATGTGTTAATCCAAATTGGATAAAAAAAAAGTACTATTTTAACAGAATCACACACGATGGGAAGTCGCATCTGAAACCTGTCATTACAATCCAATCTAATCAAGCAACCATATTTTCAAAGGTGATCATGAGGTGAGAATTACAGTCAGGAACCTGGTCGTAAGAACAACAAAAAAAAAGCATCAAAACATAAGTTCGAATGATGGAATTTCATCCGCTGGATCAAATGAATCTATGGCGAAAATTAACTAATGCAGGACGTGGGATCAGGTCTCGAAACTTAATTCACAAGTTTATTCATGATTCCCGAAAGCCTCAAACTGAAACTTACAGGTTTCGGGATTGCAAAGTGACCCAAAAAATCCATAAACGGATTTCTGAAAGCCGCAAACCGAAACTTGCGGGTAGCTGGTTTCGCAAACGGAAACAATCGTCAAAAGATAGAAAATATTTTCCCACATCCCGCAACTCAACATTTTGGATTGCGTGTTTCGGGAACACACAACACGACTAAAAGGTAAAACACATTCCTGAAATCCAAAAGCCGCGGTTACGGGTTTCAAGTTTCGGGATGAAAAACAAAATCCCAAAAATTATTAGTAAGGATTTCTGCAACCCGTAACTTTTGGGTTGCGGGTTTTGGGTTAACCAAAATCAAAAGACCTAAAATGAATTCCCGCAACCCGTTCCTGTCAGGTTGCGGGTTTCAGGTTGTCGAAATGTCGGGTTTCGGGTTGGCAGGAGTAAATGACAAAATGCTTAAAAATTAAATTTTCCAGCAAACCAAAAACAGTTAGAAATTTCCAAAAGAAAAACAACAATCAAGAAAAACAAAGGTATAGGTATAAGATTAGAGAAACAAAGTTCAAAACCTCATGTTCACAAGAACACCTACCCAAATACCTTTGTGTTTATTTTAAAATGGGGGCTCCCTTGCTTAGTTGAAGCATAAGATCTGTTGTGGCCACAACAAGCACCAAATCCACTAAATTAGTAGCAAGGACCGTGATGTGAAATCTGTCAATGCATAGGACATTGGCCTGAAGATTGTTATTTAATCCAGAAATATGTAAGAACACCCAAGAATTTGTATTGCAATTTCTGTAAGTCAGTTGGGCATGGTGATTCCAACTCTAGAGCATATGACCTAATGATAGAAAGGAAGCATGATGTTTACAGAGTTCAAGAAGAAACACCGCAACACCATGAGAGTGCGCAGTATGATCAAGGTGCATATAGAGGTCGTGGTGGATTCCAAGGAAGAGGAAGAAATATTGCCCCAGGAAGACGAAGAGGTCAGATGATCTGTTATAACTGTCCTCAGCCTTGTCATCTTTCGAGAGACTGTACAAATTCTTGTACTATATGTAGATACTGTAAGTATTTTGACCATGTTATTGAAGCATGTCCAGTATTGCAAGAAAAGATGCAAGAGAGAAGAACAAAAGCACCAAACCCGAACGTTCATATGATCGCAACAAAGAAAAGAGATCCAAACATCAATGCTGTGACATGCAGTGGAGTTACAACAGGAAGAGATAAAGAACCAGGATCCTTGACTTCTGGAGAGCACCAAGCTAAGCAGACACCTACAAATGGGGTCTGGATAAGAAAATCAACTGGGAAAACGCTTGCTTTCAATCTGGAAAGAAACAAAGAAGTATTCGCAGAAGCAAGGGATACCTTCAAAGAACCATCCCCTGCGACACCAAGAATCCCGTTGCGAAGTGAAACAATGCATATGAAGGATATGCCAGTAGCATACGATAAAACATGCACCGCAGCAGAAATAGGGACTTATGTTGCGCAGTTCCTATGGAGCTGTATGAAAATGCTAAAAAGCGAATATGCTTTGGTAGAAATGCAAAATTTACTAAACCACTATGAATAACGCAGTTGCACGAGGAATGTTCATAGTGCAATTCACCACATAAAAAGACATAAGAGAACAAGCCAAGAAATGAGGCTAAGTGCACATATTGGAGACTATGAGATGGATGAGATGATCCTTTATCTAGGATCAGAGGTAAATGTCTTGACTAATAAGACATGGGAACAGATGGGGAAACCAAGGTTACCCTGGTCACCCGTACAACTAAGATTAGCCAATTAGCAGAAGTTCATACCCTTTGGACGGCTAGTGAATGTACTTATGGACATTGATGGAGTAAGCAGTTCAGTAGACTTTGAGGTTATTGAGATCATCGATGACAGTAACCCATATCCATCATTACTGGATAGACTAGGCGATGGATCACCTCGCGATCATCAACTTAAAGAAAAAATAGATGATATTTGAAGGAGAAGATATCAGGGTCATCGTGCCCTTGGACCCTTTACAAGGACTGAGATACACTAAGCCGATCATAGAAGAATGTAGAGATGATGATCTAGATCTCATCTACAAGATGAAAACAAACCACGCCGACTACATCAATCCTACAACTGATGGAACTCTTAGTTGGTGCTTCAACAGCTCTTGCGTATCAAACTGTGACGCATGACTAGAGAACTGGCAAGGCAGAATGCATGAAGTGTCTACAAGAAGATGCGCAGATATCACAAGATAACTGCTCTGGAATGGAAAAGAGGTAAGTCCAATCACCACTTATGATGGTTCAAATAACGTTTATACATTTTTTAAATAGTATAGTGTATCAGTTTGAGTTGAACATCGCATACCAACATTGGATATAGGACTGTGCGCTACACCTGCTAGATGGTGGGCCGCACATAAGCAAAATTTGATCACATGGGAACAGTGAAAACATATGACGCAAATCAGATTCACAGAGAAAGATATGCTGACTGTGGTAAAGTATAATAGACAAACAGATCCAAGGGACCACATAGAGACTTGTTCAAAAGCATGGATAAACATACCACAAACAGAATGGGTTCATCTATTTGTGCACACACTAGAGCAGATTCCAAACAATTGGTACACAGACGCAGAACTTTGTAGAGAAACAACAGATTGGTCTATCATGACTGCGAACTTCCAGAGAACCTTCATCTTGGAAGATGACTGTATAAGCAAAAATGAGGCCCTACAGGTTATTAAAGAAAGAATATTCAGAGATAAATTCCCAAGTACAAACGAGGCATTAGAGGTCATCAAAGACAAGATATTTGAAGACGTAAAGGTACCTGTGAACCTACAACCAGAATGGGAAAAACAAATAGAATATGCCCTTAAATGTTATAACCTCTCCGCAAATGAATAAGATGCAGAGGAGAGTGATGAGGAGGATCCACGCATTATCAATATACCTGAATCAGAGGGAGTGCGCGATGTAGAGGGACCTCCATTAGAAATTCCAAATATGAGCAGCCCTTTTAAGATAAGAAAATTTAACATTGGAAGAAGTGAAGAGCCAAAGTTCACATCTATTCGGGATTATTGGGATGATGAAACAGTCATGCAGATCGCATACCTTTTACATGAGCATCGGGATTTGTTTCCAATGAAGTTCGCGGAAATGAAAGTCATTTTGGGTGACTTGGGAGTCATGAAGATACCTCTCAAGCCAGGCATGAAGACCATCAAACAGATGCCTTATAGACTAAATCCCATATATAAAGAAAGAATTAAGGCAAAAATCAACAAGATGCTTGATGTAGGGATCATTGAGCTAGTGGAAGAATCCGAGTGGATAATCCCTATGGTTATCCATGACAAGAAGACAAAACAATAAATAAGAATTTCCGTAGATCTGAGGAAGCTTAATGATGCTTCGCTACACGACCCATTTCCTACTCCATTTACAGATGAAGTACTAGACAATGTTGGAGGAAATGAGGCCTACTCATTCACTAATGGATTCTCTAGGTACCATTAGATCAGGATTAACTCAGCAGATAGACATAAAACCACATTTTTTACTGAATGGGGATCATATCAGTATACAGTTATGCCATTTGGTTTGAAGAATGCACCTTCCATCTTTTTCAGAGTCTTTGTTGCATGATTCAAGGACTTTATCCATAAGTTCTTAGAATTCTATTGTGATGATTGGACTGTATTTGGTTTACTGAATAACCATTATGAAAACCTTAGAATGATGTTATCTAAGTGTAGGCAACATCAAATCTCCTTGAATTTGAAGAAATGTATTTTCTATGTGCCCTATGGAATTCTACTTGGACACATTGTGTGCAAGCAAGGTCTGATGGTTGATCCTGCGAAGATCATAGTGATTGTGAATTTACCTGCACTGAACTCAGTAAAGAAACTTCGCATGACGTTGGGACATACAGGATATTATAGAAAATTTATCAAGGGTTATGCGCAGATAATCGCGCCAATGGAGAAACTTCTAAAGAAAGTAGCGCAGTTCATATGGAACGCAGAATGTGAAAAAGGATTAGATACACTAAAAGAAAAAATGGTAACTATGTTGATCCTTGTTTTTCCAGATTGGAATAAACCATTCCACATACATGTTGATGCTTCATCGATAGCGTCGGGAATTGTGCTCGCTCAACCTGGTGAAGGGGGAATTGATCACCCCATTTAATTTTCAAGCATAAAGCTATCTTCAGTCGAGAAAAATTACACAACTATAGAAAGAGAGGGTCTAGCTATGGTTTACGCACTCTAGAAATTCAGGCACTATTTGTTGGGTGTGCATTTTTCCATGTACACTGACCATTCAGCTCTGAAGTACTTTGTCAATAAGCCAGTGTTAGGGGGGAGAATATGGAGATGGTTGCTACTCTTTCAAGAGTATGACTTTGAAATCATTGTTAAACCAGGAAGACTAAACCTAGGACCTGAACATCTCTCAAGGATTGAGTCATGCGAAGAACCCACTAATCTTGAAGACAATCTGTGTGACGCACAGTTATTTTCCATACAGATCACAGATCATTATTACAAAGACATTGTAGAATTATTGACTATAGGATTGGCACCCACAGAGTTTACTACGCAGCAGAAGAAGCAACTGGTAGTTAAAGCGACAGACTTCACTATCATCGCAGGACTGTTATATAAGTTGGGACTGGATGAAGTGCTGCGAAGATGTGTGTTAGAGCATGAGAATCCATTTATATTGGCTTATGCACACTCAGATGTCTCTGGAGGTCAATACGCAGGAAGAGCTACTGTGCAAAAGATATTAAGAGCAGGGCTATGGTGGCCAACACTACATAAAGATTCAAAGGAAATTTCCAAAATTGCGATGTACGCCAAAGGACTGGAAAGCCATCGCGAAGAAATGAAATGCCATTAAAACCGCAGTTTACTTTGCAGGCATTTGATAAATGGGAAATTGATTTTGTGGGACCAATTAACCCACCAGGAAAGAGGACTGGTGTGAGATATATTATCACCATGACTAATTATCTCACTAGATGGGAAGAAGCTAAACCAATGAAGGACTGTAGCGCCGTTACTATCGCGCAATTCATCTTTGAGAGCATCCTTACCAGATTTGGATGCCCAAAAATATTAATGAGTGATCGAGGAACTCACTTATTGAATAGAACCATTGAAACACTAACTGAAGAGTTTCAGATATATCATCAGAGGAGTACACCATACCATCCACAAGCCAATGGGACTGTCGAAGCATTTAATAAAGTGTTGGAGAATGCGCTAACAAAAGTATGCAATACAAACAGAGATGATTGGGATCTATGCATTCTAGCTGTATTATGGGCATACAGAACAACTTGTAAGAAAATGATAGGCCATACACCTTTCAGGTTGGTCTATGGACAGGAAGTTGTGATGCCTATGGAATACATTGTACCAAGCTTAAGGATTGTTGCATTCACAAACATGGAAGATGAAGAGACATTGAAATAAAGGCTTCTACACTTGGTTGGATTGGAGGATGATCACTTCATTGCAGGCTCTCACCAGCAAGTGCACAAGGACAGAGAAAAAGCATGGCACGACCGCCATATGAAGCACAAAATATTCCAGGTAAGAGACCTTGTCCTCCTGTACGATAGCAAGTTCATGAAATTTTCAAGAAAGTTTAAAATGCATTTGCTTGGCCCATATATTGTTATGCATGTTACTAATGGTGGTGCAGCTCAGTTAGACATGTTAGCCATAGACAAATTACCAGGTCTTGTTAATGGAAGTAGACTAAAACCCTACAGGGATAGTACTACTTTGAAAAACCCTCGGTTATCAGAAAGGAATAAATTTCTAAGTGTCAAGTACAGTTGAAATTGGGCACTAGAAATTGAGCAGAGTCTGTACACAGTTTGGTCTGATACACGAAGTTCGACGGAAAGGATGCACTAACCGTGCAGCACTAGTAGAAAAGTGAAGCTGTGCAGATGGAAAAAAAAAGAAAAAAAAAGAGAAGAGAAAACAAAAGAAAGAGAAGTAGAACCACGCAGTTGCGAAGTTCAAAATGCATCCACATAGGTCAAATGGAACAGGACAATTACATAATACCAAAAGCTATGACACAAAGCATGGGCCGAAAGCGCAACTACGAAGTTAAAATGAGAAAAGAAGATGTGCGCAAAAGAGCCAAGCAAGAATATTTTTTCAGAACCACCAGCGCATCACCACAGAAAAGGATAACCATCACAATTGTCGGCCAGCGGAAGTGGATCAGGGATGATACACAAGTAAGTGTTAGGGGCCTGTTGGGCATGGTCCAAGTTGGCATGTTTTCGAAGAAGTACAATTTTGGAAGCTTGCACAGTTCAGACTATGAAGCTCAGACGACACAGTTTTTTCGATAGTGCAGTCATGCTGATGCACAGTGCCAGTGCACCAGCTATTTTGGGTAAAGAGTATAAGGGAAGGTCGACTGG
This sequence comes from Larix kaempferi, assembly GCA_027924585.1. Taxonomy (NCBI): domain Eukaryota; kingdom Viridiplantae; phylum Streptophyta; class Pinopsida; order Pinales; family Pinaceae; genus Larix; species Larix kaempferi. The sequence goes on along the minus strand of BSBM01000435.1, from coordinate 24,675,912 downwards.
TTGAAAGCAACCTGTTTTCGGTAACTGACTCTAGGTTTCCCGGCAGTTGGGTAAGGAGCACAGTGGAGATAGAGGAAAGCGACCTGTCAGTCAGAGTGGTGGAAAAATGTTGGAGGCTAAGTCACGGGTAGACGGCGATAGCAAGGCTAAAGGGACAGAAAGGGATAGGCCAAGATGCAGTTGTAACCGTTTTTATGATGATTGCGGCTATTAGAAGGGCATGTGAGCCACGAGTGGCCCAGTAAGGAGACCTAAAGCGAGTGGAGCAAGCTGTCGACGAAGACAGGCAGAGTGGTGGGTAACCGCACCAGTTTTGGGTAACCTTAGGTTTTTGGCCCACATGCATTGTAATAGATGTGGCCTAAGGGCACGATATATATAAAGGGGCACTTTTGTAAGTGAAAGGGTTAATCGTTAGATGTTGATTGAGATTATTGTTGAATATTGGTCTCTATTGAGAGAGTGAACATTGTAAGAAGGATCTGCAGCTACGTGCGCCAAGACCTACCAAAAAGAGAAAAGAGTCTGCAGCTGAGTGTGCAGATTGGAACTGTTGTACCCTTCCCATTGATAATATAACAACAGTTCTTGTGGATGTAGCTCCCATCTTGGGGGTGAACCACGTTAAATCCTTGTGTTATGCAATTGAATATGTGTTTGCATCTGTGTATTTACTTTTGATGAATGGTTAAGTTCTTGCTTGAGAGTAGATGTATCGTCACTTTTGTATGTATTCTCCATAAGGATAAATGATGCGAATAATATGCTAAGTGCTGAACATTTATGCATAATATGTTGAATGTGCAAGTATTTCTAAGTAAGAATAAAGCATAAATTGATTGGGTAAACACTTAAGTCAGCGAAGTCTATATAGTGTGATTCCATAAGCGCAACACCGGAAGTACGCAGAGTCATTGTGATTTGTCGTCTTGTATAAGTTTGCAAGGTTACGGTTTAAGATGCTTGTGAATGCATAAATTTGCACTAAGTAAAGTCTGTCGAAGTTGTGTGTAGCTGTTGAAGAGGAAGCGCAGACCCCCGTGGCACTGTCCTATTGTTAAGGAATCATTTTGACCGTGTAATTCCTGTCAGCAGCGTAAGTATCAGCCGCGAAGTAGGTGGAGCTTCACGCAGTCCCCCAGTCCGCATCGCGAGTCTTGTAGTGCACTGCTAACCTATTGAAGCACGCATCACCCGATTTTGGAAACCTGATTCCACAACTTCCCCATAACTTCACCTCGGGTGAGACCTCAGTCTGGTCGCAGACTATTGCCGAAAGGGCCGATGAAAAGGGGTTTTGTTAGTTCCCTGAACCGTGTAGAACCTGGGTCTATCTTGGAAGCTTAAAGAATAAATATAGATCCAACAGTAAGAGTTTTCTTCCAAACTCATCGTCATACATCTTCCAAAATATGTCTAAGAAATTGCAATTCCTTTCCCACTGCTCTACAACAGATTTACTATTGTCTTCTTCAAAAATTTCAAACCTGATTTTATTCATCTCAACAATATTAGTTGCATGAGATATTCCTTCTTCTCATATTCCACATGATGGTCACTTTATTCTATGACACTTGCATCCTTAATGTCTTTGAAGACATCTTCTGTTAGGAACCCAAGTCAACCCTTCTCTTTACTTTGTTAGTATATTGTTGTTGGATGCATATGCTTTGTAAGTCATCCAGTAGTATTTGTTGATCCATAGTTTGTATTAACCCATGGTATTGACCCATAGTATTGGATGGATATGTTTTGTAAGTCATCCCGTAGTATTATATGTTCCATGGCATTGACCCATAGTATTGGGCATAGACTTAGTATATAAGTGTGTGTTGAGGCCAATGAAGGAAGGGTGAAGTTATTTGTATTGATCTTACTGAAAGGAGGTTTCCCCCTCAAAGAGGCCCGTGATCAATAAAAGTATTCCATAATCTCATATATTGTTCATTTTATCAATTAATTGCTGTAGTTTCCTCACTTCTGGTATCATAGCACTTTGTTGGGCTCGTTGGGTGGAATTTCTGCCAATTTTTTTTTTGCATCTGTTGCAGTTTCAGATCTGGGAATAATCCCTATCCGCTTAACTACGGGAAGTACTTGGGCATAAGCCCTAAAAATCATTGTGAGGAGTACCACAGGATCCCCGAAGTAGTTATCCCATTGAGAGGACCTGCCAATGAAAAGGGCAACAACCCCTACCTGATTGACTAGTTCCCACCCGTGAGGTAAACCAAGAGCTGTCGCTTGTGGCAAAGCGGTTATCGGTTTTACTTGAGCCGTGGAGTGAGGGGTATTTCCCCAATACGCAAGCCTTCAGATAGCATAGGTGGCCGGGTGAAACCCCTGCACCGTTAGGAGGCCGAGCATACCTGGGGTCCATATCAATTTTCAGATGAACTGTTTCTTATCACTTCCGTGTCATTGCAGATCCATCTGCTGCCAATCACTTCCGCGTTGTTGCAAATCCAGCCGTTTTCGAGCCGTTTTAGATCCAGTCATTTTTCAGATCCATTCTGAAAGTTGTTTCAGATCCAGCCATTTTCAATCAATTCCGAGCCATTTCAGATCCATTCTGAGTCATTTCAGGTCCCTCCATTTGAGATCCTACCATGTCAGATCCAATTTGAGCCATTTCAAATCCCTCCATTTCATATCCATTCTAAAAAAAAAAAAAAAATTCTATTTTTTCGCCATATCTCCTTTTTTTCACTCTGTTTCCCTTGAAACTTCACTGACATCTTTGCAATCCCATTTTGCATATTTCATTCCTAAGGAACCTATCCCAAATTCCACTTCCCAAAGCTAGAAATCTCACATTTGTCTATTTTTAGGGTTTTCCATAACTTCCTCTATTTTCACCTAATAGCCTTCAAATTTTTCCACCATGTTCATTCCCTATTTCTGCTTCTTTGTCCCTCTCTGACAATTTTTCCCATTCTTTCACCCCGCTTCTGAAATCCTCTTTTTTTTCTTCCTTGTCGATTTGAAAGTGTTCAAAACCTAGTCAAACCTTAATTCCCTATCAGATTTTTTCCCAAATCCAAATTTCCCTTTACTAAATAAGTTGTTGTTTGTGTTTTTCTACCCATTCAAAAAATAAAAACTCCTGGTTCTGGTTGTCACCAGTGCAAGAAAAAAAATCATGGAGGAAGAACTTATAGCCCTTAAAACCAAACTCCAAGATTTGGATGAAAAATTTCCCAGCCTCCATCTTCAGCATTCCTCCATGAACATTAGGTTCTCTTCTTCTAGCAATTTTCGTGGGCGAAATCTTGATTTTCCTCGCTTCAATGGTAATGATCTGACTGGATGGATATACCAAGCGGAACAATATTTCAGTCTACATAATACTTTTGATGTCCAAAAAGTTCCACTTTCATCCTTTCATTTGGAATAGGAAGCCCTCCAATGGTACCGTTGGTACATCAAGGCTCATGGCGAGCCAAAATGGACAGATTTTTTCCAACTCCTTTTGCAATGATTTGGTCCTAGTGCTTTTGATGACTTCATAGGAGCACTCACTAAACTTCACCAAATTGGCACTATGAGAGAGTATCAGATAGAATTTGAGAAACTGGCCAATCACATGGAAGGATTGTCTGATGAATTCTACAGGAGTTGTTTTATCAGTGGTATTAAGGATGAAATCCGCTAAGAGGTTAAAATGTTTTGTCCCAACACAATAATAGAAGTCCTAGGATTGGCTAAGTTGGTAGATGACAATATCAAATCCCAAAAACACTCCAAATCCACTTTTGTTCCATTCAGAAATATGTTTTCTCAACGACCTCCCATCACGCCAGCTCCTCAGGCAACTCCTATCAAGCATTTGTCTGAAGCAAATATGTAGGCATGTCGCGAAAAAGGGCTTTGTTATAATTGTGATGAGAAATTCACTCGGGTACATAGATGTGTTGAGAAACAACTCTATCTCTTAGATGTGGATTCTCCTCCTACTTTTGAACTTGGTACAGAAGCTCCAAATACACTAGATGATCAGGTCGACATTCAACAGCCTCCTGTTGACTCCATGTCTCTGGACAACCACCCAGAGATATCTCTCCATGATTAATCCGGAGTCACCACCCCACAAACAATGCAAATCAGGGGTTACTTAAAAAATATCCCTCTTACAATACTCATTGATTCTTGTAGCACTCATAACTTCATTGACCCTCAGATCGCCAAACAGGCTGATTTTTTTATCCATCCTTGCTCCAACTTTGAAGTCATGATTTCTAATGGGGGCACCTTACCTTGCAAGGGGAAGTGTCACAATGTGCGTATCTCTTTGGCCGATTATAACCTGTGCTCTGACATGTTTGCCTTGTCCTTAGGAGGATGTGATATGGTTTTGGGCGCTCAATGGTTATGCACACTTGGCCCCATCTTATGGGATTTTGCTAAAATTTGGATGCATTTTTCAGTCAATGGGAAACACCACACATTTATGGGCTTACAACCAGGGTCTCTCTGCATCATCAATTCCCATTTCCTGGAAAATATCCTTAAGAAGAACTCACATGGTGTCATTGCTCAGCTCCATTCCATTCAGATGCACCCATCAATGGTCTCCACAACTCCCTCGGATAGATATGCAGGTGTCATTTCTCAACTAGTGGAATTCCAACCTTCATGAGACCTTTCCGATAAGAATTTAGCTGCATCTACATCTGAGAAGCAAATGATGGCTATTTTGCATGCAGTACCAAAGTGGCAGCCATACCTATTAGGGAATTATTTCTGCATCAAGACTAATCACCAAAGTCTGAAAAATTTCCTGGAACAACGAGTCTCATCCCCAGCATTCCTGGAATGGGTTATCCAACTCATGGGTTATACCTATGTGATCCCTTACAAGAAGGGTATGGACAATCTAGTGGCGAATGCTCCTTCTCGCACATTTGATGCCCCAGTTTCTCTTTTCAGTTATTTCTCTGCTTGTTCCAAATTTGTTGCACTCTGTTCAACAAGGCTATGTATTTTATGAACTCCATGCTTCTCCATCGCCAGGGCACTCTCGGTTCCTCCAAATGTATGACCGAGAACAGTGCAACGTCTTTTGGCAGGAACTAAAAATGACAATTCAACAGATGGTGGCTGACTATGATACTTTTAGGTCAACAATGGTGAAATGCCACTCCTTCTGGGACTGCTCGAACCCTTTCCCATCTGTACACAGATTTGGATGGGACTGTTGTACCCTTACCATTGATAATATAATAACAATTCCTGTGGATGTAGCTCCCATCCTGGGGGTGAACCATGTTAAATCCTTGTGTTATGTGATTGAATATGTGTTTGCATCTATGTATTTGTTTTTGATGAATGGTTAAGTTCTTGCTTGAGTAGATGTATCGTCACTTTTGTATGTATTAGCCATAAGGATAAATGATGGGAATAATATGTTAAGTGTTGAACATGTATGCATAATATGTTGAATGTGCAAGTATTTCTATGTAAGAAGATAGCATAAATTGATTGGGTAAACACTTAAGTCAGTGAAGTCTGTATAGTGCAATTTCCTGAGCGCAGCACCAGAAGGTTATAGTTTAAGATGCTTCTGAATGCATAAATTTGCACTAAGTAAAGTCTGTCGAAGTTGTGTGTAACTGTAAAAGAGGAAGCGCAGACCCCGTGGTGCTGCCCTATTGTTAAGGAATCATTCCGACCGCGCAGTCCCTTTGTGCATGACAGCGTAAGTATCAGCTATGAAGTAGGTGGAGCTTCGCGAGTCCCCCAATTCACAATGCAAATCTTGTAGCGTGCTACTAACCTATTGAAGCGCGCATCAGCCGGTTTTGGAAACATGATTCCACAATGTCCCCATAACTTCTCCTCGGGTGAGACCTCAGTCTGCTCACAGACTGTTGCCAAAAGGGCCAATGAAAAGGGATTTTTCTAGTTCCCTGAACCGCGCAGAACCTGGGTCTATCTTGGAATCTTAAAGAACAAATATAGATCCAACAGCAAGAGTTTTCTTCCAAACTCATCTTCATCATACATCTTCCAAAATATGTCTAATAAATTGGAATTCCTTTCCCACTGCTCTACAACAGATTTACTGTTGTCTTCTTCAAAAATTTCAAACCTAATTTTCTTCATCTCAACAATATTAGTTGCATGAGATATTCCTTCTTCTCATTTTCTACATGATGGTCACTTTATTTTGTTACACTTACATCCTTAATGTCTTTGAAGAGATATTCTATGAGGAACCCAAGTCAACCCTTCTCTTTACCTTGTTAGTATATTGTTGTTGGACGCATATGCTTTGTAAGTTGTCCAGTAGTATTTGTTGATTCATAGTTTGTATTAGCCCATGGTATTGACTCATAGTATTGGACACATATACTTTGTAATTCGTCCCGTAGTATTATATGTTCCATGGTATTGACCCACAGTATTGGGAATAGAATTAGTATATAAGTGTGTGTTGAGGCCAATGAAGGCAGGGTGAATTTATTTGTATTGATCTTGCTCAAAGTAGGTTGCCCCCTCGAAGTGTCCTGCGATCAATAAAAATATTCCGTGATCTCATATATTTTTCATTTTATCAATTAATTGTTGCAGGTTCCTCACATCTTCCTCTTCAATCTTTATCTGTGGTCCCTGAATTTTAACTTCATTTCTAAGGAACAATTTTTCTTCTATTTCTTTGATCACAGCCTCATATTCACCAATACTTTGCTTTGTATCTTTAAACATATTATTATTTTGAAGACTAGAATCTTTCTTTGCTTCCATAAATACTTGGGAAATTCCTTCATTTTTGGGTATTGATGGACACCTTCCATCACTGCCCGCAACTTCATCTTCATATTCAGGTTCTCTTAACAAGTGTTCCAGCAACTCAATATCCCTTTGCCATCTTTTAAGAATTTCATCACAATGTTGGCCATTATCCTCTGCATTTATTTCTTCTTTTGTAACAACACTCAGTAGCTTTCCATATTCATATCTTTGCCTAGTTTTAATAAACGGATCTGCCTTCTTTTCTTGTTTGACAATATTCTCTTCAATATGAACCAAGTCTGAGTCATCTTCATCAACAAATTTTTTATCTTGTTCTGCTTTCATGCCCATAGAAAGCATATCCTCTTCATTCTTCATGTTTTTATGAGACAATGTTGTCCCTTCCTCTACTATGACAGGTTCTTGATTCTTCTCTTATTCTATGCCTCCATAAGGCATTTCTTCATCTATTTCTTTTGTGATGACCACTTGTAGTGGTTGCTCATCCTCAACAGGTTTCCTCTTGACAGATTTATGTTTTACTTCAATGTCTTGAAAAGACATTACTACATCTTCTTCAAACTCCTTATCAACAAACACCTTATCAACATCTTCTTCTCCAGGAAGTACACTTTGCTTGGGTTCATCTCCCATTTTCTCTTTTGCAGCTTGCAACTCCTTTTCTTCTGCATTTTCTTCTATCTGTTTAATATCTCTTTGTTGATCCCTTCTTTCTTCCTTGGTGACAAATTCACTACCTTCAGTACCTATAGACACACATGCACAAAAAACTTTGTTTTAAAAACAAGAGACTCTCTTGTCTCCTTAGATGCTCCAAGCATCATTTCCTTATGCTGGAATGAACTATCCAAATTGTCCATGAGACTTTCTGCAAACTTCTCATCAGTGTCTTCTTCCTCTCCAAGGATTGATACTTGTTCAAGTTCACACACAATAAATTTTTCCTCATACTCAGGTTCCCCGAGTACTACTTTCTTCCACCATGCAAGGAATATATGATCCATCTTTTCCTACAGTATGGGCCATTTCACCTTCTTCTTTCTCAAAATCCAACCTTCTCTTTGGTATTCTTCACCTTCTTGTAACAACTCCATCAACTCACTGAGTCTCTCCTTGATCTCAACAATCTCTTTATCAAATTCTTCTTGACTCATCCTCCTCTTCATGCCAATGGATTTGCCATCTTCTTTCAACTCATTATGAGTCTTCCTTGAACCCCTTTTATGACTATCAACAATCATCTTCACTTGTTCATGAAATTTTCCTCAAGCTCTTGGTGAAATGCACTTTTAGCTTATGCATTGAAGAAGTATTTTTCACCTTGCCACAAATACCTCACCAAAACTTTTCTCCATGTTTGGTCTTTTGATATTCTCTCATTCTTTCTTCTCAGAACCTCTTGAGCATTCAATGCTCCTTCTCAAGATTTTACATCTGCCAACACCTTCCTCTGAGAAATTGTTGTTGCTACAGCCTAATCCCCAAAAATTTCTTAAAATTGTAGGGCCACTCCTTCTATTTTTGAGTAGAATTAGAGTTTATCTCATCCCATAAAAGCTCACCTTTGACACTTGTAATTTTTCCTGAAAATCAAGAGAAGAAGACAATTTTTTTTAGCTAAGTTTAACTCGGGTTTTTGCAGAGAAACAGTCAGAGAAACTCGTCATGTTTAGCCAACACGGTCGGAGTAAAAGTTAGTTTTTTAGACGAACTCCCTATTTCGGAGCAACTTAGCGAATTGAGCTGACACGGTCGGAGTGTTTTCACGAGCCGCATCTAAACACTTAGATTTGTTTATTTTTGGAAGTTGCATTTAGTCGGAGCAAATGAGTGAGTCATGCCGACCGTTTCGGCGTTAAAACCTCAGTAATGCCAAAACATGTTGGCATGAAAACGCCAGTTAGGGCGATAAAACCACGATGAAAAGGAGGTCGACATAGAATGGTAAGTTTTGTGACACGTTTCGCAGCAACTCGGCGAATGGCGCCAAAATGGTCGCTGGCGAAACTTGAAACCCACCGATGAAGAGATTGTGGCGAGCACCGATACAAGACCACACAAGCGGAAACAAGGGTCGGAAAACTTACGAATTAATGCCGATGCTTTCAACAGAAATCACGAAGTGAGTCCGAAGCTGTCAGGGTAAAATTACAAGACGCGCCGAAATGGGATCCATTCATTAATGACCCCACCAAATCCACCCCCCCTTGTTCGCATTTATTTCTATGTGTTTTCGAAAGTTATATATAGGGCAGAAAATATTTTGTTTGACATTTACGAATTCTGTTATAGCAATTTTGTCTCCACTAATCACCGGATGCCAAGCACCCAACACCATTGAGCTCGACTTCACAAGCATTTTGCAAGTGATAGGTAGGCAAACTCATGCCCTCATGTTGCATTTTAAGCTGGAATTTTTTTTATTTTTTTTGTATTCTCGGATCTTATATAAAACGTTAGTCTTTTCTCACTGCCGGTTTATCCACATTGCTATAACCTATTAGGGAAAACCAATTGGTTTTTTGTTGTTGATCTTTTGTTATTGGGTTTAGAGTTGTTATTAAGAGGATGTTTTGACTTCACATATCTAGGGTTTGTTTTTCTATCTGGATAGTCACCCTACGTCATACTTACCGCCCAATTTCACCCCTTGATGGCCCTCATTTTTCTTCAGTTTACATTACCACATAGGGCTATTACGCCGCGAATAGCGATTTTTTCTCGCATTTACCGGCTTAACACAGTGGACTTCTTTCCTCCATGAAAACCAACTCAGAAAATTATCTCAGGAAACTGAATTAACCTGCGAAGCGAAGGTTTTCTTTTATATGGGATGGCTATGCATTTTCTTCTCAGGGTACTCATAGCTTTTAGCCTTACAACCACGAAAGGAGGTTGGTTTCAGCCATATTTTTTTTGTTCGATTATGCACACCAAATCTGTTTAGTCTATTTGAACCACATGTAGAACTTCCAAAGGAGACGCTTTTCAGTGACATTGCCCACAGTGGTTATCATTAGCAGGTTAATGGTTGATTTTCTAACCCCACAAACCTTGGCAGAATCCATAGTGATTTTATATGAGACTTGAAACATTATTTGATTAATGCCGAGGTCATTTACAATGAATATTGGAATCCCTACCACTCATTTGAAGAGCATGGATATTGTGGTTATTGATGCAAATATTTGGAAGAAATTTTTTGAAATGATTGTGCATATATTTTTAGTTACGTGTTGATTTCCACACACCTGCATGCCGCTGAAGCATAGAAAACCTTCGCTGGAAGCATGGAAGTAATCAATTAATTAACTATGTTTGTGTTCTATAATGTTTTCGGACTGCTTTTTTGTAAGATTGATTTATACATTGATCCCAATGTCTCGCAGGATTCAAAAATGCAAATTCGAGTCGGTAAGCGAAAGTCTAAGACAGTTGAATCGGATTAGAACATAGAAGTGGTGGTTGACACCCCAGTAGAAACCATGTTCAAAGATACGAGAGCAGTAACGCTAATCACTCGAGAATATACGTGTGGAGAACTGTATCAGATGATCCGAGACCAGAACATACCTAAGGCATCTCTCGAAGAGATGATTTTATACCAAAACATCAAGAAATCAGGCCTCACCAAAGCAATCACATGCCCAGAACATTTTCCTTTCTCAGAAGTTATCGGATGGATCCTTCCTGACATTGATGTTGGCGTAAGGATCATCTCAAACACAAAAGGTGAAGGATTTTCCTCTTTCCATCTAAATCACATAACAACAGCATATAAACTGCCACCGCCCAAGGTCCTAATGAACGAAGACTGGATCAGGGGTGTAAACATGGACCACTTCCAGTATGCTAGAAAAATGGTAATCACAGGGAAACAACTAAGGTAGAAAGAAAGTGGGGAATATGATAGTCAAATCTTAAGAACCCCATTCAAAATTATAGCTTTGATGCTAAGTAGAATTTTCAGGAGACCAAATGGAAGCATCTACAAGCTAAATTGGGTACCCTTGATTTATCACATAGCCTTCCACGGCACTGTGTTTAATTGCGAGGACATCATCTCATATATCCTGGCATCAACAATAGCAGTAGAACAAGAAGTATTAACTCAGAAGAAATAAAAGTTCTACATGTCCTCGTATCTTATGGACTGCACACTGGTTAGGCACCCGTTTCCTAAGCTGGGGTGTATCTGGAATCGGGCAGAATCTCCTGTCTATGTGGCCTATCATATCACATGGTGCCACAGATATGCAAGCCAATACAAAGTCATCTGTGAAGAGATGATCATCCCTATTTATTGGTTAATTTTCATTGAGGAACCGAACTGCCTATCTTAAAATGCAATGGCAGCCATAAATGAGTACGGGGATTATTGTTTTTCTTAAAAAGGCACCTATATCAGAATGTATGGGTGTTCCAAAGCTCCATCTATAATTCCCAAATATGAAACAAACTTTGTAGTCCACAAAGAGGCCGTGAGGAAGGTATTCATTAATTGAATTGGCAGTTTCTTACATGACCATAAGAAGGCCTCCTTCCCACTATTACCCTTTTGGATTGGGGCCTACAAATTTCCCATGTTTAAAGGTGTTTAAGCTTTCGTAAAGGATTTGGAAGCTTTCCATTTTGGGGAGAAGAGTTTCGAAAGAAATGGCAGCCACCAGAAGGTTTCTGATCATTGTGCGTCAATTAAGATACATTATGAATATGTATATTACTTCGACAAGGATGAGGAAGTGTACAGAAGAGCAAGTAATATGACTGAGCTAAAGAAATGTTATGTTCAAAGAAGTGGCTTCAGCCCTAGCCAAATTGTCAGCACTACAACAGAGGCAGAACTACAGAATCCAAAAGAAGAGGCTATAAGGCTACAAGTGGCAGAAGGAGAGTGGAAGCTGAAGGAAGAAGAAAAAAAGAAGCAAATATAGTATGCCAAAAAGTTGCAAAGAGAAGAAGAGGAATGACAAAGAAAAGAAGAGGAGGAAAAAATACAAGAGGAAGAAAGAGAAGCAACCGAGAGGAAAGAAAGAGAGGATAAGTCCAAGGAAGCTGTGGAAAGCAAGGAAGCTCAAGGTCGAAGCCCAAATATATAACACATCGACATAGACCCACCTGAAGTATTAGGTGTCACACTGATCGGAGGTCACCTCCCATTTACAGAGCTCAGGCTCACACCTTTCACCTGGTCAAAGAAACATACCGTGGCCAAATTGGACACGATAATTTTTTATTCAAGGAGGAAGACCATCACAAGGAAGATGTAACATCCCGGAAAAATCACAAAAATTTAAAATTTCTCTACATGACATTTATTGCTTATTTAATGTATGTGGAAATAGAACAATGCATAAAAGATTATCTTGCTGTACTAAATGCCATGCTGGTTTATAAGAATTTGCGACTAAAAGATTTCAGATCATGTCTTGATGTTATTCACACTCGGCTGTACTATTGCAAACTTCTAATGTTGTTGTTATGATTTATGAATCAGCTATCTTTGACTAATGTGCTTTTGTTGATTGATGAAGGGGTCTTACGGACGCTCCGAGGCTTACTTAGCATTCGTGCTAAAGCATGTGAATTCGTACTTGTGGCAGTTTACAGGTAAGGATTTAAAGTTGCGAAAAGTGACCAAACAGTTTTTCAATAAATCTCCTTTGTCATTATTTGAAGAGATGAAACTTTGGGCATACTACCGGTGAAAGTCTTGGTTTGAGACTTAAAGTCGTTCAAGATAAAGATGTCTGAAAATGACTACTGATGCAAACAATGCATCTTAAATAATGTGAATTATGAACTTGTAATTGAATCATGAGAAGGTCTGTATCGATCGTGTCTCAGTTTTTGTACTCATAAATATATATATAATTTTCATTTAAGTTTCATGCTGAGTTGTACGTAACTGTCTATCTTTTCCCATGGCAATTGTAGAAATTCTATGTATATTTGTTTTAATATTATGCCTAGGGACTATACTTCTACAATAGTATTAATAATTCGATTGATCAACATTGTCTTTTATTTCACTATACATTAGAATGTATGCAATTTTCTTAGATTATTGTTATAATCTATTTGCAATGTAAATGACTCATTATCCAACTATAACTTTATGTTAAATGTAATGTGTGCGTTTCCTTGGATTATTTCCATAGTTTACTTGCAATGTATTGAAATATTAACAAAATAATATATAAACAAACTTTATATAATATATGTGTGTGCACTTTTCGTGACTCTATGTGATACATATGCAACCATGTGATACTATGTAAACCTAGTGAATGTCTAACCAACCTTTAGCGTGTGGTGACAAGGTGGTGCAATACACCTTTACTCTATACAATATCCATTGTATTAATGTTATGATGTGAACGTTACTACATATCATAGGTTGGCGGATATGATTGCTACCTATGCATTGAATGCATACAACTATCGTGGATAGTGGAATTCCATCGTGGATGATATAGAGAGCTCGATCACGTGCCATTACCGTGGTTATAACCATTCTTGTGATGATGTGTAGACATACTGGTTCACTAGTTAATGAGCTGGCTCCTTCGTGGCTCATTCGTGGCAATTGCAATAATGGCTCAATTATGTGGTAGGTTACTTGGTGTTTTCATAAATCTAACCAATGATCTCCACTGTTGATTCTGGCAGGATTTGATGAACGAGGGTTAAACCCTTCCTCTATCACATTCATTGTGTTTATTGTGATCTTTGGCATTCGGTGGTAGTGGCTCTGCAATTGGCCGACAGGCCGAGGGTTTGTAGGGTTAATATTTCTCCTGTAGAGGCATAACTCCTTCGTTTTGAACCCGTGACCTATGGAAAAATCTAGAGGCGAACTCTTCCAGTTCTTTGTATAGTGGATAAATGTCATGGTTGGTAGCTTCAAGTATGTTCTTCATGGGGTTAGATACCCAGACTAGTTGTGGGTTTTTCTTTTAAACTGGGTTCAAATGTGAGAGGCCAGGTCCTTTTCGTAGTTGGTTCAGGTCTTGGAATTGTTGGACTATTTAGTAGTTGGAACTCGGTGTGGTTTCCTTCTACCTCAACATTTGATAGTATGAGAGTTTACAGTTGTTGTTGCGCCTGTCTGGAATTTGTTGCTGCTACTTGCCAACGATTTAAAGGTAATGTGATTCGAAACTCCTTCCTGTAGCTTTCATACTTGACAATTAACACAGTAGTAGTTTTATTTGTTTAATGCTGAGTCTCATTTCCTGAAAAGATAATTGTTTTTTACCACAATGTTAATGTTGTTGTTACAGGGAAGAGATTCGATGGCTTCTCCAGTTTGGGCATTGAAATTTGGCTACGGCTACACTAACCGGTAAGCCTCGGAGGTTGCCTTGTACTCTGGTTAGATGGAAGTGATGGCCAAACTATTTATTCTATGGTCTTTGTTTTTATCTTGGCGAGTTTGTAATTCATAAACCTTAGGGTTTGTAAAAGATTGGGGAGGATAGTTCCTCGACCCAAAAGGCACGAGCCTGTTATATTTGATAACTATCATGTGATGTCATTCTTTCTCACAGACTTGGGATAATGTAATGAATTGTGTTTTCAATACTATGCTGCTATCATTTTTCTTTTGTGAACAGTGAAAGTTAAAATGTAAAATCGATGGGATAAAATCGTATGAAGTTTGTACAAATGAGAAGACTGTTGCTAATGGGTAGATGTTTGTATCTATGGAAGGCTTCCATCCTGTATGAAACTCATTCATTTGTAACAAGTGTTGTTGTGTTTCAAACTCATGAAAATTTTCCAAGGGTTAGGGTTTGTGTTCGTTTTGGAATGTATAGTTGTTGATGTTGCTCTTCGATAAGATACTGGCATCCAAGATTTCCCTTCTAGTATTCTGTCTGGTTTTTGCTGCTGTCAAAGAAATAAAAGAAATCTTGAAAGAAAAACACTGAAATGTTGTTTAGTTCAATCTACAGGGTAAACGAAAACTTATGTGTTATGTTTTACTGGCAATGAAATATATCATGCGTTGTTTGAGTTTCTCCTTTCAAAAGTTAATCGAAAAACTGACTGTGTTCCAAGGGTTTTAAGATGCTAAGTTAAAACTTGTATGAGGATTGATAATGTTAACTAAATTTTCCACTGTGTGATGTTGAAACCATAACTCGGTTCTATTTAAATTGTAACAATTCTATATCTTAGATAAAATCATGCAATAGATAGATATAGAATTTAAATTGTTTTAAAATGAAAATGTTGACTATATGCTGAAAGTTGATAACACTGTTTAGGTTCATAGCATAAGTTGATAAATGTCTTGATTTCCACTATGAAATTTATAATATAAACATGTACATTCTAAATAATGTAATACAGAGAAGTAATTCTTATGCTGTTAGAACAAAAATCTATTTATGTTGTGACAGAGATGTTTATAAACGAAGAAAACATTTCATGTTTATTAGGAAGACAGTTATCTATAAATAAATGATAATGAGGACACTGTAAATGTATATACAGGATTTAAACAGTAAGCAGAAAACTTGAGAAATTATAATAATTTTATCTTCTCATTCACTTGGCTATTTGCCTATCTTTATCTATCCAACTTAATTTGTCTCTGTACTAGAGTACGATGCAGTTCCTATAGCATGGGGAAAAATGAAGAGAATATTTACTTCATTCATCAATTCTACTCTAAATTTTAATTTGTTTCAGAAACTAAAAGTAGGGGTAACTAAACCAGAACACATTTCTGTAATTAAAATTAAATACTTGCGATCAATAGATTTATCTACTTAATAAAAGAAAAACAATTAGAACCTGTAAATGTAGATAGGGCCGGCAAACACCCAAGGAGGCCTGTTCCTCCCAACCTATTCCAGAAGAAGCAGCTCAACTGCTGGCTTCTTGTGAACCCCCGAGCCTGATTACTGAACCACTAAGTAGATGGAATCTGTGTAGAAGCAAGGCACTCAAAATGCCTTCAGCACTCAGCATCAACCTCCTGAAATAGCATGCCTTCTCCAATCATCATCAACCTCCTGAACTCAATAAGAGTTTTGCAAACTTACAACATGATCAACAACATAGCATATCCCCTCATCAAATCTCTTGGGTGCAAACATAGCAACACCCCAAGGTAAATTTCCTCGTCAGGAAAAGTGATGAACCTCTATTCATAATTTGATGGCTATTATATAGACTGTCTAGGTCTTTTAGTGGTCAGATTAGAATAAATGAGCCTCAAGCTCCAATCCCATCTTTCAGGGCACTATGACCACATTTCAAGGGAGTTCTCCCATACCAACCGCTAGTTAGTTGCATCATGATGCTGCCACTTGTCCATTGCCTTCTACCCCAGATTCCATTCCACCTAGTGGATCAGTAACCACTCTTTCAACAGTCCTCTTAGGTGTTTGTCTCCTATTTTATTTTTTTAATAATAATATATTGTGCAAATTCCAGTCATCCTTGGACACCTGTCCAACATAAAACTTTACAATAAAAGTTATCATAATGTTTGCTAACAAAAAATGTTTTCCATCCAAAAGGGTATGTTACAGAAGATAAAGAAGAGATTGAAAATGGGAGCCCAACCTGATATTGTCATTGTCTAGGAAAACACGATTATGGAGGGTACTCATAGGGACCCTAAATTCACAACCTCTATAAGTATAGTAGATGCACAAGCAAGTGCAGATAACAGTGACAAGCTTTTGAACGATATTGAGCGCAACAAGGGAAAGATGTTGAATTTAAAGGATAACTTGGTAAAGGCATGTGGAAAAGGTATAGAGTTGTAAAGGAAGTATGAGGCTATGATTGCGGAAAAGGACAGATTATTGTCTAGCTATAAGAGTCTGGACACAGAGAAAGAGACAATGACTGTACAATTAATGATAATGGAGGGCGATAGGAGCGACTTTGAAGCCCGCATCAATGAATTGGAAACAAGAGAGTCGGCAGCTAATCAGTAGGCTGAAGATTTACAAACTCGGATTGGGGAACTGGTCAAAGAAAATGAATCCTTTTCAAAACAGTTGGAACTAGAAAACAATAGGAAACAAGACATGACTCATTTCCATGAGCAAGCATGCAAAATTCAAGAGAAAATATGTCACTTGCAAGAATGGCTCACTAAGGAGATCTACAAGATGAAAATAATGATAGCAAGGATGAACGATATTGTTGCAGAATCGCTGAGGATTGGACATAAATTATTGAACACTTCAAATAAAATTAAAAGGAAGATAACCTGGAGATAGGTAAAATCAAAGTTCCCTGGTCACTTGCTCCAAATGACAATTGCAGATTCTAATTTAGACATGGCTCTTCTTGAGTTTTGCAGAAAAGTCGGTAGGAGGATAAATAATGAAGACCGTAAATCTATCGAGAGGTGTGTAGAGTACTACCAAAATATTCATTAGATTCACGAAAAGTGCCAGCTCGCGATGCCTCTGAATATGGATGAGTTTCCTACTAAAGATCAATGTTTGGTGGAGTTCCAAAATGCATTGAAGGATGACCTGGATTACATTAGAAGACTGGACGTGTTGATAGAAGAAGATCTCCATCAATACATTTGGCAAGCATCCATAAATTCTTATTTTCTGGAGGACAGCTAAATAGCAGCAAAAGAAGGAGTAAAGAGTGTGGAAACGGAGATATCATTTCATGAGATAACTTTGAAAGTTTTAGAACCCACACAATGTAAAATTATTTTTTAAGAGACTCACATGTGGGCCCATTACATCTCTAGTCTAGAGAGGCCAACTGGAAATTAATATTTTTTAATTTGTTGTAATATTATTTGTACAAACACTAGAGGATGAATTTTGGGAGTCCAAAGGTTAGGGTAGGTAAAACGAACAACCATATGCAGACAAACTTTATGTAATATAAATGCATGGTGAGAATACTTGTAAACGGACTTTTTTGCTGGTGAATTAGAGGTTGGGAGCATTTTGTAAAAGAACTATTTCTTTGCTAATGAGAAAGACTTATTCGATGGGGAAAATCTTGCACTGGTGTTTTCCTAGAACATGTGATTGCTGGAACAAAACTATTTCTTTTTCTGCTTATATCATACTGTGATATCTTTCTAATTCTATCGAACTATTTCAATGATGATTAATGGTTTCTTTATTTCATGAAAATGTTTATGTGTAACAAAGTAATAAATTGCTTTAATCAATATCAGAGCTGTCTTTGATAATTTATGCTCTAAATGTGAATGTTTCTTTTAATGGCTATCTGTTAAATTTACCTGAACATTTCAGCTTATTACTCTTATGTTAAACTTGCTCCCTGCAGGGATAGGATAGTTAACTTAGATTAGAAATAAATGAATTGATCAGTAGGGGCGATAAGAACAGAGGTAAGAACCTACACATCACATGTAGAGGACTTTTCCTGACAGTTCTAGATTAAATGAATTAACTAGGGAACTTGCATTTCATAACTTAAATTAAAATTATATAAATGGTGGACCGGGCCGCAACTGGTAAAGTTTTAAAACAAACATACTTAACGTAGTCGAACCGTAAACCATACGGATCCCCATACCAAACGGTGAGTGATCTAATTGGGATCATTTACTGGGGAGAATCCCTACTGTCGATGCTGAGAATATCTAGGCATCAATAGTTTTGGGGCTAGAAGGAGGGCCGCCAGTGCATTCCTGCCAAAGGAAACCCGTTTTCAATAGGAAATTTTCTGGGTCCCCATTAAATGCAACCATGTCAAAAGAAGTGATTCCTGAAACTGAGCATCAAGAACAAGTAGATTCTGCAATTGAAAACGTAGAACATTTATACGCTGTCCCATTCGAGGAAATAAACCACTTTCGGAGACAGACGAGATTGTATCTGAGAAAAATTGGAGGACTTACCGTAATTCATGCCTTACCTAGAAGGTGAGTTCCCAAGAAAGAGATCTCATACACCACAAATTTTGTGCTTGTAGAAAATTTCAAGGAGTTGTTGGATTTATGATTTCAAGAAATCCCTGATCCTCTTAATAAGTTGGGACCTGAATCTACTCAGGCTAAAGCATTACCTCATACCCCGCATCACACACCACCACACTCACCACCGCATTCCCCACCAAGAATTATGGCTCACAACGCTAACCAACCTTCTGCATGGAGAGCCAAAGGGCCACTCAACCTAGATGCACCATTACACAATTTTCCTAAACATCCAAAAAGGGTATTACCAAAATTTGATCCTGGAAAAGGCATCTCTGCTAAAGACCATATGAAAAGTTTATATTTGGCTCTGAATCTTTTAAATGTGGAACATGAATATGGAGTATGCCGAATTTTCCCCTACACTTTTGAACCTAGGGCATCGTCATGGTATTTCAGTTTGCAAGCAAATTCTATAGCTGACTGGGACAATTTTGAAATGTTTTTTGTAAATAAATTTGGGAACCAAAAGACTGTTGCTACACTCATGAAATAACTGTTGTCTACGAGGATGGAAAAGAAAGAAAAGGTGTAGGAGTTGAATTAGAGATTTACTACTTTATTAAACAGTTTCAGTACTGCAACAAAAACTGCAAAGGAATATTTGGTAGAGTACTATACTACAACACTATACCCACCTATAGCCATGTTTGTGAAGGTAGCAGTTAAAGCCACTCTAGTATAAAATTACGAGGAATCCACGAAAGTGGAAGCTGATTTGGATATCATTATGAAACACACATTAGAACTGGAAGTGAAACCAATGACAAGTAAGAAGCCTCTAATACTATCCAGACCCAAAGAAGAACCCTCAAATGAATTAGAAAATGTGGTACAAATGGTACGGAAGTTATATAATAAAATAGTGGATTTGGAAAAGGAAAAAGGGGTTGGTCCATCATGAAAACCATTCAATCCTTTCTATAAGAAAAGGGAAGAAAACACACAACCCCAACCACCATTGAACAATGCTAATGTTTTGAATTTGAATGAAGTTGGCATGGATAATTTCTGCACTTTCCATCAAGAACAACACTCTGAAAATATTTTCCCACAATGGATTAACTCAATGAATTTGGTGATGAACCAATTCTTAGATACGCAATTGATAGACCAAGAGGACCAAGAAGAAGATCAAGCCCACAAAAAGGAAAATAAGAATGAGGAAAACACGACGGTATTATCAGGCTGGGCACCTACTTTGGATTTTAATGAAGAACAAGAGGTAGAGGAAATTCAAGTGTCATCTGTGAATTATGCTACTAGAAGCAAAGGGCCAGTTGAAGACCAAAGTATAATATTGTATAAAGTAAGGATAGCAAAGGAAAATATAAAAAAAGGCAATGGCATGATTCAGCCATAGCCCAAAGTAAATCCTGGAATCACAAAAGAAATAAACCCATCGATTAATAAGCAAGTGAAAACCATGGTGAAAAAATGAGACAGTGGCGAAAAGAGTATTTTAGATCATAGTATGGGATACGACACTATGGATGACATTAAGAAAAACAAAGCCAACATATCCTTGTTTGAATTATGTAATCTCCCACAACAGAGGAAGAAACTGTCAGAAGCATTCAACCCACAACCAAGTAGTAGAATAGAAACAATTGAGTTAGATAATGAGATTAACGAAGAAAGCATTGGTGGAAAATCAAAATATCAGACTCTACCTTTCCTTTTAACTTTTGAGATCTTTAATCATAATGTGAATAATTGCTTGGTATATTATGGAGCCTCTTTCAATGTTTTGCCACTATCCATTTGTAAGAAAATCAATGGGAAACCTACAGCATCCCCTTCACAGATCATACAACTAGACAGGTCAGCCATTAAGGTTATAGGGGAAATGAAAAATGTACTCATCAGATTATCTACAGATACGAGGGTGTGTCAATTTATAGATATCATGGTGGTGGACATACCTGAAGCTTATGGTTTGATATTGAGTAGGGGCTGGTCTACAAAACTAAATGGCTATTTTGCAACAGATTGGCCCCATTTGTGGTTGCGATACCAAAATAGAAAAAATCAGATTAAAGTACTGAGACATCCTCACATGAAACAAAATGTAACTCAGTTAGAAGAAAAGAATGAACCGATAAACTTCTCATCTTCAGTTTTGGGGAATTATTTCCTAGAAATTGAGCTAGGAAACTATCAAACGAAAAATGCCAGTCATGATTCACATAGATAGTCCAATCTCCTTCAATTCTCATGAAATGATGATGTTGATTGTAAAATAGTAGAATTAGATACTAAGTTATAAGATAGTACTAACTTATTAGAATCAGAAAATAAATTTTGGATTTTATATTTTGATGGTTCCAAAACACAAGAGGGATCAGGAGCCGATTGTGTTCTTGTTGATCCTGAAGGAAACAAACAATTTATCTCTAGTAGGCTAGAGTTTGAATGTAGAAACAACACGGCTGAATATGAAGCTCTAGTCCAAGGACTAAAAAGAGCCATTGATTTAAATATCAAGACTTTAAAAGACTTCGGTGACTCAGAAATAGTTTTTACACAAATAAGAAACACAATTCATTGTCTGTCTCGGCACTTAAAGGCATATCAATCTAAAGTTTGGAACTTGGTTTCACAATTTGATGCTTTTAACATAAATACTATTCCCAGATTACAGAATGCTCTATTGAATTAATTTTCAGGCCATTAGTACCTAATAACATTACGAATCTCAGGGTGTTCGACGATGATGAACAGATTATCAGTTTCTTGACAAACGAAGATGCCTTCAAGGAATCTATAATTGATGAAGAGGAACACCTGTTGGATTTGTAGAATAAGGACACAAGTAAAGGAAATTTTATTCCGAAAGGAGTAAGGACTCTTGAAATATTGTTTGATTTACAGAATAAATTCAGAAGATCAGCCAATGTCAAGACAAATAGCTCCTCTATGCAACATGAGCTGGTAAAATTGGGTACATAAACTTAACATAAATATGTTAATTTAGGAAGATGTTGTTCACCTGGTGAAAGAAGTAATTTTATCAAACTTTTTATGCAACATAAAGATGTGTTCGCATGGACTTATGAATATTTGAAGACATATGACACACGCATCATACAACATGTGATACCTATTAAGCCAGGTGTGAAGCCATTTCAGCAACAACTTAGAAAGATGCATCCTACACTTAAACCATTGATACAAAAGGAGCTAAAGAAGTTGTTGGATGCTAATATTATTTTCAAAGTTTGACACTCTAAATGGGTGGCTAATCTAGTCCCCATAAGGAAAAAATCAGGAGAGATACGATTATGTGTCGATTTTTGAAACTTGAATAGAGCATCGAACAAAGACAACTATCTGCTGCAACCAATGGAGCAAATTTTGTAGATAGTGTCAGGCTCATAATTGTTCTCCCTGTTAGATGGATTTTCTGGATATAACCAAGTACTAACATTCGCATATAGGAGAATGCCTTTTTTCCTCATTAATGTTGGAGCCACATTCCAGAGGGCCATGGTTATTGCATTATGAGGTTTAGTCGGCCACTGTGTTGTCATATATTTAGATGATGTAACAATTTTCTGTAAAAAATGAGAAGGCCATGTTTTCCATTTGAAGCAGATTTTTTATCGGTTCAGAAAATATGGTATATCTCTAAATCCACAGAAAACTATTTTTGTGGTGCTTGAGGGGAAACTGCTAGGACACATCATCTCAAAGAAGGGAATATTGATAGATCCAGAAAGAGTTCGGGATATAACTCAAATTCCCATACCCATAATAAAAATACTATGCAATCATTTATGGGCACGATTAATTTTGTTTGAACGTTTGTGCCTGATTTCGCACAAATTGTGAAACCTTTGCAACAAATGGTGAAGCAAAGTGTGCAATTTAAATGGACTCATGTTGAGAAAGTTGCATCCAAGGATATAGAGACTGCCATAGCTCATGCACCTTCTTTGATAAGTCTCGACTTTGAAAAGGATTTTATCTTATATACTTTTGCTTCAGATAATTCTCTTGCAGCAGTGCTTACATGGAAAGGGGAACTAGGAGATGAGTATCCAATCTCTTTCATGAGCACTAGTTTACAAGGGGATGAATTGAATTACCTAGCCATGGATAAATAAGCATATGCAGTGTTTAAGGAGGTAAAGCATTTCAGACCTTATATTTTGAAAAATAGAACGAAGGTCATAATACCTCATCCGACTGTCAGATCCTTATTTGTTACAACATAATCTTCCACCTTGTGAGCATCAACACTCTTTGGCCTGTAGGATCCATTTCACTGACTCAGATTCACTTTATATCCTTTAGACAGACTATTTCCTCATTTTTCCTCTGACCCGCTTGTTGCATCATTATAGCAAGCGTACCCACGAGTTGTATCACTATAGCCTGCGGGTATCAAGTAAAATGGTAAAAATCACTAGTTTATTACTTTTTACTCCCAAAAAGCGGTCATTGGGTGACCTTTTGCTCTCCATCTTCCCAAGTAACGTCTCGATGTGTCCTTTCACTTACCTTTGATAGTACTATATATTTAGCACATATGGCTTATGGACGGGAGGAGAAAGCAGAGCAAGAGAACTCTAGTGGATTTTTGCCCTATCTTGAGTCTACACTCATTGATCCTTGTAGTTGTGAACCCTTTATGTTCACCTTCCAAACTCCTATCTAGTTTGAGTTTGCCATTCATGGAGGATTGAAGTGGTGGAGGCACAAGTGGATTGATCTAGATCTTGGTTCAGATTGGTTTCCTGCAAGAGGTCGTATCACTTTCTACTTCTTCTTGTTTATTAATAGAAATACTCATATTCTCATCCATTAATGTTGTAAATGTTGTTTATCTTACATTGGGTTGCATTTACTTGTTATATCATGGACCATTTCTATTGATGATGTTAATGTCGTTTATATATTACATGTACTTGTTGTATATTGGCTGTCAAGACTAATTTGCAGATTCAAGTGCATGGATTGAAAAGCTCCAACGGGGATCTACATCAAACATTTGGATCGAGGTTGGTTATCTTCTTGATTATCTTAGCATTGTCATTTATATAGCATAGTTATGAGAAGTGAGTTGATTTCTGGTAGTCATCTGTCTATTGTGGTATACCCCAAGCCATAGTGAGTTTTCTCCAACATAGAAATGGCGACTTCGCTGGGGAAAACATCCATGTTGGGGATTTTTTTAGCATTAGTCCATAATTAGAGTTATTGTTTGTCGAAGCTCTATGTCACTTATCTTCCGTTGAGATACACTATAGAAAACTTGTTTTTTCTGAGACATTGGACTCTTTGTTTGCCAATTTACCTTTCCTCAGACGCGGGCTAGCTTAGCTCTGCCCACGTATACCCACCTCTATTTACTCTACTGCTCGAGGCTATCTGCAAATATTCCTTCGACAGTAGCATACAACTCTGACTTTTGTTTGTTTATGACCTTTGGTTGTTGCTGGGTTGGTTTCGGTTGATCCTGAATCTTTGTTGGCCTTTTTCTTTACTGTTGCATGCCTTGTTGTGACCAGAACTCTTCGTTTCTCTTGGTTGAGCCTTGTTAGTTTTTTACCCATCTTTGGATTTAGCCTTGTTGGTTTTTTCCTTTTTAGCTCATTCCTTTGGCTGAGTCTTACTGTTTGGTATCTGCCTGGTTGTCTTAGTGATTTCCTTGGCATATCAGTGACTAGATAGTAGGATTTTGCTTGCATTTTTCATTTCCATATATTGAAAAATACAAAAAAATATATACATAGTTGTGCATTTTCCTTTCGTTTATAAGAGAAATTACAAAAAAAAAAAATAGCTTTTATGTATTGCATCTTGCATTGAGTGCTTTCTGCCTTCATTTAGATTCTAATTGTGCATTGAAAAATATAAAATGATTGCATATTTATTTCGAAATTGTTAGCTTGATTGTGCATATTAGGGGCATTGTTTTCATTGGATAGATGAGTCTAGGATTTGACGATTTTGCATGCTATTGAGTCTTACACATCACTAGTTTCATGATCATATCCCTTGAGTAATCACAACCATTAAAACTAATGCTTAATCTTAAAATTGATTAGACCGATTTTATTTATAGGGTACACCAACTAGCATAGGTTTAGAGTCTTGGAATAGATCATTGTGAGTTAACAATCCAAGACTACTAGACGAAACATTAGGTGTCTGACCAGGGAGTGGAGGAATCCATGGTATAGATCGGTGTTCTCAGGAAGCTCTACGAAAGCCAGAGTTAAGCACGAGGTCACGGGAGCTTGGTTGAAGGGATATCCCTATGATACCGGCTGAACGTGGGAGATATTTCCAGGATTTGTTTGTATCTGGGGAATCTTGGGGGATTTGACCCTCATTGAGTTTCGGGCTCAGCTACCCTTCCCATATGACAGATCCCACCTGCAACTGTCCCCCTGAGCATTGGTTATATTGTGGTGACCATAGTTTCCTTACCTAGGTATCGCACAGGGTACTTGCAGTGGTTATGTTGTTTATGTCCTGATTCAGATAGGGATTGGACAACACAGTTGTTTGTTGCCGAGGGTTACGACCCTTTGCACACAATGAAGCCTGGGTGTCTCTATAACTAATTATGTTACCTCTGGCTATAGTTTGTTAGTCTCAAGCCTCTCCTAGGTGAGACATATCGGCTCTAGTGTCGGGAGCTCATTTAGCCACCCTTTTTGTCTGCTCTTGGATGTAGTTTCTCTAGGTGTGTGCTTTTGATTTACTATTTTTTATCGATAGTTAGCCTTTAGGGGACATTTTGATTATATATTCTCTCTGGAGATATCATGGCGTGGAGCCCTACTCTCTGTCGATCCCATCGGTTGGCTAGTTTAAATTTGGCCAATTTTTCACGCCGTGTTGCTATAGGATGCCGGAGGGCTCCCTCTGAGTCTTCAGATTCCTACGAGACATACATCCAAGATGTCATGACTGCTACACATTCTGATACTGAGGAAAAACCTTCGACTCCATCGGGTAGATTTGACCACACTTCCGATCCCCATACTCCTCGTGAGGAGTGGGGAGGTGATCCACCTGAGACTCAACCTGGTTCTATCTGGCCTAATCCACTTGAACGAGATCTGTTCGATCCTTCGAATCTGGATAATTATCTTTACGGAATGCCAACCTTACCTGAGGACAAAGAACAAGACGATCAGTTCGTTCCTTCATTTCCACGCAGTTATAGACATGGGATGCCAGAGTTACATGACGACACTGGTCCTACGATCAACCCAACAACACTCTCTTTTGGTATTCCTAATTATAGTACAGTTGAACCTTCCACTACGTTTGGTAGTCACGCTGGCACTAGTCATGGTGTTAGCCATACTATACCCACTGGGGGCACTACCCTCGCTGGGGGCACTACGTTGTCCACTCACACACATAGTATGGGGAATGATCATGTTCCTCCTAACAATGCTAATGTTGGAAGAAGACCACCTCCTAGGATTGCCCAACCTAATAGCAACGTTGTTCGAAACACGACTCGCCATCCACCACCTAATACACATGCCGCTACTCGTCAACCCAGGACTACTTTTACGGATTTTAATGCTCCTCCCAACCATGGGGGTGGACATATACCGTATACTTTTGCGTCCATTTCTGCCACTAGTAATGCTAATGTAGGGGGTGGGAATATCTCTTATCCACATGGACATCATGCCACCATCCCTGCTACTAGTCACACCAATGTTGGGGATGGGAATACTTCTCATGCTTCTGGTCACCACACGACTGCTCAAGCTAATCCTACTGCTGGGGGTGGGAATATACCATACCATTATGGTCATTACAACACAGTTCCCGCTATGAATAGTACATATATGCCCCATACTCATGCTGGCAACCCTTATCACAACACAGTCGATGCTGGCCACCAGTATAACCCACCACGCCAATATGGTGCCCAAAATACACACATCCCTCCTTACTCTCAAATGGGTCAGGAAGGAGGAGGTTATCAATCCTATGGCCATGGGCAAGCTTATGGTCCGTCAGGTCCTTATTATCAGCAGTATAATCCTCATGGTCAAGCTTTTGGTCCATCTTATAACACAGTTCCGTTTAACCAACCTTTTATGGGGGCTTATAATCAAGCTTTCCAGCCTCAGCTCTCGTTCGTTGCATGCTTGAATCTTCTGGATCTTTCGAAGCTCAGAAATGATCCGGTGTGTCACAACCCTACTTGGCCCCTGGTCCCTACCAAGGTCCCTTCGGACATTCCTAAGTTTGAGGGGAAAGGTGGTGAGGACCCGGGAGATCATGTCACGACATTTCACCTTTGGTGCTCCTCCAACTCATTGAATCACGATTTCGTTAGATTGTGACTATTTCAACGCACCCTCACGGGGGTAGCCGCAAAGTGGTACATCGAGTTTCCTGGAAACACTTATAGGGGTTTTAACGAGATCGCTTTGGTTTTCTTAGATCATTTCCAGTTGTCGGTTCGTTATGATACTAGCACTGAACTTTTATCTACCTGCCATCAGAACAAGGCCATGCATATTTCTGACCACGTTCAAGAGTGGCATCGGCAGAAGAGGTTAGCGAAAGCCAACATTCCTCCAGAGTTCCTGTTGGAATGGTTCCTCAAGTCTCTACTCCCATACATTGCTAAGGATGTTTCGATGTCCAGCATTGTGACTAAGGAACAAGCTATCGTGAAAGTCCAGCAGTTAGACTTATTATACTCTCAGTCTGGCATTTTGTATGACATCATCCCTAACGCACCGCGTACATGTCATGAGCCCACGTCAGTTCCTAGACCGCATGCCGATGGCATCATTGGATCTGCAAGCAATTGCCCCGTAGATTTGGTAGCTAATCAAATGCAGAATTTGTCGCTAAACCAGTGTACTCCCGAATAGGTTCACACCTTGTCCATTTCCACCCCATCGTCCGATGTACATAGTGTGCAAATGACAAACCAGTCAGGTAACCACCAACCTGTTGGAAAGAAAAAGGGGAGAAATAATTGTTGGAAACAATGGGAATAACAATAGCAATCACAATGCCCCTCGTAAGGATAATGCCAACCCTCCTCAGGAAGGCAGAAATGCTGGTGAGGACCATAAACCTAGGCGTAAGGTGAAGTTTCCTTGCAAGCTCGGTGGGGAAGACCATCTTATTCACTTATGTCCTCGTATTGAAGAAGCATCGAAGCACTTGGCACAGAGCCCAACTGTGTTGAAGGATCCCCTACCTCATCACCAAAACATGGGTTCACATGCTCCCACCACTGGTTATGGACCTACTGAGACAACAACGTCTACTTCCAATACTAGTGGTTATGGATGCGTGAACATGGTTCATTCAGAGGTTAGTGTTGCCAATCATCAGCGCGATTATGATGCACCACAACCCAATTTGGGGAGTGAGCCTCCCCATCCTCCTGACAATTCCTTGCATATCGAGAAGCCATCTATTATGCTGTGGATACCGGAAGGTGTTCTTAAGCGCTCTACAGATAATCCTAATGCTCGAGCCGCCCACAACTACTCCATCGTAGAATATTTGGGCCAAAATCCGTGTGCCATGTCGGCTCTTGAAGTTTTGCAAACCTGTCCTTCTCAGAAGCATGTTATTTTGAGTGCGTTAGGAGTTCAGGATGGGGGAAATCCCACTATTATCAAGTTCGATACTACTAATGTCCAACCTCGCTTACCCTACCACGTGGCTTTTCAAATCCAGGTGGCATGCCTTCAGAGTTTCGTCAAACGTACTATGGTTGATGAAGGTGCCTCTACATCAGTAATGTCGTTAGCTTGTTGGAAATCTCTTGGCTCTCCTCCCCTACTCACGTCTAGAACCACGCTCACTGCATTCGACGGTCATTCATTTAAGCCGCATGGAATTATCCCTTCCCTTGTTGTCCCCTTGGGAGGTAAGTCTGTGCCTATTGAAGTCGAGGTGGTTGATGTGCCCATCGACTACAACCTTTTACTGGGTCGGAATTGGATGTATGCCATGAAAGCTGTCGCATCCACTATATTCATATTTATTTTCTTTCCTCGCGAAGGCAAGATAGTGACCATCGATCAGTTGGATTATGTTAACTCCTCTTCCACAGCATCCACGGGATCCATAGTCCCGCAAGTTACTCATTCTCAGCCGAAAACTGGGAACATGGGCGTTGGCATGTACCCTTTATTGATGGAAACTTATGATTTTTCTGCACCTGTGAATTTTGTTGGAACCATTATCGACGATGCGCCTCCTCCTTCGCATAATATGTCATTCCGGACTTCCTATTTTGATGATCCGTGGACTTTACTGTCCACGAATTCCACGTCTGGAAACATTTCGCATGTCGGGATGTCTATGCCACTGTCTGTAGCTGAGCTTGCTTGCTAGCATATTCAACAAGCCATTGCAGAACCAGATCTCTCTTCTTCCCAGATAATCAAGGAAGATCCCGTTACGCTGCCAGTTTGGGCAGCCAACTCGTATTGTTCCCATGATTGCCTCGATGATACTTTTCCTTCTGATGAAGCTATTATGGAGGCCATGTGTGGTAGTGAGAGACCTTGGGAAGATATGCACCATCGCTCTTATTTCCTTCCCAAACTCGAGCTCTCCGAATGAGAAGAGTTTAGGATGACTCTAGCAAAGATGGTTGGTCACCCTGTGGCTCTTTTGGAGTCGCATGATGTTTTTGCAGAAGGGAATATGGCTAACATTTCCTCAACTACGTCGATCAATATCTCTCGTACTCCCGGAATAGTTGAGAATGTCTACATCAGTGACGATTACACTCCTGAGGAGATTGCTATTTACACTGAATTGTTTACATAACTCTGGGAATCCTTCGCCTGGTCATATGAGGAGATGCCAGGAATAGACCCTCGCATTGTTGAACATGAGATTAGAACGTATCCCAATGCTAAAATGGTTCGACAATGCTTACGTGCTGTGAACCCTAGAAAAGAAGCCACTATTAAGGCAGAGGTGGAGAAACTGCTCAAAGCTGGTTTCATCTACCTTGTTCCCCTTACCGAATGGGTGTCAAACCCCGTTCCTGTGGATAAGAAGCAGGGAATGATCCGTGTATGCACCGATTTTAGACATTTGAACCGTGCATGTCTGAAAGACAACTTCCCCACACCATTCATAGACCAAATCTTGGATGCTTGCGCCGAAAGTGAGATTTTTTCCTTCATGGACGGATTTTCCGGATATAACCAGATTCAAATCAAACCCGAGGATCAACATAAGACAGCTTTTATTTGTCCTTGGGGAATGTTTGCATATTGGAAAATTCCCTTCGGCCTTAAAAATGCCGGAGCCACATTTCAGCGTTCCATGACCTACGCCTTTCACGATCTTAAAACGATTATGGAGGTTTTCTTGGATGATCTTGCTAGCCTCTCTCGCAGGAGGATGGACCACCCCAGGCACCTCCGCATGATTCTCTAACGATGTATACGATACAAGATTCGATTGAATCCTAAGAAATGCATCTCTTCTATAAGGACGGGTTGCCTTCTGGGCTTCATAGTTTCGAAAGAGGGTATTAGAGTCGATCCTCTCAAAGTTGAGGCAATACTTCAGTTTCCTCCTCCGCGTAATTTGTTACAACTTCAGAGCCTCCAAGGGAGAGCCACTTTTCTACGCCATTTCGTAGTCAATTATGCTAATCTTACCAAAGGTTTCGCGCGCTTATTGAAGAAGGACACACCTTTTATCTAGGATTAGCGAGCCCAACAGTCTTTCGACACCCTTAAGAAATCTTTGGTATCGGTCCCTGTGCTTAGTCCACCAGACTTCGCACGATATTTTATTCTTTATGTGACCGTGTTTCAAGATACGATTGGCATGGTCTTGGTTCAGGTTGATGATTCGCTTGTTGATCATGTCATCTATTACCTTAGTCGAAATCTAGTAGACGCTGAGCTAAGGTATACTCATGTGGAAAAGCTGGCACTTGCGACTATTCATTCAGTCCAGCGGTTACGGCATTACATTCTTCTTAGAACAACCACAGTTGTCGCGCATATCAATCCATTTCAATTCGTGTTATCATGACACCTTATCGGGGGGAAGTACAATAAATGGATTGTTATCCTTCAGGAATTTGATCTCGATTTTGCTTCGGCGAAGTCGGTGAAATCGTTGGTGTTTGCTAAGCTTATGTCGAACCTTCCGAGACTTGATGAGGATGTCATTCATGAAGATTCCTTTGTGGATGAGCACTTATTTCTTATCTCATCCGAGGACCCTTAGTATGGGGATTTCATTGTATATCTCCAAACTTTGAAGTTTCCTCCGCACTATTCATGAGATGAGCGACGGCATGTAAAACATCACACTAAAGAGTATACTATCATCGGTGACAATTTGTTTCGCCGAGGAAAGGACTCTATTCTCTATTGTTGCTTAACTCGCGAAGAAGTGGAGCTGGTGCTTAATGACTGCCATGCTGGGGCGTGTGGCGGTCACTTATCCGGGCTTGCTACAGCCCAAAGTATTATGTGAGCTAGTTATTTTTGGCCTTCCTTATTTAAGGGTTGTGTTAATGCTGTGAAGAGATGTCACCCTTGCTAGGTGTTTTCTCGGAACATACGCTCGCACCTAGCGCCCCTTCATCCGGTCGTCACTGTCGGTCCCTTCACCAAGTGGGGGGTGGATTTCATGGATTGCAAACCAGCTTCGGCTAGGGGGGCATCACCGTATCATAGTGGCCGTGGACTATTTTTCCAAATGGGATGAGTCCATGCCTACCGTTAAAGCCGATGGTGCTACAGCAACCCACTTCGTATTCAATCAAATTATAACTCGGTTCGGTATTCCGAAAGAGATTGCCAGTGACCATGGCAGTCACTTTCAGAACAAGATGATGGAGGATTTGTCTCTCAAGCTCGGGTTTCATCAAGAACACTCATCTTCTTATTATCCCCAAGCGAATGGTCAAGTAGAAGCAGTCAACAAGTCTTTGAAGACAATTCTCCAACATACCATCCAACAAAGAAAGACCAATTGGCACATCATGTTATATCCTGCTTTGTGGGTGTATCGAACCGCAGTCAAGACTACCACTGGGTTCTCACCGTTTCAGCTAGTTCACGGTGTGGAGTCACTTTTACCGATTGAATGCGAGATCCCTTGACTTAAAATGGCTATAGAGCTCCTCCTTGATACGACAGGTCTTGAGCAACGTTTAATCCACCTTGAGAAACTTGACGGGCATCGAGATGCCACTGTGGCCATAGATGCCAACAAACATCGTGTTAAGGTTCAGTATGATAGGCATGTCCATCCCTGGCAGTATGCTGAAGGTGACTTGGTCCTCTTATATGGCCAAGCTAAAGAACCCCTGTGGGCAGGCAAGTTCAACCCCATGTGGCACGGTCCTTACGTCATGAGGTGTGTCCTGGAAAAAGGAGCCTATGAATTAGAAGACTATGAGGGGACTGTATTGAAGGAGCCTAGAAATGGGCTCTACCTCAAGCAATGTTATGCTTGAACCTCTGGTTCAGGATGATAATTTTGTATACTATTGTATAGTTGCTTATGTATATAGTTTAGATTTCTTTTAGTTTTCGAGTCTGCTGATTAGCTTCCGTTTGATTGACAGATGTCAGCAGAGTTTCCTACATTCTTAGGATTCGTGGATGGTGCTAGCCATCATACACAACACCTTGCTTCTACTGCCTAGGTTATTTTCTCACCTGACCACCTAGTTGTGTCCTCAGGAGGTGCTTGTCTTGGTCCTACATCTAACAATGTGGCTGAGTATAGTGCCATCATTGAGCTACTTTGGGATGCCATTTCCCATGGCATCCAGTCTTTAGAAGTCTGCCTAGATTCACAACTAGTTGTGTCTCAGCTGAATGGGCAGTACCGTGTGCAAGATCCTACTCTACTATGGAAATTCCTAAGGGTAAGACTCTTGGAATGACATTTTGTTTCAATTACATACATACATGTTTCGAGAAGTGTTAATCATATATCTGATGCATACGCTAACTATGTATTAGATTGGCATTTGTCACATTCACCATGAAGCACACAAATATAAGAAGACATTCATACATTTGTACATACACACATAGTAGAACCAGAGAACCAAAGTTTTATATATATAAATATGTCCAAAAATGGTAGTGTCATACAAAACTGGAGCCCGTAGCCCTCAAAAATATACAGATCGATACAAAAATGAGATACTGAGATATCTACTCCCTACGAGAAGGCCTAGCTGCCACCCCGAAAGGATGTGTCTTGTAGAAATACTGAACTACATTGGCTACCCGCTGCAGTAGCCGCACCCAGTCACCCGGAACCCCCACTACTTGGTGTTGCATGGCCTCAGGTAGTATCGCCACCTTTATCTGTGGAACCCTAGCAACCATCCGTGTGAGGTTGCGCTGCAAGTTATGTAGAGTGCGTCCTGCTGCAACATCACTTGCCTCCTCACCTCTACCCCAACGACCATGTCTCGAGAAGCCATCAGGTCTCACTGGGCCTTTTTCTGCGAGCAAACAGTCAACCATTAGCATATGATACTACCACCAAAAATATTTTTGCATTTACATCTATAATAAAAAATCCATAAAAATTTAATACACAAAAAACCTAAAAAGAGTACTCACCAATGTCACCAAACGTTGCGTCTGGTGGGAGTGGCATGTCCCTATCTTGGCAGAAGTCTATCCCTGCATAGGGGTATTCCTCTATGGAAATGACCTTCCGGTCGCACCAACGAAGAACTCCTCGGTATATGGTGATGCCAGACGGCCACCACCCTGTCGTGTCAAGACCTTAGCCCACTGGGTCAGGGATGGATTCCGAAGACTATGAGGAGGGACATCCACCCTTTGTCTAAGCCCCAGAACCCTCTCAAAGAAGAAGTTGCACAAGATACTCCCATACCTGAAGTCTTTGGCCTTCCCTTCTTTGCATTTTGTCAGTTGGGTCTTCATAGACCCCAGCAGTGTGGTACACCAGTCAAATACTATAGGCTGCATGCATTGTGATACATAGAACATCACCGGCCTAGATTCCTGGTGCAGAGCTTTGGATCCAGTAATCCGCACTAAGGTAGCCACAATGATCTTCATGCTCATATCTACTATGGCGTTGATGGGAACCCGAATTCCCACCGCTCATGTTTTTGTGGGACAATACCGCACTATGTAGTCCTGGACGGTGATCCCACCACCCATAGTACGAGACTGAAGACTAGCCTCCTCACCTTGATGGGACAAACCGGTAATGAAGTAGATGTCATCCACTTCCAGTGAGAGGATTTTCCCATTGATATTGAAGTTTTGTGCATCAACATCCCATAGTCGATCAAGCGTCGGAGTGATAGGTTTTGCGCTCTCAAACCCCCTATACTCAAGAATTTGTACAACCCACATGCTTGCAATTCCTGTTGTGCTTGCACATTGTTGCGCACGACTTCATCAACTTGGTCATGCTCCCTCTCCCTCCATTCTAGAACCATCTTGGAGTGCAGACAAACAATGATTTTAGTCAAATTCTTTTACATTTCCAACTACACGGCCGTACTCGCAGGCTAACTTGTATATAGGTGCGGGTACCTGCGGTCAATATGTGTATTGACTACGAGTATATTTCCCTACCCGCGACCTGCATAGCTACAGCCCGCGGGTAGCACCGAGCCATTTAGGGCCTGTCCAAACAAAAAATCCCACTGCTGAAAATTAAAATGAAAGCATTGAAATGAATGGTATGGATGAGACTACCAACCTGCTCCAGACGGTTCGATGAACGATTGCTTGTAGCTCCCAGAATAGGCAAATGAACTTTCAGGTGAAAACTAAGCACAAAGCTCCAAATGGGTGAATAGTAAAAATTAATTGTAAATTGTAATTTTTTATTACTATTTATAATTTTCAGGACCCACTTGTCTATAGTTTTTACCGTTTGGTGCCGTTATGGACTAATATACTGTCTTGGAGTAGTATTTTCTAATCAGATTTCTTCGGCGAAAGTTGTTCTGGACCATTTCCCACCTACAACAGGTACCTTTCACACCTGGAATATAGGTTAGGTGCCATTTCCATGTGCATTATGCATATGACCTGTTGACCACTTTCATAAACCCTAGGTGCGATCCCGCTTCGTAACTGACACGGAACCTTCACACTGCTATAGAAGTGTCATTATGCAGTGGTAGGGATTTTCCAGACATGGGTTCCCTAGTTAGAACCCCTTTGTGCATTCTGGTGCCCATGCCATTGCTTGTCCTTAGGATTGGGAGTCCTTTGTAGTTACGCCATGACGTTGCGATAAAGACTCATACTCTACTTTGTCTTATGCTAGCCATCTCCCTTAAGGACGTCCCTTAGTTATATCATGTTGTGATTGCATTGTATCATCCTGCTTGCTGCTTGAGCCTTGTGCCAGCTCCCGCTTACTTAGTTGTTAGCTTGGTTCCTGAGCACTTTTCCCTATCGAGCCCTGCAGAGCTTATATTTTCCCTTCACAATTTGATGACCCTTTGACCCTGAGGGAACACCCCCCCGAGTGTCCACATCCTGCATGCACTTCCTTGCATTGATCATAGGTATGTTCCACTGCTTGGGACTAGTCTGCTCGCTATTTGGCACTCGGTCCCTCACTTGTTGTACTATAAGCAATTTCATTCTTTTTCAAGCTTTTCCCAAATATGAAAAAGACCAAAAAAATCAAATATTCCAAAAATCCAGACGGGATTATGGTTACTACTTCTTGTTGGAAACTGTTGTGTCTCCTTTGAACAGAGCATTCATTCCACTCCGTACATTATGAGTTGGGACTATAGTTGGACCTTAGGAGCTGTACTTGTTTCACAATTTTCTCCATCGATTGGTTAAACTTCCAGTCATTATGGAGCCCTTTCTAATGCCTCCTACATTGCACAGTTTATGTCAAGTCGATGCTGTCTAAGTCTATCCATCTGCTCATGCTCTTGTTCAAAGGAAGTCCTGAACCAGTGTTGGCCACTCCTCAAATCTCTTGACTATTGCATGTCGACCATCCTTATTGAGTCAATCCATTTCACCTGAGTTCTTCCAAATATTTCAGCGTAGCTGGTACCTCGTGTTGGTTGATGGGGGATGCCTTAATTCCCTCCTTCTAGCGAGTCTCGTTCCATCGACTTCAACCCATTATTTTTGGGACTTGAGGCTTAGAGTTTGGTTGAGTACCTTAAGGCTTGCAGTCATTAGTGGCAGGTTCTCTCGCCATCGACACTTTTGGGAATACATCAATGTCCCCTGATCAATGGATTCATCTTAGTGTTCGACTTCAACTCATTGATTCACACTCCGATGATTGTGCTCTGTGCCTTGATGCCCATTTTCATTATTGGTGGGTTATCTCGCGTCTGTTAACGGTATACATCATTGACCGGTAATCAGACGATGTCACATCAAGTTTGACCCCAATTCATTTATTCACTTGATGGGACTTGCACCGTCGAAGACTTGTGTAGAAGACACCAAGTGGTAGTGGCATTCAGTATGCTACTTATGACTTTTGACTTTACATCTGAGATATCACCTCTCAGATATCAACAGTTTGTAACTCCAGTTTGCACTAGTTGTTTCCTTTTCAGCAGGAGACCATATCTTACTGTAGAGGGATCATGGCTATGAACACTTCTGACATGTATTCACTATGTACTGCCTATTCATGGCCATTGTATTAGATTGTTGTACTACTGACATGTATTCAGGCATACCATTGTATTATGACGAGTGAGCTACTCTTTTCACTAATGTCTCCATCACTCAACTTTTGAGTTTTATAATGTATTTCGGCCATCATAGCATCAGTCTCTGACCTCACACATTAGGGGGCATTTGTTACAACGTAATCTTCCACCTTGTGGGCATCAGCATTATTTGTCCTGTAGGATCCATTTCACTGACTTAGATTCAATTTAGATCCTTTAGACAGACTATTTCCTCATTTTTCCTCTGACCCGCTTGTTGCATCATTATAGCAAGCGTACCCGCGAGTTGCATCACTATAGCGCGCGGGTATCAAGTAAAATGGTAAAAATCACTAGTTTATTACTTTTTACTCCCAAAAAGCGGTCATTGGGTGACCTTTCGCTCTCCATCTTCCCAAGTAACGTCTCGATGTGTCCTTTCACTTACCTTTGAGAGGACTATTTATTGACCACATATGGCTTATGGACGGGAGGAGAAAGAAGAGCAAGAGAACTCTAGTGGATTTTTTCCCTATCTTGAGTCTACACTCATTGATCCTTGTAGTTGTGAACCCTTTATGTTCACCTTCCAAGCTCCTATCGAGTTTGAGTTTTCCATTCATGGAGGATTGAAGTGGTGGAGGCACAAGTGGATTGATCCAGATCTTGGTTCAGATTGGTTGCCAGCAAGAGGTCGTATCACTTTGTACTTCTTCTTGTTTATAAATAGAAATACTCATATTCTCGTCCATTAATGTTGTAAATGTTGTTTATCTTACATTGGGTTGCATTTACTTGTTATATCATGGACCATTTCTATTGATGATGTTAATACCATTTATATATTATATGTAGTTTTTGTATATTGGTTGTCAAGACTAATTTGCAGATTCAAGTGCACGGATTGAAAAGCTCCAATGGGGATCTACATCAAACATTTGGATCAAGGTTGGTTATCTTCTTCATTATCTTAGCATTGTCATTTATATAGCATAGTTCTGAGAATTGAGTTGATTTCTGGTAGTCATATGTTTGTTGTGGTATACCCCAAGCCATAGGGAGTTTTCTCCAACACATTATTTGTGCAAAAAGAGTTGGGAGAAAGGAGAGTAAATTGGGTAATTGCACTACAAGAGTATGATCTAGAGTTCGAACCAGTCACTATCATTAAAGGTCAAGGGTTGTGTAAGTTTCTCACTGAAAACCCAACTGAAGAGGATAGTGATTGGGAAAACGAAGTTGAATTGAATTCAACTGAAGTGTGTTCAACTTTTACTACTCCATAATCCTGGTACAGAGATTTGGTGCACTATCTCCAACAAGCATATCTTCTAGAACACTGGAGTTCTAAGCAGAGAAGGGCTCTCCAGTTGAAATCATCATCTTATCAGATAATTGATGGTGTACTCTTCAGAAAAAATTATGATGGAATTTTTCTCAGATGCCTTGAGAAAGAGGATGCAGATAAGGTGGTCAAAGAATTACATGATCGCCTTTTAGGGGGACATTATTCTGGAGATACCACTGCTCACAAAATATTAAGAGCTAGATAATACTGGCCCACTCCTTTCAAATACGCTCATGCTTATCCCATAAAATGTGATGTATGTCAGAGGAGTGCTGGTAGATTACCAATAGTAGCAGGACCATTGTAGCCAATTATTATCTCAGAACCATTTCAGCAATGTGGCATAGAAATTATTGGAGATATTAATCCAAATTCCTTGGAGCAACACAGGTATATTCTCACAACTATTGATTATTTCACACGGTGGGAAGAAGCCGCTCCTTTTCTTAAAGTGAACGAAGACGCAATCATCGAATTCCTGCAGGAAAACATCATAACCAGGTTTGGGGTTCCAATATTCCTAGTTTTTTATAATGAAACTTACATCTCATCTATTAAGTTAACTGCACTTGCTTATGAAAGAGGAATAAAATTGCATTATTCAGCCAATTATTATCCATAGGGAAATGGACTAGTAGAATCTACAAATAGAAACCTCATCCGAATTTTAAAGAAAACGGTTATTGAGAGTCAGAGAAATTGGCATGTAGCTCTTCCAAATGCTTTATGGGAAGATAGATTCACTCCAAAAAATTATTTAGGAGTTTCTCCTTATACATTAGTCTATGGGAAAGAAGCTATACTCCCACCTAACATACTACTCCCATCCTTGCAACTCGCCCAGGCCTCTCGAGGATCTAGTAGTGAAATCCTACAGTCACGAATCAATACCCTAATGAAGCTCGAAGAATCATGGCCAAAGGTCAGGGATAGACTCAATCAACACCAAGATATTGTCAAAATATGGTTTGATAAACAGAAGTCCGGTAAGAGAACTTTTGAGGTAGGAGACTTAGTTTTGAAACAGGATCACTCGCATGAATAAGAGGGCAAACATACGAAATTTCAACAATTGTGGCTTGCCCCAATCAGATTACGGAAAATCTTGTCCCATCAACATATAAACTTCAAGATTTATAAGGGGAGAAGGAGAATCTCCCTGTTGACAGCCTTTCTCTTAAACAATACTTCACATAGGTTTAGAAACCCATGTTGTACATAAATAAACTTTTTCCTTTCCTTAGATTTTCTAGTTTGTTATTTTCTGAATTGATCAGTTTTAGTTTGTTTGTTTTTCCATTGTTCAGCTTCATTTTGTTTGGTTTATCGATTGGTTTTCTTTTATTTTTGTTCTTAAATAAAAACCATCCCAACATTTTGATGTGTGGACATATAGGAATCTGAACAATCTAACGTTCATTACCAGAGAATCAGAATGAGTTTATAGAAAAGGAATTCTTTGTATAATATTGTCATTTATGATTTAATTGATGCCCAGTTCTAGAAAGGGAAACTCGCTTCATGTTCATGTTGAATCATTATAAACCCTGTAAAATAACGAGGAACCATGAATTCCAAATTACTATCTTGCAGCTCCATCCATTCACACATAATAACCATTTCAGGTAGCCTACTATAACAGACCCACAGAAAGGAAACAAGTCTTACAGAAGTATGGCAATTAAAATGATCCCATGATACAAATTCGAATCCAAAAGGATTATAAAGGAGAGTCAAATTCTGAAAAGTTTCATCTCCATCAAAGAAATGGTGTTGAATACAGACATATACAATCAAGAAGATCGCCCAAGATAAACAAGCCAAGAAAGGTTCTTCTCCATCCGTGAGCATGACAAACAAATAAATTTCTCACTCACACAAAAGGACATTATGGATGGAAGAACCCATGTCAAATTATGAAGATTGAAGAAATATATCAAAGAAGAATCGGATGATAAAATTTTGTCAAAAGAAGCATCTAAAAGAATGCTGATAGCATGGGAATGAGGAACAAACGAATACATCGGTCTAATTTTGTTACGATCCTGTGGAGTCATATGTAGTAGAAATCGAAATATGGATCTAAAAATTAACTCCATACTATGGCCTTAGGAGAGTAGTGAAGAAATACAGTCCAGGTTACCCTATATCCTGAAACAAATGACCAATATGATGCAAGAAAGGCTACCTCCCTATATTGAACTTTGGCGCTTTAAAATTTTGAAAAATCAATGCAGGCATTAGTTTGCAGTTAGGATCAATAACATACAAACATTGTTGATTCTCAAAAGACATTGTTCAAAGGTCTGTGCTCACCAGCTAGTCTCCAATTGCTACTGCTGCAAACTAATCCCCATAATTTTGTTAAAATTGTAGGGCCTTCCTTCTATTTTTTAGTAGACTTAGAGTTTATCTCATCCTAGAAAAGTTCACCTTTGACACTTAGAATTTTTCCTGAAAAATCAAGTAAAGAAGGATTTTTTTTTTGGCTAAGTTTAACTCGGGTTTTTGCGCCAAAATGGTCGGAGCAACTCAACTAGTTTAGTTGACATGATCGGTGTAAAGGTTAGTTTTTTGGATGAACTCCCTATTTCGGATAAACTCGACGAATTGAGCCGACACAGTCAGAGTGTTTTCACGAGTTGTGTCGAAACACTAGGATTTTTTTTTGGAAGTTGCATTTGGTCTAAGCAAATGAGTGAGTCACACTGACTGTTTCAGCATTAAAACCTCAGTAATTCTGAAACGCGTCATCGTGAAAATGCCAGTTAGGGCGATGAAGCCCCAATGAAAAGGAGGTTGGCGTAAAATGGTAACTTCCACAATGCGTTTTGCAGCAACTTGGCAAGTGGCACTGAAACGGTCAATGGTGAAACTTGAAACCCGCCGATGAAGAGATTACAGCGAGCGTCGATACAAGACCACAAAAGCGGAAAGGAGGGTCGGAAAACTTACGAAGTAACGCCGATGCTTTCGGAGAAACTCACAAAATGACTCCGAAGTGGTCGCGGTAAAATTACGAGACGCATCGATCTGCCTCGAAACGGGATCCATTCATTAATGACCCCAGCAAATCCCCCCCCCATTCTCATTTATTACTAAGGGTTTTCGAAAGTTATATATAGGGTAGGAAATATTTTGTTTAACATTTGTGAACGTTCTTATAGCGATTTTGTCTCCACTAATCACCGAACGCCAAGCATTCAACGCCATTGAGCTCGACTTCACAGCCATTCTGCACGTGACAGGTAGGAAACCTCATGCCCTCATGTTCCATTTTAATTTGGCATTGTTTTTTTTTTTTTTGTATTCTGCCCTCTTATATAAAATGTTAGTCTTTTCTCACCGCTGATTTATCCACGTCGTTGTAAC
Source organism: Larix kaempferi (assembly GCA_027924585.1). Lineage (NCBI taxonomy): Eukaryota > Viridiplantae > Streptophyta > Pinopsida > Pinales > Pinaceae > Larix > Larix kaempferi. The sequence goes on along the minus strand of BSBM01000435.1, from coordinate 24,634,809 downwards.
CTATTAGGGAAAACCAGTTGGTTTTTTGTTGTTGGGTTTACAGTTGTTATTAAGAGTGTGCTTTGAATTCACATATATAGGGTTTGTTTTTCTATTTGGACAGTTTCCCTACCTCATACTTACCACTCGGTTTCACCCCTCGAGGGACCTTGTTTTTGTTCAGTTTACATTATCGCATAGGGCTATTATGCCACAAATAGCGATTTTTTCTTGCATTTATCGTCTTAACACAGTGGACTTCTTGTCGCCATGAAACCAACTGAGAAAATTATCTCAAGAAGCAGAATTAACCTACGAAGAAAACATTTTTCTTTCATATGGGATGGCTATGGATTTTCTTCTCAGGCTACTCATAGATTTTACCCTTACAACCATGAAAGGAGGTCGGCTTCAGCCATATTTTTTTTGTTCGGTTGTGCACAGCGAAGCCGTTTATTCTATTCGAACCACATGTAGAACTTCCTGAGGAGACCCTTGTCAGTGACATTTCCCGTAGTGGTTATCATTAGTGTTGATGTATATGTAACTTTGGAATGTATTTCATATATATTTATTGTACCCTTATAAGAGATGTGTTATTCCTCTATAAGGAAGTGTCGTCATGTGGATTGACAAGTGTCACAAGTGTGTGTACTTGCCGATGGGTTACTAGACCACCATGTGTGGGGTTGGCCCTGAAATATATATTATATTGTGGATGTATCTAGATAGACAAGTCGGCCTCATAGTGTAACTGGGCAAACAGGATACTATAAATAGAGATCGGGAGATCTCTATTTTCATCACTCGGAAACTCACACTTCTCTCACTCAAAAAGTGGCGAACTAGTGAGGAGGAGGATCATCTGCTACTACGAGACTATCTCAAGTGTATTTTGGTTGTACTTTGGTTGAGTCATTTCTCTCTCTATCTCTGAGGAAGTTGTGGGGTTTTTCACCTTAGGGTTTTCCCCACGAAAACTCTGTGTCTCTTGTCTCTCATGTTTTTTATTCTTGTGATGCTTGTCATGCTTATTGTGATTGTTATACATTGATATACTGTATATGTTATTCTCTCAGTGAAGATCCTAGAGTATTGTGAATTAATGCTCAAAATTTAACATGGTATCAGAGCTAACCTGAGAAGAAGACATTTTGCAGTGATGGAAACTTGAGTTTCTCTCCACAGAGTTTGGAAATGCAGTATAGTAGATTGACTCTACTCATCAAGGAGAATCTATCTGTCCAATCAGAATTCAATTATGAGCATTTTCAGATTTGGCCATAAAAATTAGGGTTTCCACAAAAATAGGAATTTCTGAAATCTGAAGACATAGCTGGAAGCTCCTTGCAAAAATCGAATTTCAGAACTTTGGATCGAGATTTTTGGCTTGGTCGATCTCCGGGAAACTCAAACCCTAATTCAGGGCTCTCCCTAGTAAACCCAGGAGGACAAAAAGGCAAATCTAAAGGGTAAAGCTTTGCTGATCTCAAATTCTGAATACACCAGGCTGATTAGCTCATCAAGGCACATCTTTGTATCCTTTCAGAAAGTTGAAATTCACATTTTGAATTTTTAGGGTTTTTTCGACAAACCTTAATTCGGGATGAGATCCTGTTTTCAACATTTCAAGTGGTAAGACCTAAATCTTTTCTATTTCCATTTGAAGTACTCTTTAAGATGTCTCACCACACCAAGCTTGAGGATAAGATTGAAGGGGCTGATAACTTCCGAGCTTGGAAGTATATGATTGGGTTAATCCTGGAAGAGAATGAGTTGGACTCATATATAAAAGAAGACATCCCTATCCTAGAGGATGAAGAGGCTAAAGTATTGCGCAAGAAGAACTTGGTCAAGGAAAAGAGAATCATTTTTGATTCTATCAAAGGCCATCTCATACCCCATGATTCTTCTCTAAAGACACCCAAGTAGATGTTTGACTCTTTGACCAAGCTATTTGAAGGGAAGAACATAAATCGGAAGATGACCCTGCGGAACCAATTGAAAGGTGTAAAGTTTCAGAATGGAGAAACCATTCAATCTTGTTTTTCAAGGGTCTCCTAGATCAAGGATCAACTAGAAGTAGTGGATGAAATGGTGGAGAATGGTGAATTTGTCATGACCACTCTAAATGGCCTACCTAGGTCATGGGACTCCTTCATTCAAGGAATCTGTGCAAGAAAGAAGTTGATTTCCTTCAGCAGACTACGGGAAGAATGCTCACAAGAAGAAGAAAGGCTTGTGGCATGAGAAGAAAAGATGGGGAATGAATATCAAGCTCTCACATCTCACACCAAGAAAGGGAAGTCCAAGAGAGAGCCATCTCACTCCAAGAAATCTTTACATCACTTCAAAGAAAGAAGAATATGCTTCACCTGTAATGAAAAGGGGCATATTGGCATAAATTGTCCCAAGAACAAGAAGGACAACGACAACTTCAACAAGAAGAAGAAGGGAAGCAAAAGAAGGTTTCATGCTCATGCTGCCGAGGATGATGAACCACCCAAGAAGAAGGCTAGGGCAGAAAGTGATGATAGTAATGATGACTCATCAAGTGAAGAAGAGTATGTTCTAATCTCTACTCTCACATGTACTATCTCCCATGGTTGTAATAATTGGTTAATTGACAGTGGGGCTTCCAAACACATGACTGGGTTTAAGGAATCTTTTGTGAACCTATCTGAACATGAATCACCCCATAAGGTGAAACTTGGGGATGATTATCAATACCCAATCAAAGGAAGTGGTGAAGCCTCCTACAACCTAGATTCTGGAAAATCTTTGAAGATGAAAGAAGTCCTTTATGTACCTGGGCTCAAGAAGAATTTACTCTCCATCTCTGCATTGGATACAAAAGGTATGAGGGTTTCATTTATGGATGGCCAAGTCCTAATGTGGCAGAAGGGAAAGACCATAGATGATGCAGTAGTGATTGGAGAGCAAGAGGGAGGTTTGTATAAATTGAAGGGACAACCTGAACATGCCATGGTGCATGAATCCATGGAGCCAAGTGAACTTTGGCATAGAAGACTTGATCATATGCACTATAGGGCACTTCCAATTGCAAGCAAGGTTGTAGAGGGTCTTCCTGAAATCAAGACCAAACATGAAGGTGTTTGCAAAGGATGTGCAAAAGGTAAGAACATTAAGAAGGCTTTCCCAAGCAGTGAAAGCAAGGCAAAGGATATCCTGGAAATCATCCACTCAGATGTATGTGGTCCTATGTCATCCAGTTCTCTAAGTAGGTATGTTTACTATGTCTCATTTATTGATGACTTCTCCAGGAAGACTTGGGTATACTTCTTGAAGAACAAAGATGAGGTGTTTGATAAGTTCAAGGAATTCAAAACCTTGATGGAGAATCAAAATGACAAGAAGATCAAAAAATTCAGATCCGACAATGGTGGAGAATTCACCTCAGGTGACTTCAAGAAGCTATGCAATGATTCAGGGATTAAGAGGGAGTTGACTACTCCTTATAATACTCAACAGAATGGAGTTGTAGAAAGGAAGAATAGAACAATCATGGAAGTAGCAAGGGCAATGCTGCATGACCAGGATCTACCTATGCATCTATGGGCAGAAGCAGCTAGAACAGCTGTATATGTGCAGAACAGAACACCCCACAAGATATTGGACAACAAGACACCAGAAGTGGTCTTTTCTGGTAAGAAACCTGAAGTCATCCATCTCAGAATATTTGGTTGTCCAGTATTCACTCATGTCCCAAAGGAAAAGAGGACCAAACTAGATCCTTTAGGAAAGAAGGGTATCTTTGTGGGTTACAGTGAAAGCTCGAAGGCTTACAGAATATACTTTCCAGGGTTCAAGAAGATTGATGTCAGCAGGGATGTGACATTTGATGAAAACTCAACATTCATCAAATCAAGGAAGGCACCTATCGAAGTTTATGAAGAACCTAAGGAAACTAGATTTCAAGACACTACCATGACTGAAGCATTTCCAGAAGTTGTTCGTGAGTTTGAAAATCCACAAGAGCCTGTAGATCCACCCCATGAAGATAACTCTCACAAGAGGAAACCTGCATGGGCTAGAGAGCTCATTCAAGATGCAGAAAAATTTGGCATTCCAGAAGAAGAACACAGAGCAAAGAAGAGAACCAGATCACATACCAGCTATGTTGCTTTACTCTGTGACATCATGAATAAAGAACCTTCTAGTTATGAAGAAGTAGCGGAAAAGAAAGAATGGAAGGATGCCATGGTTGAGGAATACCAATCAATAATGAAGAATGATGTTTGGGATGTTGTACCAAGACCTAAAGAGAAGTCTATTGTGACTTCTAAATGGATCTACAAAATAAAACATGCTACAGATGGCAGTGTAGAGAAATACAAAGCAAGATTCGTAGCTCGTGGCTTCTCTCAGAAAGAGGGAATAGATTATGAAGAAACTTTTGCACCTGTAGCCAGGTATACTTCCATCAGAACAGTACTTACCCTGGCTATAGCGATGAAATGGAAAATACACCAGATGGATGTCAAGATTGCTTTCTTGAATGGTGTAGTTCAAGAGTAAGTATATGTGGATCAACCACTCGGTTTTGAAATACATGACAGGGAGTCATATGTGTGCAGATTGAATAAATCCTTGTATGGCTTGAAGCAAGCTCCCAGAACTTGGTATGGTAGGATGGACAGTTTCCTATCTAGTTTGGGCTTTACCAAGAGTAAAGCGGATTCCAACCTTTACTACAAGGTCGAGGAAGGGAATCCTATGATTCTACTCCTGTATGTGGATGACTTATTTGTAACAGGAGATGATAGATTGATTGCAGATACTAAGAGGAAACTTGCTGCTGAGTTCGATATGAAAGATTTGGGAATGATGCATTATTTTCTAGGTATGGAGGTGTGGCAGAATGCAGGTGGAATCTTCCTTGGTCAAGGGAAGTACGCAGTAGATATTCTGAAGAGATTCGGGATGATGGATTGCAAGGCCATGGCCACACCCATGGCATCGAATCTGAAGCTTCTATGTGATGCTTCATCTGAGACAGTTGATATCTCTAAGTATCGTCAGATGATTGGGTCTTTGATGTACCTGACAAACACGAGACCAAATATTTGCTTTGCTGTGAACACGTTGAGTCAGTTCCTGACAGATCCGAGGAGTGTTCACCTGGTTGCTGTAAAGCATGTTCTGAGGTACCTGAAGGGTACAGTGGATTATGGGCTCAAGTATGAAGCGAATCAAAAGTTTAACCTACAGGGTAATGTTGATTCAGATTGGGCTGGAAGTGCTATAGATAGGAAGAGCACATCTCGGTGCTGCTTCAGTATGGGATCAGGTGTGATCTCTTGGTTTAGCAGGAATTAGTCCTACGTAGCACTGAGTACAGCTGAGGCAGAGTATGTTGCAACCTATTCAGCTAGTTGTGAGGCAGTATGGCTATGGAAGCTACTGTCTGAGTTATTTGATCTTCCATTGGATACTACTGGTATTTTCTGCAATAACCAGAGTTGTGTGAAGCTGTCTGAGAACCCAGTGTTTCATGACAGGTTGAAACACATAGAGATCAAATATCACTATATCAGGGATATGGTGCAGAGAGGACCTGTGAAGCTCCTGTACATTGCGACGGATATGCAGATTGTAGATGTGCTGACGAAGCCACAGCCAGGGTGAAGTTCGAGTACTTCAGGGAGAGGCTTGGCGTTCTTCAGATTGATGACACTTCGAGGAAGAAGTGATGGACACATTTGATGAAGCCATTCCAAGCATGTTGGAATGAGGATCCTTCACATGGCTGTGGATGTAAGCGCTGGATGATGATCATCAGGATGATGTTCTGGTTTCTGCTTCGTATGATCAGTTGGATCATTTATATGTATATGTATGTATGCATCATGTTGGATGCTGGATATGATCAGTTGGATCATTTATATGTATGTACGCATCATGTTGGATGCTGGATATGATCAGTTGGATCATTTACATGTATGTATGCATCATGTTGGATGTTGGATATGATCGGTTGGATCATTTGTATGTATTTTGTATATGCATCATGTTGGATGCTTGGACCATGTATCTGTATATGTATCAGGTGGATACATTGTATGATCAGGTACATCATGTATGTTGATATGTATCAGGTATGATCAGGTAGATCATGTATGTTGATGGATACATTGTGTGGATCATGTATCTATGTATTAGGTGAATACACTGTGTATGATGATATGTATCAGGTAGATACTTGGTATGCATCAGGTAGATGCATTGTATGATCAAGATGATCGTGGATGATGAGTTTCTCCAGATGACATGCATCAGGAAGATGCAGTGATGATGATCAGGATGACCATGTGTACATCAGGATGATGTATGGTGAGTATCAGGATGATACTTTGTGGCCGTGGATCAGGTTGTGCAGATGAGCATGTCTGGGAGATCCTATAGGTCGGAGTTGCGTACCCATAACAGCCTGGGATGCTCTTTCGAGACATTTCTCTGGGAGGACATGTAATTTGTGCCCTGGGAGATTTCAGGTCGGAGTTGTGTACCCGTAACATCCTGAGATGCTCTTGCGAGGTTTTTTCCTATGGCATGTAATTTGCTCCTAGGAGATCTGGACAGGATGAAAAAGGCCTCAGATGCTTCAGCCAAGTTTTGCCATGACCAGATGTAATTTTCTCCTGGGAGATCTGGGCAGGATGAAAAAGGCCTCAGATGCTTCAGCTAGGTTTTGTGGTGGACCACATGTAATTTGGTCCTGGAAGATCTGGACGGGATGAAAAAGGCCTCAGATGCTTCAGCCAAGTTTTGTGGTGAGATCACATGTAATGTGCTCTTGGGAGATCCGACAGGTAGAGCTGTGTGCTCGTAACAGCCTGGGATGCTTCAGCTAGGTTTTGTGATGGGTCACATGTAATGTGCTCCTGGGAGATCCGACAGGTAGAGCTGAGTGCTCGTAATAGCCTGGGATGTTGCAACCAGGTTTTGTGACGCACGTAATAAGTCCTGAGGATTCCATAGTATGGCCAGTGATGATGAAGACCTGCAGGTGGTGGGCCTACATCTAGTATGAAAAAGGACTGGCTCTGTAGAACTTCCTATGACGAGTAGAGTCAGAGATTGGTTGAGATAGCAGCAGCAGTGACGATGATGATGACGATGCATCGATGACGATGATCCCGAGAAAAAGACTTGTCTAGCAGAAATGTGTTGAGAAATACCTTCCTAGTTAAGAGGGAGTGTTGATGTATATGTAACTTCAGAATGTATTTCATCTATGTATTTCATATATATTTATTGTACCCTTATAAGAGATGTGTTATTCCTCTATAAGGAAGTGTCATCATGTGGATTGACAAGTGTCGCAAGTGTGTGTACTTGCCGATGGGTTATTAGACCACCATGTGTGGGGTCGGCCCTGAAACATATATTATATTGTGGATGTATCTAGATAGACAAGTCGGCCCCATAGTGTAACTGGGAAAACAGGCTAGTATAAATAGAGATCGAGAGATCTCTATTTTCATCACTCGGAAACTCACACTTCTCTCACTCAGAAAGTGGCGCACTAGTGAGGAGGAGGATCATCTGCTACTAGGAGACTATCTCAAGTGTATTTTGGTTGTACTTTGGTTGAGCCATTGCTCTCTCTATCTCTGAGGAAGTTGTGGGGTTTTTCACCTTAGGGTTTTCCGCACGAAAACTTTGTGTCTCTTGTCTCTCATGATTTTGATTCTTGTGATGCTTGTCATGCTTATTGTGATAGTTATGCATTGATATACTATATATGTTATTCTCTCACTGAAGATCCTAGAGTATTATGAATTAATGCTCAAATTTTAACAAATAGCAAGTTAATGTTTGATTTGATAATCCCACAAACCTTGGAAAAATCCATCGTGAGTTTATATGAGACCCGTAACATTATTTGAGTAATCCCGAGGTCATTTACAATGAATCTTGGAATCCCCACAACTCATTTGAAGATCATGGATATTGTGGTTATTGATGAAAATATTTGGAAGGAATTTTTTGAAATGATTGTGCATATATTTTCAGTTGCATGTTTATTTCCACACACATGCATACCGCTGAAGCAAAGCAAACCTTTTCTAGCGGCATCAAAGTAATCAATTACTTAACTCTGTTTATGTGCTATAATGTTCACGTATTTAGTTTTTGTAAGATTGGTTTATACATTGGTCCCAATGTCTCACAGGATTCATAAATTCAAAGACGAGACAGTAAGCAAAAGTCTAAGACAGTTGAATCGGATTCAGACATAGAAGTGGTGGTTCACACCCCAGTAGAAACCATGTTCGAAGATACCTGAGCAGTAACGGGAATCACCACAAAATATAAGTAGGAATATCTATATCAGATGATCGAGACCAGAACATACCTGATGCATCTCTCGAAGAGATGATTTTATACGAAAAAATCAAGAAATCAAGCTTCACCAAATTAGGCACATGCCCAAAACTTTTTCCTTGCTCAAAACTTATCGGATGGATCCTGCCTTACATGGATGCATGGGGGCTTCACTCAAAAAACCGTTATCATGGCACATTCGTTCATGGAATATGAAACACTACCCCTAATTTCACTAAAAATTGGAAAATACCTTCCAAAATCGTTTTTTTAACCCCCTCCCAATATGCCTTCCCAATTTAAAAAAAACCTATTTTCACTAGATATTGTATGTATCAATTTTTTCATTAACATTTTTTATACCCCTTTATATTTCTACCTAGTATATTGATATGATACCCCTCTTATGACCCCACATGCATTCTACAATGCACCTTGCTTCTTTCGATGTATATTGTGGATGCACATTACTTCACCCACAATGCAATTACTCAACCACATATCATTATGATTTGCAACATCTAATGGTATAATGAAGACATAGGAGATCACTTCTTGTATGTCACTAGAGCCAATGCACATAGTACAACATTTAGATTGCATGTTGCAGTTCCCCAATCGCTAACTAAGCCAGTTGTGGGCTAGGTATCCAAGCCCCCAGGGCCTGTAACAAGCTCTAGGAGGCTAACTAGACCTCCCAAGGCTTGTAATAGGAACGAGTGGTTGGGAATTCAAGCCCCTAAGGCCTATCAAGGGCCTATAACCGGCCCTGGAGGCTTATAGCCTACCAAGACTATTGGTAACAATTGGTTGTCAATGACCACTGTCTCTCGACTATGATCGACTCGAAACCCTCTTCACCACGAAACCCTGGCCTCAAGCATGCCTCAAGACGTGATTTCCCTGCGTACTGGGAAGCTTGAGCCTTGCCTCAACCCGATTTCTCATTCGTCCGTGATTGCGCCATCTCCATTTGGCGGATATTTGTCAGCCCATCCATATAAAAAAGACCCCAAAGTATTTTCGTATTGTACATTAAATAAAAAAAACCCTTTGCCCCTTAATATATACGCAATATAATTTTTAGGTTTTTTAATGATTATTTAATACCCCAATATGAATGAACGTGATATATATTGCCTTCTAGTGAATCCCTTGTGCGTGGATGTTGGCGCAAGGATCATCTCAAACACAAAAGGGGAAGGATTTTCCTCTTTTGATCCAGGTCATATAACAACAGCATATAAACTGCCACAGCCCAAGGTCCTGATGACCGAAGACTAGATCACGGGTGTAAACATGGACCACTTCAAGTATGATAAAAAATGGTAATCTCAGGGAAACAACCAAGGCATAAAGCAAGTGGGGAGTATGATAGTCAAAGCTTAAGAAACCCATTCATAGTTATAGCTTTGATGCTAAGAAAAATTTTCGGGAGACCAAATGGAAGCATCTACAAGCTAAATTGGGTACCCCTGATTCATCACATAGGCTTCCATGACACTGTGTTTAACTAGGCGGACATCATCTTAGATAGCCTGGCATCAACAATAGCAGCAACATAAGGAGGATTAACTCAGAAGAATGCAGATTTCTACATGTCCTCGTATCTTATCGACTGGTTACTGGTCAGGCACCTGTTCCCTAAGCTAGGGTGTATCTAGAATTAGGCGGAATATCCTATCTATGTGGCCTGTCAGATCATATGGGACCACAAATATGTGAGCCAATACAAACTCATCTATGAAGAGTTGATCATCCCTATTTATTGGTTAATTTTCAATGAGGAACCGAACTGCCTATCTGAAAATGCAATGGAATTCATAAATGAGTACGTGGATTATTATTTTTCTCAAAAAGGAACCTATATCAGAATGTATAGGTGTTCCAAAGCTCCATCCCTAATTCCTAAATATGCAATAGACTTTGTAGTCCACAAAGAGGCCGTGAGGTAGGTATTCATTAATGGAATTGGCAGTTTCTTACATGATAATAAGAAGGCCTCCTTCCCACCGTTACCCTTTTGTATCGGGGCCTACAAATTTCCCATGGTTAAAGGTGTCGAAGCTTTCGTAAAGGATTTGGAAGCATTCCTTTTTGGGGAGAAGAGTTTCACAATAAATGACAGCCACAAGAAGGTTTCTGATCATTGTGCGTCAATTAAGATACATTATGAATATGCATATTACTTCGAAAAGGATGAGGAAGTGTACAGAAGAGAAAGTAATATGACTAAGCTGAACAAACATATTGTTCGAAGAAGTGGCGTTGGTCCTAGCCAAACTGTCAGCACTACAATGGAGGCAGAACTACAGAAGCAAAAAGAAGAGGCTATAAGGCTACAAGTGGCAGAAGCAAAGCGGAAGCTAAATGAAGAAGCAGAAAAGAAGCAAATAGAGGAGGGAAAAAGTTGCAAAGAGGAGAAGAGGAACAACAAAGAAAAGAAGAGGAGGAAAAAAGACAAGAGGAAGAAAGAGAAGCAGCCGAGAGGAAGAGAGGATAAGTCCAAGGAAGTTGTGAGGAAGTTGTGGAAAGAACGAAACCTCAAGGTGGAAGCCCAAATATACAGCACATAGACATAGACCCACCTGAAGTATTAGGTGTCATGCTGACCGGAGATCAACTCCCATTTACAGAGCTCGGGCTCACACCTTTCAGCCTGTCAACACAACATACCGTGGCCAAATTGGACACGTTAATTTTTTATTCACAGAGGAATACCATCACAAGGAAGACAGAGAAGAGATTCAAAATGGGCACCCAGCCTGATATTGTCACTGTACAGGAAAGCACAATTATGGAGGGTACCCATAGGGACCCTAAATTCATAGCCTCTGTAAGTATAGCAGCTGCACAAGCAAGTGTAGATAACGTTGACAAGCTGTTGAATGATATCGAGCACAATAAGGTAAAGATACTGAAGTTAAAGGATAACTTGGTAAAGGCGCGTGGAGAAGGTATAGAGTTGTAAAGGAAGTATGAGGCCATGATCGTGGAAAAGGACAAATTATTGTTGAACTTTTAGAGTCTAGATGGAGAGAAAGAGGCAATGACTATACATTTAATGATAATGAAGGACAAGAGGAGTGACTTTGAAGCCCGCATCAATGAATTGGAAACAAGAGAGTCAACATCTCATCATCAGGCTAAATATTTACAAAATATGATTGGCGAACTGGTCAAAGAACATGAATCATTGTCAGAACAGTTGGAACTGGAAAACAATAGGAAGCAAGACATGACTCCTTTCCATGAGTAGGCATGCACAATTAAGGATAAAATATGTCACTCGCAAGAATTTCTCATTGACGATATCTATAAGATGAAAAAATGATAGAAAGGATGACCGAGATTGCTGTAGAATCGTTGAGGATCAGACAGAAATTATTGAGCACTGCAAATAAAATTAAAAGGAAGATGACGTGGAGAGAGGGGAAATCAGAGTTCCCTAATCACTTGCCCCAAAAGAAATTGCAGATTCTAATTTAGACATGGCTCTTCTTGAGTTTTGCAGAAAAGACAAAAGGAGGATAAATAATGAAGTCTCTAAATCTATTGAGAGGTGTGTAGGGTTCTACCAGAATATTCATCAAATTCATGAAAAGTGTCAGCTCACGATGCCTCCGAATATGGATGAGTTTCCTACTAAAGATCAACGTTTGGTGGAGTTGCAAAATGCGTTGAAGGATGACCTAGATTACATTAGAAAACTGGATGTGTTGTCATACGAATATCTCTAGCAATACATTGGAAAGCATCCATAAATTCTTATTTTCTGGAGGACAGCTACAAAGCAGCAGCAGAAGGAGTAAAGAGTGTGGAAACTAAGCTATCGTTTCATGAGATAACTTTGAAAGTTTTAGAACCCACACAATGTAACATTGTTTTTGAAGAGACTGGCATGTGGGCCAATTACATCTCTAGTCTATAGTGGCCAGCTAGAAATTAATATTTTGTAATTTGTTGTAATATTATTTTTACAAACACTAGAGGATGAATTTTGGGAGTCCAAAGGTTAGGGTAGTTAAAACGAACAACCATATGGAGAAAAAAAATTTGTAATATAAAGATATGGTGGGAATACTTGTAAAGGGAATTTTTTGCTAGTGAATTAGAGGTTGGAAGCATTTTGTAAAAGAACTATTTCTTTGCTAATGAGAAATACTTATTCGTTGGGAAAAAGCTTGCACTGGTGTTTCCCTGGAACGTGTGATTGCTGGAACATAACTATTTCTTTTTCTGCTTATATCATACTATGATATATTTCTAATTATGTCGAATTATTTCAATGATGATGAATGGTTTCTTTATTTCATGCAAATTTTTATGTGTAATAGATTAATAAATTGCTTCAATAAATATCAGAGCTATCTTTGATCATTTTTGTTGTAAATGTGAATGTTTCTTTTAATGGCTATTTGTTAAATTTACCTAAACATTTCAGCTTGTTACTCTTACATTAAACTTCGTCCCTACAGGGGTAGGATAGTTAGATTAGATTATAAATAAATGAATGGATTGGTAGGAGTGATAAGATGAGAGGTAAGAACCTATGCATCACTTGCTAAGGCTTTTTCCTGTTAGTTCTAGATTAAATGCATTAACTAGGGCACTTTCATTTCATAACTTAAATTAAAATTATATAAATGGTGGACTGGGTCGCAACCGGTAAAGTTTTAAAACAAACATACTTAAGGTAGGTGAACCGTAAATCGGATGGATTCCCCATACCAAACGACCAGTGATCTAATTGGGATCATTTACTGGGGAGAATCCCTACTGTCGATGTTGATAATTTATGGGCATCAACAGAACTTCACTATTCTCACTACAACATCAACTTGGTGTGGGTTCCTTGTCACAATTCTTCAACAGGAGTGTTCCTTACTCTCCCATGAAAACATAAACTTACTTGCCTATAAATGTTACCTTCATAAAAAACAAACATGCCTTTGTCAAAATTTTAAAATAAAACCAATAAATTACCTCTTTCTCTGGCACTCTCCTCTACCTGTGTCTTTGACCAAATTATCTTCCAGTTAGCATCTTCTAGCTAGTATCCTTCTTCACTTTCAAAATATGTTTGAAAAAAAATACAGTACTCACCACAATTTCTCCAGCAATTTCTAGTGCTGACTTCTTGACTAGAACCACTCTCTATCCGCAAATTCTGTTGCAGCATTCCTTCCCAAGTTTCACTACTTATTTCATCCCTTCCACTGCTCATACTATTTGTTCTCTTATTCTTTATCTCCTTTAAAAAAGAATCCTCACAACTTTTCACCAACAGGATTCACCTTCTCTTATACCAATTGATGCAGGGATTCCCAGGACTCCCTGCTTATACTCTTCTTTATAAATTTCTCATTCCATCCTATGGGCATTACTAGCATTCTATGCATTCAACAGAAATGAAAGTGTTGTAGGAACATAACAACACTATCAGAATAATAATCATGCTACAAAAAAAAATGTAATGAATGCGGAAGATTTAATATGTTGGAGGAATTTAACTACGCAACATAAATACAACTCTGCTATAAATTTTAAACTCTTTCCATAAATTCATTCTTTGAATTCTTCATACAAAGTCATGTCCCTTTTAACCATTCACTTGTTATTTTATTTAATTGGTGGAATCATTCAATCAACATTGATTTATTTGTAACTCATAGAATGTGTATGAATCAAACTTGAACATAACGTTGGCCGGAATTTTCTGTCTCATAACAGAAATCTATTTTGACTTCCCCGATCTTATGCAACAATTTCAATAGAAAATCTTTAGTATCCATTTTCCCAATGATCCATTCAACAAAATATTATGGTTCTTTCAAATGGATAATGATTCTATTGAAGGATTGCATTTGCTTGGTCAACACTTCAATGCGGGCATTAAACCCACGTTTTTCCTTCCTTCAAATCCTTGCTGCAAAACATACTCAACAAATGTTGCTTCATACACTTCAACAAAACGTAGTTACAAGAAATATGTAAATCTCTTCAGCCAAGTCTTTTCCTGAAAAACAAAACGCTCATGATTGACACAATAGACTCCTTTCTGCACAAAACCCAGATTGCAGAATTTTTAGATTCGTCTTCGTTTGTCCATAAAATGAGTCGCAGGTTCGGTGACGGTTTTACTTCATGCAGTCTTTCCACAGCTTCTTAAATCTATCCCACCATCAATTCTCCTCAAGAGTTTCTGCCCAAATATCCACATACAGCCATCTTCCTTCTACGGGTTCTCTCTCCCATTCTACAGGGTTATTCACACAAAACCCCAATTCATGTATAATGAATTCTATAGTATGCACATATTCATAGATGCTGAAACTCTATAGATTCTAGGTTTCACATAGACTATAACCAATCTCAGACACATAAATACATACAACAATTCATGAAATTCTATTCATTAATTAATTGTACATACAAACATAGAAAATCGTCATTCCTCTCTTTTGGCTAGATTTACATTCAATTGGCCATATTTTCTCTCCTAAATCTCATACTCTAACTCTTCTAGCATTTTTTTCTCTTGGTAGCTCGAATTCACATTTATTGGCCAACCTCTTCCTTTTCCATACCTTTAGGCTTACATATAGAAAAATCCAGATTCCGTAACTGACCACTAATTCTAAACTTAGAATGTAACTCCTAGAATTCTACCTCAATGCATATTTTTTTCAATTGCAATAATAATTTCCTCACAAATGACTTGACATCTATCCCCTGTGACTCATCACTCTCAACTAATTCTCATAATTCTTTTTTTTTTTTATAATTTTACAAATCTTTTATGAAAAACCCATTCCTTGGGAAATACCAAGGCTCCATGGTCTAATTAAATCTTTGAAAACTTTAAGGGTAAGATGATCCTGAATTAGTAAGTATATATATATATATATATATGGGGTACATTGGTAAATCTACTTGTATGTTATTTTGAATTTATGAAGTACTAACAAAAAAAAATGATTGTGCTAGTCGGAAGAAATCTTGTAATTTGGAAAAGATCATGCATCATACTCTATAAAGTTGCATCATACTTATGTTTTGAGGAGGATGCTAAGTGTACCTTGATAGTTACGGTTTTTATTTGAAATAATATTGTCTATAATTAGTGATTGCATCAAAGTTTTTATTTTTTTTAAATAGGGTATTATGGGGTTGTAACGTGGGGTATCTGATCTTAGATTATGACACTTGGCCTTATGGTGTCCATTAAGTGTTATGAGAAAACTAATTTTGTTTATATGTTATTCTTCTTTCGTACATAGAAGAAGTTTGTTCTACTAAACTATAGGAAGAAATGGTTGGAAGACAATCCCCTACCCCACCTGTTTGTGTTGAACTTAATGATGCGAATAACAATGTTAATCATGAGATTTTACAAACAGTAAGAGACTTACAAGTGAAATTGATGAACTTTAAGATTGAACATGAAAGGCTGCTGAGAACCCAGGAAGACTTAAATGAAGCCTTACTATCTAAACTGAATGAGATAACTACTGATAAAAATAAAAAGAAATGAAAATGAGAAAAATCATCCTCTGACTTCCTTTCTTTTGACGAAATCTCTATATCTAGTGAATCAGAAGATTCTAGTTATAGCTCCAAGGGCAGTCGAAGGAAGAAGAGAAAATATAAAGACAAGATAACAAGAGAATTTAAAAAAATAAAGCCTCCTACCTTTGATGGCGAAGTAAAAAATGGAGAAGAAGCTGAGGCTTGGCTCTCTGGGATGAATAAGTACTTTACTATGTACAATTATTCCAACTCTATGAAGGGAAAAATGACCATCTTCAATCTAGTAAGAAAGGATGACATTTGGTGGCAAGACTTAGAAAGAGAAAAAATAATAAATAATAGAAAAGTGAGTTGGAACTGGTTTAAAAAGGAATTTAAAAAGGAATACATCTCACAGTATTACTATGAGTGGAACGCAAATTATTTTTATGAGTTAAGACTGGTATCAATGTATATGCATGACTTCTGTACTAAATATTTATCCTTGTTAAGATATGTGCCTTACCTAAATGAAGAAAAACCTAAAATTCACATATTACTAAGTTGTTTACCTAGCTTTTATAAAGACAAATTAGAGTTTGATGACCCAAAAACTTTATATGAAGCAATGACAAAGGCCAAATTAACTTATGATCAATCTAAGAGTAAGAATGAAAATCCTGATTTCAAGAAAAGAGAAGAGATTAATTTTAAAGAAGAGAATTCAAACCTTTCAATAAACATAAGAATTTTGAGAAGAATACTTCTAACGATAGACAACAAACAATAAGAACTGAGTATAAAGATAATCTATTTAATAAAAAGAAAGAATAAATAAAAAGAGAACCTTTACAGTGTTGGAGTTGTTGGGAGAGTCATTTCTATCGGGATTGTCCTCATAAGAAGGATAATAGGAATATTCACATTGTTCGAGAAGCATCCACAGTTGGAGAGGTTGCTCGGAACATACCGAAGATAAGCACGACCTTGGACAATCATCAAGCGGATTATCAACCTTCCATGATCAAGGTAGATGGCAAGATATTTAACAAACCTATTTCTATATTAATTGATTATGTATCCACTTTAAGTTACATATATCCTAAGCTAGTAGATTTATGTAAAATAAAAAATATGATTTTAAAAAGTCATGGTTAGTACAATTAGACACATGGACAAAAATAAACGTAACCAGATTTATTTCTAGTTGTGAAGTTCATATGCAAGATTTGGTTACAAAAGTAGATTTGAAAATTATGCCATTAGGATCATATGATGTATTAATTGGCATGGACTGGCTAGAGAAACATAGAGTTGTACTAAATTGATTTGAGAAAACTTTTACTTGTATTGATCAAAATGGTGAAAATAGAATTGTTAGGGGGATTCCAAAAAAAATTCTTACTAGAATTTGCAATTGAAAAAGTGTACTAGGAAAGGATGTAGATTGCTTGTTGTACATATCACTGCAAATAATGATGAGAAAACAAAACCTAGTTTGGAGGATTTTCCTCTTTTAAATGAATTTAAAGATATTTTTGCATAGGAGATACCGGGATATTGACTTTACCATTGACTTGGTACGAGGAGTAGTGCCTTCCTCAAAGGCTCCTTATAGAATGAATATACCTGAGTTGTTGGAATTAAAATTATAATTATAAGAATTAATATATAAAGAATATATAAGACCGAGTGTGTCTCCTTAGGGAGCACCAATTTTTTTTGTTAAAAAGAAGGATGACACACTAAGACTTTATATTGATTACAGAGAATTAAATAAAATCACAATTCAAAATAGATACCCTCTCCCCCACATCGATGACATGTTTGATTAAGTACAGGGAGTAGCGGTATTTTCTAAGATTGACTTAAGATCTGGGTACCATCAAGTAAGAATTAAGGATCAGGATGTTCATAAAATAACATTTAGAACAAGGTACAAGCATTATGAGTTCTTTGTTGTACCATTTGGCTTGACCAATCCTCCGTCCACGTTCATGTGTTTGATTAACAATGTTCTCCATAAAAAATTATATAATTTTGCAATAGTATTTATTGATGGTCACAACTTAATATATTCTAAAAATGAAGAAGAGCATAAAGAACATTTAAAGTTAGTATTACAAACCCTAAGAGAACATAAACTTTATGCAAATTTTAGTAAATGTGACTTCTTTCAAGATAAAATTCAATACCTAGGTCATGTAATATCTAAGGAAGGCATTTCTGTAGATCCAGATAAAATCAAGGAAATCATTGATTGGCCAGTTCGTAAGGATGTAACCGGGATTTGATCATTTATGGGGATCACGAGTTACTATCATAGGTTCATTGAGGGGTTCTCAAAAATTTCTTACCCGATAACTTCACTTCAAAAGAAATGAACTAAATTCATATGGTCTAATAAATGTTAGGAAATCTTTGAAAATATTAAACACTTGTTGACCACCGTACCTATTCTAAGAAAAGAAGATCCATACAAGGAATTCCTTGTATGTACGGATGCGTGATTAGAGGGATTAGGTGGCATGCTTTTGCAAGAGGATTATGTAAAAAACTATGAGTGAATAAAAATTAAAGAACATGAACGTAACTATGCAACACATAAATTAGAACTAGTTGCTATAATACAAGCATTCAAAATGTGGAGACATTACTTAATATGAAGAAAATTCACTTTAATGTCTGATAATATAAGCTTAAAATACTTATTTAATCAACAAAGTTTAAACGCTCACCAAGCAAGGTGGTTAGCCTTCTTCAGTGAGTATGATTTTTAAATAAAACACATTAAAGGCATAGAGAACAAGGTGGCAGATGCTTTGAGTAGGAATGTCATTCCACATTGTTCTGCTGCTTTTAGCAGTTATAAGACAAATTTGGAATATTTGATAAAAGATGCAGCTAAAAATGATGAAGAATACTTAAAAATTAAAGAATAATTGGAAACTGATGTTATTGGAAGTGAATCCTCAACTTACGCCATAATCTTAGAATACTTGTTAGTCTATAATAAGAAACCATATTCCGTACATCCAGTATATCAAAAGATAATAACAAAGTTAAGAAAAATATATTATTGGTCTAATATATATATATATTCAATCCAATTAGTCTCTTAGAATACTAAACATAGGTATACTATTTGAATCCTTAAAAAATCCTTACCTAAAACAAGGGAGTAATTGGCAAATATACATTTTCTTTGACAAATCTCCGCAGATGGCAAGTTACATTTTGTTCTTTATGTGGGACTTGTATATTGAATGAAAATGCAATAGATGGCAAGTTAGATATTGATATTTATGTGGGACTTGTTGTAATATCCCTCTTTTCCCTTAGGGTTTCTGCAAGAGAAAGCACAAATGGGGCATGGAATCCACTAAGGGGAGAGGGTGAATGTCTTGGTAGCCATGAGTTTTGATTACACTCGTCATCCTAGTGGTGTAAGAACTTAAAGCGAACTATGATGTTCATTGAGAAAACACTTAAGTTTATAAGTGTGTTAATAACTAATCCTAGGTAAGGACGACGAATAAACTACTAGTTGTCGCAATACAGTAATAAGTTCCTATGACCTAACTAGCCCGAGGCAAACCAATATTGAATGCCATTAAGTAAACCTAAATAAAATTGATATCCTAGCCTCCACAAGGGATTTTGTTAATGTTCCTAAAGTAGAAAAGGATTAATATTTTCCTTATTATAAATTAGGAATAAAAGATAAAAATGATTTAAGAAAAACTTAACTAGTAGTAAATACATGGCTATGCATGGAAAACCGACGCTAATGCATCGGTAACTATATGAAAATATACTAGAAGTCAATGAGTTAACTTGAGATTGATTATATCAAGATAATTGATCAAGAAGGTTGAATAAATATCTTGAGTTAATTAGCTAAGTTAAAATAGTTATCTCAAGAAATTTGGCTAACTCAAGTTAAGTAATTAATGCTAGGTAAGGTAGGCTAACTAGTTAACGTAAAGCTAACTAAGTTAAAGTTAGCTAAGTTAAAGATAAAATAACTAATAAGATAAAGATTGACTAAGTAAAGTCAATCAGTTAAAGTTAACTAAAGTTAATAAGTTAAGCATAGAAAGTAACTTTGACTATAAAGAGGGCACTAAGGTGCTTATAAATGGGGGGATCTTCTAAGGAGAAGAATCAAATGAACGATGAATAAGATTGAATGGAGGAAATGGAATATTACTCCGGTACCCTAATGGATTCATGCCCAGCTCAAGGGTGGTCTCTCGACAGGAGAACCTACGTCGGACAAAGATCATTTGGAAGGGTGCAAGATTGCAGTCAATTTTTCAGTTGCCCCATTCTAATAACTGAAGATAAGTGTCTTTTATTATTATTTTCGAGCAAGATATTTTGTTTTATTATGTGAGTAATTTTTTATCGATGGCATAAAATATTTTAATTCGAAGGTTGCTGTCTTCTTTTAGTATATGTGGTGAGTCCTTTGAGGTATTTGATCAATCGCTAATATTCGAAGAACGAACGAATCTCTAATCTATCTTTCTAAAAAATTGAACTTTACTTATATTGCGTAGAAATAAAGATTAAGAGATCGATCCCTGCTTATACAACCAAAGCTTTAGTTAAAACTTATGATATTAATTCAGCATTGAGATGTAGAATAAATTATGTTAGTATGGCTCATATGTAATATCTCTGTTTATTATACTACCAAGAAATTTTTATTTACTCGCTTTTATCTTTACCGTACATCCTAGTCATCGAATGGATTGCCTTTCTTAAATGTAGTAACCAGTTGTGTTAAAATTCGATTCTCTATGGAATGAGACCAATCTTGTTTAGTTTTTAATTAAAAAATACAAGTAAAGTTAGAAAACGTTTGGCTGTAGTAAAGATAAACCAGAACATAAATTCTAAAATTATAATACAGTGCTAAATACCGTGGGTCTCTCTGGAATATTTTAAACTTAAATACAATGATTATTTTAGTGTTACATCCGCAGTGGCATAGAACTAATACAAGCTGCAAAATTTTTTCTCAGTTGTTCTTAATCTGCTCTAAGGCCGCTCTAAAACGTGAGATCCCTTTTTTTTATGATCTTGTCGATCCGTGTATACCAACGTCTCCATACTTGACAACTCTGCGTGACCTATTGATTGCATGGATGACGTGTTAATCCATGATTATATCACATACAATCTTTTTTAAACCCATCTGAAACTATTAATGCATCTCACTGTCTAGTAAAACGAATTTACCCCCATACATATTGAAGTTGCATGTGCCCAGATTCATCCGTTGATCGACAAAATCCTCAGATTTTGTTAAGTTAACAACTAGTCTTTTCTGTGTGGCTTCCGCGTGACATAATTTCCATGTGTGTTAATATCTAGTGGACTTCGTGTTAGATTCCTGATGATTTTAGCTCTTTGACTTTATTTTTGTGAATAGGTTGTTCCTGTACTAGAGGGTCAATGTTTCCATACCTAACATCTCTTTGAACTGTCCCCTTTACCCAATGATCTGTCAATCGCGTGGGTGTTGGCCTCGTAGACAATCAACCCCCGTTTTTAGCGCAGGACCTGTTCATCACTTCATGCCTCCAAAAGCGCAGCCCTTTCCATGCATTGACCAACATTCAACTTCAACGTGATAATTTACGGGGTAACCCTGCATGGAAACAACATTAAAATCATTTGATAACACTGCATGTCCACGTGATCTGCGTGTTAGTATGCATGTTGGATGCGTGTCATCCTGTTGACTGAGTGTTAGCCATAGTGGCTATGTTTCTCGTCATTGTTTTAGTTTATGATACCCTTAACACACAGTTGAGCGCTAAACATACGTTCAAAACACTACTCATTACCGATATTCTATCCTTAAATATGTTTTATCAGTTTAGATATACGTTGAAAGTCAAAAGTTGTGGATTGGAAAAGAATTAAAATGCTTAATCTATTTGAAATCAATATATAGTCAATATCTTCTTCATATATATATATGTTAATTATAACTTGTGCCTTATTTTGAATTTTAGTCTTGGTTCTCAATATATAATATGTTATTTATATCCAAGATTGAAAGTAAAATAAGGAATTTCAGTGTATTGCATACATATCGGATTTCTAGCAAATATGTATTAATCATATTGAAGAGGAATCAAAATTGATATGGTTTTGAAAGTTATATATATATATGGATGTGTAGAATTATATATACATATATGTGTGAGTGTCATATTTATATGAAGGAGATTTGCATAAAGCACACTTTGTTATAGTATTAATATATTTGATTCTTAATCATGTGATAGTAAAGAAACCAAGGTGAAGGTGATGAGGTGATCAGGTGATCAATATTTAAGGAACTAAAATTCCTCTATTAAATAAATTAGAGATAAGTTACATTTTAAAGTGGAGAAATTTGACACATATTGCTTAGAACTATATATTAGCTTATGGAGAAGCTAAATCCTTATAAATTCATTTACAAAACAAAATTATTGTTCAAGATGAAATTATTCTTCCAGACGAAATTATTGTTCAAGATGAAATTATAGTTACAAACGAAATTATTTTTCAAATGGTAGCTAAGCTTAAAAGTGTTTTGAATAAGTTAAATATTGGAGATATGAGTCTTAGACATTCATAAAAAGTTCTTTTTTATGTTGAATAAACTCTAGGCATAAATATACTTGATGAACAGATAAATTATAAATTAATCCTGAAACATATTATACGGAATTTCAGGAGGTAAATGCAAATCTATCTATGTATAAAGTTCTAGTACTTAAATTTAATTTACACAAACATGTGTCTTACGACAATACAGAGACCCTTCAAATTTTTTTTAGGGCATAGTTTCAGGGACATTACACTTGTATAATGAATAATATCTATGCAGAGAATATAAGGTTTTATCGTTTCCAGATTCTGTAGATTACTTTTCCTATTATAGGTCTCCTACATATTCAATAAATAATAACAAGAGACATTGAATCAATTTTGCATGACACATTCGTTTTTACATGCATGAAACATTTCATTAATACAACTTTCATGAAACTACAGATCCTAATAGTATGAATTGTACATGTACCTTGAAAAGCATGTACTATTATTTTGGAGAATAACATTATAATAAAATTTTCATTAATTAAAAACTACAATAAATATACAAAAAAATATGCACATGACACCTCTTGCTCATATTTCATATAAAATTTTCAAAATATTCACCCCAATAATCACCAAGTCCATGAGCAGGGAAAAATAATCATCGAGTACAATTCAGTTGTGGCACCCAAACAAAAAAAACAAAAAAAAAGATCATGTGTTCTATTTTCTTCCTATAAAATACATATCTATAAATCATTTTTTTCTAAGGCATGTGAAAAGGAGGAGAAAACATTTTTCTATTTAAAATAATCCCATGTCTCTCAATATTTGGAAAAAATGCCAAATAAACTACAAATCCAACCTATGCCTGTAAGATTTCACAAAATCAATATGACTTCTATAGTTTAGATATTAAACCATCACTTAAATTAGATAGGGAAGATCAATACCTTCCCATGATTCTTTTTAAACTCCATATAATAAAAAAATATCCATGCCATGACTCTAAGTACCTCGCAAATTCACCTTCATACTTGTAATGTCCCTAAAAATACACCCTAAAAAAAGAAATTTTATAAGGGTCTTTAAGTGTCGTAAAAGCGCATGATTTCTCAAATTAAATTCAATAATTAGAATTAAAATGTTAGAATTACTTGTTTGTGTTTTGAGTAATTTATTTGTCCTTTTATCGTCAATGCGTAGTTTAAGATGCCGTCTTTCACTAGACTTTTGTCTTATAGCCTTTGACTCATCTGTAAGTGATTGTTTTCATTAATGTATTGGCATATCTTTTAAAGAAGACAATTTGTCTTACTTAAGATATTTATTTGTCATAATATGATATGGTCTTTTATCTTTGCTCTATAGCATAATAATAATAGAGATTGATTACTAGTAGATGATTGTATGCTCGTCATGAACTTTCTTTGACTCTGTTGGTATTACGTTATAATTATCTTAAAGATGGTCATTTTCTCTATGGGTGGATTTCTAATACATAGATGCCTGAGTCTTTCTTAGATTTCCCAAGCTAACATTTATTATTTGTATTTCATTCTTGAACGTATTGGATTAACCTATGCAATGCGTTAAAGGCATAAGAACTTGTTATATCATGTCGTGGGCCTTCAAGTAATGACATAACATAACTTATAATAAATGCGATATATAAAAATTAGCAATACAAGTTCTGAAAAGACCAAGTCTTAACATTGGTCATGTGAGTCCCATGTATAACAAAGATCCCCCATATAAAACCAAACTTTATGGTAAGACCAAGCTCTAGCGTTGGTCATGCCAAGTCCATATATAACAAAGGTGTGGTGATGGCTTATGGAGTTAAACGTTGAAACTTTAAGTAACCTGAGACCATATAATATATGCGCCTAAATTTTGAGGTAGGGTGGAATTTAAGGCATCCCATGTGATGGGAAGGCCTGAGGTGAATGGAACGCCTCCATGCCAGCACCATTACACTTTGCACATGAGGTAGGGTTTTCACCTACGATTCCCTTTCGGTAAAGTTAGCATGGTTACTTGTATTTCGTTGTGGGAGAGGGAAACCGACGGATTTCTCTCTACTCCAATTTTGGAAATGATTGCACAGAGTTAGATCTCAACTCTTGTCTTAGATTTGAATTCGTGGTATTTTAAAGGAGGCGTCGTTGTGACAGCGAAACTACCTCTCATAATCAAGTGATGTTTTGCTTTAAGCGTGTACAATGTTCTTTAATGTATCTATGTGTTTTTAATTATATAACCATACTAACATTTTGACTATGCTTTATCTCACGAGGTTTGTGTGTAGGAAAAGTAAGGCTTGGGGCTACCACACTTGCATTGAGATTTTGACTTCAGGTCACCACGTAAGCTCATGGCTATCTATGGATTCGTTTTCCTCTATGGAGAAGCAACATTGAAGAGTTCTCAGTTCTTGTTTGTTGTTTGGGTGTTCTTACTACCAGTTTGGCTGCAGTATCAGTGGGGAGAGAAGGATTTCAGTGAGTCATAGTTTACTTACTAGGGTTTACCCTATTTTGATTTAAATTGTAAACTCTTCCCCAATGGGATTTGTCAGTCAAAAATTGATGTATAATTGTTTACTACTGGTTTAGATCGATGTTAATGGCTTGAATAGAATACACAAATCCTTTCAAGGAGTTTTGCATGATATTATTGTATTTTGTATAACTATTTTGAATGTCTAAAAGGGAATACACTCATGCTTTTATCTGGTGTCTTTCCGTAGGTTGAACTCCTTTTTTAGTTGAGAGTTTCTGTGTAATTTGTGATAAAATAGTGGCCCTCTTTGCTCAGGCATCTATCTTCTACGTTTAACAGTTGACTTTGTAATTAAAAATATGCTTTGTTAATGCATTATAATACAACATGTAAGTTGGACTTTTGTGTGGATAAAATTTACGAAAACCTAGGTTTAATGATTGAAGGACTTAGTGCTTATGGGATTCGATCCCACACAATTTTTCTTATGTTTTCACAGTTATCTACGTTTTCTTGTTTGAGAGTAAACCATGGTTGGAAGTGAAGCTTTCGCTCCTTGCTCAGCCTATACGTTGTTCTTTAAAGGGATTTGATCCCTGGTCAAAGTTTAAATCATGACCCTAACTATCTAATGAAAAGAAGCGTGAACCCCGTGGGTTTCAGTTCCTTAAACGTGACTGAGTGTTTTACGGTAAACTCGGTTTGACTAACTACAACTAGCATAAGTCGTGTAATAGCCAGATCTCATGTCGAGAGAATCAATATTTCGATTTGATGACTGACCTCTTTTATTTTTATGTATATACATATAAATTATTTATTATGTTTTTATAGACATTAACTATGCGTTGAAACAGAGAGTGAACCTTGGATTTGTTTGACCAATATTTTAGCATGGAATCGTTTGATGTTTTAATGTTCACTTTTCAAGAGTTATCATTGGTATGAGTTTAGCATGGATAATATGGGTGCTTGATCTCTATTCGATGCATATGACATGTAATGGTTTTAATAATGGATTTTGGTTTATAATATGATTTGTTTTATATAACATGATTTGTAATATAGGTAATACTTTCAGTTTATTTAATATATATAATTTATAAGTATATATTAAATAAACTATCTAAGGTTTAGGGACTTGGTCCAGATCTAGGATTCTCTCCATGTTTAGGAATAATGGGAGGTTTCTCCCTAGGCTAATTAGCCTATGATAGGATAAATAAGTATCATTTCAATGTAAAAGTAATAATTAATAATGATGAAAAATAATATGAATTAAAACCCATGCGTCATCACTAAATAATTCTACCAATGACTATATTCTAAATTGAAAACAATTATTGCGGCATATATAAAATAGGACAGTGTATCGAACTTGGAAATATAGAAATTATAAAAATTTATTCAGCAGAGATAGATTTATTCATTAGCTTCTCAATCAGTTTTTAATGAACAAAATGAACTCAATTATGAATAACAACCACAACATGTAGATCTTATATCAATAAGAAGCTTGCATGAACATATTTAGAATGTAAGAAGAATTAGATCAATGTATAAAAATTAACTTTTAAATTGATAATAACAACATAAAAATAATTATCAGTCATTTTTCTGCTTTCTCATTGACTTAGGAACTGCCACATTCCAGCAAATCGTAGACCTCAAACCATTCCTGGTTTTTTCAATAGGTCACCCCTGAGCCGAACTGAGCATGACAAGATCTAGAAGGTATATGGTAAAAGTTTCTATCTTCCTTACTACCAGCAAATTAGTCACAAGGTCCATTTACCAGCCATTTGTGTATATCTTGTAAAATAATTTCTCCTAATGTTCCCAATGTCCACTTTCTTGGACACACCAAATATCATACAATTTGGTAATCTAAGTGCTCAAAGATCCACAACTGAACCCTCAAGTTAACTTTAAATCATTTCCCCCTTGCAAGGTTTTCTCTCCACTACTTATAATATTTTAAGAGGAGAAGGCTTCTAGGATTAGGTTTTTTAAATAACTTAGTTTAGTTGTTAGACAATGACTCTTTTGTTTTTATCTTTAATTAATAAATTAGTTCATTTTTAACTCTCATAGTTTATTTTATCTTTATTTAATAAAAAAAATATTTTACTTATCATAACATCTAGTTGATCTTAGTTATCAACTACTCAACCATTCTAATATCTGGCATGCTCGATCCCTCTTTGAGTGGCAGTCCTAGTCAGTTTAGAAAGAGTAAAGTAGATAGTTAATAATTTAGTTTAATAATAGTTTAATGGATTACTCATGCTCCAGAGCTCTCATCTCAACATTAGTTAATCATCACCATGAGTCTAAGTGATCCAGAGCATTACTTCTCAATGCTCACTCAATTAATAGTGCTCCAGATCTCATTTGCTCAGAACTATTAAATCAATAGTTCTGGTGTTCCAGAGCTTATGCTTAATACCAGTTAACTAGTACAAATAGTCTATATGCTCTAGAGCTCATTTGCTCAACATATTTTAATAAAAAAATATTAAAATGATTTAGGTGATCTTTAGACCTCACTTGCTCAACACCTAAATAAACAGTCTAGGTGCTCCAGAGCTCACTTGCTTAACACCCGACAAAATGAATTAACATTTAAAAATTAAAATTAGCCTTTTCTCAAGATATTACATCCCTCCCCACTTAGAAAAACATTGTCGTGATGTTAGGAAATTCTAATAAAACCTTGAAATAAGGAGGGGTAGGCCTCTTTCATTGCAGTTTCATTTTCCCATGTGGCTTCTTAAGGACCGGAATGCTTCCATTGTACTTTCAGCTAGGTAATGGTTCACTTTCTAAGCTGTACCTCTCTCTATCTAGTATATGAAGCGGTTCCAATACAAATTCCCCCTCGGGTTCTACCTATAAAAATGACAAATCAATTACATGTTTAGGATCATAAACATATTTCTAAAGTAATGATGCATGAAAAACATTGTGAACCTTCACATGAGTAGGTAGTGCTATTTCATAGTACATTGGGCCTCTCTTGGCCTCCAATATTTCAGAAGGCCCACAAAATTTGGAAGCAAGTTTCCTGCATTTTCCCAAGCACAACGAGCTCCTTTTTGCTTTTACTTTTAAATAAACATGTTATCAGATTGGATAGTCTTTGTATTTTTTTTTCTATAGGCATAAATTTTCTATCGGTCTTGTGCTTCTTTTAGATTTTGT
This sequence comes from Larix kaempferi, assembly GCA_027924585.1. NCBI lineage: Eukaryota > Viridiplantae > Streptophyta > Pinopsida > Pinales > Pinaceae > Larix > Larix kaempferi. The sequence continues at coordinate 24,606,648 of BSBM01000435.1, read as the reverse complement.
TGAGCCTTGGTAACCAATTGTTCCAAATATTTTAATAGATTCGGCCCTAACATGAGCCTGTCTATCGGTTTATCCCAAGTTACCGATGTTCTACACTTTCTGCCATAGAGCGCTTCAAATGGGCTCATCTTGGATGATGTCTGATAACTGTTGTTGTATGCAAACTCTAGAAGATGTAAATATTCTTCCCACTCTGTGGGGTTATTCATCACATACATTATAAGCATATCTTCTAGTATTTGATTCACACGTTTTGTTTGTCCATCCATTTACGGATGAAAAGCAGTACTAAAATTTAATTGAGTTTCCAATCCAAAGAATAATTATCTCCAAAAGTTACTTGTGAACTTTGTATCTCTATCATAGATAATGGCTTGAGGTATTATGTGTAGTCGGAAATTTAGTTTAAGAAAATATATGCAATGTGAAAAACTTTATATGTAGATTTTACTAGAATGAAGTGTGTGTCTTTGGATAGTGTTTTACTAAAACCATAATAGAGTCATTTTGTTTCTTTCTTTAGGAAAATCTGTGATGAATTCCATGCTAATAACCTCCCATTTCCATTCCAGAATAGTTAGAGGTTGAAGAAAACGTGTTGAATGTTGATGCTCATCTTTAACTAGATGACATTCCTGGAATTTGGCAATGAATAATGCTATGTCTGGATTTAACTTTGGCCAGAAGAAGTGTTTCTTTACTACTGATATCATTTTCTAATATCCTGGATGTACAGAATAAGGATTATGATGGAATTCTGTTAATATTTCAGATTTGATATCCCCACTCTCAAGAACATAAAGTATTTCTTTAGACCATAACAACCCTTATTTGTCAATTTTATATTCTTTTTGTTGTTGAAACACCATATTCTCTTGTATTTTCTGAAGAATTTCAACATAGAAACGATCACCTTTACTTGTTGTTCTTATTTTTTCTTGTAAGTAAGAACTTGTTTGATTTATCGTTATGTTATAAAGTAGATGAATTCTGCGACTTAAGGTGTCAACAATTTTATTCTCCTTTCCCTTGATGTGTTTTAGTTCAAAATTGTATTCTCTAAGGAAAGCTAACCACCTAGCTTTCCAAGCATTTAGGTCTTGTTGATCAAAACGATATTTCAAGCTCATATTGTCAGTCTTCAGGAAAAATCTCTTCCCCGTGTGATAGTGCCTCCACAGTTTCAAGGTGTGGATGATGGAAGCTAATTCAAGATCATGTGTTGGATAGTTCTTCTCGTGTTCTTTCAACTTTTGTGATTCATAAAAGATCAAAAAATAATTTTGCATAAGGACTCCCCCAAGTCCTTCCTTACTTACGTTTATGCAAACAACGATATCGCCACCAAGATACGCAATCCTCAGTATCAGTGCAGTAGTTAATAATTGTTTTAGTTTCTGAAAGCTTTCTTCCCATTTAGTTGTCCATATGAATTTTTTTTCCTTTTTCTATAAGGATGTCATGGGAAAATAAATTTAGGAGACGTTGTCAATGAACTTTCTAAAATAACCCACTAATCCTAAGAATGATTTGATGTGTGTGACACAAGTAGGTGTAGGCCATTCTTCAATAGCTTTGATCTTTTATGGGCCTACAACAATAACTTCCTCATAAATGATGTGGCTTAGATACTGTATTTTTTGTTTATAGAAATCACACTTACTGAATTGAATATATAGTTGATGTTCTCGTAGGACTTGCAATACAATCCTAAGATGTTCTTCATGTTCTTTTCCAGTTTTATAATAGTTTAGTATATTGTCTATGAATACAAGTACAAATTTACCCAAGTTCTTATTGAAAATATTTTTCATCATGCACATAAAATTTGTTGGTGCATTAGTTAGCCCAAAGGGCATTATCACAAACTCGTAGTGACCATACTGGGTCCTAAAAGTGGTATTGTTTATGTCTTCGTCTCGAATCCTTACCTAATGGTATACATATAGTAAGTCAATTTTACAAAATATTTTTTCTTTTGCAACCAGATCAATTAGATCATATATCCTAGCGAACGAATACCTATCATTTATACTTAACTTGTTTAGTTGTCGATAGTTAATGCACACAACCATTGTACTATCTTTCTTCTTCACAAAAAAATGGGGAGCAGGTGCTCCCCATGGGGACACACTAGGTATGATGTACCATTTCTCAATCAATTCTTGCAATTGTATTTTTATTTCCACTAACTCAAGGGTACTCATGTGGTATGGGGATTTCAAATCTGGTACCGATCCTGGTAGTAGTTCTATGGAAAAGTCTAGATCCATTTTTGGCGGTAACCCTAGTATCTCTTCTCGAAATACATCTTTAAAATCTACTAAAACAAGAAAATTATTCAATTTTCTATTCCTTCTATTTTTCTAAGTTGTGAATGTTAATTGCTTAAAGTTCTAATGTGTAAAGCAAGCAAGGAATATGTTACCAATCAAATTCAATCTAAAAGCTCAACTAAGAGACAAGATCCTAAATAATAGGGATTGAAGGATTGATTGAGATTTGATTGGGATGGCACAAGACCTGGGAAAAAACTATATATTGGTGCACTGAGATAGCATTGGACGTTGTGTTGTGCATGGAGAAATTATGCTTTGAGTACATGTGTTGAGTGTTTCTCTCTTTCATAAGTCCATCGCTGACCTTGTTACAAACTCTGAGAGAGAATGCTGCATGGAAGTTGTGCTTATTGTTCTGTTGTGCATGGTGGTGATCTAGCTCAAGGGTGGAGTTGAGCTAGTTGTGGTGCTACTCTCTTCTATGGTTAGGAGGAACTAATTTTCCAAGTTTCCATTTGCATTCTTTCAAGTACATGTTTTATTGCTTGATAGTCTTAATTATTATTCAAAACTACAGTAGCTTAGCTTGCTTATACAAATTTTGGGTATGTTACCTTGTGGTATCAAAGCCATGGTTCAAAAGCTTGGATCTAAGGGCTCATCATTTTCTTTTTACTATTGCTCATGATAGAGTATTTTTACTATCAGTTCATAAGAAGCTCTCAAAATATGGGATATAAATCTGTTTATGAAAACCTCTAGATGATCTTAAAAAAAGTGGCAAAACATATCGACATACTTGAATCGTTATGCCCTTTATCTATTCGCTAGATCTGTTGTAAACTTTCATGGGTAACATTCATAATCTATGCAAGATCTACACAGATGACTTCCTCTTGAAGATCGGTTACTTGCTTGTTTACTGTTTGATGGAGATGTCACGATTGATCCTTGCATCATCTAATTTACTACGAATACTTTTTACTATTGCTCATGATAGAGTATTTTTACTATCAGTTCATAAGAAGCTCTCAAAATATGGGATATAAATCTGTTTATGAAAACCTCTAGATGATCTTAAAAAAAGTGGCAAAACATATCGACATACTTGAATCGTTATGCCCTTTATCTATTCGCTAGATCTGTTGTAAACTTTCATGGGTAACATTCATAATCTATGCGAGATCTACACAGATGACTTCCTCTTGAAGATCGGTTACTTGCTTGTTTACTGTTTGATGGAGATGTCACGATTGATCCTTGCATCATCTAATTTACTACGAATAATTTTTGCCAAAAGGCTGGGCAATCTCATTCTTGAGATTCAACCCATGCTAGATCTCTTTAATGTTTGATTGTAATTGAAGAAAAAGTTGGGTGATATCCAATGAGACTCGCTCGGATGCATCAATTTATATGAACTGCAATTATGTGAGTTATGAAAATTGAACGATTGGCATGAATACGATTTTAGCATTTTATTGAATAAAATCTAGGGAAGCACTAGTTTTCTATGTTTATACAATAATTTTAATCTCAGGAATTTTTAAAAACGATGGATCCGCAGGATAGCATCCGAGATTTAGTGTACTACAATTGTTTTGAGTTATTTGATACAACTAGAGTGATATCTTGGCTGACAACGCGAAGCATTTTGGGAAATCAACGGTCAGTTGGAGACGCCGTATTAGATTATACTTCGTAGGAAATGTCCCATTTCTTTTGCATGATTAATCACCGACTGCTATGTTCTAGCAATCCGCTAGTTAGGGCTCCTCAAACCCTCAGTAGTTCATAGCTCATGAGAGATTCATCCAATCTAGTTGCTCGACAAACGGTTGAAATATCTCTCCAATTCTGGTTTTTTTCTAACCCCGTAACTGCGGTGTAACCAAGCGGTGGATCCCGTATTTCTTTTAAGAAATAAATATTGTATTTTAAAAAAGGGGGCATGGAAAATATTAATAGAAGTGTTTGTGTTACTGAGCAATATCCACACTAATAGATATTGAGTGAGGTAATAACGGTTATTTTTCGCTCAGTAGTAATGTTTCCATACTTGACCACTCTTCTAAATAATAACTTCCTCCTGGTAAGATATGAGTTCAACCATTAGTTTACATTGGAAGGATCAAATCGGCGTGCATTGGCATAACCTCTACATTGGACAGATCGCCAACTCTTCCTTCCGTCTGGTTTCCCCTTTTTATCTCTGCAATCATTGTGGAGTATTTCTTTAGAAGATCCTGGCAATTTTGATGTTTTCATCCCACCTGCATTTGGACGAACTTCAGTTCAACCAACCGTGATCGATTACATGGAGCTCTCAGTATTCACGGTGCTTATAGGATCAGGATCATTTGCCAAATTTCACTCACAGTGGCAGGTAATGCCTTGCCCCGTGCCTGCGACTCTGAGCAATTTTCTTGTTTTCTGGGTTTCAACCGTGCTCTCAACTATCTGTGTATTGCAAGACATACTGACAGGATCACGTGACTCAAAATGTTGCAAGGGATTTGTTTCCCGTGATCGGGATCTTCTTCGACAGAGTTTCATCTCTGGAGCGAAAATGTTGTTGGTGTCTTTAGTAACCGCCAAGGAAGCAAAGTCTTCCGTCTTTGCTATCTGTTCATCCTAATTCTAGGAACATTTCTATTTCTATGTCTTTCTTTAGCCATGCAAGTGATTTTGTGTTCAATTCAAACAACAAGAGGAGCCAAAATTTGGATATTCGAGGTCAGGGTTTTTTTATCAAGGGAAAAGCACACCGCCCAGTCAAAAGATTTAACTACGCAGTAGATTAAATATGTTTATATTTTTTTTGCTTTAGAACTGCGCTTCTCCTAGCAAATACTTTGCTTTAATTTTTCTTTCCTATTTTTGCCGAACACTTTACTTCACAAATTAACTACGCGGAAACTAACTGCGTGATTTAACTTTTTACTGGACGGAGATTAACTGCGCATTTTGACTTTCTACTATGTTGTTGAACTTTACATAAATGCTCACTTCTTTAACTTCGGGGAACTAGACTTTGCATAAACTTCACTTCACACAAATTTACTTTTGCAACCTTCTTTAACTTTCGGAAGATTAACTTCGCATACCTATTTAAGTGCGCATAACCCAATCTTAAACAAACTTTGTATAAATATATTACTGCGCTTTAAACTAGGACATTTACCACCGAGAAATACTTGGAAATTTTGATTTGATTTACAAACCGTAAATGTAAACAACATTTACAGAGGTAAATATGAAGAAGATGTGCTGGATGCATAAACCCACATTTTGAGAATGAATGCATAAAACTAAAGACATATATTAGTAATTTTGCGGCACTACAGAGAGATGAGATTTTACTTGATCTTTTACTTCTTACGGTGAGCTTGGGCTCTTGATACACTTCACGGGTCTTCACTTTTTCTCTTCTTCTCTTCACTCCTATATCTCTCTCTGATCTTCAATTAACTTCTTCTATATATAGGAATTGCATAACCACCGACTTAAGATGGCTTCAACTTGAAGCTACACGGGTTCATTAAAGACTGTAATAAATTTCCACCTAAGAATTCTTGATATGCAGAATACTAAAGCGGTTACATAGATACTAACTTGACGTGAGCCGGATTGGCTACAAATTGACTAACTGCCTGACATTGCAGATTGACAAAATGACTGATTGGGAGTCTGACAGAGCCGGCGCAATCATATACGCTATCAACTCATAAAGACAATATTTTCAACACTCCCCTTTAATTATGAGTTGGATGGGAATCATTAAACAAAAATAAAATATTACAAAATATTTCAAAGCTGAAACATGCTCTGTGTATGACGAAATTCATTGCACAGAACTTCTCACTCCCAAACAACTTCGCAGATATTGGAATGTATCCCCTGCCAATGGTTTTGTAAATATGTCTGCTATCTGATCTTCAGACCTACAAAATTCTAAATAGATTTCTTTGTTGTTTATCAATTCTCTGATAAAATGATACCTTGTGTCGATGTGCTTGGCTCTCTTGTGGAACACATGATTCTTTGACAGTGCAATAGCTGAATTGTTGTCGCAGTAAATGACTGTGGGTTCTTGTTGGTTCAACGATAGATCACTTAACATCCTCCGCATCCAAACAGCTTGACATGCAGCGCTTCTAGCTGCGACATACTCTACTTCTATTGAAGAAAGAGTTACTATGGGTTGTTTCTTTGAAGCCCATGATACAACACCTGTTCCTACATGAAATGTATTCCCGGATGTGTTTTTTCTGTCATGTATGCTGCCTCCATTGTAATTGTCAGTGTATCCAATGAGTTTGAAATTTTATGAGGTTGAATACAAAATACCAAAGTCTTTTGTTCCACTTACATACCTTAGAATTATTTTTCCTGCTTGCCAATGAGATTCTTTTGGTGACTCCATGAATCTTGAGATTAAGTTGACTCCATACATGATGTCTAGCCTTGTTGCAGTAAGATACATAAGGCTACCAACAAGCCTTTTAAACAACGTAGGATCTACATTGGATCAATCCTCATCCTTGCTCAATTTCAAACCTGTTATCACTTGTGTTGGAGTTGTCTTACAATTTAACATCTTAAATCTGTTCAAGACATCACTTGCATACTTCGACTGAGATATAAAAATACCCTTTCCAGTCTGTTGGACTTCAATGACCAGAAAATACTTCATAAGCCCCAAATTAGTCTTTTCGAATTCACTTTCCATGACTGATCTAAATTCTTCTATGCCAAAATCATGAATAAATATTAAATCATCTACATACAAGAAGACAATTAACTTATTACCTTGCTTGTTGATTTTTGTGTACAGCGTTGGCTCACATTTACTTCTGTGAAATCCATTTTGAATGAGGTATGAGTCAATGCGACTGTACCAAGCTCTAGGAGCTTGCTTCAAACCATAAAGTACATTTTTGAGTCTGTATACTCTGTGTCCTTATCCTGGAACTTCGTAGCCTTGTAATTGCTCCACATACTTCTTCCTCCAAATAACCATTTAAAAACGCAGACTTAACATCCATTTGATAAACAGGCCATGTCTTATGTACTGCAATGACCAAAGCTGTTCTGCTAGTGTCCATTCGAGCTACAAGTGCAAAAGTTTCATTGAAGTCTATGCCAGGCTGCTGTGTAAATCCTCTTTCTAGCAATCTTACTTTGTGCTTATGCACATTTCCATCAGCATATTGCTTGGTCTTATAAATCAATTTGACGCTTATCACATCCTTGTCCTCAGGAACATCAACTAGTTCCCATGTTTGATTATTCTCAATGTATTCTATTTCTTCATCCATGGCTTGTGTCCAAACTTTATTTCAATAGCTTCTTCAAATGTTAGAGGATCATTAAATTGAGAAAATAATCCAAAAAATGAGAATGAATTATGTGTATCAGTCTCATATATCTCACATAGAGTTCTTGTCTTTGTCAGAATTGCTGGTGTCTAACTGCGCGAACTGCTTGATGGAGTTTGCTACGCACTTGGTGTGCTTGTCGGAGTGGCTTGAACTGCGACTTGTGTTAGAGTTCCTTGTGCTGAAAAATGTTGTGTAGTCCTGGGAGTAGACGGAGCTGCACAGTTCTGATTCACATGTGGAATTTCAACCACATCTTCTGCAATGTCATCATATTCAACATGTGACATGATTTTCACATTCTTCTCTACAGTTCCATCCCATGCTTCATTTTCTACAAACTGAACATCTCGACTGATAATAACTTTTCTTGCAACAGGATCATACAACTTGTATGAATTTGCGTCTTCAAAATACTCAATAAAAATGCATTTTTGTCCTTTATTGTCTAATTTCCTTTTTAGTTGATCTAGAACATGTGCGTATGCTACACAACCAAAAAATTTAAATGTCAAACACTATGTTTCATACATGTCCATGCTTCCTGCAAAACTTTGTTCTTCACGCTCTTCATTGAACATCAATTCATGATGTATATAGCATTTGCCACTGCTTCAGCCCAGTATTCATTTGACAGATGCATGGCTTCCAACATACTACGTGCCATCTCCATAATGGTTTTGTTCTTCCTCTCTGCGATACCATTCTACTGCAATGTATACCACATAGGGAATTGCTTCTGAATGCCATGATTTTTGCAAATAATTAAGAAATCATTTGAAACATACGCACCACCTCTATCTGTTCTTAATATCTTGATGTTGTAACCACTCTGCTTCTCCATGAGTGCTTTGAACTGCTGAAAACAACCAAATGCATCAGATTTGTGTTTTAGAAAATATGCCCATGTTTTTCTTGTGAAATCATCAATAAATGTGAGAAGATAAGTGCATCCTCCCATGGATGGTGTTTGCATCAGTCCACAAATATTAGAGTGCACAATTTCAAGTGGTGTGCGAGCTCTGTATGAATTTCCATCTGGAAAAGTCTCTCTGTGTTGTTTTCCAAAAATACAACCTTCACAAATTCTCTGTGGCTTTTCAATCAATAGAAATCCTTTCACCACGTCCTTCATGTGCAGTAGCTTCAGCCCACCAAAATTCAGATGTCCAAATTTGAAGTGCCATTACCAAGATTTATCCCGAATTTATGTTTGAAACACAGCTTGCATTGCGCTATATTTTTCTTCCTTGTCACAGTGAATGTCTGCTTCTTTACTTTCTGCTTTGAATGCAGCTCCGGAATTTTCATTATGACTTCCATGAACAACTTGAGTTTTTTTTTCCTTTTATGATTGGCCTTATCCTCAAAGGAAACAAGCAATTGCTTGTCATCTGCACTTCAGCTATTAATTGATTGTTTGGATCTATGTCTTTAATCACACAATGTTTTTCTATCATGTGAACTCTGTAACCTTTTTCCATCAGTTGTCTAATGCACATCAAGTTACGCTTCAAACCTTGAACATAATAAACATCAGGCATAAAGTTCTACTCCCCCTATTTGGTTAGAATATCAATAGTACCCTTACCCAAAATAGTGACTTGAATATTATTTCCAAGTGTGACATCAGTTTGAACTTATTTATCTAGACTAGAAAATAGATTTAAATTACCAGTCATATGATTACTATAGCCTGAACCTAAATACCATATGTCATTTGAACTTTCTTGAACATCATTGCATTCAAGTGGAGATGCAAATGCTAAGAATAGTGAGTTGTTCGAAGTGCTGTTGTTGCTTGACTGTGTTTTCCCTTTCTTTACTTAGTCATACTGCTTCTTCCTACATTCATATGCAAAGTGTCCAAACCTCTTACAATAATGACATTGAATTTTTTATTTATCATACCTTTGTCCACTTGGCTGACTGGGGATCTGATTCTGACATCTTCTAGTGACATGCGTAGGGCTGCTGCTGTGACCTCATCTGAAAGAACTTCTTCCTCTGCCTCTAGAGTTTGATCTTCCTCTGCCTCTTCCATGAATTATGGATGACTCTGCTATGAATGCACCTTCCAGTGATGTATCTAAACTGCTAATTCTATGTTCATGATTGAGTAATGAGGCTTGCAACTCATCAATAGTAAATTGGGACAGAACTTTGTTTTCTTCCAGGGTCACAACTAAAGATTCCAATTTCTTTGGAAGAACTCTAAGAACTTTTTCAATAACTCTTTGATCACCTAGATTTTCTCCATGAGACTTTATTTGATTAACCAGACCAATAACACGAGTATAGAATGAGTCTACTGACTCTGTATCTTTCATTGACAGAGATTGAAAATATCTTCTAAGAATTTGTAGTTTGGCAGTCTTACCTTGTTCAAACCTTGATAGGAACTTTCCAGTGTGTCCCACACTTCCTTAGCTGACTGCGTTGTTGCTACCCTTGGGAGTATGGATTCATGTGTTTCTTGATGTATGTGGAACGAAACATTTCCATCTTCCTTCCTTTGTTCCCTCAAGACATCATTCTCATCTTGTGTGAGATTGTTGTATGCTGCTAGATCTGTTGGTTCTGCATTACCATTCTGGACTATTTCCCATACATCTTGTCCTCTAAACAAAGCTTTCATAGTTAGAGACCAATATTCATAATTTTAACCAAAAAATATTGGAGTTTGCAAATTAACAGAAGTGAAAGCCAATCTTAATCAATTTTCCCTTTTGTAAATACAATTTCTACTGTCCATAAACCGGACTTTGATACCAGATCAAGGGAAAAGCACACCGTGCAGTCAAAAGATTTAACTATGCAGTAGATTACATATTTTTCTTTTTCTTTGCTTTAGGATTGCGCTTCTCCTAGCAAATACTTTGCTCTAATTTTTCTTCCCTATTTTTGTCGAACACTTTACTTCACAAATTAACTGCATGGAAACTAACTATGTGATTTAAATTTTTACTGCGCAGAGATTAACTGCGCATTTTGACTTTCTACTGCACGGTTTAACTTCACATAAATGCACAATTCGTTAACTTCGCGGAACTAGACTTTGCATGAACTTCTCACTTCACACAAATTTACTATTGCAACCTTCTTTAGCTTTACGAAGATTAACTTCACACAAGTTAACTTTGCATACCTATTTAACTGCGCATAACGCAATCTTAAACAAACTTTGTATAAACATATTTAATGCTAAAACATTAGAACCAAAACATATGTTGAAGTTACTGTGCGTTAAACTAGGACATTTACCATCGTGAAATACTTGGAAATCTTGATTTGATTTACAAACTGTAAATGTAAACAACATTTACAAAGATAAATATGAAGAAGATGTGTGGGATGGAGAAACCAACATTCTTGAGAATGAATGCATAAAACTAAAAACTTATATATTACCACAGTAAAACAGAGTAATTTTGCCACACTACAGAGAGATGGGATTTTACTTGATCTTTTACTTCTTACACGAAGCTTGGTCTCTTGATACACTTCACGGGTCTTCACTTCTTCTTTTCTTCTCTTCACTCCTACATCTCTCTCTGATCTTCAATTAACTTCTTCTATATATAGGAATTGCATAACCACCGACTTAAGATCGCTTCAACTTGAAGCTAGAGGGTTTCATTAAAGACTGTAATAAATTTCTACCTAAGAATTCTTGATATGCAGAATACTAAAGCGGTTACATAGATACTAACTTGACGTGAGACGGATTGGCTACAAACTGACTAACTGTCTGACATTGCAGACTGACAAAATGACTGATTGGGAGTCTGATAGAGCTGGCGCAATCATATACGCTATCAGCTCATAAAGACAATATTTTCAACAGTTTTTTTCTTTTCGTTATTGGAAGAGAAGAAATGGTCAGTGTAGAATGTGATGTCAGTGATAAGAAAATGGATCCCTTTGAGGAAGTGGATTCCACTGGAAGGTATGGGCAATATGAATATGTCCTAGGTCATGGTGCCATGAGGATGATGTATCGATGTTTTGATCAAGAAGATGGTATTGAGGTTGCTTGGAACAAGGCATTTCTTGAAAACCTTAATGATGTTTCTATATAAAGGATCTATATATGTAGAAGTTTGGTTGTTGAAGTCCCTCATAAATGAAAATATCATTATTCTCTACAATTCCTAGCTAGATAAAAAGGCAAGGCATGTGAATTTAATTACTGAGGTATGCACCTCGGGGACCCTGCGGAAGTACTTCCAGAAGCACTGACATGTCTCCATGAAAGCGGTGAAGAATTGGGGGCACCAGATATTGGAGGGATTGCATTATCTTGATAGTCATAACCCTTGCATACTTCATAGAGACCTGAATTGCAACAATATATCCATGAATGGAAATAGTGGTATTTTTAAGATCGGTGATCTAAGTCTTGCCACTCGCCTGGAAAATGATCATGCTGCACACACTATCATTGGTACTCCAAAATTCATGGCTTCATACCTATATCAAGAGAATTATAATGAGCTTGTAGATGTTTATTCCTTTGGCATGTGCTTGTTGGAGATGGTTACTCTGGAGATTCCTTATAGCGAGTGTCGCAGTGTTGCTCAGATTTATAAGAAGGTGAGTTCCAGTACAAGGCATACATCATTGCAGAAGGTTACCAGTACAAAAATTAGGCAATTTATTGAAAAATTCCTAGCATCTGCATCGGCGAGGCCTTCAGCTATAGAGCTTTTGATGGACCCTTTTATTTTAGAGGACTCCAAGTGATCAGCTAGTACATGGACATGCTTGAAACTCTACCCTCTATTGAAATGAACGTGTATAAAGATATTTTGTGTTTTGGGATGTTTAGAACATGCTAGCGTGTTTGATTGAATAGTATAGGACATTTTTGTTTTAGCCTATATGTTTATTTTTAATATCTACACCAATTATTTTTAGAATTGAGATTGGGGTTTCTCTCAACATCGATAGAAAGTGTTTTTAAAGATGACGATGGCAAAAACTAAAATAAAAGGGTATTCGGTATATGATGGGATTTTGGGTAAATTTGTAGTTCTTGAAATATAATATATGCAAATGAATATTATTTTATTTGCAGCACTTTATTTGTTAGCAATCTGTCAATATGTACAGAATTTTGGGCATACTATATTTTGTTTATAATATGGACATTTAAAAAGTTGAAATTGCATTATATTACAAAAAAATGACAGAGAATCTTGCAGATTACAAGGGCAGATTCTTTTCTATAATTCAATCTAACATAAAATTATAATATGCATTTGAAACCTGAACCCATTGTTTAGATTGAAGAGATATTCCAAGCTTGAAATCAGGCCTATAGGAGGTCGAGCTTCTTCAGTCTCCTACAATGAAATTTTGAGTAGTACTGAAATTTTGGCTAGTATAATGCAATATAGAATATAGGACTCTTGTTGATTTTTGGTGGTGCAAATTATCAGAACATCACCTCTAGAACAAGATTAAGCATATAAAGCAGATATGACCTAGAGGTGAATACAATTGAACATTACCCCTATTTTGACTTAAGATGGTTCCCAATGATTACTCTCTAAAGGGAACTAATGTATTGTACTTTGGAACATCTTACATGATTGATTTTCCTGTATTAACCAACACTGGTCTCCATTTAAACATTATCAATACTCCAGAGGAAATGTATTATAGAGACATAGTATGTGTCCATTTTTTTCCTTCAATGATTAGGATTTTAGCATCTGGATCTCCAAGTTCTCTTTTTGTTTAGATTTTTTTTGTTGTATAGTAGATTTACAAAATCATAAGTTGCTAGTTATTGATGCTATTATTTGTTTCTTTGTTCTCTTCTGAGTGCATGTAATTCAAATTTTTCTTTACATAATGACATAGGATACTGATATGTTATCTCTAATGCAAGCTGGTTATTCTGACTAGTTACAACCTCCCATTAAGACTGGTATTTATATAATCTATGCATAAAATACATTGCTTTAATCATTTGATTTTTGGTACTCTTCTATTAAATTTCTTTCCTCGATTTTGTCAACCATATACCCCTTTAGGCAATATAGGCATATTCCTAGCCACTTCCAAACTTAAGGATAGAATATAATCTAGTTTTCTAATATGTATGGCTAATAATTTATTTATTAGAAATTCCCCATCTCTTATCAGTATGTTTTGCAATGTTTTTCTGTTTTGCTTAGTTTTTTATTAATTGAGTTTTTGATTTCGAAATGTTATTAATTTCATCAAGCAGCTAAAACTCTCTGTGCTTGAATGTTAAGAGTAAATGACTATGTGATGATGTTAAATAATCAACCAGAATGATTATTATACGGTAAATTTGAAAAAGCAACCTATATATATAAAGAATGATGTTGAAGGGAGAGTATATATTAGTTTATAATTACTGATAGGTATTGGACTAAATTAATGGTTGTTTGAATGAAGTAAAAAAAAAACATTGGTGGCAAAGTTAATGATTCAACATAAACATGTTGAAATAACTTTCCTCGACTCAATCAAGAGAGCTTGAGTGGAGAAGAAAGTAATTTTCATAAACTCAAGCAAGATAGCTTGAGTGGAAAAGAGAGTAATTTCCCTAAACTCAAGCAAGAGATATTTAGTGGAAAAAAAGAAATTTGGATCCGAAAGGAATGTTGATCAAATATTAATAATATCCTAGCATTATTTTTGCATTCTTGCATCATAATATGAATTGTTGGGAGAACCTTTCAGTTGTTTCTATGTCCCTAGTGGATTCATTACCAAATCCAAAGTGGTAGCAGTGATGAAAGAGAAATGAACATCGTTGGCTATGGTTGGAACATTGCAGCCATGTTTTCAATCAACCAAGACTTCTTAGTCCATATAAGTAATATTTTAACTATTGTCTTTAATTCCCATACATATTTGAAGTGTATATATGATTTTTTATTATGAATCGTTGAAATTAATATGGTGATTATCATTGTGGGGATATTATGGGTCTAACAGAATGTCAAATAATGGTCTTTTAAACTTTTATGCAGATTATATACAGTTTTATTATTCTAACTATATGAAAGAACAATTGTGATTACATGATTTACATCTTGAATGTATCGACATGGTTAATATGGAATGTATAGATAGATATGGTCAATCCAAAAACATTTATTGAGCAACGTAAAAAATTATGAGGAAATAAACATAACTAATTAAGCGCTCACGATAAAAAGGTAGATTGTACCACGCGTTGAATGATTAACCATAAACAAGGCATCAATGGCGGCGATCATATGATGATGGCTAGTTCTTGGTTAGTTTGCAATCACCGTAATATACTCTTTAAAGAATAATCATTAATATGGAATGGACCGTAAATCAACCAAATACATGGTGTGTCTTTTATTTGGTAAAATACATGTAGGGGTATAATATGAAGTCTTACTTGTTAGTTGTGGTTGGGTTAAGAGAAGAGACTATCCATATGCAAGAGTGTAGAGAACTTAATATATATATATATATAGATATATATTTCTCTATAACGAGATATTTTTGAAAGATCGGGTCGGGTTAAAAGCTCGATAAGCTTACAAAAAGTAGCTGATTAAGTATTAAAGGACATAAATGAAGATAAGTATTACACAATTTTATGGAGAGAAAAGTCATATATATGAAGAAATTTAATGCAGAGCATTGTATATGTTTATGAAGAAAATATTTTTTTGGTCCTTTCTATAAATATATAGTAGTAGTAAGACATAATGTTCTATCCTCAATAAGAAATTAGTAATTGATTTTTGATTTGGTTATATGTTTAAGAAGTCAAAGTTATGGTCAAAGGAAGTCAATAGTAGTTGCACAAGTTAGTAGGGTCCCCACCCTTGGTTAAAATAATAAACCACTAATTTATAAAGAAAAGTAGCCTCCTTTTCCATGAATTAATTTATAGAATTCTTCATAGGATTTATAAAACCACATCCTTGTAGTATAATTTTTAAGGAATGATTATAAAGTTAAAATAATCAATAAAGCTAATAAATATTTTTTTAGCTTGAACGATAACTTATACTCTATACACCAAAGTCCCATTGAGGGTGTTAAAAGTTACTCAAGAATGACAATAAGTTATGCAAATCTTAAAGGAACTCCAAAAGGGTTCAATGTTGGAGACCATGTATACCTAAAGGTAATAGCTGAAGAGAAAATATGTTAAACTTGGGAAGATGTTCTAAGTAGTCTATCAAAATAAAGGTTCATCATCTTATCTTTCATGTTTATTTATTATTTACAGGGTGATTCCATGAAGATGGGTAACCCTTTTTGGCCAAATATGATGGTGAAAAACGGAAATTTTACCCATGTATTAAATTGAAGCCCTCGAAACTCATATTTTCCACATGAATTTTGACATGCGGTTGAAAAACGAAATGTAGAGAATTATGTTGGCTTTCCAAAGATATTTTTTTCGAAATATACCAATGTTATTTATCATGTCGAATTTTCATTTAATGAAACGCGTGTACTTGAAAATTTGAAGAGCAATTAACAAGTAGTTTGTGTTCGTGCACAATAATTTAATGTTAAAGTAATAATTCTAAAAAATGAAATATGTGAAAATGATCTTGACAGAATGCACTAGTGCTTACCTATTTTTATTTTATTTTTTCTTGAAAAATTTTATTTATTATTATTTTTCGAAACTGACCAATGAATATTTCAGTCGCATTTTGCACACATGTGTGTTCGTGCACCAAATCTTTTGATGGTTTACATAATTTGCAAAACTAAAAATACCCTTTTGAAGAGGACGCATTATCTAGTGCTTGTGTATTTTTTTCAAATTTTTTGGATGTGTATTTTGAATGTTGTGGATTTATCTTTGAGCTCAATCGAAGTTGTCGGCAAGGTTTATAAGGGCAAGTTTTAGTATAAATTTAAAAACAAAATACATATGAACATAAAAATTCATAAATTTTATGTATATGGATAGAGGACTCATTGACGAATCCAATGGTATCAAGTCCTCCCATTAATGTGCATTTAATGACATGGTTTAACCCTCTAGAAGATAGAAAAAACTTTCATTCTGCAGTGAAAAGGTATCTCAACCTATTTTTTAGGCCCTTGATCGAGCTATTTGCTCGATCGAGGTATTTAAAATACATCAATTGAGGGTTTAATTAGACCTTGATCAAGGGTTTTAACTAGACCTCGATCGAGGTATTTTAAAACCCTCGATCGAGCAAATTGCTCGATCGAGGGCCTAAAAAAAAGTTGCAGGCCTTTTTTTATTTTTTTCAGAAGCTAGATCTAGCTTTTCAAAAGCTAGATAGAGCTTTTCAAAAGCTAGATCGAGCTTTTAAAAGCTAGATCAAGATTTTGAAAAGCTAGATCGAGGTCTTGTTTCAACCCTTGATTGAGGTATTTTCAAGCCCTCGATCGAGGTATTTTAAACCCTCGATCGAGGGCTTGAAAATACCTCGATTTAGGGTATGAAGAACAAATGTTTTGGGTTCTGCTTGCCAAAAATGGTGAACCAGCTTCGTGGATTCACCCAAAGCATATATGTACATGATGCTAATCATACTCTTTGATTGGAGTGTGATTCAGGTAGAATCTGAAAGCAAGTTTCAAATAGAACATTTGCGTATCCTAGATAGGAAGGAATGCATGCTACAGAATCGAGCCATTGTTTCAAATAAAAGTGCAATGGAAGCACTTCATCCCTAAAGAGACAACATGGGAAATGGAGGATAAAATGCAAGTGGCATATGCTTCCATGTTCCAAAATGAGCAAGAGAGATCTTAATAAAATGAACACCGATGACGGTGTTAAGAATAACGGGGGAGAAATGTCATACCCCCAAGACATTATTATTTTATTTTTTATTTAATATTTGTGAAAAATATTTTAAAAAACATTATTTGTGTAAGAGTTATTTAAAAACTAAAAAATACTCACAAGAGGTGTGAGTGGCATTTTGCACAACAAACTATTATTTTATTATTAATAAAAGAAAATGACACTTGGAGAATTCAATTAAATGATGGGACACCACCATGAGATAGAAAACATGTGTAAAGAAAGAAAGGAATATTTTACCAATCAAATCCAATCCAAAATCTAAACTACCAGACAAGATCCTAAATCATAGGGATTGAAAGATTGATTGAGATTTTATTGGGATGGCACAAGACCTGGAAAAAAGCTATATATTGTTGCACTGAGATAGACTAGGAAGATGTGTTGTGCATGGATAAATTGTGATGTGAGTGCATGTGTTGAGTGTTTCTCTCTTTGATAAGTCCATCACTGAGCTTCCTATAGACTCTGAGAGAGTGTTGCATGGAAGCTATGCTTGTTATTCTATTGTGCATGGTGGTGATACAACTTGGGAGTGGAGTTGAGATAGCTATGGTGCTACTCTCTTATATGGTTGGCAGGAACTCATTTTCCAAGTTGCTATTCGCATTGTTTCAAGTAACTGTTTTATTGCTTGATCGTCTTAACGATTATTTAAAACTCCAATAACTTAGTTTTCTTATATGAATTTTTGTTATGTTACATGATGCTATCACTTTTATCCATAGCATGCACCTTCTCATATGACCCACCGATGTGTGCCTATCTTTCCATGCCAAGGGTGTCCTCGATGTGGGTGCACAACCCATCCTTGGTGACATGCCCCAAAATTTTTGAATGGTGCCCAACTCCTTGAACTTTTGGATGTGCTCCACCAAACTTGCAAAATTATCAACGTCGATCTCTCAACCCATGTTATGGAGTCCACCCATCATCATGTCTACTTTTTGGTCACTTGGGAATTCTGTTTGGAATGTGTCCCGTGCCACGCCCTTCTCCGAAGTGTGGTAAGGATAAGTTCCACTGCACGAAGCTGTGACATTGTAACATACCCCTTTAATGAAAACATTTTATGTTTGAAGAAGACATTATCTTAACTTTTATTGTAAAGTTTTATATTTGGACAAGTGTCCAAGGATGACTGTAATTGCACAATATTATTATTTAAATAAATAAAATAGGAGACACTCACCCAAGGAGAACTATTAAAAGAGTGTTTACTGACCCACTAGGTGGAATGGAATATGGGGTAGAAGGAAATGGACAAGTGGCAGCATCATGAGGCAAGTACCTAGATGTTGGTATGGGACAACTCCCTTGAAATGTGGGCATAGTGCCCTAAAAGATGGGACTAGAGCTTGAGGCTCATTTATTGAAAACTAACCACCAAAAAGACCTAGGCATCTTTTTAAGAGCCATCGAATTTTGGAATGAGGCTCATCACTTTTCCTGACGGGGAAACTTACCTTGTGGTTCTGCTGTATGCACACAAGAGATTCGATGAGGGGAAAAGCTATGTTTTTATCATGGTGTAAGTCTTCCTTGTTTACTGCTGAGTCCAAAGTTTTTACTGCTGAGTGCAGAGCTTGAAGGCTTTTGGCAAGTCTCTATTGATTGTTGGTTATACATTTTGAGTGCCTTGCTTCTACACACAATCTTCTACCTAGTGGTTCAGTAAACAAGCTCAGGGGTCCAAAGGAGGCAAGTAATTTGGCTGCTTCTTCTAGAGAAGGTTGGGAGGAACAGGCCTCCTTAGGTGTTTGTCAACCCTATCTATAGTTACAGGTTCTACTTGTTATTTTAGCTTCTAAGTAGTTAAATTATTTTCTGTAATTGTTGATTGAGTATTCATTAATTAAAAAATGATAGTTGTCATCATACAGAAGCAATTGCTTTGAATTCTGATCTAGTTATGATTTTGTAGAATGATGATTAATTATATGAAATGATTGAATAAATGACTTCCTTGTATTTTTCCACGCACTATTTTCTGTACCATACTCTAGTACAAGGAAGGAGAATTAAGATAGATAAATGATAGGTAGATTATAGAATTAATGAATAGACTCACATTGTTGTGTTTCCTTAATATTCATCATCTATTAGATTTACTGTAATTTCTTAGCTGCTTGGTAAATTCCATAACTTAGTTTTCTGTCATAGATAAAAATATAAAAAAATGCTTTTATTTAGACATTCTACTATTTCTATGTTTACAGCAATAGATTAAAATAGGGTTTAGATTCTCCATGTTTCTAAACCTATGCAGAAGACAAAAAATACTTATAGTTCCTTATTATCCTACTTATCTATTCAAATCTCCTAATAAGACTTTTATATATCCTGTATTATAATTATTTTAACATCAAAACAGTTATCATATTCATGATTGAAAACAAATATCATTGCAAACAGTTTAAACGAAACTGTTAACACTTAAATCATCATTACCATAGACCCTTTAACACAAAACAAGTCTGTATTGGATGAAGGTTCTATTATTGACAGAACCCTAGATTCTATATTACAAGTTTTCAATATTCATTCAAAACTTAACAAATCGATTAGACTACCCAAGACAGAGTTTGACCTTTTTAGAATGCTTTTGCATACATAACAGTTATGGGTTCAAAACCCTTATCATTTCTACATTTTGCAATGTATTAACACTAGTAAACAAAACCCGTTTTAAACATAGAATTCACTAAACAGAGTTTCAACTAAGGTACTATGCCTTATTTATATATATATATATATTTTTATACATACAATCATACCCTATACAGTCGTGACCTCAACACAGAAAAGTTCATATGATGAAAGGACTTGAACTTTTAAACAATAAAAACAACCATTCCTTGTAGGATGAGCCTAGGGTAACAAACCTAGCTTTGAGCAAAACCAAATAGACATGTCGCAGTAACAAAAATAACTACATATCGATAAATTCCATGTGGACAACAAATTGGAGCTTGAAACTATAGTTAGAAGAAACGAGCCTTTCGACCTTCAACATTGAAAACCTTTCTCAACATTATAGTTTACGCACATAACCAAGGACTCGAGCACATTCATAGTTAAACAAATATTACAGCGAAACGAAGTTTAAACATTAGGGTTTGAAGTTGCAAAAATGAGACAGTTTGGCTCTCGACCATTAACAAATAACATCAACATTAAAATAACACAGAGCATCACTTCCAGGCACTATTCTTTTACAGTATAAAAACCTTAGGCCGAACCCTTCTCATTTATCAAATAGTCGAGGGTTAAAACCCTGGCAAACAAATGATACATTTTGGCATACAGTAACACTGTAGAGTACATCAAAAGGGTAGGTCGAGGATTCAATCCTCCCTACGCATGCTTCATAGCATGTAAGCATTACATCATTGACCACATCTTTGGAAAATCAAAAGCTCCGATCAAGCCAAACATAGCTAACAGTTGCTAAGAGAAACCACAGGAGAAACCATCGAGACTTACTGTTTCAAGCAGTAGTTTCCCACTTAGCTTGAGCGTGGAACCCTCTAGATGACAGAAACTTCCATGAACACAGAAGGTGGTTAAATTTTATTTCAAAGCTAAAAAAAATACTAATGATTGCAACAATGCAAAAATTTTAGTAAGACATTACCTTTATATTTAACTGAAGGTCAAAATCGATAGCTTGTGCAACCGGCTTGAATCCAGAGTCACTCACAATTTGCTTGATGAATATAGTTGTTACATTCACGGTAATGGCTCGGCTCTTAAACCCTAAAAACAAACCTATCAATCCTCCATTACAGGTCATGGTATTGATCTTGAGGAAGGAGTCCTCAATAATCGGCTCGAAAACCCTATAGAAACGCAAGCCTGTCGGCCACACTACACCCACTCACTTGCAACATGAATGCCAAGTTCATCACCATAGTCGAGGTAAGCCAAGTGTTCTTAGGGTTACGTTATTTCCAAGAACTACCATGTGAAGCCAGTCACAGTGGATTCCAATAGGCATTCCACCATCATCACATAAATGCACTTTAATGGTCCTGTCTACCATCAGTACGACAACATACAGCGAACCTTGCAACCAACATATCATACGAGTAACCTTTGGGTTTTACATTATAGTATGAGTTACCAATTATGAAACCATCATACCATTGTACCCAAGTGTGATGCCTTTACACGATGACCTAGTCCATAGTCTAAACCGTCACCTTGGAGACCTGCAACATGGTCATAAGGGTTACATATTATATTTAATACATGATATTTCCTAAGTAAAGTTATCCACTATGAATCAGGATTTACGTTGTTTATTGTCGAAAACCTTATGTATTATACTAAGACCATAAAAAGCACATAGTGAAACTATATCATAAACCATGGGTACTTTGTGTCAAGTGGTGATAATATTTGTATTATCCACCTAGAAGATGTGTGAATAACAATAGTGTTATTGATGGATACTATCACTAGTTTCAGCCTTTGTTTAGTATAGTAAATTGCTTAGAATGTATTCAAACTAGGGTTCAATAATGAATTACATAGAAACTAAGTCAAGGACTTTCTAAAACTTAAGACATGATTCTTGTAGCCTAAACACTTAAATACTTTTTATCATTCCTTTTATGTAGAGTGTAGTTAATGTATTTTGATGCGCCACTTTGGCTTCATTAAAATAACATAGAAAATGAAAGAAGAGTATGATGCAAGGTAGTTATACAGATGAAGCATTAATCAAAGCAGATCTCACCCTGAAAAGATTCACATGTTATTCTAATTCTCTTTTAAAAACTTGAAATCTATTTGCCAAGATTGAGGATCTCCGTAGTTTTCACTTTCAAAACATTATTACTCTCTTACCTGTAATCTGCATCAAGAATGTTCAAATACTTTAGCATAAATGTTAAGTAAGCCTCGGGGTACCCATGGGACCCCTTCATCATCAACAAACAAAAGAACACGGTTAGAAGATATAAACAATAACTATATCAAAGGGAACTTTTAAAGCATTGACAACATCACAAAATAGTACAGTTGTATAATCGTTCCAAACATTCATTTCAGCATGTCGACATAGAAGCATTTAATATGATTCCGCACAACAAAGTATAGCATTTAATGCTACGTTGAAAAATTTTAAATTTTTGTGATTTTTGGGATGTTACATGTGGTATCAGAGTGTGAGTTCAAACTCTAGGCCTGAAATAGGCTCACGTGCGCAAAACATAAAATGAAACCATAAAATTTATGCTACTAAATTTTATTTTAATTTTGTTTCTGTACAGAACGGCTTGATATTTAATTTGTAGGTATGGAAATACTGGAAGAATCGGTAGAGGACATATCTCCTCATCATAATGAACATAATAAAAACGCAGATAATAATGGTAATGATGGAATTTACTTACAGTTAAATAATCAATATTCTGAACTACTATGTACTATAAAATATTTAAAATTGAAATAAGAACTATTAAAGAAGAGAATGAATGAATTTTGAAGGCGCAAGAAGAGTTAAATCAGATTTTAATGGAAAACTACCAAAATGAGGAAAGAGGAAGGAAATTAGAAGTAAATTCTGATTTTGGTACAATACCCCACAAACATAAGGACAAGAAAGCAAATAATGGTAAAAGTAATAGTTACTCTTCATTTGAATCTGATCAGAGTAACTGTAATTCCGACCAGGACAACAGTGACAGTGATTTCCGTTCTAAGAAGAGGAAGCATTATGAACAAATTACTGGAGAATTTAAAAAGATAAAGCCACCAATGTTTAATGGCGAAAATGAAAAGGGAGAGGCAGCTAAAGCATGGTTATCTAGAATGAAGAAGTACTTTCAGATTTATAACTACTCATCTCAATTAAAAGCTAAGATGGCCATATACAATCTGACCGGAAGGGTAGATATTTGGTGGAAAGATGTCAAAAGAGTTAAAAGTCTTAAGGATAAAGACATAAAATGGAGAACATTTAAGAACATGTTTAAGAAAAAGTTTTTATCCGAGCAGTACTACGAAGATAAGTCAAAATAATTTTATGATTTAAAGATGGGTTCAATGACCATGAAGGAATTATGCAACAAATTTCTCAGCTTGTTAAGGTATGTACCTTACCTAGCTGAAGAAAAGCCTAAAATACAAAGGTTTCTATCTTGTTTACCGTTCCACATAAAGGACATAATTGAGTATGATAACCCTTCAACTCTTGAGCAAGCCATGAGGAAGGCTAATTTCTGTTTTGAACATAACAAGAGAAGAGAAGGTGTATCGAGTTGGAGAAGTAATAAGTCTAATAATTTTGAGCATAAGAAAAAAAAATTTAATCAGAATTCTGAAAGTTTTAAGAAAAATTTTAATAACAAAAATTTTCCAAGTAATAATAATTACACGGGTAAAGCACCACAGAATTTTACTGTTGCAAGGAATGTGCCTAATAATAATAACAACAATAATAATAACAACACCATAAATGCTGAATAGAGGACACCATTGAAGTGTTATGACTGCGGTGGACCCCATACTAGAGATCAATGTCCACGCAACAAAAAGAAGGTCAACAACATTCACACCATACAAGTGGAGCCAACAGTTGGTGATGTAGCAAGAGGAATGCCCAGGATAAATGTAGCACTAGAAAATCGTCAAGCAGATCATCAAACGTCTATGGTCGAAATCGAAGGTATGATACCAAACAAATCTATTTCAATTATAATTGATCCAGGTGCAAGTTTGAGTTACATTTCATCTGATTTAGTGAAAAGTTGCAAGTTAAAGGTAGAAAAATTTGATAATTCATGGTTAGTTCAACTAGCAATAAGCACTAAAAGAAAGGTTACATAATTTGTTAAAGGTTGTGATGTACTTATGAATCAGCTGAAAACGCAAGTTAATTTGAATGTTTTTTCATTAGGGTCATATGATTTGCTAATTGGCATGGATTGGCTTGAACAACATAGAGTAGTACTCAACTGTTTTAAAAAATATTTTACTTGTTTGAATAGTGAAGGTAATACAGAAACGGTAAAAGGAATTCCTAGGAAAACATCTGTAAGACAAATTTATTCTTTGCAAGTAAAGAGAGTTGTAAGAAAGCGCTGTAAAATGTTTGGTGTGAATGTTATTAATGATGAATGTTCATCTAAAGAAGATAAGATAAAGCTAGAAGATATACCCATCCTTAGTGACTTTTCTGATGTATTCCCGGAAGAAATTCTAGGACTACCTCCGAAAAGGGAACTTGATTTCACCATTGAGTTAGTATTGGGTGCGGTACCAAACTCAAAGGCTCCCTACAAAATGAATATTCTGGAGTTAAATTAACGAAAATATCAGCTGAAAGAATTAATAGATAAAAACTACATAAGCCCTAGTGTGTCTCCTTGGGGAGCACTAGTTATCTTTGTTAAAAAGAAGGATGGTACCATGCGATTGTGCATAGATTACCATCAACTTAATAAAATGACAATTAAAAATCGATATCCATTACGCCGCATTGACGATCTATTCGATTAGGCATGCAGAGCAGAGATATTCACTAAAATTGATTTAAGGTCTGGATATCATCAAGTTATAATAAAGGATGAAGACATTTTCAAAACTGATTCCAGAACTCGTTATGGGCACTACGAGTTCGTAGTTATGCCTTTTGGTCTAACTAACGCACCGACAGTGTTCATGTGTTTAATGAATAATGTTCTACATAAATACTTAGATAAGTTTGTAATCGTATTCATTGATGATATTCTAATCTATTCAAAAACTAAAGAAGAGCACAACGAACATTTAAGAATAATTCTGCAAGTGTTAAGAGAATATCAGCTTTATGCTAAGTTCAGTAAATGTGACTTTTATAAAGATAAAATACAATACTTAGGTCACATAATCTCGAAAGACAAAATTTATGTCAACCCAGATAAAATAACAGCAATTAATGAGTGGCCTATCCCTAAAGACGTAACTAATGTACGGTCATTTATGGGAATAATAGGTTACTACAGAAAGTTTATTGAAGGATTCTCTAGAATTGCAAATACCATAACTTCTTTGCGGAAGAAAGGGAAGAAATTCGTCTGGGATCAGAAATGCGAAGAAAGTTTTAAGAAGTTAAAAGAGTTATTAACAATAGAGCCTATATTAAAAATTGTTGATCCTAACAAGGACTTCGTTGCATGCACTGATGCGTGCAACGATGGACTTGGTGGGGTCTTAACTCAAGAAGGTCACGATATTGCTTTTGAGTCTAGAAAGTTAAAAATCCACGGAAATAATTATGCAACTTATGATCTAGAGATGGAAGCCATGATACATGCATTGAAAATGTGGCGCCATCACTTGATTGGAAGAAAGTTCACATTAGTGATGGATAATAAAAGCTTAAAATACTTGTTGGATCAAACAAATCTTAACGCAAGGCAAGCTAGATGGTTAGTTTTCCTTAGCGAGTACAATTTTGAGATCCAACACATTAAAGGTAAGGAGAACAAAGTTGTTGGTGCCTTGAGCACAAATTTCAAATTAAGTTTTGTGGCAGCAATCAGCACGTTTAAGACAGATCTGGAAAATCATATCGAAGAAGGAATTAAGCAAGATGAAAATTATCAAAAATTGCGTGATAAAGTTGCTGAAAATTTATCTGAAAATTTAATAACATATTACAACAATAATGAAAGGGGCTTAATGACTTATAAAAACAGAATTTATGTACATAATATGTCAAAAGTTAAGATGTTGATTTTGGATGAAGTTCATAAATGTCCTTATTCAGGACATCCCGATTATCAGAAAATGATAACTATGTTAAGGAAGGATTATTTTTGTCCTAACATGAAGAATGAAGTGGCCGAGTACATAGCTAGGTGTTTTGAATGTCAT
This sequence comes from Larix kaempferi, assembly GCA_027924585.1. Lineage (NCBI taxonomy): Eukaryota > Viridiplantae > Streptophyta > Pinopsida > Pinales > Pinaceae > Larix > Larix kaempferi. Next base: position 24,580,285 of record BSBM01000435.1, on the reverse strand, counting down.
ACCATTAAGGATGAACATCAACATCCAGTTGGCCTATTGCAGCCATTGCCAATTCCAAAATGGAAATGGGAAATTATAAGTATTGATTTTATTACAGATTTACCTAAGAATCAGAAACAGAATGACTCAATAATGGTGGTTGTGGATAAACTTAGTAAATTTGCTCATTTTATTCCTGTTAAGACTACTTTCAAAGCTACTAACATTGCAGATGTATTTATGAAGAAAATATTTCGCTTACATGGGATTCCAAAGGTAATTATTTATGATCGAGACTCCAAATTTACTGGAAATTTATGGATAGCATTGTTTAGGGGTTTAAACACTAAATTAAATTTCAGTACTTCTTTCCATCCACAAAAAGATGGACAGACTGAAAGGGTTAATCAGATTTTAGAAGACATGTTAAGAATGTATGTTAAAGATCAGTCAACTAAGTGGGAAGACTATTTTCATTTAGCTGAATTTGCATACAATAATCATTATCAAGCATCTGCTAGACTTAGTCCATTTAAGATTTTGTATGGAAGGAAATGTTGTACTCCTTTTTCTTGGGATAACCCTGTTGACAGATTAATGTTAGGACCAGATTTGTTAAAGGATATGGAGCTAGCCATGAAATAGGTACAAGGCAACTTAAAAGTTGCACAAGATAGACAAAAAAATTATGCAGATCTAAAACGCACTGAAAGAGAATTTCAGGTTGGTGATCATGTCTTTGTAAAGGTAAAACCCAGGAAAAGTTCTTTTAAGCTTGGGAGTTGTGCTAAACTAGTACCAAGGTACTATGGACCATTGGAAGTCCTATCAAGGATTGGACCTGTTGCATATCAGTTGCCTTTTCCATCTAATGTAAGAATCCATAATGTTTTTCACATTTCTGTTTTAAAAAAGTATGTGCACGATGCTACTCGTGTGCTGAATTGGAATGACATATAGGTGGAACCCGAAGGATATTTTCAGGTGGAACCGGACTGTATTCTCGACAGGAGGGAAATTATGCTCCAGAATCGTACCATAGGGCAGGTAAAGGTGCAACGGAAGCACCTTATCCCTGATGAAGCTACCTGGGAAATGGAAAGTAACATGTGGGGAACATATCCAGTTCTGTTTCAGGGAGGCTCTGATGAAGAATAAGCAACATTGAGGACGATGTTGAGCTTAAGTGGGGGTGTTTGTAACATACCCCTTTACTGAAAACATTTTATGTTTGAAGAATACATTATCTTAACTTTTATTATAAATTTTTATATTTGGACAAGTGTCCAAGGATGACTGTAATTGCACAATATTATTATTTAAATAAATAAAATAGGAGACACTCACCCAAGGAGAACTGTTAAAAGAGTGTTTACTGACCCACTAGGTGGAATTGAATCTAGGGTAGAAGGCAATGGACAAGTGGCAGCATCATGAGGCAAGTAACTAGTTGTTGGTATGGGACAACTCCCTTGAAATGTGGTCATAGTTCCTTGAAAAATGGGACTGGAGCTTGAGGCTCATTTATTGAAAACTGACAACCAAAAAGACCTAGGCATCTTTTTAAGAGCCATCGAATTTTGGACTGAGGTTCATCACTTTTCCTGACAAAGAAACTTACCTTGTGGTTTTGCTGTATGCACAAAAGAGATTTGATGAGGGGAAAAGCTATGTTTTTTATAATGGTGTAAGTTTTCCTTGTTTACCACTGAGTGCAGAGTTTTTACTACTGAGTGCAAAGCTTGAGGGTTTTTGGCAAGTCTCTATTGATTGTTGGTTATACATTTTGAGTGCCTTGTTTCTACATAGAGTCTTCTACCTAGTTGTTCAGTAAAGAGGCTCGAGGGTCCAAAGGAGGAAAGTAGTTTGGATACTTCTTCTGGAGAAGGTTGGGAGGAACAAGTCTCCTTGGGTGTTTGTCCACTCTATCTACAGTTACAGGTTCTACTTGTTATTTTAGCTTCTAAGTAGTTAAATTATTTTTTGTAATTGTTGATTGAGTATTTATTAATTAAAAACTTATAGTTATCATCATACAAAAGTAATTGTTTTGAATTCTGATCTAGTTATGATTCCGTAGAATGATGATTAAGTATATGAAATGATTGAATAAATGACTTCCTTGTATTTTTCCACGCACTGTTTTCTGGACCGTACTCTAGTACAAGGAAAGAGAATTAAGATAGATAAATGATAGGTAGATTATAGAATGAATGAATAGACTCACATTGTTGTGTTTCCTTAATATTTCTTATCTGTTCGATTTACTGTAATTTCTTAGTAGCTTGGTAAATTCCATAACTTAGTTTTCTGTCATAGATAAAAATAGAAAAAAAATGCTTTTATTTAGACATTCTATTATTTCTATTTTTACAGCAATAGATCAAAATAGGGTTTAAATTCTCCATGTTTCTAAACCTATGTGGAAGATAGAAAATACTTATAGTTCCTTATTATCCTACTTAACTATTCAAATCTCCTAATAAGACTTTTATCTATCTCGTATTATAATTATTTTAACATCAAAACAGTTATCATATTCACGATTGAAAACAAATATCATTGCAAGCAGTTTAAACAAAATTGTTAACACTTAAATCATCATTACCATAGACCCTTTAACACAAAACAAGTATGTATTGGATGAAGGTTCTATTATTGACAGAACCCTAGCTTCTGTATTACAACTTTTCAATATTCATTCAAAACTTAACAAATTGATTAGACTACCCAAGACAGAGTTCGACCTTTTTAGAAGGCTTTTGCATACATAATAGTTATGGGTTCAAAACCCTTATCATTTCTACATTTTGCAATGTATTAACACTAGTAAACCAAACCCTTTTCAAACATAGAATTCACTAAACAGAGTTTCGACTAAGGTACTATGCCTTATTTATATATATATATTTTTATGCATACAATCATACCCTGTACAGTCGTGACCTCAACACAGAAAATTTCATATGACGAAAAGACTTGAACTTTAAACATTAAAAACAACCATTCCTTGCAGGATGAGCCTAGGGTATCAAACCCGGCTCTGAGCAAAACCAAATAGACATGTCGCAGTAACAAAAACAACTACATATCGATAAATTCCATGCGTACAACAATTTGGAAGTTGAAACTAAAGTTCGAAGAACCAAGCCTTTCGGCCTTCAACACAAAAAACCTTTCGCAACAATATAGTTTATGCACATAACCAAGGACTCGAGGCCATTCATAGTTAAACAAATATTACATCGAAATGAAGTTTAAACATTAGGGTTTGAAGTTTCAAAAACAAGAGAGCTTGGTTCTCGGCCATTAACAAATAACATCAACATTAAAATAACATAGAGCATCACTTCCAGGCACTATTCTTTTACAGTATAAAAACCTTAGGCTGAACCCTTCTCATTTATCAAATAGTCGAGGGTTAAAACCGTGGAAAACAATTGATACATTTTGGCATATAGTAACATTGTAGAGTAGATTAAAAGGGTAGGTCGAGGATTCAATCCTCCCTACGCATGCTTCACAACATGTAAGCATTACAACAACGACCACATCTTTGGAAAATCGAAAGCTTCGACCAAACCAAACACAGCTAACAGTTGCCAGGAGAAACCACCGAGACTTATCATTTCAAGCAGTAGTTTCCCACTTAGCTTGAGCGTGGAACCCTGTATATGACAGAACCTGCCATGAAAACAGAAGGGGGTTAAATCTTATTCCAAAGCTAAAAAAATAGTGACGATTGCAACAATGTGAAAATTTCAGTAAGACATTACCTTTATATTTAATCGAAGGTCGAAATCGATAGCTTGTCAGGCCGGCTTGAATCCAGAGTCACTCACAATTCGCTTGATGAATACAGTTATTACATTCACAATAATGGCTCGGCTCTTATACCCTAAAAAAAAAACTATCAATCCTCCATTACCGGTCGTGGTAGCGAGCTTGAGGAACGAGTCCTCAAGAATCGACTTGAAAACCCTACAAAAACGCAAGCCTATCGGCCACACTACACCCATGCCCTTGCAAAATGAATGGGGTCAAAACGTGAAGGTGGGTAACTCTTTCGTGAGAAACTAGTGCAAAATCGTCTTGGCGGAGGTTATTCGGCCGATTAATATTTATTATTCCGTCGAATAATAAATATTATTCGGCCGAATAATTTAAAGTATTCAGCCAAATAATGTAGAAGTTATTCAGCTGAATAACTACTAACAGATCTTCGTTTAGTCTAACGGGGATCCTCGAAATGTGTGCAAAACATTACCAGACGGAAAAAAAAATTTGGTGGTAGTTTATTCGGCCGAACAATTATTCGGCCGAACAATTGTTCGGCGGAACAATTGTTCGGCCGAATAATTATTCGGCCGAACGATTATTCGGCCGAATAATAGGTCGGCCGAACAATTTTTCTGCATAAAAGGTCGGCCTCCTCCGCCATTTGGCAGTCGCTGTTCGAAAATTCTAGACCCCGCAAGCGGGCCCGCTATTGTTCCTCGCCACCCTACATGGTCGACGACGAAGCTCGGTTGCTGTTCCTCTGCTGCTGATCCTCCGCTGTTGTTGCGTCGACGATGCTCGGCTGCTGTTCCCCGGCTGTTGTTCCTCCGCTGCTGTTTCGTCGACGACGGTTGGCTGCTGTTCCTTCGGCTGTTGTTCCCTCGCTACTGTTCCTCCGTCGGTGTTTCCCTGAGGCTTGCTGTTGCTCCGCTGCTTTCGTTGTCGTTATTTCCTGTTGCAGTTGTGGACGTTGTTTTCGTCGACGAGGGTGCCAGGCGGATACGCAACTTCGAAATTGGTGTTTGGTTGTAGCTTGGCGTAGCGACGTGGAGTTAATGGCTGCGAGGGTAAGTAATTCTAATCACCTGTTTTCGGTTTTCAAATTTTATTTTTGATGAATGTGGTAGTTTTCGAATTTTATAAGTCTTTTTCGTTTTCTAATCTTTTGCTGAAAATGTGGTAGTTTGGCAGGGTAGTTCGTTTGTTTTTCTGGGTCTGTTAGCAGTGCGTCGTTGGTGTTTCAGCTTTCTGCGCAGGGTTGGTAGTTGCCATCTGAAGGTACGTTTTATCGTCGAGTTGTGTTGTTTTGATTTTGTTATCCAATTTTTAGATTTTTTAGTTGCTAACATAAGTTGATTTTGTGTGAAGGAAATATATCTTGTTTGGCGAGTTGGTGGTCTGAACTATTACGGCATTGTGGATTGACGATCTCTTCACTAGTTGCTAACAGGTATGTATCGTTTTGCGAAATTCTGTATTGATAAAAAAAAATTTGTTATTTGAATAAAGTTAAAAAAAATAGTTGCCTTACTAGAATGCTTAATTTTTACCTTTAATTTTATGCTAAGAGCAGAGTTACAAATCTCTGCTCAAGAGCAGAGATCCATAACTCTGCTCTTGAGCAGAGTGCTGGAACTCTGCTCTTGAGCAGAGTGCTGGAACTCTGCTCTTGAGCAGAGAGCTAGAACTCTGCTCTTGAGTAGATTGTTGGAAATATGAGAAAATTAAAAGAAATATTGTTTGGAATAGGAGAAAATTAACAGAAATATTTGCAGTCAGATATAAAATTATATTGTTTAGTTTTTTTATATTTAATTTAATGTTCATGATGTCAGGCTATATACCCTTAAACAGAGTTCTGGAACTGTTCTTGAACAGAGTTACGGAACTCTGTTCTTCAACAGAGTTCAGGAACTCTGTTCTTGAACAGAGTTCAGGAACTCTGTTCTTGAACAGAGTTCAAGAACTCTGTTCGTATATTAAGTCACTTAAAAAGTCTGTTGTAAATCCTTAATTATTTTTTTTTATAAATATTAAGTAATGTTTGATTATTGAGATATAGAATGAAATTATAAGTGATCGATGAAAAATTTGTAAGGTTACTACAATTAACTGCATTATAATTTTTATCTGATTATGAGATGATTATTAATGATATCTTTATGGTGCAACAATAGTGCTTCTAGAGTTAGGAGAGGGAATTACAAAAAAAAATAACTTATACTATTTTAGGCACCTCTACATTTGGTATGCAGTTCTTTATGAGATATGTCTTTAAGTCTGTAGAATTAATAAGTACAACTTCAATATGTGTAAATTTTTTTATCATAAATATAAAGTAGAAATCTTATAGTAAGTGTATATATATAAATTTTGTGAGATTTTTGTAAATTGAGATATATAATTCAATCATATTTGATGGATGAAAAGTTTTTAAGACTATAATACTACAATTAACTGCGTTATAACTTATATTTGATAACAAAATGACTATTAAATATTTCTTTGTGTTGCAATAGTAGTGATTGTAAGGAATTTTAGTTAATTAATTAGAGTTTGGGGAGGGACTTACAAAAAAAACCAACTTATACTACTTTAGACACCCTTACATTTGGTATGTAGTTCTTTATTAGATATGTCTTTATGCTTGTAGAATAAACATGTACAATTTCAATATGTTATGAGTTGACGTTTGTGTAAATTTAGAAATCATATCAAATGGATAGAGTGGAGTCTTCGAAGCGAAAGCGTAGGAGGTCATCACATTCATCAGGAATTGGTGTTCCAATTGGTAGTCAAAGGTTGTCGAATTCACCGCGGGGTTCGAGTTTATTGTACGGGTCACAGTCATCTGATCACCAACAAGTTGATAGGGGTACAAATGATTCTCCTTTGTCTTCTGTGGGAGAGCGTCGATCTCAACCTTCTGTCATTATGAACATTAATGTTTAATCATGTATAATTTGTATTTTTGTGTGTTTTGAATTTTTGGACAAGGTTAACTCTTGACTATGGCTATATTTGAAGCAGAGCCAGGTTCAGAAGATGTGCGTAACTCGACAGAGAGAGAGGTAGATCAAAATAGGATTGGAGATGATGGAATAGGTGTGGGTGCAGAGCAGGGTCCTGAAGATCCTCCTAGAGCTAGGACGACATATGTTCCACTAGCTAAGGGTTGTACACCGATATCAACTTATCCATCTGATTTACCTGATGAGCTTCCATGGGAAGGTGTTGTGCAACAAACTATCCTTGAAAGTTGTAGATCCCACTATGACAGGTTGAACAATGATCTTTGTTCTTTGGATCTCCCTCCAGAGAGCCGACAAAGTCTAGAGATTGTTTTGGGGTCTTTGCAAAAATTCATTGATGCATATGAGGAACTTGGACCAACTACGAATGGTTTTGTTCATTTGATGCAGAGCCGAAGGGACCAAGTTATGGGTCCAGACAAGTGGGAGGTTGTGAAGGAGAGAGTCACCAGAGAACAAGCCAATTCAATGTTTAATTTCAAAGAAGGTCTTAAGAGAAAAATGTTGAAAGTGCAATATTTCAAGCATCCTCAAATTGCACATTTAATATATGATCGGTTTCTTGCCTCTTATGGTCAATTTCCATGGAACGATGAGGTTCCTAATTATTTTGCTAGATTTTTCTATGCGGAGTTTTTTTTAGGTATGAAGCCAAACTATACTGATGTTCCTTCTGACTTTTATGGAGTTGGAAAGGGTCGAATATATAATCGAAAAGGTGCTCTCAGAGACCCTACGACTCTTTAACCTCCACCTGAGATACCTCGTCCATCTAGGGTTGTGGCTTTAAGATCAGAGATGGAGCCCACATCCCAACTAGGGACAGCTGCAAGGGAAGCGGTAGGTGATGGTTTAGCATCAACGCTTGTTGGAGTAGAAGTGGGAATGGATCGAGAGAGGGCTCGTGCTACTATTCGTCAAAAGTTTGTATACAAGACGAATGACGAGGTGGATGGATTGAGCATCGATGATCTCAGGGCTTATGCTAAGTCTTGTCGAGATATAGCTTCAGATGTGTTATCCAATGACACATCGACTATGGGAGAGGTTTGTTGATTATGCTATGACAATCTATTTGATTTTTTATTATTCATTTTGAATTGAATTTTTTGTTACATAGGAATAAATATATTAAGCAAATGTATTTTGTTTGCAGTTTTCTAGAATGTTAAATGCACATAATTTTCGAGTCTCCAGTAGTCAAAATGAAGAGCATCCTAGTCAAAATGAAGAGCATTTTGGAGAGGTATAATAATTATAATATTTATGATTGAACTTGATATTTTTTTTTGTTTGAATTTTAATAAATATCAATGTATCTTATTGTTAATTTGACTTATCTATGCAGGTTTCTTTAGATTCCAACTTTTTAGATGATTTACCATCTCTTGTGAGCTAATGATTTTAATTTTTTTTTTTGGTTTTAAGTTAATTGCTTAATTTATTATATGTATTTACTATGTTTTATTCATTAACAAAATTTAAATTTTAGGGGAGAGACCATTTGGAAATTGGGGGTGAAGATGTAGGTTCTTTGATGAATGCGGATATTGGCACTGAGGTAATTTTGTTGAACTAGAAATGATCTCTGATATAAATTTAATGTTTTATATTTTTTGGATTTATTTGAAAATTGTTTGCATGCTTTAGGATTCATAAATTATTTTTGTACATGTTGCAGCTTGGCTCTTTGAGATCCTTTGGAGTCAAAGGGAAGGCTCTAGTGGAAAAAAGTGGTGGACATGCATTCAAAGAATTTGATGTACGACTTTTTTAATAATTGAATTTTTTTTTTAGTATAAGTTTAATATCTTAATATCTTGAATTTAGTTTAAAATTGTTTAAATAATTTATGATCTAGATTTATAATTTGTTTTTCTGTGTATTGTAGGCTGAGTTGAGTCCCAGGGAAGGTCCTAGTGGAAAATAGTGGAAAGATATTGGTCCAGATGGACAGTGGTTCAGACTTTATTGTTTTTGTTGATATATATATATTGTAGTTGTTTTGAACATGAAGGGTATTTATTTTTTGATTATATGTATATGTACATTGAACTCACATGTTCATTAACTTCTTTTTGGATTATATATGAGTACATGTTAATTATTTCTCATTTGGTAAAATGTTTAGAATACGTTTTGCATGAATGTTTAAAATGTTTTGATGATGTTTATAATATGTTTTGCATGAATGTTTAAAATGTTTTGATAATGTTTATAATATGTTTTGCATGAATGTTTAAAATGTCTTGATAGGTGCAATCTAAAGTTAGGAAATGTTGAATGATGAGAATGAATGTTATGGACGAATGAATGTTGGGAAAGAGTGAATGGGAGGTGTTAGGAATGTTTAAAATGTTAATCTAAGTTAAGAAATGTTCAATGTTGAGAATGAATGTTATGGTAAGAATCAATGTTGGAAAAAAATGAATGGGAGGTGTCAAAAATGTTTGAAATGTTAAGAGTGAATGAAACATTTGAAAGGTAATTTAAAGGTTTTAAGAGTGAATGAGACATTTAATAGGTAATTTAAAGTTAGGAAATGTTGAATGTTGAGAATGAATATTATGGAAGTTTGGAAATGTTGAATTTGTAAAAAAATTTCATTTTGTTATGTTGAGAAATGTTATGGAAAGAATGAATGTTGAGAAAGTGTTGAACCATAAGAATGAAGATTTAAAATGAACTAAGAAATGGGATGTTAAAATGTAAAGAAATGAAATGATAGGAATTTTTGATAGAAAATCTACGAATTGTTTGATAAAAGTTTCAATTTTTTGGTAGTTTGATTCATATGTAAATTTTAAATTTTAATTAATGTTTTTCATATGTTTATTGCTTGATATGCATATGTAAATTTTAAAATTTAACTAATGTTTTTCATATGTTTATTGTTCAAGTACTTTGTAGTTCGTGAATTTCTAAATGTTGAAATCATGGCAAATGGGGATAATGATTTTTGTTTTTTAATCACAAGTGAGGATTTCCGGATTGTGAAGCTTATGCTAAGTTAGAGAAATGAATTTTAGACAACAATTCGATGAATTTTTATTGATTTGTTGTAAAAAATCATTGCTCTAATTTAGCATAAGCTTCACAATCCAGGAATTCTTGTTTGTGATTAAAAATCAAATGATTGTTATCTTCATTTGCCATGATTTCAGTTATGTGAACCTACATGTGAGAGATATATTATTTTTGTGCAACAATCATATATTTAAAAATTATATAGATTAACAACTTGTTTTAAAAAATTCATTCAGATCATATTTATGGTGAAGTATATTAAAGAAACATGTTCGATGGATTAAAAGAATATAAAATTTAGTAGGTCTTTTGGTGATTTTTCATTGGCATCAATCAATCAAAAGTAAAAGTTCAGGGCGGAGTGTGGGAATAGCCACATCCGTTATCTCATCCCTTAGTGGTCTAATAGACATATGGGGACCCGAATAAAGTACTTTTGAATTCCCAAATAATATTTGAATTCATTTTTAAGCATGTTCAAGTACAACCATTTAAGTTCTTATGTTAGTTGTTATTGAAAAAAATATTCATAAAAACTCAATGAAAAAATATACTATGCACAATAATTGTGACACATGGACAAAAAATATATTGTACACAACAATTGACATGGAAAAAAATATAGATCAATTTATTTTTGATATATAGTTAAAAACATCGCAATGGAATGCCATCCTCAACTATAGGTTCATGGTCACATATGGATAGTTTCCATTTTTTGGTTTTTAATTGTTTTTTTGATGGAACTGGTACCAACTTTATTCGAGATGCACATACTAAATGACTATACTGACAACATATAACATCGGGCTCATAATCTTGAAAGTAGACATAGTTTTTAGTCATATGCGTCTGCTGAAAAAAATAGCCTTTCAAAATGATGGATCCTCTTTCGTATGTAAATCCGTTGTCATTGTAGTCCTCCAATAACTTCATTTTTCTTTCAGTGCATCGCATCAAATAATATTTGACGTTTTCGTTGTTGTCTACAGGTGCAATCACAGCGAAAACATCTCCTACGCAAATTATAATTGGTGTTAGCGTTTTTAAATGAATTAAATTGATTATACTTATGGCGATGGACTAGAATGAACAATTAACTTAAAAGTCAAGAACAAGTTTATTACCTTCTCTAACAAGATCTAAAATTCTATCGCCGTCAGACGATATTGCTATTTCTTCTGATTCTAACTCTTCTACACTTGCCAGTGGCATTTTTCCTTTTGGATTAATCTCTGTGTGTTTCCAAGCTTTTACGTAGTTGTTTGTTATGTTTTCACAAACTTCTGTAGATTCAATATTTTCAATGCAAATATGACAAAAGCATGATTGCTTTCTACTGTCAAATGCAAATACGTTGTGAAATGATTTTGTTTGAATAGAATGAAGATCTCTGGTCCCATGTATGGTGCTAGCGTCATATGGTATTGATCTATTTATATCTTGGACCCCAACAAGCCAAAAAAACCTACACAATAAATGATGAATCACTTTCAAAGAACAATTTTTAATGTTAGTGTACATGTACTTAAATGTTAATACATACATTTTTTTAAATTTCAAGAAATAATATAAATTAAAAAATTAGTGTACATACCTGCGCACATCTTTTGATTGTTGATTATAATCATGGCTTAGATTTAATTGACACCATTGGACAACCTCTGCAACTGAATGAAACCGTGCAGAAGAATAGTTCATTTGCCATCTTCGAAGTGCTCTTTTTACGCATGCTCCTGCACCATCATGCTCACCTTTTCCATGCCCAGTTTCAAAGAAATTCCAACGATGTTTAATGTTCAACACTTTATGAAGTCGACATAACCAAAAAAATGATCATGAAGATTTAAATTGACCCGCACATCCATCAGACCATATCCAATGCTCATTGAATTTGACTTCGCGTTTTTTCAGTGAGTCATAGAAAATATTTTCTATACAATGTTGAACAAAATGTGTATCGTGTGTACGATCATCGCTGATATAGAAGTGATATTCTTTAATCACATCTCGATTGTCACATGTGCTTTCAATGCCATCAACATCCTGTTGAGAATGTCCATATACAACATGGACAAATATCGAAACTTGGTCAGAGTGAGTATTCACTCTGGATCTCTTTTTGTGCAGCAAATGTATAGTTTTCAGCAAAATCAACTACGGACAAAATTGTTCTGGGTGGAAAAATTTCACGAGACTGTTTGAATTGAAGATCTTGCCATCGTGCTCTATGTGAATGCTGGGTGTATTTATAAATTTCGCTTTCAAATTTTTTGAGAAAATCTATGACGCATATCTTGTCTTTTAGCAAATCAATTCTTTTGCAATGTGAATCACTAGAACTTGTACTATAGTTGATGTATTCGTATCTCCTCCAATCAACATTTACATTTAACAATGATTGATCATTATCGATAGGATATTTATTGTGGAATAGCACCAGATTTCCACAATGATGACAATGTTTTCCATTGACACATTTCTTTGAATAAAATACTTCATCGTGATTTCTCTCACATAGAATTTGAGATATGAATTCACGTATCGTCGGCGGAGGTGGTGAATTTGTCCAAAACATTTTACCAAATTCAAGAAACGTGTCATAATATAACTGAAATTGCACATGATAATGGAAACAACATGTATCACGTATAGTAATAGGTCTAACATACCATGGTTTTTGTTGCACAAATGTAGTGATTGATATATTAATTCCACGATGATCTTCCTTGAATTTATTGAACAATTGTACTTGTGTCATGTCCATTATATGTTTTGGTTGGCTTTCATATACATTTCATGATATTCTTTTGCGTATCACATCTCTTGAACTTGGTGAAACTCGAGCATGTTCCAACCAATATTCTCGTACAATATCTTTAACACCTGCTCCTAATCTATCTTTGTAAGGTTGTCTACAAATAATTGCCCAGCAAGCAAGTTCATTATTTTCATCTATTTGCATTCTAAATTTGCTATGTTTGTATAATGTCTTTCTTGATGTTCCAACTACTTTTGCTAGTTCTGTTGTTAAACACTTTTGTTTAGTACTAGCTGAAAGAATTGCTGTATGAATTGCTTTACGTGCAGCACTGATATCTTTCTTCCTGGATTTTCCAATTTTTTTTATTGCATCACCTATATTTTCCATCACATTTTGTTTCAATTTCGACTCTTTTGTCGCTTTGTGAATACCCAATAATGATGTAGCACCTTCTAACTTCTTGGACACTAATAAACATCTCAAAATTTGTGCTTGTCCTGCTATTGAGTAATCCTTGAGAACTTCATCATATTTTTTTGTAGAACGATATCGTGCAACATGTATTGGTAGTTTTTCTCCATATTTGTCGCAATTAATGTCTTCTAACATTTCATCATCAATAGTAAAAGTACCTATACATCAAGTTAAATTTAATTTAACATATATCCAAAAATAAAATTCATTATAAAAAAATGAATTTGAAAAATATATGATATATACATACCAGGTCCAATTTTTGGATCTTGAACTTGATCTTCAATATTGACTTCATCGACATTAGCATGTAAATCACTATTTACATCTTCTACAATTTTCTTTTCAACTTCAATTTGTTCTTCTTGTACTCTATTTTCAATTTCCATCTCTTCAACATTATCATATAAATCTGTATTTATATCTTCAATAGTTCTCTCTTCCGTTTCGGCAACCCTTTGTCTTTTGGCAATATATATGAGTTTTTGTTTCTCTCTATTATCATCATCATCACGTTTACGATCACCTTTTCTTTGACGTTTTCTCTTATTGCCCATGGTTGTTTAATCTATAGATGATAAATTAAAGAATCATGTTACTTTATAGTAAAAATAAATAAATTAAGATTTAAAAACATTTACATAATTTATAAAAACATGAACTGAAATTTACTTCACCTTATAAAAATTTTGTAAGAGTCTTTTGAAGAAGATCTCTTTGGAATTAACTTTCCTTTGAAAAAACTCTTTGAACAAAAATCTTCTTTGAAAAAAACCTTCTTGGAAAGAAATAAAAAACTCATTGATAATAAATTACCTACCCATTGGAAAATAATAAAAACACCTTGTAAATAAATCTTTGTTGTAAAAATCATTGGAAAAAAACCTCTTTGAAAAAATATCTACGAAAAAAGCCACTTGGAAAAAGTACTTTGAATAAAAACTTAGTTGTAAACATATCTTGGAAAAAACCATTGTAAAGAAATAACTCTTTGAAAAAACCCATTTCAAAGAAATAAGAAGTACAAAACTATCTTGCAAAAAACCATTTGCAAAATACCTTAGCAACATAACTATTTGAAAAAACTCATTTCAAATAAATAAGAAGTGCAAAACTACTTTGGAAAAAAACCTTTTGCAAAATACCTTAGCAAAACAACTATTTGAAAAAACCTCTTTCAAATAAATAAAAAGTGCAAAACTACTTTGGAAAAAAAATCATTTGTAAATTATCTTACCAAAACAACTCTTTGAAAAAATCCCTTTCAAAGAAATAAGAAGGAAAAATACATTTTTTTTGCAAAAATACTTTGGAATACACACTTTTTAAATACAATCCTTGCAAAGAACTTCCTTGCAAACATGTCTAAGAAAAGAAATATTTTGAAAAAACTCTTTGCAAATATCCCTTAGAAAAAAAACACTTTCAATGTGTCTTTTGGAAAAGAAAAGAAGAAACATACTTTGTAAAAACCTCCTTATGCAAAAAATGTCTTCTTTGCAAATATGCAATAAGAAAAGAGATATTTTGAAAAAACTCCTTGCAAATATGCCTTAGAAAAAAACACCTTAAATGTGCCTTTTGGAAAAAAGAAGAAGAAACATACTTTGTAAAACCCTCATTTTGCAAAAAAGTCTTCTTTGCAAATATGCAATAAGAAAAGAAATATTTTGAAAAAACTCCTTGCAAATATGCCTTAGAAAAAAAAACTCCTTCAATGTGTCTTTTGTATAAAAAAAGAAGAAACATACCTTGTAAAAACCTCATTTTGCAAAAAATGTCTCCTCCTTTCAAAATTAGTTTGACAAAAAAAATGCGAAGTTAAAACATGCGAAAATAATGAATCAACTTTAGGTTTATTTATATGAGTATAAAAATCTTTTTCTTTCTTCTTTCTTTCTTTTCTTTCTTTTTTTTTCTTTTTTCTTTTTTTTTTTTTTTTTTCCCGGCCGACGAGTTTTTTTTTTCCGTTTCATTATTCGGCCGAATAACCTTCACCATAATTCACGGCGCCGTTACGGAAAAAAGTTATTCGGTCGAATAATTATTCGGCCGAATAATTATTTCGGACGAATAATCTCTGAAACATGAAAGATTCAGATTTCTGCAGAATTTTCAGGTTTCTCCATTTTTGGAAGGAAAAAACCACCTCTTACACAACAAAACGAATGTCGAACTTCATACCAGTAGGTTCATCATTGAATCTACTTTACATGGGTATAAATTTTGTTGTATAAATTTTGGGTATAAATTTTAAGTTTTATTTTCGTAACATATGTCGAGTTATGATTCAATTCTTTAAAAAAACGGCGAAAAGAAAAATCCATAACTTTAAAAATACCACACCAAAAAAATCGAAAAAAATGTGGGACTCTTAATCTGCGTGTCTACTTCAAAAGGATGTTCGTAGATTTTTTGCTTTTATAGCGGATTGAGAGAAAAGTGGTGCAACAAAAAAGTTGTTGAAAATCGACTGAGTTTCCCCATTGATCGACTTTAAAAAAATATAATAATTAGTATATAGATCCATTGGTTGCAAACTTATAGTCAAGCACTAGTACATTGTGTGTAGATTGTCGTAGCATTTTCTGTTTTTGCAAAAAATAAGTCTAACAACGATTTTAGTGGCGCAACAAATCATAACTCTTTTGTAGTCTTTTCATTTTATAAGAACACACTGTCAAACATTTGCGAAATCGACATATCAAATCTTAATAAAAAAAATTGAAAAAATTATGAATAGAAAGCTAACATAATTCTATAAAAGTTTTCTTTTTACGGCAAAGTGAAATTTTAAACAAAAATATCACTTTTGTTCGCCCGAAGTTGATAAACATGAAAAAACCAGAATTATTTTCTCACGAGACCCCCCAAAATAGACACCCATCTTCATTTTTTCACCCAATGCCAAGTTTATCACTATAGTCAAGGTAAACCAAGTGCTGTTAGGGTTATGTTATTACAAAGAACTACCACGTGAAGCCAGCCACAGTGGATGCCAACAGGCATTCCACCATTATCACATAAATGCACTTTGATGATCCTGTCTACCATCAGTACGACAACTTACCAACTAACCTTGCAACCAACATATCATATGGGTAACCTTTGGGCTTTACACCATCCTAGATCCAAATCCTAAGGCTCTATCAAGCGCCGAGGGGGATCAAATCTCCTGAGGTGCAAACCTCTCCTCGAAAAGCTCCTTGAGTGCAATACCTGAGAAGCGGTTTGCACCTCGGGAGATTTGATCCCTCTCGGCGCTTGATAGAGCCTTATGATTTGGATCTAGGCTAGTTTTAGTCGTGGGCGGTGACATAAAACTAGAGTTTGATCAGCATGGTAAGGAACAGATTAAGTTGAAAATGCAGATACATTTACGAAGATTATCATAATGTAAGTAATAAGTATTAAGGATTGAGTAAATTGTTTAACTAGAAAATAGAGACAATTCGCCTAACTTTTTTTTCGATTTTCTTTTTGTTGATCTACGTTTTGTTTTGTCATTTCGTCATTTCATACATTTTGATTTATTTGTTGTTCTACAAACTGATTTTTTTGTTCTTCCAATTGCTTCAACTTTATCTCTCGATATGTTCTTTGTCGATCAACATTTCGTTTTCTTTGTTCTTCTCATTCTTCTGCTGTCAATTCGCCTAATTTTTTTTCGATTTTCTTTTTGTTGATCTGTGTTTTGTTTTGTTCATTCTTCTTCTTTTTCTGCCGTCATTTCATACATTTTGATTTATTTGTTGTTCTGCAACTTGATTTCATCAAACTGGAGTTTGATGTGCATTGTAAGGAACAGGTTAGGTTGAAACATAGATAGATTTATGAGGATTATCATAATTTTTGTCGATCTGCGATTCGTTTTCTTCGATTTTCTTGTTCTTCTCATGTCATTTCGCCCAACTTTTTTTTCAAGATTCTTTTTTTTTCTTCTTTTCGCTTCAAGTCATCTTCTCGTTCTTTTGATGTCATTTCTTTAGATGGTATGGATATATTATCGTCAATTTTGATCTCCTTATCTCGGACCATATTAGTAATTGGATCTGCTTGAAATTGGACCATGTCATCAACACATCGATCTCTGACCGTTACACGTTGACCATCTCCCACGGTTGGTTCTACTGGTATATGGGTTGAATATTCGCCTTATTGATCAACATTTTCACCTTGTCGATTAACATTATCACCTTGTCGATTAACATTATCGCCTTGATGTTCTACATTTTCTCCTTCTCGTTCTACATTTTGTTTTCTTTGTTCTTCTCATTCTTCTACTGTCAATCCATCTAACTATCTTTGTTGATATTTTTTTGTTGATCTGCGTATCATTTTATTCTTTCTTCACCTTCTTCTGATGTCATTTCGTCAAACTTTTTATTTCGATATTCTCTTTTTATTTCTGCCTTTCGCTTCAAGTCTTCTTCTCGTTCTTCTGATGTCATTTCTTCCGATGGAATGAATATATTCTTGTCAATTTTGATCTCCTTATCTAGGACCATATTAATAATTGGTATATGGGTTGAATATTCACCTTGTCGATCTACATTTTCGCCTTGTCAAAAATGTCAATGATTAACATTTACCCTAAAATTAATTCATAATTGTAATCCACAATGAAATCAATGCTTGACACTGAAATCTATGGAATATAAAAAAATAATACACTGGAATCTATGTAAGTGTAAAATTCAATATAGTTTAAAAATTCAATATATTTTCCAAAAAAATAAGTGGTTTGGGAGGATCGAACCTTGGACCTCACACCCATTATCCCCACATCCTTGACACTGAAATCTATGCAATTTTAAAAAAATAATACACTGAAATCTATGCAAGTGTAAAATTCAATATAGTTTAAAAATTCAATATATTTTCCAAAAATATAAGTGGTTTGGGAGCATCGAACCTTGGACCTCACACCCATTATCCCCACACCCTTGACATTGAAATATATGGAATTTTAAAAAATAATACACTGAAATCTATGCAAGTGTAAAATTCAATATAGTTTAAAAATTCAATATATTTTCCCAAAAAATAAGTGGTTTGGGAGGATCGAACCTCACACCCATCACCCATTATCCCCACACCCTTACCACTATACCACAGGTAGTTCTTATTATAATTAGTATAAATCTAAAACTAATTATATATATTAAATCTAACTAAATTAAATATATATATTATAATTTGAAATTTAATGTATATTTATTTTTTAATCTAAATCTAAAACTAAATTAATGTATATTTAAATCTAAAACTAAAACTAAATTAATTTAATGTATATTTAATATTTATATATATTAAATAAAACTAAATTAAATTTATATATTGTAATTTCAAATTTTAAAAATTAAACACAAAACTATATTGAAACAAAAAAAACTATATTGAATGGTGAATGGTGCAGGCGGCGGGAGGGGAGGAGGATGGTGGCGGGAGGGGAGGAGAATGGTGCAGGCGTGAGGGGAGGAGGATGGTGGAGGCGTGAGGGATGGAGGGAGCTACGATGGCGGGAGGGAGGGAGATGCGAATGGAGTCCACAGAGGAGGGGAGGGAGGAGAATGGTGCAGGCATGAGGGGAGGAGGATGGCAAGGGGAGGGGAGGTGGATGGCAGCAGCGAAGGTGGACGGCGAGAGGGAGGGAGGACGTGAGGAATGGAGGGAGCCACGATGGCGGGAGGGAGCTATGAATGGAGCACAGGGAGGAGGGGAGGGAGGAGAATGGTGTAGCGGTGAGGGGAGGAGGATGGCGATGGGAGGGAAGGAGGTGGCGTGGAGGGGATGCTAGGGGATGGATGGGGAGCTGCGTAGTGACGGTGGACGGAGGGAGGGAGGATGCGAGGAAGGTAGGGAGCTATGATGGTGGGAGGGATGATGGCGAGGGGATGGATGGGAGGGAGTTGCGATGGCAGAAGGGTGGACTGCGGGAGGAGGATGGACGTGGGAGGAGGATGGGCGAATGCTGCAGGGGCTACGGGAGGATGGACGCGGGGGTGCGGGAGGATGGGAGGAGGATGGGAGGAGGAGGGGTGAATGTTGCAGGGGATGCGAGAGGATGGATGCAGGGTTGTGGGAGGATGAGAGGAGGATGGATGCGAGAGGAGGATGGGCGAATGTTGCAGGGGTTGCAGGAGGATGGACGCGGGGCTGGATGCAGGAGGAGGATGGACGCGGGGGAGGAGGATGAATGCGGTGAATGGGAGGAGGTGGTGATTGTTGCAGGCCGCGGAGAATGTTATAGGGGACATTAAAAATTCTAAATATATTACCTATATAGAATTAGCATGAATCATGGGACATGTAGAATTTTTTTTATGTTGTTTTTTGTTTATATAGGGTTTGATTTCAATGGTCTTTTTCAATCGAAAATACACATCCTTTTTTAATGGACGACAAAATATTAATTAGCTTTTATTTTTACATTTTATTAGGTGTAACGCTACATGTAACGGGACACATACACGTTACAATATCTCCCTCATATTATCATTTGTTTACTTTTTACGTTTTATTAGGTGTAACGCTACATGTAACGGGACACATACACGTTACAAGATCTCCCTCATATTATCATTTTTTACTTTTTATGTTTTATTAGGTGTAATGATACATGTAACGGAACACATACACGTTACAAGATCTCCCTCATATTATCATTTTTTACTTTTTATGTTTTATTAGGTGTAACAATACATGTAACGGGACACATACACATTACAAGATCTCCCTCATACTAGGCTGTAGAGTGCCTCTCGGCGCAATTATAGTATGACTTACCAATTATCAAACCATCTACCATTGTACCCAAGCGTGATGCCTTTACACGATGACCTAGTCCATAGTCTCAACCATCACCTTGGAGACCTGCAACATGGTCATAAGGGTTACATATTATATTTAATACATGATATTTCATAAGTAAAGTTATCCACCATGAATTAGGATTTACGTTGTTTATTGTCGAAAACCTTATGTATTATATTAAGACCATAAAAAACACATAGTGAAACCATATCATAAACCATGGGTACTTTGTGTCAAGTGCTGATAATATTTATATTATCCACCTAGAAGATGTGTGAATAACAATAGTGTTATTGATACATACTATCACTAGTTTCAGCCTTTGTTTAGTTTAGTAAATTGCTTAGAATGTATTCAAACCAGGGTTCAATTATGAATTACATAGAAACTAAGTCAAGGACTTTCTAAAACTTAAGACATGATTCTTGTAGCCTAAACACTTAAATAATTTTTATCATTCCTTTTATGTAGAGTGTAAATAATGTCTTTTGATGTGCCACTTTGGCTTAATTAAAATAACATAGAAACTAAAAGAAGAGTATGATGCGAGGTAGTTATACAGATGAAGCATTAATCAAACCAGATCTCACCCTGAAAAGATTCACATGCTATTCTAATTGTCTTTTAAAAACTTGAAACCTATTTGATGAGATTGAGGATCCCCGTAGTTTTCACTTTCAAAATATTATTACTCTCTTACTTGTAATCTGCATCAAGAACATTCAAATGCTTTAGCATAAATGCTAAGTAAGCCTCGAGGTACCCATAGGACCCCTTCATCATCAACAAACAAAAGAACACAGTTAGTACATATAAACAATAACTATAGCAAAGATAACTTTTAAAGCATTGACATCGTCACAAAACAGTACAGTTGTATAATCGTTACAAACATTCATTTCAGCATGTTGACATAAAAGCATTTAATATGATTCCGCACAACAAAGTACAACATTTAATGCTACGTTGAAAAATTTTAAATTTTTGTGATTTTCGGGATGTTACAGACATCTACCCGCACCTCAAGTATTTTTCATCCTCAAGATTTAATTACACAACTTAAGAAACTTAAAAATGAAAATAAGTTGTTGTGAAACAAGTTATAGAAATCTACTTACAAGAATCAAGAGACAATAAGGAAAAAATAACTAGCCAAGTTGTAATAAATGTGTCATTAGACATTTAAATTCAGATGTTTAAAAAAGGCCTTAATGAATATCCAATCGATGTCCCATTTCAAAAGAATGTTGACTTGAGAATAGTGTTAACCACTGAATCACAAAATGTTTCGAAAGAATGATGTTCCATGAATAAAGTTCAAAATACAAAGGTTCCTTCTAACCATCCAAATCATAGGAGTTGTCATGAATAACAACAAAATCAACATGAACAACAATATTTATATGTACAAAAAAGAATATTACTAAAAAGGGACAAAATTGACACACCGTTTGGAAACATAATACAAGAAGTTCTATCAAGATAGCTATTCTAGAACAAAATCAAGATGAAAGCGTAAGAGAATATGCTACTATTTTGAAAAGAAGTTCAAACATGAATCTTACCAATTTTTAATTTATAGGGGTCATCTCCATGCAATGTTGCAAAAGATTGACTTAGGGTGGTAAGATCCTCTTAGAATTCAACAATTTTGTTCGACACTTCAAAGATCATATCATCTAGTGTCGTCAACCTCAAAGATAAATAATTATGCCAAGACATAACCTTTGTATCCTTTAAGGATAAATCATCTTGAAACAAATGGGCAATGGTATGAACATAAATATATCAATAAGCAAAAGAAAAATAATAATAATAATAATAATAATTACACCGATATGTCTTTATATTTTAGAATTCAGGGTGGAGTAGAGCCTATGTTTTTCCTAGATTGCACGAGGATAAGACAAGTGTAATGTCCGTGTAGATTTTATGGATTTTATTCGAAATAAAAAATTATAAAAAAAAATATACAAAATAACTAATAGTTATGCATGGATAATTGGTAGCCAGCAGATGCATGAATAATTGGTATGTGATGCATGGATAAGGGACAGTTCGTGCAACTAAGCATAAAAAAAAGTAACTTGTTGGTGGCACTTAACTTGTGACATATTGATGTTCACTAGCCACAAGTTAAGTGGATGTGCTAGTAATAATAATAATAATAATTAAGGGATGCAACTCTTTGTGAAGAGTCACCAAGGTATCCTTTAAGGATTATATATACGGACCTTCTTACCTGTAATCACATCATCTCATACTCTTCTCATATTATATATATTTTTCTTGTATAGATTATTTTATATTGTCTTATATATTTTGGATATTTAACAAGTATTTTGGATTATTATTATTATTTATTTTGCCACATTGATAGCATTTTTTCAAATTAATTTTTTATCTCCATTAAGAATATATTATTAAATATTGAACGCAATGGTATCAATGGTTCGAGGGAAATAAGATACTCTCCATTAATAAACTATAAAAAATAAAAATAAAAATAAAAATGTTTATGTTAATTTTAAATTTTTGAATTATTATTTAATTTTAAATTTGATTATGATTTTGATGAGATGATGGTTAACGTCCAATGAGACCAGATTTGTTCTATTACACCTTAAGAGAAAAGGAAAGAAAGGAATTATTTTGTTTTTGGTGCAAGGTCACCCTGACAAGGGTTCTTGCTTAATGATTACACACAACACACGTGTTCACATAAACAAGATCTAAACAGGATGCCAGAAGCTAACTTCTATTACTTCAAATCAATCAGTTACAATGCAAACTGCAAGGAATGTAAAACAACTAACTATGTCGGTCTTAGCCTTACAATACAGAAGTAACTATGTGCTATCTTAGTGTGTCGATCTTCACCCTCTCCTGGTTCACTGCAAAAATCTGAGCTATGGTTCGATCTACTCTGCGCTCTATAGATGTGTGACTTTCCTATCCAATTTACAAATCTTCTCTCAAGCTCTGCTATGCCGATCCTCTGTTGATCGATCTCTTCTCCCTGAACTCCCTCTGAACTATATCGCTCTGTGCCTGTGCATAATACTTCTATCCTACTGATGTTGTTCTTGAGATCACTCCGACCCCTCGAGACATGCTTCCTCTGTCCGTTGAATCCATCCGATCCTGCACACCTACAGTTGTTAGTGCCTCTTTCATGCTGCACAACCTCCACCTATGTCGACATCTATCACAATCCCAACCACCTGTAATAACTACTCATAATTGCCTTAGCAACCCCGAAAAACTACCAAGTACTCTGCTTGACTTCCTGTCTATCCTTCTGACACTGCTACAGTAACCGGTCCTGTCACAACATCGACCATACTATCTTTTGTCAGCCTTCGACATACATATCGGCTTCCCATCGCACTCAAGTATTCACTAGTCCGCCCCTTGCTCCTCGCTTGGCTCATGCCCAAAACCTATCGGAGTCGCGATTCGACCACATATCGATCCTCGACATCTCTGCTACAACTCTGTCGTCTATTTACCTTAAACGTGTCGACTCTCGACCTTCTGCTTATCTTGTCGACTGCATATCGACTACCCCTGCTCGACTTATTGACATCGACAGCCAATTTTCTCTTCCGCACCAGTGGTCATCGGCACTCCCTCTGGTCGTCTCCTCATGTCGATCAACTTTGACTAATATGCCTAGGTCCCAATGCTCCTGCATCAGACTCCCCAGGTGAAAAAGAACTCGACTGCTCCGTTAGTATTCTGAACTCTTCTTCGAAAATCCATGTCACCTCCTGCAACTCATCATCCTTCCGTCACACAAAGTATTATTTCCTTCACAAAATGCATGTATGCCTGACTTTGCATTCCTCTATTACTTCTGTGGTTTCCTCTTTGTGTCGATCTGGAATCTGCATGGTCCAGTCGATGTTCGACACTTCGGTGCTTCCGTTGCTTGAACCTTCTTCGAACTTGTACAGATCTGAGACATTGAACATTGGTGAAATGCTCAAGTACTTCGGCAGCTCAAGCACATAAGCATTGTCTGAAATATTCCTTAGAATCTTACATGGTCCAATCTTCTTCAACTTTAGCTTGTTATATGTTCCTGTCGAAAATATCTCCTTCCGTAAATGTGCATAGACTAAGTCCCCATCATTGAATGACTGTAGCCTCTTCTTTCTGTTGGCTCTCAACTTGTATGCCGCATTACTCTTCTCTATGTGCTTTCTCACATCTTCATGCACTTCTATCATATGCTCTAGGAATGATTTTGCATCCGCACTTTTCATGATTTATGTCGGCAGCTTGACCAAATCCACCACTCCATGTGGGATTCTTCCCTAAAAAATCTAGAATGGGCTCAACCCTGTCGACCGATTCACATAATTGTTATATGCAAACTCTGCTTGCGCCATCACGTTATCCCACTGCTTGGGTCTGTTGGTAATCAAACACCTCAGAAGGTTTCCCAAACTTATGTTCACCACCTCGATCTGTTCATCTATCTGCGGATGATATGCCGAGCTAAACTGCAACCTCATGTCTAGTTTCTTCCATAGGGTTCTCGAGAAATGCCCCATAAGCTTGGTATCTTTGTCCGATATGATACTCTTCGGCAACCCATGCAATATGACTATCACCCTAAAGAATAGTACAGCAATGCTTGTGGTGTCACTTGTCTTCCAACATGGAATAAAGTGTTCCATCTTTGAAAATATGTCGAATACAACAAATATTGAGTCGCTTCCTTGCTACGTCTTCGATAGTCCTAGCACAAAATCCATGCTTAGGTTCTCCCATGGGGTACTGGGTACAGGTAATGGTGTATACAACACTGTATTCTAAGTTCTTCCTTTTTCCAACCGGAAAAATAGACACTGTTGTACCCACTTACCGACATCTGTCGTCATTCCTGTCCAATAATACTTCTCTTCAACCAATGTCTTGGCCTTGTCGAAGCCAAAATGACCTGTTGATACGCCGCTATGAAACTCTCAGATTAGGTTCTCCCTTATGGATCCTTTGGGAATACACAACTATTGTCCCTTGAATAGGTATCCCTCTTGGATAAAATAATCCAAGTATGGAGTTTTGTCGACACTCCATGGTTAATGGCAAGCCTCCCATGCTTTCGCAAAATCCCCATCGGTCGCATACTCTGCCTTCATCAACTCTATTCCTGTTGCCTGAATTGTCATTGTGTTCAACAATGCAACTCTTCGACTCAGCACGTCAACAACCTTATTTGATTTGCTCGACTTATGTCGCAACATGAAATTGTATCCTTGCAGGAATTCAACCCATTTCATGTGCCACTAATTCAACTTTTACTGAGTATTCAGATGCCTCAATGCTTGGTGATCTGTGTATAAAACAAATTCCTTGGGAAACAAATAATTCCTACACTTCTTCAATGCTTGGAAAATAGCATAAAATTCTCGGTCATAGACCGAATATATCCGCTTCGCATCATCCAACTTCTCACTGAAGAATGCAATTGGTTGGGCCTCCTGGCTCAAAACTGCTCCAATTTACATTCCACTTGTGTCGCAATCGACTT
This sequence comes from Larix kaempferi, assembly GCA_027924585.1. Lineage (NCBI taxonomy): Eukaryota > Viridiplantae > Streptophyta > Pinopsida > Pinales > Pinaceae > Larix > Larix kaempferi. The sequence continues at coordinate 24,554,871 of BSBM01000435.1, read as the reverse complement.
GGAAAAAATTGTCGAAGTCTAGGAGCGCTAACACTAGTCTCTCAGTGACCTTCTCCTTCAACTTTTCAAAAGCTCACTAGGCATCTTCCGTCCACTTGAACTCCCCTTTTTGCATGCACTCTGTCAAAGGTGCACAAATCCGATTGAATCCCTGAATGAACTTCCTATAGAAATTGGAAAGTCCATGGAAATTCCTTACTCCATTCGCACTTGTTAGTTTTGGCCAATCCAATATTGCCTTCACCTTCTCTAGGTCCATCACTAACCCTTTACCCGATATTACAAATCCCAAGTACACAAGTTCTTCCTTCATGAAGAAACACTTTTGCAGGTTCACCATCAACTTCTCTTCCTGCAAATTTTGCAATACTTGTCAAGTGTGCTCCAAGTGTTCTATCTTTGTTTGACTGAAAATAATAATGTCATCTAGGTAGACTACGACAAAATTTCCCAAGAATGGTTTCAGTACCTAATTCATCAATTGCATGAACGTATAGGGTACATTAGTGAACCCGAATGGCATGACTAACCACTCATACAGCCCTTCCTTCGTCTTGAATGTTCTTTTCCATTCATCTCCTTCTCTAACCTAAATCTTGTGATAACCGCTCTTCAGGTCAATCTTTGTGAAGTAATTCACTCCACTCAAGAAATCCATCAAGTCGTCCAGTCTCGACAATGGAAACCGATACTTGATCATGATCCTGTTGATGACTTTGGAGTTTGTACACATTCTCCATTCTCCACCCTTCTTTGGTGCTAATACTGCTGGTACTACGCAAGGACTCAGACTTTCTCTGATCAATCCTCTGTCCAACAAATCCTTGACCTATTGATTGATTTCCTAACCCTCTGTCGGAGTCATTCTATGTGGTTCCTTGATCGGCATACTCTATCCAGGAATAACGTCGATATGATGAGATATGATTCTCGGTGGTGGCAATCCCGTCGGTGCCTCATCTACTACTATGCTCTGAAACTCGTCCGCCGAATCCATCAGATCCTACAGACTTGCAGTTGTTAGTGCCTCTGTCGTGCTACACAACCTCCACCTATGGCGACATCTGTCACGATCCCAACCACCTGCAATAACTGTTCATAACTTCCTTAGCAACCCTAAACGGCTACCAAGTACTCTACTTGACTTCCTACGCATCCTTCTGACACTGCTACAGTAATCGGTCCTATGACAACACCGACCATACTATCTTCCGTTAGCCTTCGACATACATGTTGTCTTCCCTTCGCACTCAATTCTTCGCCAGTCCACCCCTTCCTCCTTACTTGGCTCATGCCCAAAACCTGTCGGAATCGCAATTCGACCACGTGTCAACCCTCGATGTCTCCGCTACAACTCTGTCAACCTTGGATGTGTCGACTCTCGACCTTCCGCTTCTCCTGTTGACTGCATATTGACTACCCCTACTCAACTTATTGACTTCAACAGCCAATCTTCCCTTCCGCACCAGTGGTCATTAGCACTCCCTCTGGTCGGATCTTCATGTTGATCAACTTCGACTGATCTGCCTAGGTCCCAATGCTCTTGCATAAGTTTTCTTTAAAATTTTATTCCTATGCTCAAAACACTTAAAGAGAAGTATTAGAAAGGTCAATATTGTAATAGAGAGTTTGAAATTGGAGCCTAATGTGGGTGTTGGAAAGGCATTCTAAGAGAAAGTGATTTCAACTTCAACTCTCAGTCTTGCAAAGATGACAAATTCTTTCAACACACAGAGTCTTAGGAGTTCTCTAATGCCTAGTTTCACTATGGATCTCATGAGAGCTTGTCCTTACCTTGATATTACGATTTTCTTCCTTTGAACTAGTTAAAATTGAGAGATACATTTGAACTTTTAGGTTAGGGTTCATGACCTCCTTATAGTATCTAAATTTTCTTTTAACCTATAAATCATTCTCACACCACACTTTCTCTTTAACTTAGACGTAATAATATTTTTGATGTTATCAATATTTTGCAAAGTGACATTTTCATCAAACTCCCCAAGGTTTAACCATGCCAATGTAGATCTCTATACTAGACTCACCTAAGATGCAATAGGTTTTGGTTGAAATTTAAAGCAATTTTAGGAAGCCTATAATTTCCCATATTATTGATCTTATACTTATATAACAAATACACAATAGATTGATACGAAATGGGTAATAAAAGATAAAAAAGAAATAATAAAAATATAACTAATTAAAATTTCAAAAATTCAAAAAAATATAAAAACCAAATTAATTTGTATCCTCATCTTAACATCATATAACTTTATCCTATCGATAGGTACTCAATTCCTATCAGTAGGAGACACTTAAATGTTCATAGACTATAATATTTCAACAAATCATGAACAAAGTAGCAAATTAAAAAATATATATTATTATTTTATCAAAAAATTATATAAAATGAAATCAATGTTATTTTTTTATTCATATCAATATATAAGATATATTTTTTTAATTATATATTTCAAAAATTAGAAAAATAAAAATAATATTTATTTTCATTTCAACACTAAAAAAAGATAATACAAACTTGATTTAAAAAATAGCTATTATTATCTCTTGTATTTATATCAATATTAAAAAATTCAATTCCATTTATATTTATTTCTTCTATCTTTATATTTATTGATGATAAAAAATTATATTCATTGTTATATGTAATAAAGAATATGACAGTAGTTATTAACAAAAACTCAAGTAAAAAAATTTGAAATTACTATTTTGCCACATAAATCTTATATTTGGATTACATCAGTACACAAATAATAAAAACAAATTGGATTAGGCCAAACCCTTGATGCAAAACAAATTGGCAGCGATTCTCATGTAGTGTCTCGTAAATATAAAACATATACATTTGTTATCTTGCCTCCGTAAGAAGATGATGATATTATTGGGACCCAATTGGTCCTTTGCACACCATAAGTGTTATTATTGAGACCCAATTGGTTCTTTACACGCCATAAGACTTATTTAGGTTTCTTTTAAACTCATAAGATTGGAAATAATTATATTTCAATTTTATTAAAGTTATTTTGAATAATTAGGTTGATAGGTGTTTAGATATTATTTTAGATTTTGGATTTTTTTAACCAATCAACAAGATTAACCTGATTGTAACAAGTGTACATTTGAGATTCATTTATGCTTAAATGCATCTTGATTAAGATTTAAATAAGCTACAATTAAGTAGTGGTTAAAAAAATGTATGTTTATTAAATAGTATTTATTTTATGTTTATATTAATTAGTTTAATGTTTATATTAATTAGTTTAATGTTTATATTAATTAGTTTAATGTTTATGTTAGTTTAATGTTTATATTAATTAATTTAATGTATAGCCTTTGTTTAAGAGCCAACCATCTCCACAAAAGTAATTGGTTGGCTACGCCTATCTAGTTCACCAGCCACATTACTTGTGGTTGTGCTAGTTCTATTATTTTTACATTCATCGATTTTTATATCTTAGAATTTGGGGTGGACTATGTTAAGAATTGTAATCTCAATGGTCATAAGTGCATTAATTAGTTGAGTTGTTAGTTGGTTATAGTTTGAATAGGACACTTGGTTGTCCCATAGTATTTAATGTTCCATAGTATTGGATAGTAGTATTGTTCTGATGTAATCCTATATAAGCCCATGGTTAATAATCAGAAGGCAATCAATGTGCCCACTTGTGTTCCATTCTTTTATGTCTTCATACTTTAACATGGTATCAGAGTGCATGGCTAGACCCATACATGTATTTGGGGTAAGCCTTTTCACATAGTGGAGAGAACGATCCGATCTCACATATTCGTTGCAGATCGAGACGGGAACACATCGGCGTGGAGGCGTGACGATCCTTCATAGCATTGGGGTCGTATCAAATATTGTTTTTATTTCTTTCCTTTGGAAGCATCTATGCACCTGTCCCTTTCAGGAACTGGGACACTCTCTGTTCGACGCACCTGTTGCATGGAGGAAGTACATCGCTAATGCACTCTCTGCATAGACAAGTGCATCGTTGACACACTTTTTGTTAAGGAAAAGCATGGTGAACACTGTTCACTTGCACATATTTTTTTCGACGCACCATGTGACGTACTGTGACAGTTGTACAAGTTGCGGAAGTGTATTTAAAAGACAATCATACAATATGGAAAGTACTAGTATGAAGCAGATCTTTGGACCAATGTTGACTGGTACCAACTATGAATTTTGGCCAATCAAGATGAAAACGTTTCTCCAACTCAACAAATGTTGGGATATGGTTGAAAATGAGTTCACAAAACCCAATGCAATTGCTCTGGCTGTTATGTCTAATGCTCACAAGAAATCGCTTGAATAAAGTCGATATCGAAATCTCACTGCAAAATGGTTGATCCAAAGCTTCATTGAGGAGTCCATCTTCCCACGGATCTTAGGAGCTACCACTGTGTATTAAGAATGGAATATCCTTGAATCTGCATAAAAAGGTATAGACAGAGTCAAAACCGTAAGAATCCAAACCCTTCAAATTCATTTTGAAAGTCTTAAAATGAAGGAAATTGAAACAGTAGATCAATTCATGACTAGGGTTTCGAGTATTGTGACTCAATTCCAAATCTATGGAGAGGCCTTGGAACAAAAGGTTGTTGTCAAAAATATTCTTAGATGTCTCAATAAGAAGTTTGGGATGGTTGTTACTACTATAGAAGAATATAAATATCTATACAAATTTACCCTAGAAGAGTTAACAGGGTCCCTTCTATTCCACGAAGCTCAACTCAATCAAGAAGAAGAGTATCTATCAAATGCATTTAGCACTCAGGATTCCCTCAGTAGAGTTTGAGGTAGAGGAGGTAAAGGACGAGAAAGAAGAGGGAGAAGTTCTCATTCTATAGAGGATAGAACTTCTCATGAACACTCAGATCACTGTGAGCACTTTCACAACTCGCAAAACCAGAGAGGGAGAGGAAAGAAATGGACTAATAGGTCCAAAATTCAATGAGACTGCAGAAAGAAGAAAGCAAACCAAAATAGTCACAGATCCCATGTATCCAATGTTGAAGAAAACTCGTCAGAAGTCATGTTTCTCTCATGCGAAGCTACTGAAGAAGAATATCATTCAGATGTATGGTTGATAGACAATGGCTGCAGCAATCATATGATAGGTAACAAATCGATATTTTTTTATCTAGATTCATCCGTCAATAAAAAAATCAAGCTTGGTGATCATTACCTTGTTCCTTCTCAAGTCAAAGGCATTGTTCATGTTCTTACTAAACATAATGAAAATAAGTTTATACATGATGTATTCTATGTCCCTAATCTGAAATTCTAATCTGGGTTGTGTGTAGGAAGCACGAGGGGGACAACAATTCGACTGAATGAGTCAGCTCTATTATGACAGAAGCAATTAAGAATAAGAAGAATTAGTAAAGAAGGATTACACTACACAGATAAACAAAATATGCGCAGACAATATGCAAAAATGTGAATTGTTCTTCTATTATATGTAAACAGGTAACTCCTTGATTATATGTTACAATATTATACATGCTTATATAGATTTATGATACGCTTGGCTGCCTTCCTGTTACGTTCAGTTACAAAGAATAAGTTAGAATGGTTCAATAGTTCCACCGTTATAGTTGACTAGAAGACAGAGAGACAGTCTGTCGAAGTTCAACAGTCACTAGTCGCGTGTCGACACTGCTTGTCGATGTCGTGAACTGTGAGGTTGTTGAACATGTTGAAGGTGTGAATGTGTTGAGTTCTATCGAAGTCGAGACTCGTCGGAGTTGTGTCGAGTTCGGAACCTATTGAAGATAACTTGTTGAGTTGAAGTCGTGTCAAAGTTGAAACTTGTCGAAGTTGCATCAACATTGATGACTTGCCAACTACGATGCAGATCAGACCTCCTTCCTTAAGAAATAATGGACCCCATTGTTTTCGCATGAAGGTGAGGAAACTTGCTGGTCACTTCAGTAACAGAGTACCACTTTCCTTGAGATGGGATCTGGCCAGCCTTGGCAACCTGAAACAAGGGAATTATGTTCTTCCTTGTATGGCGTACTTGTCGTCCCACAATGGTGTCGCAAGGAATAGGCTCTTGAACATATGGATGGATGTCGTCGAGTTCTTTTGTCTGCAAGTCATTCTGTTGGAAAAAGGGTGTATGATATGGTCGAAGTAGATCCACATTGAATACTAGATGTAAACCCAGGCATGCAGGAATGTCGAGATGGAAAGCATTTTCACCAATCTGTCAAAGAATACTGTATGGACCATATCTCAAAGGCTTGAGCTTCTTGAATGGGCCTGTGAAGCGCTCCTTCTTGAGATGTAACCAGACCTTATACCCAATTTGGAATGAATGAGGAATATAATGCTTGTCATGTTGGGCCTTAGCTTTCTTGCTTTCTCTATGCAATATTTCCTGTGCTTGCTTCTAGATGTCGTATATCTGATCTCTGAACTTGACTACTTTATCAACTTCTCGCTGGCTGTAGTAAGTGTTGCTCGACTGTGTCGAGGAGCTAATAAAGTTGATAGGTGTTGATGGCTGAAATACATAACAGACTTCAAATAGACTCTTTCCTGTAGAGTTGTACTAAGCACGATTGTAGATTTGCTAGATGTATGGAATACTTTCATCCCATGTGTGTCGATGCTGGTGATTTTCCATGCGAAGCAGTTGTACTACCAAGCGATTCACAACTTTCGTATGTCCGTCGGTCTGAGTATCGAAAGTTGTCAACAATGAGAGTCCTGCATCTAGAAATTTCCAAGGGGTATTCCAGAAGATGCTAACGAATTTGGCATCTCATTCGGAAATAATGGTTGTGGGTAAACCAAAGTGTTTCCAAACATGTGTAAAGAAGATTTGAGTGGTCTGCTGCACTGTCGTGGTATTCTTACATGGTATGAGAATGGCCATCTTTGAAAATAGGTCGACTACTACTAATATCACGTCATGTTGATGTATGATAGTAGGATAAGCCATCAAGTATGGTAGTACAATAACCCATCAAGTAGTCCATAGAAACAGATTCCCATGGTCGACTAGGAACTGGTAGAGGTGTATACAATCCCTGTCGTTGATTAGGTGGCTTAGCAATGGAACAAACCACACATGATCGAATATACTTGTTGACGTTTGATTTAAGTGTAGGCCAAAAGGAATGCTTATGGAGAATAGAAACTGTCTTTGCTACTCCAAAGTGTCTTGCAGTCTTGCTGTAGTGCGCGTCCCAAATGAGTTGTTGTCGGTGCTAACTGGTCGGTACACAAAGTTGTCCAAGCTTGTATAGCAAGGTGTCTTTCAGGAAATAGTCGAAGTCTGAGGTCGACGACTTGTTAGTATGTAACTATCAGTAGACTACTGAGAAGTTGATGTCATCCTCATACAACTAAGGCCAAGTGGTCGTGTCGTATCCCTGCATACTCATCACTGTGAAAAGGAGAGTAATGGGTGGTTGATTGAGGAAATCGGTGGCGGCATTAGCTTTACCTTTCCAATACTTAATCACCAACTGAAATTGTTGTAGGTAATTAATCCACTTGAGTTGTTGGTTTGTTTTCAACTTTGAATTTGTCGGAGTGAACTGTAGAGGATTACGATCAGTGAGAATGACCATTTCCTTGCCAAGGATGTAATGCCTCCATTGCTTGAGAGCTTGCACAATGGCGTACACTTATTTTTTCGTACATTGAGTATCTTCTAACTGTGTCTTTAAAAGTCTCGGAATGAAAAGTGACTGGGTGACCAGACTGAGTGATGACTGCGCCCAATGCATAGTCCGATGCATCCATCTCAATCTCAAAGGGCTGATGCAAATCAGGTAACACAAGTATTGGTGCAGTGCAGAGCTTGTGTTTGAGTTGTTCAAAAGATGCTGGTTGTGTTGTTTTCCACTGGAAGATAGTTTTCCCGTTTCCCTTCATCAATTGATTCAAGGGCCAGGGTATGTGACTGAAGTCGAGTATGAATCATCAATAGAAATTCACCAAACCAAGATTACTTTTTAGTTCTTGAATGCTTCTAGGAATGGGCCAATCTATGAGGATCTGTACTTTTTCTTGGTCGACGTGAATGCCTGCAGAGTCAATTACATACCCCAAATATTTGATGTTGGTCATTGCAAAAGAGCACTTGTCCATGTTTAGATAAATTCAATGTTGCTGGAGAGTGTCGAGGACTTGTCAAAGATGTCCGACATGTTCTCCCCATGATCGACCAAAAATCAGTATATCGTTGGGATAGACAATAACCCATTTTCTAATGAAAGGTTGAAGAAGGTTATCCATATGTCGCATGAAGGTCGCAGGTGCGTTGGTTAAGCCAAAAGGCATGACTAACCATTCAAACAATCCTTCCTTGGTCTTGAAAGCAGTTTTCCACACATTGTTAAATTTTGAGCATTAATTCACAATACTCTAGGATCTTTACTGAGAAAATAACATATATAGTATATCAATGCATAACAATCACAATAAGCATGACAAGCATCACAAGAATCAAAAGCATGAGAGACAAGAGACACAAAGTTTCCGTGGGAAAAACCTTAAGGTGAAAAACCACACAACTTCCTCAGAGATAGATAGAGCAATGGCTCAACCAAAGTACAACCAAAATACACTGAGATAGTCTCCTAGTAGCAGATGATCCTCCTCCTCACTAGTGCACCACTTTCTGAGTGAGAGAGATATGACTTTCTGAATGATGCAAATAGAGATCTCTCGATCTCTATTTATACTTAACCTATTTGCCCAGTTACACTATTGGGCCGACTTGTCTAGACTCTATATAGATACATCCACAATATAATATATATTTCAGGGCCGACCCCACACATGGTGATCTAATAACCCATCGGTAGGTACACACACTTGCGACACTTGTCAATCCACATGATGACACTTCCTTATAGAGGAATAACACATCTCTAATAAGGGTACAATAAATATATATGAAATACATTCTGAAGTTACATATACATCAACAAACATTTGAGGGCTCGATTGCAATCTGATGGTATCCCGACTTGAGGTCGAGCTTAGTAAAGAATTTAGCACCTTTCAGATAGTCGATGATCTCGTATATCCACGGTAGAGGGTGCCAATTCTTCACCAATATTTTGGTGAGAGATCTGTAGTCGATGCACATGCGCCAAGTCCCGTCTTTCTTTGGAACTAAGACGATTACACTTCCACAAGGAGAGGAGCTGGGTCAGATATGACCTTTGTCGATTAATTCTTGGATTTGTCTGCGACTCTCTTCATTTTCGAGAATGGATCTTCTGTAAATGGATGCGCTAAGAAAAGAAGAACTAGGAACAAGTTCAATAGAGTGTTTTACCTAACAAGGTTGAGGTACTCCGTCTGGAGCTTGAAAGAGGTTCTGGTACTCATCGAGAATATGATCAACTTGTTGCTTCTGTCGAGAACTGCATTGATCGGTGACTCAACTCGTTGCTGCAGTCTTCTTAGAATGTTGCGGCTTGATCATGATTAATGCGAACTTCTAAGCATGATTGATGAGTTTCTTTGTCTGTTTGGAAGATATCAGTGCAACCGTCAGTGTAGGTTGGCGCTCTAGTATGTTGAACCATCGATTTCAGATTCGAACAATCACCTTCTAAGGCCGTGACTGATAACTTCCATGTCTATCCCAGAGGTAAGTTTTTCCAAATAGGGCACCGGCTATGGAGAGTGGTGCCACATCATAGAGTACTTCATATTCAAAAGCTTTTATGAAGTAGGCAAGTTTTCATTGTCAAGTGATCCGAAGTTCTTTTCCATCCTTCATCCAACTGATGTTGTAAGGCTGAGGATGCGGAGTAGTAACAAGACCTAGTTTCTTCACGAGATCTTCATAAACGAATTTCTTCTGGCTCCCATTGTCTACAATAAGATGCAATGGTTGCTCTGGACCCATATCCATGTATGGAACAGGTGCTCTCATTCCTCCTCATCGACGATAGTCGAGGTCAAAAGGGTCATTGCGTTTGGATCAGATTATTCAACCGTCTTGTCGAAAGTGTCGGAGGTCAACACTTTTTCAAATAATTTCTTTCGAGCTTTGCATTAAGACGTATCATGCCAAGATGAGTGGTGGTAATCACACCATTTTTTGGTCGGCCGTTGTTTGCTACATTCCCTCTTATGAAAAGGCTTCTTTCTGTGGTCTGGCTTTGGCAGTGTCGGCTGAGAAGATTTCAACTTGTCGAAGTCGGCTGGTGACTTCTTGTTGGGTGGTCGTCATGACGTCTGCTTGGTTTCCATTTTGTTGGCATAGGGGAAAGCATTCGCAAGCATATTGACAGTCAGAAATTCCATCTCCTACTGAATCTATTGGGACAATCTGCTAACGTACTTTAGAACAAGCAATTTCTCTTCTTCTTGGACACCAAGTCTAGTCATAACTCATTAGAACTCGTCGGTGTAACTCTGTACTGATTGGTATTTCCATGGCCTTAGCAATTGCCACTTCTTATACTACTGCTCAAGGTATTTTGGCGGGTAAAATTCATTTTGGATGTGTTCGACGAATTTATTCCATGTGTCTATTGGGTCTCCACTTTTCTCCATCTTTGTCGAGAGGTTATCCCACCAGTAGTGCATAGAGGTTGACATCTTTAAGGATGCAATGGTGATCTTTTTAGCTTCTGAGAGTTGATTTACAATGTAATAGGATTCCAATTGTAGTACCCAATTGTCAACGGATTCCGCGTCAATCTTACCTTCAAGATTCGGTATGTCCAGATTCATCTACACGTTGAAGGGGCTGATTTTATCCAAGTGAATTCTCATCGAAGATCCTCTGGATGTTGAAGCGAATCGCATGAGAATCTCATTGAACTGGGCGAACATTTTAGTCCGTTGTCGAGACCGAGCTTGCTCAATAAGCTGTGTTGTCTCGTTAGCTACATGTCTATTATCTGTTTCTTCTGTCATCTTTCGAGGTAGCATCTGCTTGGATTGCAGAGATTGAGAGCGAGTTTGAATCGGCATAAGTCAAGTAACTTCGAGAGAAGTGTATACGTATAACTTAAGCATGAAACTGAATGCTCTTATTTGAGTCTGCTCTAATACCAATGATCTGGGTCATGTCCAGGAAGCATGAGGCCAACAGTTCGACTGAATGATTTAGCTCTGTTATGGCAGAAGCAATTAATAATAAGTAGAATGAGAAAAGTAGGAATACACTACACAGATAAACACAATATGCGCAGGCAATATGAAAGAATGTGAACTGTTCTTCTATTAGATGTAAATAGGTAACTCCTTGATTGTATGTTAAAATATTATGCATGCTTATATTGATTTCTAAGAAGTTAGAATAGTTCAATAGTTCAACCATTACAGTCGACTAGAAGACCAAGAGAAAGCCTATCGAAGTTTGACAGTCGTCGATCGTGTGTCGACGCTACTTGTCGATGTTGCAAACTGTGAGGTTTTTGAACATGTCGAAGGTGCGAATGTGTCGAGGTGTGTCGAAGTCGAGACTCGTCGGAGCTGTGTCAAGTTCAGAACCTATCAAAGATAACTTGTCGAGTGGAAGTCGTGTCGAAGTTGCATCAACGTTGATGACTTGCCAACTACAATGCGGATCAAATTCAATTTGATTAGTGTGGGTCAAGTGATTCAGAATAAGTATGACGCCAGGTTTATTGGTTCATATTGTGCTGTCTATGATAAATCCCCCAGTAAAAGACTCTTAGTGAAAGTAGAAATGACCAAGAATAGAATATTCCCACTCAGTCTGAGAAGTTCTATCTTGTCATAGTCATATGCACATACTGTTTCTAGTTTAGATGAAACCTAGTTGTGGCACTGTAGGTATTGTCATCTACCCTTTCAGAGTCTTAGTCATCTACAAAAATAGTCCATGGTCAAGGGGTTACCATTTATGAATGAATTGTCCACTTCTTGTGAAGGTTATATCTTAGGGAAACACCAAAAGGACAATTTCCCCACTTCCACGTCTCGATCCAAAGAACACCTTGAGTTAGTTCACACAAACCTATGTGGACCCATGCAAAATCATTCCATAGGAGGTAGTGTTTATTTTCTGACCTTTATTGATGATTATAGTAGGAAAGTGTGGATCTACTTTCTCAAACATAAATCAGATGTCTTCTTCAATTTTAAAGAATTTAAGGAATTGACTGAAAAGTAGTCAGGTAAATCCATCAGAGTACTCAGGTCAAATGGTGGAGATGAATATGACTCACATGAGTTTGCAGATTTATGTAAACAACATGGCATCCAGCACCAGTTCACTACCAGATACACTCCATAACAGAATGGAGTTGTTGAACAAAAGAATCGAACCATCATGAACATGGCCCGAAGTATGCAGTCATATAGGAAGTTGTCAGATGATTATTGAGATGAAGCTGTTGCGTGTTCAGTTTACATACTGAACAGATCTACCACAGTAAGTGTTAAAGACAATATTCCTGAAGAAGCATGGAGTAGCACTAAGATTAGTATTTCACATCTCAGAGTATTTGGATGTGTGGCATTTGCGCACATACTAGATTAATTAAGGAAAAAGATGGACAAGAAGAGTGAAAATGTATCTTCACTGGTTACAGTGAACATCACAAGGCTTACAAGATGTATAATATTGTCACCAAAAATCTTGTGGTGAGAAGAGATGTCAAATTCCTTGAAGACAAATGCTGGAGTGATCCTCAGAATGCTTCAGCAGAAAGAAATTCCAGTACCACTAGAACCACTCAGAATTCCCAGACTGGAGGTACAACAGCAACAATAAGAAGCAATACTAGTAGATAGTCCACCACAGAACCAAAAGACTAGAAGCTTAAGGGAGTTATATGAGTAGACTCCTGTTATTGATGAGAAACTATAATATGCTCTATTTTCCTATCAACCAACATTGTTTGATGAAGCAGTAAAAGATGCATAGTGGGTACAAGCAATGAATGAAGAAATTGATTCTATAGAAATGAATCAGACTTGGGATCTTGTTTATCTCCCATCAGACAAAAACAATATTGGAGTAATATGGGTCTATAAGACTGAACTCAATGTAAAAGCAGAGATAGAAAAGCACAAAGAAAGGTTGGTTACAAAATTATTTTCTCAACAATATGGTGTATACTATGATGAAACCTTTGCTCCAGTAGCAAGGATGGACACCATCAAAGTTGTACTTGCAATAGCAGCTCAAAACCAATGGCTTTTTTATCAAATGGATGTGAAATCTGTCTTTCTAAATGGCATATTTGAAGAAGAAGTCTATGTAAACTAGCCACCTGGATATGATGTCAAAGGTCAAGAACACAAGTATGTAAGCTGAAAAAGGTCTTGTAAGTTCTGAAACAAGCTCTACGAGCTTAGTACAACATAATAGATTCCTACCTCATCAACAATGGGTTCAACAGGAGCAACAATGAACCCACGTTGTATGTTAAAATAGATCAGCAAGGTAACATTATGATTGTATGTATTTATGTTGATGATAAGATTTATACTGGAAATATGATGTTAGAAGAATTTAAGATAGTGATGAAAAAAGAGTTTCAAATGACTGATCTTGGTCTCATGAAATACTTCCTTGGTTTGGAAGTTGACCAAAGTGAAAATGGCATCTTCATCTATCAGCATAAGTATGCTACAGACATTCTGCAGAGATTCAGAATGGATAAATGCAAACCAATAGAAACCCCCATTGCTAAAGGAACCAAGTTAAGTAAGAATGATGAAGGACCAACAATGAACTCTACAATTTACAAACGATTGGTAGTAAGTTTAATGTATTTGACTACAACTAGACTTGATTTGATGTATGTTGTAAGCTTGATCTCTAGATTTATGGAGTCTCCCTAAGACTCTCAATAAAAAGTTGGTAATAGATTTATGGAGTCTCCCAAAGACTCTCAATAGAAATTTGGTAAAAAAATTATGAGATATGTTGCAGGCACAATTGGTTATGGACTTTGGTACCCTCATTCACCACACAATACTCTTACAGGGTACACTGACAGTGATTTTGCATGAAGTATTGATGATAGGAAAAGAACATCTGGTTATGCTTTCCATTTTGGTACTAGTCTGATTTCATGGGCCTCTCAGAAATAGGGCATTGTTAGTATGTCTTCTGCAGAAGCATAATATGTCTTAGAAACTACATCACCATGCCACGTAGTTTGGAGAAGAAGACTTTTGAAGGATATGGGACACACAGAAAAAGAACCAACACCTATTTATTGGGACAATAGTTCAGCCATACAATTGTCCAAACATAATGTGTTTCATAGCAAGAGTAAACACATTGACACTCGCTACCACTTTATTCGCGAGTTAGTCAATAATGGAGAGATCACTTTGTTATTTTTTGGCTCTAAGGAGCAATTGATTGATATGTTTACCAAACCTTTGGGAACATCTACATTTGAGTTTCAGAGGAAGCACTTACGCATTGATAATGTTGAGAATACTGTTCCAATTGAGATTAAGGTGGTGTGTTAAGAATTGTAATCTCAGTGGTCATAAGTGCATTAATTAGTTGAGTTGTTAGTTGGTTATAGTTTGACTAGGACACTTGGCTGTCCCATAGTATTTTATGTTCCATAGTATTGGATAGTAGTATTATTGTGATGTAATCCTATATAAGCTCATGGTTAATAATCAAAAGGCAATCAATATGCACACTTGTGTTCCATTCTTTTTTGTCTTCATAGTTAACAAACTAACATATATTCTTTTTTTTAGATTGCACAAGGATGAGACAAGTGTGCTTTCCATATTGATTGTATGGCAGTTGTTCCAAAATTGAAATAAACAATTATAAAGAAAAGATAATATAAGAAATAACTAGTAGCTTATGCATAAGTAACTGGTAGTTATGCATGAATAAATCTTAATTTGTGCATGGATAACTAGCTTAGTGGAAAACAAATTCTTTAACTATAAAAATATGAGTGATAACATGTAAGTGAGGCATAGACAATTAATGATTATAACTAAACATGGAGAACAAAAATATATAAACTATTTATAACACTAACTTGAGACATAGATGTTAATAGACCATAAGTTAAAGTTTAGTTACATAAATGAGCGTATCCACTTCTTTTCGTTTAAATATACCCACAAGGATGTCACAAGCGGTCCGGACTATTTCAGTATCGATTCCATTAAACAAAAACAACATCTATTTCGCTGAAAGACACTGCACTTTAAAGTCATTGATCAAAGTATTTACTGGAATATACCTAATACTCCTTCCGAAATCCCACGAACAGGATGAATGGAAAGGGACAGACTATTTTATTGGTGCCCGCAATTTCGTTTTCACTGTTTTATCATTGCTATATTATCGTTCGTTTCGGTTCTGCAGACTGATTCTCAGATATTTGCTGATCTGTGAGAAGACTAAGGAATATATACGTCATAATGGACACAGTAATTCGATTACGGATTGGTGTATATATGTAATAAGCACTGTATATCCGTAATATCACATACTACGCAAAAACGTAGAGAAAAAGACATGGCATCCCGGAGAGTCGGTTAAGAGAGAAGATTCATAGCATTGTGCGATATGCCTGCTTTATCTCGATCTTCGAACGTACTTATTACGTTTTCTATGAAGGTATATGCTTTAATATTATCATGGATATCCATTGTGCTAAACTACATAAATACCCGCAATCTCCCTTGATCAGTATGAGGAGTAGAACCAGGTAGCAAAATTGATTATGATTTCTTTGTGTGGAGACCATTTGCAGTGCAACTGTCCTTTGGCTGGCAGGAATAAGGCTTATAATAAGAACGCCACTCTACCCATGATATCATCATGGATGATTATTGGTGGTGGCTACTCTATTCCACTTCCGCCAAAGGAGAGTTGCCCTGCGATTGCTCCCTACAGTGTAGTGTTTGCTGCATGACTGTCACAATAAGTATGATGTAACAATGGTGCCTGTACTCCTAGACTACAAAGGGCAAAGGTATTTTTTACAGTAATTCTCATTATTCTTTACTTAGCGGACCGTAGTTGCGCATTATTATTACAATATATCTATAACTTATTTTGAGCTAGACCTAATTCAAAGAAACGGCATTGATCTCATCCAAATTTTAATAAATGTGACGCAGGCATTGCATTCACGAAGACATGGAGCTCAACGATACAAGGTTTATATTGGACATACAGGTAACTGTTCTTTATAGACATGACCAACCTATTTCGTGATCTTACGGTGAAAAAAGTTTGCGCCTAACCAAAAATTAGGTGGGATTTTATCAAAATGTTTGGTCTTATGCTTAGATTTCGTTGATGTATTCCTTTAAAAAAATTTAAAATTTATTACGATAATGTCTCTGTCGAAACCAATCTTTGAATAAGGAACATCATAGTATTTTGTGGAAAAAATAAGATTGAGAACAGGCAGGAGTTTGAAGATCCAGGACTGCGATTTAGGTCCACCACAAAGAGGAAAAGGAAAATAAAGAAAAAAAGTGCGTGGCCCATATGAACCTGTGCATTAACATATCCTTGTTGCTAGAATGGACGTGGCTTGTATTCCAGATAACAAAGATAAGTCATCCATGGCTTTTAATCTTCCATGATTGTCAGTGATCCAGTTGATCCAGTTTCACTATGGAGGTACACAATGTGTCATTCAAGCAACTTTCTTGCTAGAATGGACGTGGCTTGTATTCCAGATAACAAAGATAAGTCATCCATGGCTTTTAATCTTCCATGATTGTGAGTGATCCAGTTGATCCATTTTCATTAGATCCAGTTTCACTATGGAGGTACACAATGTGTCATTCAAACAATGTTCATTATTTTAATGAAATCATAATACTTGTTTTATATGTGTTTATATCTTAGAATTTCTAGTAGACTACCATATATGTTTTTCCTAAATTGAAGGAGGATGGAACAAGTGTACTATTGAGATTGATTTTATGGTGGTGGTTCAAAATTCAAAATTTAAACAATTATTAAAAAAGAAATATCCAAAATAACTGGTAATTGATGCATAGATAACTCTTAGCCTCATACATGGATAACACATACAACCTATTTAATTAAAGAAAGTAACAGATAACTTAAACAAAAAACAAATAATAGATAACGTATTCATAGCACTTAATTTGTGATTTATCCCACCGTAAATTAAGTGGTTGTACTAGTATTTCATATCACTACACATTAACAACAATAAATAATTATGATATTAATTAATCAATCAACTGAGCAATAGTGTCAAATTATAGTTTTATACTTCACAAACATTTTAAGCATTTTAGCAATAGTGTCAAATTATAGTTTTATACTTCACAAACATTTTAAGCATTTTAATTTATTAAGGTTCTCAAAGGTACATATAAATTGTTTTTTTTATTTTGCGGTGAAGCATTGTAAAGGAGGAAACACCATTTTTATTAGTGAATACATTTTAAGAGGTGGCTACGATGCTAAAGGAAATTATTCTCGGTGGAAAGTCATTTTCGAAGTTGGAATGAATATTATTTTTTTTCATTTTGTGGTTTGGATTTTGAAGTGATTGGTTTTTTAAATATAAAATTTTAAAATGGCAAGTATACCAAGAAAAAAATCGCAAAATCTCTAAATATCCAATCAAAGAATATTTTTAAACATGAAGGAGTGATGAGCTGGTATTTTGACACAGGTTTCTCAAAGCATATTATATCAAATAAGATTTGTTGTATATTTGATATTTCATTGAAGATATTATGTTCGGAAGAAAAAAACTTTACTTTATTGATGGCAAGACCCATGTTCTAAAAGGCATCGTGATGCCCAACTACCATTGACAATTATTAAGAAGTTCATATTCAATAGTCTTTTTTGTACTCTTGGTTTGAATATAAATTTGCTTCCTTACAATTAATTATATCAAAAATGTTAGCAAATGAAAGTCTTGTCGATAGCGCTGCCAGAAGAGGAGGACAGAGACAATTGTTTTGGAAGTGGAGTCATATAGCTTATACAAGTTTCATGAGAATGGTAGGAGAAGGGAGACACTATTGTTTTGGGATCAAGGAAAATTTATGATTCTATTATTGTCGATGTTTGTTTTAGAATTTTTGAGCTTTTCATGCATTTTTTATGATATTCTAATGTGACTTTCAAAAAAAATTTATCAAAGGAGAAGTACTTACAAATTCTACTTTTTTATTAGTTAAATAAAACCAAAAAAACAAAAAAATGAGTGAAAAAATATGGTTTTGATATTGTTTTATTTTTTTATACAACTCAACATTGTTGAACTAAACTAAACACGTACACTAAACCCTAACTTCAAATTATGGATTTTATTACATATAGAGTTTTTTTCTCTAGGGTTTTGGCATTGTTATAAAATGTTGTTTTGGCCTCTTGGTGTTGTCTTTGAGCAAATCTTTTTGAGCACATGGCCATAGTAAACACATATCTTCTTAAATATAACTACAACTATTCTAATCGTTGTACTTGTATAGTGTTTTTTACCTTTCTTTCATTAATAGAAATTGAGTTTCAATGTAATCTTTATGTTTATTTTGTGTTAGATATATATTTCATTTCATTCTCGACATAATCTAAATCACTCACATTAAAGAAATATGTTCTATGTTGGTTTTTTGTGCATGTCTCCAATGAGGTTAGGATATAGAGAGGCCTCGCTCTAACTAAACTTGGTGCAGATATTCCTTGTCAAGTTAAGAGGATTCACATGGAAAACAAAAGTAAATATTATAGCGCAAGATATCCCATCAATTTTTGTTTCTCTAGGATGCCCTTGAATGATAAAGGAACAAGATGATGGATCATTATTTTACCAACATCCTCTCGCAACTCCCAACAAACATGGAGGAACCTTCATCAAGTAATAATTTTGAAGAAATAACACCTTTAATAATTTTGAAGAAATAACACCTTCAAGGTACACATTCACTTTGATATCTTTTTATTTGAAATTAAAATAGATGTATATGTTGGAGCACGATTGCCATTAGATCAAATCCTGTAGGTGTTAATCCCGGAGAGTCGGTTAACAAAGAAGATTCATAGCATTGTGTGATATGCCTGCTTTATCTCGATCTTTGAACGTACTGATTACGTTTTCTATGAAGGTATATGCTTTAATATTATGATGGATACCCATTGTGCTAAACTACATAAATACCCGCAATCTCCCTTGATCAGTATGAGGAGTAGAACCAGGTAGCAAAATTATTATGATTTGTTTGTGTGGCGACCATTTGCAGTGCAACTCTCCTTTGGCTGGCAGGAATAAGGCTTATAATAAGAACGCCACTCTACCCATGACATCATCCTGGATGATTATTGGTGGTGGCTACTCTATTCCACATCCCCCAAAGGAGAGTTGCCCTGCGATTGCTCCCTACAGTGTAGTGTTTGCTGCATGACTGACGCAACAAATATGATGTAACAATGGCGCCTGTACTCCTAGTCTACAAAGGGCAAAGGTATTTCTTACAGTGATTCTGATTATTCTTTACTTAGCGGACCGTAGTTGCGCATTACTATTACAAAATATCTATAACTTATTTGGAGCTAGACCT
This sequence comes from Larix kaempferi, assembly GCA_027924585.1. NCBI lineage: Eukaryota > Viridiplantae > Streptophyta > Pinopsida > Pinales > Pinaceae > Larix > Larix kaempferi. The sequence continues at coordinate 24,535,316 of BSBM01000435.1, read as the reverse complement.
AATTCATAGAAACGGCATTGATCATCTCATCCAAATTTTAATAAATGTGACGCAGGCATTGCATTTACGAAGACATGGAGCTCAACGATACAAGGTTTGTATTGGACATACTGCCGGCAATCCAAAAAGCCAAAGATTATTAAATTCTTTATCAGGTAACTGTTCTTTATAGACATGACCAACCTATTTCGTGATCTTTTGGTGAAAAAGGTTCGCGCCTAACCAAAAATAACAAAATGTTTGGTCTTATGCTTAGATTTCGTTGATCTATTCCTTTAAAAAATTTAAAATTTATTACGATAATGTCTCTGTCGAAACTAATTTTTGAATCAGGAACATCATAGTATTTTGTGGAAAAAAGAAGATTGAGAACAGGCAGAAGTTTGAAGATCCAGGACTGCGATTTAGGTCCACCACAAAGAGGAAAAGGAAAATAAAGAAAAAATGTGCGTGGCCTATATGAACCTGTGCATCGACATATCTTTGTTGCTAGAATGGACGTGGCTTGTATTTCAGATAACAAAGATAGGGCATCCATGGTTTTTAATGAAATCACTATGGAGGTATACAATGTGTTATTCAAATAGTGTTCATTATTTTAATGAAATCACAATAGGTTGTTTTATTACATTTATAGGTGTTTATATTTTAGAATTTGGGGTGGATTACTATATATGTTTTTCATAGATTGAAGGAGGATAAAACAAGTGTACTATCAAAATTGATTTTATAGTGGTTGTTCAAAATTCAAAATTTAAACAATCATAATATATATATATATATATATATATAACAACTGGTAATTGATACATAGGTAACATGCATGTATAACACATTTCATTTCACTATACATTAATAACAATAATTATGATATTAATTAATCAATCAATTAAGTAAGTTAAATTATAGTTTTATACTTCATAAGCATTTTAAGCATTTTAATTTATTGAGGTTCTCAAAGGTACATATAAATTGTTTTTTCTTTTGCAGTGAAGCATTGTAAAAGGAGAAACATCTTTTTTATTAGTGAATAGATTTTAAGAGGTGGCTACGATGCTAAAGGAAATTATTCTCGATTGAAAGTCATTTTCGAAGTTGGAATGAATAAAATATTTTTTCATTTTGTTGTTAGGATTTTGAAGTTATTGGTTTTCTAAATATAAAATTTTAAAATGGCAAGTATGCAAAGAAAAAAAATCGAAAAATCTCTAAATAATCCAATCAAAGAATATTTTTGAACATGGAGTGAGAGCTGGTATTTTGACATAGGTTTCTCAAAGCATATTATATCAAATAAGATGTGTTGTATATTTGATATTTCCTTGAAGATATTATGTCCGGAAGAAAAAAACCTATACTTAATTGATGGCAAAGAGCATGGTGATGCCCAACTACCATTGATAATTATTAAGAAGCTCATATTCAATAGTTTTTTTTGCACTCTGGTTTGAATATAAATTTGCTTCCTTACAATTAATCATATAAAAAATGTTAGTAAGTGAATGTCTTGTCGATAGCGCTGCCAGAAGAGGAGGACAGAGACTATTGTTTTGGAAGTGGAGTCATATGGCTTCTAGAAGTTTCATGAGCATGGTACATGACAGAAGAGGAGAACGGAGACACTATTGTTTTGGCAAGGAAAAATTGTGAAATTCTAATACTGTTTAGAATTTTTGAACTTTTCATGCATTTTTTACGATATTCTAGTGTGAATTTCAAAATTTTGTTATCAAAGGATAAGCATTAGTACTTACAAATTTTACTTTTTATTAGTTAAATTAATATTAGTTAAATTAAAAAAAAACATAACAATGAGTGAAAAAATATGGTTTTGATAACGCTTTATTTTTTCATACAACTCAACATTGTTCAACTAAACATGTACACTAAACTCTAACTTCAAATTATGGATTTTTATTACATCTAAACATCTACACTAAACCTACAAATTATGGATTTTATGACATCATAGAGTTGTTTTCTCTAGGGCTTTGGCATTGTTATAAAATGTTGTTTTGGTCTCTTGGTGTTGTCTTTGAGCCATGGGGGCTTCACTCAATAAACTGCTATCATAGCATGTTCATTCGTGGCATATGAAACAATACCCCTAATTTCATTAAATATTGGAAAATACCTTCCAAAATCATTTTTTTAACCCCCTCCCAATATGCCTTCCCAATTTAGAAAAACCCCTATTTTCACTAGATATTGTATATATCAATTTTTTCATTAACATTTTTTATACCCCTTTATATTTCTACCTAGTATATTGATATGATACCCCTCTTATGACCCCACATGCATTCTACAATGCACCTTACTTCTCTCGATGTATATTGTGGATGCACATTACTTCACCCATAATGCAATTACTCAACCACATATAATTATGATTTGCAACATCTAATGGTCTAATGAAGAGATAGGAGATCACTTCTTGTATGTCACTAGAGCCAATGCACATAGTACAACATTTAGATTGCTTGTTGCAGTTCCCCAATTGTTGACTAAGCCTGTTGTGGGCTAGGTATCCAATCCCCGAGATCCTGTAAAAAGCTCTAGGAGGCTCACTAAACCTCCAAGGCCTCTAATAGGCACGAATGGTTGGGTATTCACGCCCTCAAGGCCTATCGAGGGCCTATAATAGGCCCTGGAGGCTTAGAGCCTCCCAAAGGTATTGGTAACAGCTGGCTGAGTGATATTGGTAACAATTGGTTATCAATGACCATTATCTCTTGACTATGATCAATTGGAAACCCACTTCACCATGAAACCCCTGGCCTCAAGCATGCCTCAAGGCGCGATTTCCCTGCGTACTGGTAAGCCAGAGCCTTGCCTCAACCCAAAAGTATTTTTGTATTGTTACATTAAATAAAAAAACCCTTTGCCCCTTAATATATAAGCAATATAATTTTTAGGTTTTCATGAATATTTAATACCGCAATATGAATGAACGTGATATTATATTGCCTTCTAGTGAAGCCCCCATGCTTTGAGCAAATGGCCATAGTAAACACATATCTTCTTAAATATAATTACCACCATTCTAGCTGTTGTACTTATATATTGTGTTTTACCTTACTTTCATTAATAGAAATTGAGTTTCAATGTAATCTTTATGTTTATTTTGTGTTAGACATATTTCATTTCATTCTTAGCACAATCTAAATCACTCATATTAAAGAAATATGTTCTATGTTGGATTTTTGTGCATGTCTCCAATCAGGTTAGGATATAGGGAGGCCTCGGTCTAACTAAACTTGGTGAAGATATTCCTTGTCAAGATAAGAGGATTCATATCGAAAACAAAAGTAAATATTATGGTGCAAGATATCCTATCAATTTTTGTTTCTCTAGGATGGCCTTTAATGATAAAGGAACAAGGTGATGGATCATCATTTTACCAACATCCTCTCATAACTCCGAGAGGCACCTTCATCAAGTAATAATTTCGAAGAAATGACACCTTCAAGGTATAAATTCACTTCGATATCCTTTTATTTGAAATTAAAATAGATGTATATGTTTGGAGAGATAGCGATATTAGCTAGAGGGTTATTTCTCTATTCAAAACTTTTCCAATAATGAGAGGATTAAATTTGCACTAATAAAGTCCCTTCCCCATTGATGTCACCTAGAATACGACCTCAATGCCTTAAAATGTGAGGTATTGTGTAACATTTCCCTGGTTGAAATTTATGATGTCCTTCTAGGAAATTTTATATGTGTGTAAGGATCATGTTTCGTATGAGTGTTGATCTCGAAATCTGGGACTAATATCCCTCACACATGTTGACGCCTGGAAAATCCTTGCATCAATAGTAGGTGTTATCCCCAATGAAAGCCCCAATTAGACTTCCAATCATTTGTATAGGGAACTCGTCTAGATTCTAGTCCGGCTACTGATAACTGGTTTGGGTTTTACCGGTTGCGGCCTAGTCCACCATTTAGGGTGTTTTTTTTTGTTTAAGAATGAAAAATGAAGTATGACTAACTTACAATGCAATCCTAATCTATTCTACACTATCCTAACTAGGATAAAATTTAAGGATGAGCTACAAATAAAACTGAAATACACATCCAGAAATAGAGAGTTGAAGTACCAAACATGTATAGCAATCACAGAATGAAATAAATTAGCTAAAGCATTACAGCATTATGCATTTACAACTCGTAAAAAGAAACTTGACACTGCGGAGGTAAATATACAGTAAGAGAATTTGATGGCTATAAAAATAGTCAAGCATATAGGGCTGATGCACAATCATGGACTCCTTTAAAGACACTTTAGATGCCACATAATACTGAAAAAACCTGGAACCTCTGACTTTAGGTGACAATTAGGGGTACTTCCGTAACAGATTTGAAGATGAAGCAAAAAGAAAAAAGATAAGTAATTGAATCAACTTTCATAATATATAACATTTATCTATAAAAAATTTGTGTAAATGATTGTAAAATTAGTTTCCGTTAAATTGGGTTTTCAAATTTTCAGCACATCATAACATATATGTTTGTGCGGGTGTAGCACTTATTGAGGTAAATGATGTCCAGTTTGGATAAAATCTTGTAGACATATAAAGGACATATGGGTCTAGTGCAACACTATTTTTTCAAAAAATTTCATGAATTATTTTTTTCATTATTAATTATTGAAGTCAGAAAACCTTGAAATTAAAACATTATGTGCGGGTGCAACACTTTAGGGGCAAAATTTAATGAAATCATTGATTTCTATATATGAGATTGTAGAGCTCAGTCTCCTCTAGTGCACCATATAGTTTTCTTGGGAAATGGTGAAGGCAATCAAAAGTTATATAAAAACGAATCAATGTATGTATTTTCGAAAACTGACGTGTGTCATTTAGAAAGTTAATAATAAATAAATAAAACATACATTTTTATTAAAAAATTACATATTCAGAATCGCCAGATTGTACTGTAGAATATTCTATATTTTCATAGCAAAACACGCCATTGAAACTGAACATATTGATAGAGTTCAAAATTACAGGCAATGGCCCTGGATTTTTTGTTCTAGCCAATAGGTTCGGCAGTCCAAAGCTATTTCCGAACATCATCCCAAGCCTTGTTCCCGCCCAGTTTTTAAATTTTAAATTAACACATATTCGTTATAACGGATATGTGGTTTAGACTTGTTCTAATCGCATATGCGATTCATATCGCATATGTGATATAACAGATATGCGTTTTGGTTTAGTACAAAAGAGTAAATAAAGAATAAAGATTATTAACCTGACAAATGGGTTCACTATGCATCTATTGATTGATGTTATTGATGAGAACCAACATATCTTTGCACTTATTTTGTTAATCAAACTTTCTTTGATATTACTGTAGTTAAATGACTTCAAGTAGGGTTTTTTATTTAATGACAAATTTATTATATAACTTAATAATGCTCTACTTGATTTGATGATGATTATGGTTGTTATCAACGTCCATTGAGACCAATTTTGATCTATCAAACCTTTAAAAAGGTAAGGAGTCACTTGGTTTTCTTTAGAATTATATTTCTGTGCTCGAAACTTTTAAGAGAAACATTCATAAATCACAATAGTTTTGATGAGTTAAAATGTTGGGAAGGTTGGTATTGTAACAAATATTTTGAATTTGGGATGAAATGTGAGTGTACACATGACATTTTAATGTGATTTGTTTCTATATGATCTTTAATAGTTTAATCACATTACACTATTGATTCAAAAACAACAAATCATTTAACTAGAAATTTTTCAACAAATAATTTAACTAGAAATATTGATGATTGATCTTCTCACTCACTCCATACCTCACTTTCTCCCCCTACCTCCTCTCTCCACCCCCTTATCTCTCCCCCCATAATTCCTTCTCTCTTTCTACACCCCCTTCTCTCTCACACACATCCACACACCCTCTAAAACAATTCCTTTGTTGCCCCTCCCTCCCGCCAAAACTCTTTCTCTCTTCCCCCCTCCCTCCATGTGTTCCCTCCTATCACTCACTCCATCCCTTACTTTCTCCCCCTACCTCCTCTCTCCACCTTCAAGCCTTCATCCCTCCTTTATCTCTCCATCTTTCTCTCCTTTCCCTAATATCCATGATCTCTCCCTCTCTCTCTCTCTCACACACACACACACAATCTCTCATCTCTATCCCTCGGTGTAACCATCCTTGACCATCCTTCATTTCCCTAAATCCCTACTCTCTCATTGTTATTATCCCACTCTCTCACCCTCAAACCATCCTTCCATCCATAATTCTCTCTCTCTCTCTCTCTCTCTCTGACTCTCCCCCTCCTTCCCATGATTCCCTCTACAACTTCGTCTACCTCCTTTGATTCTCCCCACACCTCTTTTAGCTTTTAATCAATATAATGTTAGGGCATGAGCCACTCCATAGATCGCCTGGATGGAATCTTTGGAGTCTAAATTGTATTATAAGGGGATAAGGGTGACATTATAGGGTTTTGGATGGTAGGGATGGGTCTCTAGACATTGACCATAGTCATGGAAGAAAAGATGATCCAATGAGTCTCTAAATCAACACACATGCACTATAGATGGAATATTTGGCCTTTAGTGGGATCTGGGTGTCATTATGAGGTTTTATGCACTAAGGATGGGTCTCAAGGTCTTAACCATGGTAATGGGACAAAAGTGTAATAGAAACAAGTCTTAAACCACTACACATGCCCTTTAAAGGGGATATTTAGCCTTAATATGGGATATATGTGCCATTAGACTATTTTATGCATTGAAGATTGTTCTCAAGGTGTTGACCATGGTCATATAGGAACCATTACGAATATTTCCAGACAAAACATAGTTCTGAAGACACTGTACCATGGTCCAAGGATAAATCCAATCTTCTAGGGATTAAATTATGTTTTCATGGTTCATTGTTAAATGAGGTTTCAATAGTTGATATGCACTAAATCGTACATGTGACATATCTCATTTGTGATATAACGCATATGCGATATATCACATATGGGATTTAGTGATCACGTTTTTAACAAAGCATATATATGCATATAGTTCATAAAAGCATAAAAAGCATAAAAAGCGTAAAAAGCATATAGTTCATATCGCATATGCAATATAACGCATATGCGTTATATCGCATATGCAATATTTGTTTAATAAATAATCTTGTGTTGCCTGCCATGGGCCATTTTTACCGTACAGGAAAAGACATAATTCTTCTGAAACCCGCGCAGAGCGTATTGTTCAACCTGCAATTTAATCATTTATTACACAGATCCATAGGTTTTGTACAATTTTGGGTGGATTTCAATGGGGAATCCACATAATAGAGTTAGGAAGTCAGCAAGGAAGATGCTTACACCCGAAGAAGCTGAAATTAAAGAAGAAAAGAAGAGTGAACATTCAAGAAATCGTCGACATTCATTGGATGAGCAGATACTTCCCATTCCCGCTGAACAGATACCTGGCGAAAAGGATGAGGAAGATATTGCAACTTTAATGCAAGCTGGTTATAACCAAGATGAAAATTTTGCTCCATTATTAACTGGAAAACCCTCTGTAGAGCTCAATCATTATGTTCCTGACGAGACTCTGCAACAACCATGCCAAGTGGTTCAATCTCCTAATCAAAGTTGTCAGCCTGCAGTGGATGTAAACGTCTCTCCAGCATTTCAAACGACAAGAAATCTCACATCAAAACAAAAGAGAACTCCTAAACGCATACAAGTGGACAAGAGTGAATTGACTTCCATGGAAGGTAAGGTGGCTAAACGCACAATCATTCGTCATTGTTCTCAAATAATGAAACAATATTTTGAACCAAAATCTGAAGCCGGTAAATGTCAATTGTTTTTAGCTTTGATTAAATCAAGAAGTATGGCAAATGTTAGAAAAACGTTAGGCATAAGAACATTGAAGAATACCGAATCAAGTAATCACATTGTTAAATCTCTTGCTGCTGCATTCACATCAATTGGTAAAAAAACTCGTTCAAAAGACTGTAATGTGGCTCGCCGCGTATTGGCTGAATCAATTGTATCTAGATCCACAAGACAATGTCGTTTACTTAAATGCACATTAGAAATTGTCCCTTTACATCCAAAGACTCTTAAAAAATATTCAGTAAGAAGAGACAAACTTGATGTAGAGGGACAAATGGATACATTATGGGCATTTAGCGGTAGGTTTCCCCGCAAAGACATGAAGTTGGTTGAAGTAGTGAAGGGACTAGTGCACACTTTTTGGCACGATAACACTAGGCCTTCTTCTAACACAAAGGATGTGTTAAAACGCTGTAGGGGTTCCATGAACAATGAAGGGCATGTTAAACATTACCTTGACATGACACAAACTCAGCTGTTTGAGATGTTTAAAGTTGCCCACGTAGAGCTAAGGCTCGGGCAAAGATCTTTTGAAAAATGCAAGCCTTGGTATGTTAGAATAAATAGAATTCGGAACACTTGTTGTTATAGATACCACATAGAGTTTGATCTATATTATCATACATTTACACATATACGTCGTTTTTTGCACCCTAACCATGTGCAAGAATGCTCAAGTACAATACCGCCAATGTTATCTAGAGATTTCATCCATAGCATAATGTGTCTGAGGCAAGATGAGCAGACCCATTACTTAAAACAATGTGTAGAGGGTTCTTGCAACAATTGTGGTGGGCTATCTTTATAGTCCGATTGCATCCATCAAAGTGAAGATCAAGCATTTGGTAATGCAATTGTCGAGAAGCAAAACTTTCAGTATGAGACATATCAGTTACGTGATGGGAAAGAAAGCAAGAAGATTAAATTGGTGACTTCACAGGTGACAATCTACACGAAACATGTTCATTTAACTGAGTTTACATTGTTTATATGTTGTTTTATAACATTGTTTTAAATATTGATGTATATTTTAATATTCATGTAAATATTTTTATGTTGTTTTATAACATTTTTTATTTTTTTCCACTAGGTGCAAGTATGTGATTTTATTCTAGAGTTCCGTGGAAAGATCCAACAGTACATTCAGCATGTCGATATGGCATGGTGGCAAGATGAGCAATTCAGAATATGCCGGGACACCTTCCATCTTGGAACAATACTATCAGTGGTTGACTTTGCGGAAAATTACACCCTACAACCACAAAATGAAATACAAAGTCAATACTATCACTCAGAGCAGGTGAGCATAATTGTCCATATCACTTATCGACATGGGCCAGATAGTAATGAAGAGAAACGTGTGATATTGAAAGAGAGTCACTTTTACATCAGTGACGACTGGACCCATGACATCCATTACATGCAACATTGCTTTCAGTTGTTCTATGATCATGTGATAGCTATGGATATACCATTTTGTCATCATTTGATTTGGTCAGATGGTTGTGCTAGACAGTTCAAGAATGCACGTGTATTTCAATGGTTGTGTTTGTTGCACATAAAATACAAGGTGCCACATACATGGAACTACTTTGAAACAAGTCATGGAAAAGGAGAGAACGATGGTGCTAGTGCATGCATAAAAACTTCCCTTCGTAGGGAAGCGATGAAGTTTATAGGTGCTCGCCTTCAAGACGCTTCATCTATAGTCGAATGGTGTGCATCTGTGATGGGAGAACAAGCAACAAGGAAACACCTAGTGCGGAGAATATTCTAGGAGGTGACAGATGTGGACCGATCCCAAACACATCAGGTGAACACAGTGCATGGAACTCGAGGTTTTCATTCAATTAGAAGCTCAGACAACTCAGCCCTACAAATTTGGACAAGATTGAAGGCTTGCTTTTGCAGTTCCTATAGCATAGATGAATGGGATGATTGTGAGTATACAGATACAGTTGATACATGGGATCGAGTGACACTTGGCACTGATTTCAAGGGGGTTAATGAAATAGACCATTTGGAAGATGATCAGACATATATTTCTGCAGATTATGATCACATATCGGATCTCATACAAGTAGGTACAAAAAAGTAAATTAGTAGTACCTAAATCAATACAAGCCCTTACATTGAAAGAAATTTTATTTATGTTACATGCAAGACCTTTTTTAATATTTATGTATTTTTAACCTTTTTCGATTTCCTTACACAGGTCAGATATATGCAGTGGTTTCCCCAAAAAATAATGAGTGGGATTCTAACTATTGGTTGGCACATTACTTAGAGGGGAAACAAACCCTTCTTAAACCTGTTACAGATGATGAAAATATTGAATACCCAACTGGCTCGATGGTTATAAAAGGGGAGTACCTGACACTAGCAGCACAACAAAAAAGGAAGGGTGGGTATGTATATCAGGATTATAAACCAGGAGCTATTGTATACCACTTCACCAACCTGGTAGTTGGTATAAACATCAAGCTGCACACAATTTCAAAAAAGAAAAAGTCACATGTACAATACTTGCTACCTCATTTAGAGCATGAGAGATTGATGGACACCATCGGCAATAGCGATGATCCAGATGGCCTACTCGAGTGAGTGCATTGTCAAGTGTTACTGGACAAGTTATAAAAACGATCCTACAACCTCAGGTGAGTTATCTATAAATAATGTTTGCACATTTTCCTTATTTTCTTACAAGAGTACTAATGTTTAGCCTTTCCTATGCCTAGGATACAAACACTATTTATGGCACATTGGAGGCACCAAGAACAACCAGTGTCTTTAGACACCACCAAATACAAATCGAAAAATAACATGCTCTCAAGTCAAGTTTATCTTCATCATCTTCATATTCCAAAAGTTCTCTTGTATGTCAAGTTTATGAATATTTATGCCAATTTTTACATATGACCAATAAACCTTAAAACTAGCAATTATCAACAAGTATGATAGTTCTCTTCTAACTTCTTTCAATACCTCATTTTGTTTCTACATCTTAGTCATGCATGCATGTGAAATTCATGTAGATGGCATTTTGTTTCATGTATGTGCATAGCCTAGGTATATGGCATTTTGTTTCATGTATGTGCATAGCCTAGGTATATGGCATTTTGTTTCATGTATGTGCATATAATTCATGTACATGTGTTTCTACATCTTAGTCATGCATGCATGTGAGAGTTCATAAAACCCTATTTTTTAGTTCCATGTCTCAATTTGTGAAACCTAGTTTTATTATGCAGTGTCTAGTTCATGAAACCCTAGTTGGTTTGTAATTTGTAAGTGTAGATTAGGCATATTCTTGTTGCATTATAAATTGGTACAAGAATAATATAGCCTGTGATCTCTAGACACATAATGTTTTCTTAATGCTGCAACATGTTTGGCGGAGTTGACCCAACAATGCGAGATTGCATTGATGGAAACTAAGCAAAACCCTGGTTTACAAAATGAATGTACAATGAAGTCACTGGGACATGGAAACACAGAGGAGAGGCTACCTAGAGGTAATTGCATGCCAGGAGAGCAATGGAATCGACAGTTCATCGATCCAACCTCCGGTTGCCGAGTTATGTCGAGTTGCAAGTCGCATGAAAATGTCGTTCAGGGACACTTGGTGACTTTCTGTCTGGGAGCGAAATAACAAATGGAGTGGAAATATTGCATGTCGTTGGCTCCTGGTAGTGTGTATGGGCAATGCCGACGTGGGACCACTGCCAACACTAGATCAGTGGAGTGTTTTGCGGATTTGACCCAACAATGCGAGATTGCATTGATGGAAACCGAGCAAAACCCTAGTTTACGAAATGAATGCACAATGAAGTCACTGGGTCATGGAAACATGGAGGGGAGGCTATCTAGAGGTAATCGCATGCCAGGAGAGCAATGGAATCGACGGTTTGTCGATCCGACCTCTGGTTGCCGAGTTATGTCGAGTTGCAACTCGCATGAAAATGTCGTTGAGGGACACTTGGTGACTTTCTGTCTGGGAGTGAAATAACAAATGGAGCGGCAAGATTGCATGCCGTTGGATCCTGGTAGTGTGTATGGGCAATGCCGATGTGGGACCGCTGCCAACACTGGCTCAGTGGAGTGTTTTGCGGATTTGACCCAACAATGCGAGATTGCATTGATGGAAACTGAGCAAATGAATGCACAATGAAATCACTAGGCCATGGAAACACGGAGGGGAGGCTACCTAGAGGTAATATTTTTTCTTCGTTTGGCTTACCTAAAATAGATCCCATTCATCTTTTGAGATTAGATGTTATAGAGTGTGTACATCTATTTAAATTGAAAACCATATCTCAAATCGAGGAGTGCTTTTCTTCTAAAGCACATGAATTTGTCATTTGTTTGAGCAAATTTTCCACAATCACCACCTTTTAACTATTACCACTTAGATCTTGCCCATGAATTTTGCTTATAATAGAGAAAATTAATGTCATGTTTACATTGATGAATTCTTGATTCCTTCATAGAATCCTATGGATTTCAAGTAAGTAGTTTCCATTTATACTAGAGTTAAATCCATATTCCCATGAATCCTAGTTAGTTATAGCACAAACGTCCCAAACCAAAATCCAGCAAGAGGTTCCGAGCAACTATAGTGTTTAAATCAATAGCATGAATCAACTAGTCTAGCATCCTATCTGTACAAGCACCAAATAATCAAATCGTAAGTAAGAGACAAGGGAAAACGAAATACTACACCAAAAATATAAGGTGAAACCCCAAATGGGGAAACATCCATAAGAAGGTATAATCTTATTTATTCTTCAGAAATATCCAATCTTACAATACAAGGCATCCTCATATAAGCATCACATCACACTCCATCTTCACTTCATGTCATAATGATATTTCAACAACATCTCAACATTCCCAAAGGGTCTTTTTCACCTCTATTATATAGCTAGAGGTATGGAAGAATATACATCCCATAATACATGTGGTATAAGTGGTTTTCCACTTCTCTTATATAAATAAGGGTAATAAGAGAATTTTCTCCATGATGCATGTATGATAACTCCTTTTTATAAAGAGTTATGAAGAATAGTATGCCTTATTTTTCTAGGTAGATCATCATAATATCTTATGACATCCCACTAGACATCATTATACATACCAACAACATCACACTAGTCATGATTACATATTCCAACATACAACTAACGGGTACCTGCACGAAGCTGGTACCCAAAATAACCGCAACAACAGCGTGTGAGCGGAAAAAACAAATCAACGTGCACCTGTCTCCAAAGGCGTGCACGCATCGCTGCTTTGGCAATGCCAAACATCCATGTGCTTCAGTCCACATGGACAAAAGGGGAGCGCACCGGTCAATGGCGCGTGCGCACATCTATTTTTTTATAAAAAAAAAACAGAGCTCACGGGTTTGTCATTTTCGACGGACCCGTGAGCTCACTCTCCAACCTACATGCGCACTATGTAACCCCGCGAACGCAGCTTCAAGCAACCAAATCCTCATCGATTTCTCCAGGTAGGTGCTCCTCAAAGCACAAATTTGTGTTTACTTTTGTTTTTTTTTTTTTTCCATTTGAATTTTAATTTTTAAAAAACTTTACAATCCATTAAAAAACTAAGGAAATTTAATTGTAGGCCATCTACACCTAACAAGATGTCAGACACACCTGAACCATCCGATGAAACGAATGAAAACTGACCTCCAGAATATAATATGGGAACCGACAATGAACCGAATGAAAACCTCGAAGATCAATTACACTAAGACTTAAATCAATTGAGGGCACTAAGTAATGAATTGAACAGTACCAAGGAACCCTCTCGGGTTTCCTTGGCTTCATCACTTCAGAACATTATTGAATCAATCAATATTGCACACAGTGACATAACAAACTTGAGCCAATACAAGGCTCGCATGAGGGAACACTACTCCACTGGGTTGTCCAAAGAGCAGATAAAAGACCTCAACATCACCAAAGCCTAGTTGTATAGCAAGTTCATAGTTCCCTCGACAGGACAGCCTCCAGCTATGATGAGGCCTCAGGTTTCCATGGGATGGTGCATTTACCAGCCATGGAGAGATAACTGGAGAAGGAGGTGGTTCATGGTATTTGACAAGCCCCTATGCAACAATTTGGAGGTCCTACAGTATTTCCTTCAGAAATTGTGGGTTGAGTTTGAGCTAGGAGACCATGTCAACTATTTTAACATCACTGAGTTTTAGTGTGTCAGTCTTGGCTCTGCCCAAGATCGACCTCAGGCGCACCGCAACCCACTTAGAGGACCTCCTACACCCAGGAGAGAGCCAAACCCCCCTCCTCAGCCACCCGGGTCTGGTAGCGGCCTAGATGAGATTCATGACTCTGTCAGACATGCCACACATGACTTGCTCAGACATACCAAATTTGTGGCCATGTCTTCCCAGAGCCGGGAGGACATCGATGAGACACAGACAGCTGCACAGTCTACGGGTGGTGGCCGGGACATGCTGAGTACAGGTGGAACCCAAGCGGAGCCTTCTAGTTTTGCTGGAATAACGACACATCGTTGTTCTCACTATGGTCCATTCTTTCCATGGTGATACACAGCAGCATGCCATAGGGAGCTTCATGGATCAGATTTTCTATTGTTTTATTTAATGTTCAAGTATTTGTTTTATTTTATCTCATATCATATTGTTTAATATATTTAACTTTGAATTACACATTGTTGACTTTATTTGGTTTAATGTTCAGTTCTTCGGGGCCAGGTCTCCATCCCCCAGGTGGAAGGACGTCGGTTCCTTTGACCTCGATGGATCCATGGCGGCAGCAGAGGAGATCGCGGCACCATACACACAAGTAACTTCTTTACTTTGAATAATTAGATCTAGTTACGAGTAATTTGTGTTCAGTAATTACAAATTAATTAGCACTGAGTAATTACCATATTATCATCGTATTTTACAGTTGTGTTTATAATATTGTCTAATTTATTTGAGAGCTATACATTCATATAATCCCACCAAAAAAAAATGAAACCTTATAAAACATGAAAACCTAAGAAAACTATAAACATTTTTCCATGTTCACTTTAGGCATCCTAGAAATCTGATGATTATACAAATGGGAGAGAAATTTCCAAAATCTGTTATTCTTACTTGACCAATGATGAGCCCGCAGCTAGGGTTTTGGTGATGCCCGCAGTGTCCTTCATCCTCAGACTACCATCCAATGCTTTCTTGCTCTTCCTGTGCTTGACCAATTCCATGTTTGTTATTGTTGCTTTGCCATTTGTCACTATGTCATCCAAGTTATCTTTTCCATGTACTCTCCTTGTCCAAATCATCTTCAAATGACCACAGTATGGGTCATTTGACTCTTGGCTCAATAGGTGTGCCAATTGCTCCAATGCCCATCACTTTGTCCACCAAATCAACCTTTGCTGCCATGCCCTTATGCCATGTGTTCTTCAAGCTTAAACTTTGAGAATATATTACCATGGTAATTATCACTTTCCCCCTTATTCTACTAATAGGTTATTTTAATGGTAAAGGTGGTCAAAACACTTTTATGCTTCTGCTAACTTTGTTGCATCAATTGAGTTCACTGAGATGTTGTACTTGTCACTTTCGCATCCACCGAGACCAATAGGAAAACTATTTATTGTTATGAATTTTCACTGCATTGTGCAAAACTCTCAGGAAAAAGAGAATCATAGTGGCCAAGCTTCTAGAAATTCAAGAACCTGATGTTTCTCATGTCCGTATTACCCTAGTTTATTATCACGGGATTTTCAATTTATTATAATACTTGAGGCTGAAAGTAATCATACTACTCCTCCTAGAACATGCTATTAGGAAAGACATATAAACAACGTAAAACAACTTATCACATGTATTGTCACTAAAGTTTTTGAAAATGATGTAAGGCCCATAAGGAAGAGCGATAATCTTACAAATATGGTCTATGGGGCCTTGCTATTATCTTGATTCAAATACAACTTGGTAAAATATTTAGCATCAAGAATACTCATTTAACTCATTTCACTCAAGATTTCTTTGATTTCAATCAAGTGATATCATTCTGACAACATAGCTATTCAATCAAGACCACATAATTACTCATTCAATGCAAAAGAGCATGGCACATTCAAGCTTGTAAGTAAGTTAATCATGAAAAAGATTTCTCTTTCTTCCTTTTTCTAACGATCAACACTCTAAAGTATATTAAATAACATGCACACTAACTTAACTGCTATTTAGCACCTCTTTGCAAAGTTAAACAATGAGATGCCATTTTATTTGATGATGTAATTGTTATGGAAATAAAGGGACTCAAGATCCTCACTCTAGGGATGCAAATAATTTTCCATTGGGTGAATCAAGCTTGTAGGAAACTACAAATCTATAAGAAGACATCAAAACCTAGGAACTCTTCATCGAGAACCCAAACACATTACATATGTTTCCAATTCAAATTTGTAAATGGACATGAATTCCATTTGCTTATGAGGCACTGCACATCTATCTAGGGCCAAAGGAAAAGCTCACCTACTCATGGGGATGACTCTAGAAAAGGAAAAGCTCACCATGTCACCTTTTATGCCCTCTCGCCTTATTTAATTTTAATTTCATGCCATGCCACCTTCTATCCTTTCAGAATATTGAATATCATCTAACTTGAATATAAATTAATTGCGGTCATGTTTTTTAAGTACGATCGTTGTCATTCTCATTTGCATTGTGTTTAATATTGTTAATAATGTTTTTATAAATTCAGTCTAAAAATTGTAATGTTCGCACAGGTGTCCGTGGGCTCCAGCGACCAGCCACCGCCACCGGGGACTAGCAATTCTCCACGTGTGTAGGTATCGTCTGTATTAAACCATAAATTTAATTTCAAATACGATGACTTGTCCGTGTATATTTATATTTTTGTATATTAAACTATAAGGTTTTAAATGTGTATGTAGGTGCGAGCACCTCAGCCTGCCAGTGTCGTTATTCCTCCCTCCCCGATCTTTTGGCCACCCTATATGCCAATTGTATCCCCTGGCATACATGCCCCATTCCCCAACCCCTTCCATCCAAACCCCCCCTCCTATATAGCACCACAGGTCCATCCATCTCCCCCTTATGTATCATATCCAGCTCCACCTCTGTATCAGTTTCCCGTGTTCCCACCCTCCCCCATCCGACCACGACACACCAACCATCCACAGTCACCCATCCCTTTACCGCAACACAGACCTCCCCCCCCCCCCACATTCCCCCACCACACTCACTTCCCCTTCCAGGGTGCCCCAATCCATACTACATCCAGTTAGGGTTTATAGCCCTAAATTTCCATCTCCACTTTGCCCACCCCAGTCCATTCCTCCTCCTGCCACCCCCCCTTCTTCCACTATTCCCCCCAGTGGTGTAGCCACCATTGATGTGGCTACACCCTCCCCTTTACCATCCACCCTAGCATTAGAGCAGGCTGTCCAGCCGACTACTCCATCCGCCAGGCCCGAAGACCAACCGATTTTGTTCATGTTGAGATTAACTAGTTTATGAAAATCTCATTCAATTTTAACGGAAATTACTATATGCATCTAGCTTCAACATTGATCTGATTGTTCTAAATGTTGCAGGGTGGCATTGACGAGAGACTTAGATCACAGAGGAGGGAGACCCCCTCGTGACTTACAATCTCGCATGCGGTGAGTTATCCAACATTTGAAAACTATTTTTATTTTGAAATTATGTTTTATACTTGTATAATTGACAAGAAAAGTTGACATATTATTGTTTTCATTTCAGGGCTCAAGGGGACATGCTCAAAGACACCGAAAGGACCCAGCTTCCTCTAGCACGAAGAAGAGGAAGATCAATTTTGGAGATGCACCTGGGAGCTCTGAGGGTGGGCAGGAGGATTGAGAGACCCTCCTATGTACACTAGCCACAATGTGGCATCTTCGGCACGAGTTTCCATATTTTGTATAGGGCACCATTGGCCATATTTTGTATAGGGCATGAGTTTCCATTATATAGATGCTGGGAACGATGTTCCATTTTTCCAAAAAGTGTACATGATTGGATCATTTTTGCATATTAATAGATGGATTTGCACTTGTGTATATGAGTTTGTCTTTTATTACATTTTTGCATACATGATTTTGTCTTCGATAAGAATGTTATGGAAAAGTTCTCACATACATATAAATGTTATTTCTAGACACCAAGTGACCTCAATATGAGTCCCTTGTATTTCAATGGGTCTTGCATATTTTCCTTTCAGCAACAACATACCTAACCAAGCAAACTAAGGAGTGATATTTACATTACAAAGTGTTGTGACTTTAGGGCTACAAAAAAATATATAGCATAAGCAAAATCATCTCCCACTTCCAATCACGGGCCAAAATATTCCTCAAAATCCTCTTGATATATGAAAAGAAATGCTAGGTAACTTGTAGTTGATATAAATAAATTAGGAATGTACCCAAGCCTAAGAGGCCATCTTTCCTATAAATAAACCCTTAAGGACAACTCCCCCAACCTTTTACCATGAAATCTTTCAACAAGAGCATGGGAATCCATTCCCACCACCTCATGCATTTTGATATCCTTTCCTAGGACTAGCCTCATAAGAGAGATTTTATGTTTTACACACTTCTTCCTCTTCATTTTGACACTACCAACATCATTTACCTGCATCCCTTTGTTGGATTCACCTTTATCATTATCAACATGCTTTAAAGAATTGTCTCCTCCATCTCTAACCTTCAACCAACTACCATCCTTTTCCAAAACAACCCTTCCATCCTCTAGATCTATAGGATTCACCCTTGGACTTACTAGGTCCATAACCACTTCATATACAACACCTAAAATAATTTGACTATCCTAAATTAATCCATTTGAAATAGGACCCTCACCACATATATAATGACTAGTTTATCATGATTCACAACTCTCATCTATGGATCATAGTGTTAATTGCATGCTATTTGAATGGTTATTATTTAACAAATTTGTCTTAAGCAATTACACACAACATATCCTAAATGTTTTTTGTTTATTGAATGAATGTTTACAATCATCTAATTATTTAGATTCTAGAAGTTACCAAACCTACGCAAGTGGTTTACTGATTTTATTTCCAGCACATCTTTTTATATTTATATGCTCATGGATCATATGGCAAAACATTTAATTAATTAAGTTTGTGAAGATAAGATTTCAGCCATCTTTATTGAAGTGATTCAAATCAATACAACTTAGTTGGACCCTTAATAGATTGGGTGACACCCTTTTGCAAAGATTTTACTCTCTCCAAGAGGGTCTCATTCAATAATCACTTGTAAACTAATAACTATAACCTTGGCATTATTAGATAATATCATTTGTGGATGATTTTGGGAAATAAGCCAACATCTTTTAATGTGAATTTTGATTCTACAACATTATGGTTCATTGTTGATTTAAGTTTTGTGAATACCTTTATTTATCCATGAATCATCTTTCATTTTACACATGAGGAAATATTTATTTATGAAAGGTGTCTATTTGATTAATTCACTTGCAACTTTCTGAACTAAGCACTCACATGGGACTTTAACTTAATGGAAAACACATCTTAATCTTCAAACAAGTTTGAAATCCTAAGACCTTTTCTCCAACCTTGATCTAGGAGCCTCCCTTAGCCTTTAAAGTAGGCCTAAAACTTGGGAAAATCTTTGCTGAGGTGACAGTGGCAATCATCTTCAGAAGGCGCACTTATAGAATTAGAGGATTAGGACTTTGCCACTTGGGTGTGAAAACAAGATGTAACAAGATGCACTAGCATTTATGGATGAGAGAGATACGAAGCACATGCATGCGCCATCCTCCATTAATTTCTATCTTAGATGTTTTTCCTAAATTAGCATTTCAGTTCTAATTCTACATTTTTTGTTTTATTTAGTTTTGCTTGCACAGTGAGAGAGTGCATTTCCCTAGGCACTCATACGTGAGGATTATAGCCTGAGTTAAGGGGGGTAGATCTCTATAAGGATACATGCTTGCATGCCTCAGATAATCCCAGTACAGGTGCACCTAGTTGGCCCATTTATCCATGCAAACAAGGCGCTCTAGAGTTAGATTCTTACACTCTTAGGATACCCAAACTCTAATTCAATTTCCTTCTATAACTCTAGCCCTAACCCTCACCCAAACCCTAGCACTAAACCATCGTCTTCATCCTCACCATCACCATCACCATAATCATCAACATCTTCATCATCACCACCATCTTCATCATAATCATTAACTCTAACTCTAACCCTAATTCAATTTCCTTCTAAAACTCTAGCCCTAAACCTCACCCAAACCCTAGCACTAAATCATCTTCTTCATTCTCACCATCACCATCACCATCATCATCAATGTCTTCATCATCACCACCATCTTCATCATGATCATTAACTCTAACTCTAACCCTAATTTAATTTCCTTCTATAACTCTATCCCCAACCCTCACCCAAAACCTAGCACTAAACCATCTTTTTCATCATCACCATCATCATCAACGTCTTCATCATCACCACCATATCCATCATCATCATTAACTCTAACTCTAACCCTAACTCTAACTCTATAACTCTAGCCCCAACCATCACCATCAACGTCACCATCATCATCATGTATTCATCCTCAAAACCATCTTCATCATCATTGTTAACTCTAACTCTAACCCCAATTCAATTTCCTTCTATAACTCTAGCCCCAACCCTCACCCAAAACCTAGCACTAAACCATCTTTTTCATCCTCACCATCACCATCACCATCACCATCAACGTCTTCATCATCACCACCATCTTCATCATCATCATTATCTCTAACTCAAACCCTAATTCAATTTCCTTCTATAACTCTAGCCCTAACCCTCACCCAAACCCTAGCAATAAACCACCTTCTTCATCATCACCATCATCATCAACGTCTTCATCATCACCACCATATCCATCATCATCATTAACTCTAACTCTAACCCTAACTCTAACTCTAACTCTAAATCTAACTCTAGGCTCCTCATCAACATCTCCATCATCATCATCTTCTCCATCGTCATCATCTTCATCACCATCACCATCACCATCACAATCATCATCAACATCTTCATCATCATCACCAGCATCATCATCATACGTGCCCAACGGATGATTTTGCAGAGTTGACCCCCATGTGCAAAAATTGCACGCCCCCTCACTGAGCAAAACCCTAGTTTCCAAGATGGACATACAAGATGACACCAAGGCCACAAGACCGGAGGAGAGGGGAACCCCTAGCACTATCCCGGCATCCTGAATCCAGCGGAGTCCACGGTTCATCGATCGGAGACACGGTCGTCATTCTCTCGCTCGTTCCATCTCACATCCAAAAGGTCTTCAAGGACATCTGCTGGATACCTTCTGGGGCCATAGAAGTCCAACCGTGCAACAAAACCTGGTTACAGGAAGTCCTGTAGGTGTGTCTAGGCAGGTTCTGGCTAGGAATGCTAGCCATAAGTGCCCGACGGACGATTTTGCAGAGTTGACCCCCGTGTGCAAAAATTGCACACTCCCTCACTGAGAAAAACCCTAGTTTCCAAGATGGGCATACAGGATGACACCAGGGCCACGGGACCAGAGGAGAGGGGCACCCCTGGCACTATCCTGACTTCTTGAATCCAACGATGTTGATGATTTGTCGATCGGAGCCACAGTCGTTATTCTATGGCTCGTTCCGTCTCGCATCCAAAAGGCCTTTAGGGACACCTCTTGGATACCTTCTAGGGGCATAGAAGTCCAACCGTGTAGCAAAACTTGGCTCTGGGGAGTCCTGCAGGTTTGTTTAGGCAGGTTCCGACTGAGAACGCTATCCATAAGTGCCCAATGGATGATTTTGTAGAGTTGACCCTCGTGTGCAAAAATTGCACACTCCCTCACTGAGAAAAACCCTAGTTTCCAAAATGGACATACAAGATGACACCAGGGCCACGAGACAGGAGGAGAGGAGCTCCCCTGGCACTATCCCAGCATCTTGAATCCAACGGAGTTGACGGTTCGTCCATCGAAGCCACGGTCGTCATTCTATGCCTTTAGGGACACCTGCTAGATACCTGCCGGGGACATAGAAGTCAAACCATTCAGCAAAGCCTGGTTCTTAGGAAGTCCTGCAAGTGTGTCTAGGAAGGTCCCGGTTGGAAACGCTAGCCATACCTGCCCGGTGGACAATTTTCCAAAGTTGATTGACATGTGCAAAAATTGCACACTCCCTTATTGATCAAAACCCTAATTTCCAATATGGACGTACTAGATGACACCGGGGCCACGGGACCGGAGGAGAGGGGCACCCCTGGCACTCTCCCAGCATCCTGAATCCAGCGGAGTCAATGGTTCATCGATCGGAGCCACGGTTGTCATTCTATGGCTCGTTCTGTCTCGCATCCAAAAGGCCTTCAGGGACACTTGATGGATACTTTCTTGGGGCATAGAACTCCAACCGTGCAACAAAACCGGGTTCCGAGGAGTCCTACAGGTGTGTCTAGGGAACCTTTGGCTGGGAACGCTAGCCGTAAGTGCCTGGCGGACGATTTTGCAAAGTTTACCCCAATGTGAAGGCCATCCAAATTTGCTCAAGGGGGCCATTTCTCATCCGGAGGCCCCCCGGCATGCATGAAAATCGTTGATAGGTGCACAGTGGCCACTTGGACCTGTGGGAGGAGACGGAATCCAATTCCGCTTGCCGATTTGGGTTCCATGGCCCCGGGGAAAATCCTCCAAGTGTCCCTCGATGGCACCCTAGGGTTCCCAACTACAATGCCCGTGGCACTCGAACTGTGGCTCGATTAACGAATCTGTCGATTCTGGTGGGTCTGGGATGTTGGGTTTCAGCTAGGGGACCCCCCACAGCATCCCCCGAAGACCCGGAAGCAGTGCCAACGAGCCAACTCTAGATCTAGGGTTTCGCTCAGTGAGGGTCATTCCAATTTTTCTCAAGGGACCCATTTCTTGTCCGGAGGCCCTCGGGCGTGTGTGGCCATTGTGGAAAGGTCCACAATGGCCATGTGGACCTGTGGGAGGCAACAGAGTCCAAGTCCTCTCACCGGTTTGGTTTTCGTGGCCCCGGGGCAAATCCTCCAAGTGTCCCTGAACGACCCCGGGGTGCCTGACTAGAATGTCTGAAGCACCTGAACCATGGCTCAGTTCATGAATCTGTCGATTCCGGTGTGTCTGGGATGACGGATTTCAACTAGGGGACCCCCCACAGTGTGCCTCAAAGACCCGAAAGCAGTGCCAATGGGCCATCTCCGGAGCTATGGTTTTGCTCAGTGATGGCCATTCAGGGACACTTCGGGGATTTGCTCCAGGGCCACGGAACCCAAACCGGTGAGCGGACTTGGATTCCGTCAGCTCCCAAAGGTCCACATAGCCATTATGGACCTATCCATGGTGGCCATGCATGCCCAGGGGCCTCCGAACAATAAATGCACCCCTTGAGCGAATTTGGAATGGCCATCATTGAGCAAAACCCTAGCTCTGGAGATGGCCCATTGTGCACCACTTTCGGGTCTTCAAGGGATGTTTTGGGGGATCCCCTAGCTAAAAATTGTTGTCTCAGACCCACCAGAATCGAAGGATTCACGAACCAAGCCACAGTTTGGGTGCTACGGGCATTCTAGTCGGGCACCCTGGGTCTGTTCAGGGACACTTGGAGGATTTGCCCCGGGGCCACAAAACCCAAACCGGAAAGAGGATTTGGATTCTATTGCCTCCCATCGGTCTACGTGGCCATTGTGGACCTGGCCACGGTGGTCACGCATGCCCAGGGGCCTCCAGGAGAAAAATGCCCCCCTTGAGCAAATTTGGAATGACCCTCACTGAGCAAAACCCTAGCTCCGGAGATGGCTCATTGGCACCGCTTCCAAGTCTTTGGGGGACACTATGGGGGGTTCCCTAGCTGAAAAATGGCATCCCAGACCCACCGAAATTGATGAATTCGCAAACCAAGCCATGGTTTGGGTGGTACAAACATTCTAGTCGGGCACCCCGGGGCCATTCAGGGACACTTGGAGGAATTGCCCTGGGGCCACAGAACCCAAACCGGTGAGAGGAATTGGATTCAGTCACCTCCCATAGGTCCACGTGGCCATTGTGGACCTTTCCATAGTGGCCACGCATGCCCGGGGGCCTCCGGATGAGAAATGGCCCCCTTGATCAAATTTGGAATGACCCTCACTAGGAAAAACCCTAGCTCTTGAGATGGCTCGTTAGCACTAATTCTGGGTCTTCGGGGGACGTTGTGGGGGATCCCCTAGCTAAAGCCCAGTGTCCTGAACCCACCAGAATTGATGGATTCACAAACCAAGCCATGGTTCGGGTGCTATAGGAATTCTAGTTGGGCACCCCGAGGCCATTCAGGGACACTTGGAGGATTTGCCCCGGGGCCACGGAACCCAAACCGGTGAGTGGAATTGGATTCTGTCACCTCCCACAAGTCCATGTGGACATTGTGGACCTGTCCATGGCAGCCACGTACACCTGGGGTCCTCCGGACAAGAAATGGCCCCCTTGAGCAAATTTGGATGGCCCTCATTGAGCCAAACCCTAGCTCCGGAGATGGCTCATTGACATCGCTTCTGGGTCTTCGGGGGATGCTGTGGGGGCTCCCCTAGCTGAAACCTGGAATCCCAGACCCACCAGAACCAACGGATTCACGAACCAAGCCATAATTTGGCTTCTACGGGCATTCTAGTCAGGCACCCTGGGTCATTCAGGGACACCTTGGCCCAATTACTCGTGGATGCAAGGTGGAGAAAACTTCAGAGAGCCTCGTACCCTAATGATGTTTCCACCTTCATCTACTAGGGGAATATTCTTACAAAGACTGGTAAGCTCTTTGGGCCAGATGTAGTTATTTACAGATGAATAGTGCAAAAAATGTGCAGTGGTGATAACAAGTTTACTATCTGTTGAGTCTAATACTACATCTAGGAGCCACTCAGCAAACTTTGAGATAGAAATCTCTGTAATTTTAGGATACTGATTCAACCACTCATATAGTTTCTCACCTTCTTGAGGATCTAAATTTATAATTTCCTTCTGGGTAGATTCAGGCGTGGAATAATATTTGGCGGCACTTCCAAGCTCCCCAGACCATTTGGTCAACCACAATATGTGCGACTCCTTTGACGAAAGATAAATTCTGGTGTGGATGGCAACATTTGATACACTAGCCAAATCAATGTTTTTTGAAGAAATTACATATTTCAACAAAGGAGCGTTTTGCAGGTGACTTGAAAATCCCTTCCAATTTTCAGCAATAAAACAAAGAAGTTCAATGTACAGATTTTCGGGCAAGCTTGTCAACCAATCAGACAACCGAATACAGGGAGATAACCACGCCCAAAAAATTCAATCTATTATAAAACTCTTGTTTATCAAGATAAGGATGGATTATCTGTGCATTACGAGGAATATGAAAAAGAAGGTACCTATAGACCCAAGTTTTCGATGATAGAGGTGATTTACCACTTACCAGAGCACGAAATGCTGAACAAAGGGATAATCGAACACAATGAAGGATTCCCTGGTTCCACTTGTTATTGAAAATGATACTTTCTCTTGACGAAACCAGTAAAAAAATGCCTGTATTATAAATGGAAATCCTATTACAATGTTCATTGGAAGAAAAGCATAGATAGCTACAACCGCCATATTTCCTTCTGGAAGCCGCTCGCCCATCAGAGTGGGCAATTTTTGCACACAGGGGCCAACTCTGCAAAATTATCTGCCAGGAAATTGCGTGGCCGTTGTGGACCTGTCCATGGTGGCCACGCATGCCCGGGGGCCTCGAGACAATAAATGCACCCCTTTAGCGAATTTCGAATGGCCCTCACTGAGCAAAACCCTAGCTCTAGAGATGGCTCATAGGCACTGCTTCCAACTCTTGGGGGGACACTGTGGGGGGTCCCCTAGTTGAAACTTGGTGTCCTGGACCCACCGGAACTGACGGATTCGCGAACCGAGCCACGGTTCGGGTGCTACGGGAATTCTTTTCGGGCACCCCAGGGTCATTTAGGGACACTTGGAGGATTTGCCCCGAGGCCTCCGGTCCTCTGTAACTGCTTGGAGCCAAGTGTCATCCAACATAGTTCATGCTCTGCCATCTGATTTTCCTGCTATGATTTGTTTTGAAACCTACACAAATATGATTGGACAATCTGGAAGTGCATATGAATATACAGAAAATTACACCTATTGCTAGCTTGTATTATTCTTTAAAGCATCGCATCAGTCATTTCATAAGCAAACTCACTCTCTCATAATTTGAAATGAAACTTCAACTATAGGAGCTAGATCAAACTTACAAAAATAAATCAAAAATTTAAAACAAAATAAGTCAAAAACCTAAACAAAACAAAATTATGAAAATAATTCAACAAAATGAAATGATTGGAAAAAATCGTCGACCAAGCAGGTATGGTGAGCGTTCCCAGCCAAATCCTGCCTAGACACACCTACAGGACTCCCCGGAACCAGGTTTTGCTGCACAGTTGGACTTCTATGCCCCCGATAGGTATCCAGCAGGTGTCCCTGAAGGCCTTTTGGATGCGAGACGAAACGAGCCATAGAATGACGACCATACCTCCGATCGACGAATTGTCGACTCTGTTGGATTCAGGAAGTTGGGATAGTGCTAGGGGTGCACCTCTTCTTTGGTACCGTGGCCCCGGTGCCATACTGTATGTCCATCTTGGAAACTAGGGTTTTGCTCAGTGAGGGAGTGTGCAATTCTTGTACACGGGGGTCAACTCTGCAAAATTGTCCGCCTAGCACTTATGACTAGTGTTCCCAACTGGAACCTACCTAAACACACCTGCAAGACTCCCCGAAACCCAGTTTTGCTGCACGGTTGGACTTCTATGCCCCCGACAGGTATTTAGCAAGTGTCCCTGAAGGCCTTTTGGATGCAAGATGGAACGAGCCATAGAATGACAACCATGGCTCCGATCGATGAACCATCGACTCCGTTGGATTCAGGATGTCGGGATAGTTCCAAGGGTGCCGCTCTCCTCTGGTACCGTGGCCCTGGTGCCATCTTGTATGTCCATCTTGGAAACTAGGGTTTTGCTCAGTGAGGGAGTGTGCAATTTTTGCACACGAGGGTCAACTCTGCAAAATCGTTCGTCGGGCACTTACGGCTAGTGTTCCCAGTCGAAACCTACCTAGACACACATGCAGGACTCCCCGAAACCTGGTTTTGCTACACGGTTGGACTTCTATGCCCCCGACAGGTATCCAACAGGTGTCACTGAAGGCCTTTTGGATGCGAGACGGAACGAGCCATAGCATGATGACCATGGCTCCGATCGATGAACTGTCAACTCCATTGGATTCAAGACACCGGGATAGTGCCAAGGTTTCTCCTCTCCTTCGGTCCTGTGGCACCAGTGCCATCTTGTACGTCCATCTTGGAAACTAGGGTTTTGCTCAATGAGGGAGTGTGCAATTTTTGCACACGGGAGTCAACTCTACAAAATCATCTACCGGGCACTTACAGCTAGCGTTCCCAGTCAAAACCTGCCTAGACACACCTATAGGACTCCCCAGAACCCGTTTTTGCTGCACGGTTGGAGTTCTATGCCCCCAAAAGGTATCCAGTAGATGTCCCTGAAGGCCTTTTGGATGCGAGACGGAACAAGCCATAGAATGATGACCGTGGCTCTGATCGACGAACCATCGACTCTGTTGGATTCAAGACGTCGGGATAGTGCCAGGGGTTCCCCTCTCCTCTGGTCCCATGGACCCATTGTCATCTTGTAGGTCCATCCTAGAAACTAGGGTTTTGCTCAATGAGGGAGTGTGCAATTTTTGCACACAGGGGTCAACTCTGCAAAATCGTCCGCCGGGCATGTATGATGATGATGATGGTGATGATGATGAAGACGTTGATGATGATGGTGATGGTGATGGTGATGAAGATGATGACGATGGAGAAGATGTTGACGAGGAACCTAGAGTTAGAGTTAGAGTTAGGGTTTGGGTGAGGGTTGGGGCTAGAGTTATAGAAGGAAATTGAATTAGGGTTAGAGTTAGAGTTAATGATGATGATGAAGATGGTGGTGATGATGAAGACATTGACGGTGATGGTGATGGTGATGGCGATGATGAAGAAGATGGTTTAGTGCTAGGGTTTGGGTGAGGGTTGGGACTAGAGTTATAGAAGGAAATTGAATTAGGGTTAGAGTTAGAGTTAATGATGATGATGAAGATGGTGGTGATGATGAAGACGTTGATGGTGATGGTGATGGTGAGGGTGATGGTGATGGTGATGGTGATGGTGATAGTGATGATGAAGAAGATGGCTTAGTGCTAGGGTCTGGGTGAGGGTTGGGGCTAGAGTTATAGAAGAAAATTGAATTAGTGTTAGCATTAGATTTAATGATGATGATGAAGATGGTGGTGATGATGAAGACGTTGACGATGGTGGTGATGCTGATGGTGATGATGAAGAAGATGATGATGATGGAGATGTTGATGAGGAGCATAGAGATGATGTTGGTGATGATGATGATAAGTCCCTCTAAGTGGTTATCTATAGGAATAAAGCATCAATCTCCAACCATAAACGAGCATGTTTTAAAATATATTAGTGGAAACCCTAGGTTGATGACACGATGCTTGGATAAGGGAAAAAACCCAAAATATAGCTAGATTTGGGTGAGCATTGAGCATGGGGAACCAAATCTATGAAAAAGGTTGGGGATATAAGATTATTTTGGGTCATAAGAGCATGGGGAACCAAAACCCTAAACCAACATAATCATCATAATATAAGAGTTTTTTGGGTTGGGGATATACCTCAAGGTACCCAAAGCATTAAAAATGTTTGGGTGGACAAAAAACTAAAGAGAGGGAAACTAAAGAGATATTTGATCAATAAGGAATTTCACATTTCCCCAATGCTTTTCTCATGCATAGATCTAAAAAATACCACCCTTGAAACTTTATGATAACTCCCTACCCCAAGTGGAAGACCCTTCTATCCATACATGGATTCCTAGAAGGTTTCATCTACCAAGTTAAATTTTCAAGATCATTGTAACAGATTATGTACTTCAAAAAATTTCCTAAAACCTAGGTAATTCTAATCTTGAGAACCTATCAAAACCGCTATCTTCAAATTCTACAAACATAAATAGATATATTTAAGAAAATACTAACTCAAATTACTCAAATTTGATCCAAATCACATCAGCCTTTTATTCAACATAAAAGAGAAGCATGGAACAGTTTAATACATATAGGAAAAATAAAAAACATAGGCAAAGACATGTATGTATGCATGTATGTATGAACAAAAAATGCATGTACCAATGAAATAACATAAAACTACACATACCTCGATGTAGAACATAACATTCTTCGATGCAATTCTTTCTCTTATGTAAAGTTGACTGGCCTCATTCAATAAATCCATCTGGATCCTCTCTGTTTCTAATTGTCTCCATCAATCTATCGTGCTTTGAATGAGGCAGGTAGTAGCGTACCTTGGTTGAGCTCTTGCTTGACATTGTCTGAAGATGGATGTTTGTGCAAACGATCATGTTTGTGAAGTGATACACCACTGAACCTGGTCTGTAATCCATGAATACATGCCCACTAGTCTTTCTTGAATTCCCATCTAGTGTAAGATATCCCCCCTTAACCACCATTGATCCAGTCAGAAATTCAATTCCTTCATCGTCGATTAATGATCCGTAGAGGGTTTTCTTAGCTTGGATGCACTGTGCCAACCAATACTCTGTGCCCCCCATTCATTGTCTTTCAGTGCAACAACTGTGTATATGTGTCCTAGTTGTACAAGATCTAAGGTATGGTCGTAGTCAGTCAAAATCGTTGACTGACCCTCCTCTAACTGGGTTGTTTCAACAACTGCACGTTGGTCTACTACAAGTGACACACGATCCCATTCATCAACCTAGTCCATGCATTTGCATTCATCCCATTCACCACTGCTGCAAGGGCTGCAAAAGCATGTAAGATTTCGCGTCCATATTTCAAATAAGTGGTTGTTTGAGCTTCGAACTGAATGAAATCCATGTGTTCCTTGTACTGTGCCGCAACTATAGGAATGCAATCAATCTACGTCAACCACTAGCCAAAAATTTCTCACCACACATCCTACCACTGATGATGTTTGTTGATCTCTTGCTCATTCTGACATTATTGCGAACCACCATTGAACTGTGGACCATGCATCTCAGATATGAGGATCCTTGTCAAACCTCATCTCTTCCCTTTGTAGTGCAATCTTGATGTATGCACCAACCCCATCATGCTCTCCTTTGCCATGCCCGGTCTCAAAATAGTTCCAGATATGCAGCACATTATAAGTCTTATGCAAAGTACTCATCCATTGGAATACTCGGGCATTTTTGAACTGGCCCGCACAACCATCTGACCATATCCAATGCTAATCCATCTGTATATCTCTCTCCTTCAACTGATCATAGAAAATTCGAAAACAATGTTGCACATAATGCAGATCATGGGTTCTATCATCACTTATGTAAAAGTTTGTCTCCTTCAGTATTATCCTCTTGTCATTGTTTCTCTCTAACCCATGCCTATACATAATATGTACCATGATGCTGACTTGGTCAGAATGGTAGTATTGACTCTAGATTTCATTTTGTGGCTGAAGGGTGTAATTTTCTGCAAAATCCACAATTGACACTATGGTTCCAATGGGAAATGTGTCCTTGCATTTTTTGTACTGCTCATCTTGCCATCACGCTACATGCACATGTTGAATATACTGCTCGGTTTTCTGGTAGAATTTCATCAAGAAGTCACATACCGGTACCTGTTACCATGGAAACAAGGGAAATATTACAATGTGGCCTTTGGAAAAATGTATATGCCATAAATTGAACGTGTAATATGAAAAATATGCAATATTCATTTGTACCTATGACTTTACCAATGCAATATTTTTACTTTCTCTGACACTGTCTAATTGATAGGTCACATACTTGAAGCTCTGCATCTCCACTCCCATCATGCCAAATTCTGGTTCCTTGCTTTCATGAATGCAACGGCTCAAAAGAGAAAACCCACTGCACATAGAACATGTCCCATATAGACATGATTTTTCATAATACTTTTGTCCTTCAGGCCTTGGACACAAGATGTTGTGGATAAAGTCTCTCAATGCATTTGGTGGTAGTATGGATTCATTGCAGCCCTGCACAATGTTAGTATGCAAATCACAAAATATATGTTTATATGTGTCATAATAATGTTCATATTCTACTTGGTATCTACAAAAACAAGTGTTCCAATCAATGCATATACGAACGTACCATGGTTTTCATTTCTCAAAGTACGTTTGGCTCAAGTTCAATTGTGTGTGCTCGTTCCTGAATCTCTCATAGAGTTCAGTCTGTGTGGTGTCAAGGAAGTGTTTAACATGGGGCTCACATTCAGTAGAACCTTTTCTCATTTTTAGCACATCTCTTTGGTTTGATGAAGGTCTAGTATGATCATGCAAAAAAATTTGTACTAACTCCTTAACAGCATCAATTAGCTTCCTATCTACATGAGGCAACCTAATAACAAAATCCCAACAATCGTTTCCACCCGGAGTGTCAATATTTTCTCTTATAACAGAGTAATTTTTAATAGTTTTTATATTTAATTTGAGTATGTGAGAAGTGTGTGATAGCAGGCAACGTTGCCTTGTGGACTTGCTTACAACTGATTCAGCTAAAACACGATGAGCCGCACAAAGATCTTTTGTACGTGTCACCTACCCAAATTCTGAGAATATTATTTTATTTGCAAAATACTTTATGTTAAATTTTAATTACAAATTTTTGTAATTATGACCAAGTTTGGTCAAGGATGATTGTAATTATTGATTATTATTATTTAAATAAATTAAAATAGGAGACAAACAACCCAAGGGAACTATTAAAAGAGTGTTCTCTGGCCCACTAGGAGGAATGGAAGCTGTTAGAAGGTATGGGACAGATGGCAGCAATTTCACTTCACCACTAGTTGTTGGTTATGGGACAACTACCCCTTAAAATGTGGCATTATCCCCCAGGTGGGTGGAAGAGAGAAGGCATCTCATTAATGTCAAGTTAACCACTAAAAGGCCTAGGCAGCCTAGATAAAGCAATTCGAATTGGGCAGGAAGCCCTTACAATATTTTCTGCAGAAATATTCCTCAAGTGCATCAGGTGATCACTAAGAGATTCGAATAGGGAGGCTATGTGAGAGTGCAACTGTGAGTCTGATAATTATACTGAGCAGGAAAACCAGAGGTGCTGGTGCAGGTCTCTTTGACTGATGAGTCTTGATGACTGGACAATCTACATTCTATTGCAAGTTGATGTACTAAGGCTTCTATAGAATCTTCCTCCTGGTGGTTTAGTGAACAGGCTCGGGGGTCCTAAGGCAAGTAACTTGGCTATATTCAGGAATAGGTTGGGTGGAACAGGTTCCTTGGGCTGTTTGTTTCTCCTCTAGTCAACTAGGTTTTACTGTTCTTACTTGTGTTTATAGTTAAATGATTTTGCATAAGGTAATTATTAATTATAGTCAAATAGAAGAAACTATTTTATTTTCTGATCTAAGTATGATTCTGAATGAAAACGTTTTATGAAATGATTAAATTGATAACCATATATATATTTTTCCCCATGCTTTTCTCTGCACCGTACTCCAGTATAGAGAAATAAATTAAGAAAGATGAGAGATAGGTTGAATGCCATTGATTGGAAAGATGAATACAGTAGTGTTCTTGTCAAATTTTTTCATATGTTCAAATGCAAGATATATCATAGTATAGTATAAACAAATGCATAATATTCATTTCATTCCTAAATAAAAACACATTTTGTTTCTACAAAGTTCTATATATTTCTTTTAACTCTATCTAGTTCAGATAGTAACCACATGCATTTCAATATTATACAATTCATGTTTTCAGAGCATTTATATTTTAAGAATTATAGTAGCTGCAAAAATTAATCTCTGTACGGATTTGTTTTAAATATACATATATTATTTGACTAACTATCAGTTCTGATTTCGTTTATTAAATATCTGTATAGTAGCATCAAACCCTAAGTTATTACAAGGCTTAGAATCCGAGTGATTTTTCATGCACAGTTCACAACCTCTTCTCAAGCCATTCATGGCAAACCTTAGCCATTTATTTTCTCAGATTATAATAGTTATAGTTTTCCAAACCCTAACTAACATTTTCTATACCAAATCATCTTTTAAAACATTTCAAGATTGGTTCAATACAATAAAACTTCACTTAGCAGAAAGCACGATTCTGTACTAATGTCTATCGATAGCTCATAACCCTAGTAAGAACACATACAAAACATCGAAAGCATTTGTTGCAAAGGTTAAGTCTCAAGTACGAAAGATCAGTACAAGCCAGATAGCAAACAAAAGCTTCAATTAGGGTTTCATTCGTAAAACAAAATAGAACATTGTGGCATAGCCATTTCAAAAACATATAACAGTCAAACTATCTCATCAGTTTTCCAAACATAATTATAAACAACGAGAACGAAGTACAAGAACATAATTTTATAGAGTTATGAAAACCATAACTCTCGGCCAAAGACAACTATCGTTGTTCGACATCACCTTAACCATTATTTACACAGTTTCTCAAACATTACTTTAAAAACACAACTTTCCATTGCAAAAACGAGCCATTGTTTTTAAGTGCAAAAGAACCCTCGGTTCTTGGTTTCCCATTTATAAAATTTATAATAGATTTTACACTACAGACCTGTCAAGGTTCCACAGTACACAGGGTTTACCCCTTTCCAACCAAAAACATTAAAATGAGTCCATAGAGCAACAAAAATACACAAGCTTTAACCCTTAACATCTAGCAGTACAAACACAAAGTCGAGTTCCTTTCAAACAACGCAGCCAGGCATTACAGAGCCGAATGGCATCTTAGAAGAACTAAAGGATTATCCCCTCTATAGTTACTAACAAAACAAGATTTAAAAACTTCACACTCGGGCATCACCGAAACAAAGTCGAATGGTTCCAACTCTCCGCACACAAAAATCTTCACCAAAACCATGCCAAAGCCACTTATGAGGTTTCAAGAACCACCGGAGCTTACCAGGAAGTAGTAGTAGCAATTCCATTCTCCAAACCTTTCGTTTAGTAATCTCATATGAAGTGGTTACCTACCAAAACACATTTTGAAAGGTTAAAACAAGAAAATGCAAGAATCAAAGTAAGCAATACAGTATTATTTTCACTGTCACAAAACACTTACCCTTTAAACAACAACAAAAAAATTGAACATTGACACATTACAACAACAGACGATGAAGCATGTTGGTATTTGATAGCAACCCCAAGCTAACACAGAATACCATTCTCACAAATAGGAGAATCGAACCCAGTTCGACTTACATTCAATACACTCGCAGGAGAATCCCCATCACTACATTGGCGTATCATGGGTTAAGTGCAGAGAGATAAGGCTTGTAACTTTTAAAACTACCTCCCACAGGTCACAGGATCGAAACCTCCTGATAGATACTCTCTCCAACCATACATGTTAGTAGTCTATCAGCCTCATAAATCCAACTCTAACATAAAAATGAAGACCGCAAAACTCTCCATCACTACATACAACGAGGTTTAGGGTTTCATTTTCAACGATCAAGATCTAGTGAGGTCGACGAGCAAGGAGCTGCTAACAAGCTATGTTGAAAGTTGGGCAACTATTGCATTGATACCTCATTAATTACAACAACCACGACGATGCCAGCATCGCATACGAAGTGACAACACTGTATATAGCTCGGAGGAAAATCGATTTGATAACCATGCACAACTAGGATTCATACTTGAATCATCAACCAAGTTTCATGTGGTGGATTACGTGGTTTGACAGCAGCACTTTCCACTATGGAGTTTGGTCGGGACCATTAATACATGGATAGGACACTGTCAACCTGCCAGTTCACAACAACAGTAAATTTAATACCCGTCCAATCCTTACCAACAACGATATTGTTTGCATAAGGTAATATCTTATAGCGTTAAAATATAGCTAGGAATGCATATTGTAAATCATATCATTGTAATATTAGTGCACTTTTTATATAGTTCAAAGTTTGAACTGAGGCATCGTAACACTTGAATTACATGCCAATATATTACAATATATTATTGTGGATGCATAGTAACTATGAAATATTTCTATAGTTTTGTATAAGCAATAGGATGAAGTTTTATAATGCTAGTTCATAGCATAAACACCATATTCACAATAACCTCCATATGATTAGCCAAGCAGTGTAAAGACTTTTGATCAACGTATCACTATAGGTATAGTTTAAGTGTTGATGAGATACACTCTAAAGCTAAGTTCTTAGTACAAGCACTATTTTCTACAAGCTTCTTAATAGCATTATCAATAGATATTAGTATCACTGTTTTAATAATAATGATAGTAGTCATATGATAATATATGGAGCATTATAACAGAAAAATTGGATGACGTGAAATTATAACACTAAAGAGGTTTGTAAGTCAGCACACAAACTAGATTTAGAACCAAGTATCCATACCTCTAGTAACCTGTTTCGCAAGGAAGTACTTAAAATTTTAATATTACATTGACGATGAATTGAAAAACACTTGTACTCTTAACACATGTTGTCATATAATTTCTTACCTGTGGTCTGCACATGGAAACAGGATTCAGATGCCTTAGCTAAACGTAGCTAAGTAAACTCTAGGGTACCTCGTAGGACCCCTTTGTCAATATACAAACAAACTGTCAGCACTTCATCAAGAACATCGTAATAGTATAAACTATGTATAGCATGTAATCATAATTAGAACTTAAGCAAATCTGTAAATTGTATTCTTATGCATAATCATAGAAGGATCTTTCGTTAAGAAGTTTAGCATCTGCTTAAATCTGAAATAGAAAATACAAATATATCATATTTTATTTAAGAAGTATGACGTGTCATCATTATTGATTATCTTAGTTGAGAAATTTCATTAATTTATATGTTCCACATTAACGATTTTGATAATTATTGCTATTATAAAAAAATTTAAATTTTGGTATTTTTACGGGATGTTACATGTGGTATCAGAGCTCATGTTCGAACTCTAGGCCTGAAAAAGGTCCAAAAACATGCAGCGGAAAATTTATTTACAGCAGAAGTCTTACTAATTCAAAAATTTAAACTATTTGTGTTATACAGAAATTATTTTAAGTTACAGGTATGGAAGGATCAGCTGAACATTTAGAAGACAGATTTCGACCCAACAATCATAGCATGGGATTGGATTATGAAGAAGAAGTCCATGGCGAATTAAATGACAATTCGTCTGAATTGTTACGAGCATTTCAAGAGTTAAAGGAAGAAATCAAATCTGTAAAACAAGACAATGAGTAAATTTTGAAGGCATAAGAAGAACTAAATCAAGTATTGTTCAAACAATGCCCAACTGACGAACAGGATAGAGAAATTGAAAATACCTCCAAGATTGAATATTTACCTCATCGAGACAGGCGTAAGAAGATGAAAACGGATGATGCAAACAACATTTCTACATCATCAGAAGCTTCCCATGACAAACACAAAAAGAAACAAAATTATTCAATTGACAGCAGCAAAGGAGACTACAAACCCAAAAGAAAAGGTCATAAACAATATGAGCAGATTTCTAGGGAGTTCAAGAAAACCAAACCCCCAACCTTCAATGGTGAAACTGAAAAAGGAGAGACAGCAGAAGCATGGCTGTCCGACATGAAGAAGTACTTCCAAATTTATGATTATTTTGAATCATTGAAGGAAAAGATGGAAATCTACAACTTGATTGGGAAGGCAGATATTTGGTGGCAGGACATCAAAATAATGAAGGGCATCAAAGACAAGGATGTAAATTGGAGCACTTTTAAAAGATACTCCAAGAAAAAGTTCTTATCGGAACAATACTATGAAGAAAAATCAAAGGATTTCTATGACTTAAAGCTAGGAAGTATGAGCATGAAAGAGATGAACAGTAAATTTCTGAATTTACTGAGATATGTGCAGTACCTCGTGGAAGAAAAATCGAAGATCCAAAGATGCCTAAGTTGTCTACCTTTCAACATCAAGGACAGAATCGAGTATGACAATCCAAAGACCTTAGAAAAGGCCATGAGGAAAGCAACTTTCTGTTATGACACTAATTGGAAAAGAGAAGGAATATCAAATTGGAAAAGTCATAAACCCAACAATTTTGAGCTGAAAAAGAAAACTTTCAGGTTTAATAGGATACTGGTTTCCAAAAGAAAAAATTTCAGAATCGGAATTTTCAAGGAAACAATCCCAGAAACAATCAGTAGCAGAATTTTACAGCTCCTAGAAACACTCCCAATGCTACCAGAACTAATGATCAAAAGGAACCTATCAAATTTTTGATTGTCAAGGTCCTCATTATGCATTAGAATGCCCCAAGAGGAAGTGGACAACTAACAACATTCATTCCATATAGACTGAACCTACTGTTGGAGACTTGGCAAGGGAGATGCCCAGAATTAATGCAGCACTCGACAATAGGAAAGGAGATCATCAAATCTCTATGGTAGAGATTGAAGGTGGGACAAGACGGCGATTTTCAGTTGGAACTGGACTGTATCCTCGAAAGGAGGGAAACTCTACTCTGGAATCGCACCATTGGGTAGGTAAAGGTGCAATGGAAGCACCTTAGCCCAGAAGAGGCAACCTAGGATTTGGAGAGTAGTATGCGGGAAGCATACCCAACTCTGTTTCAGGAACACTTAGAGAGTGATTAAACAACATCGAGGACGATGTTGAGACTTAAGGGGGGGTGTATGTCACCTACCCAAATTCTGAAATTATTTTTTTATTTACAAAATACTTTATCTTAAATTTTAATTACAAAGTTTTGTAATTATGACCAAGTTTGGTCAAGGATGATTGTAATTACTGATTATTATTATTTAAATAAATTAAAATAGGAGACAAACAACCCAAGGGAAATGTTAAAAGAGTGTTCACTGACCCATTAGGAGGAATGGAAGTTGTTAGAAGGTATGGGATAGATGGTAGAAATTGCACTTAACCACTAGCTGTTGGTTATGGGACAACTATCCCTAAAAATGTGGCATTATCCCCTAGGTGGGTGGAAGATAGTAGACAACTCATTAATGACAACTTAACCAGTAAAAGGCATAGGCAGCCTAGATAAGGAAATTCGAATTGGGCAGGTGGCCCTTACAATATTTTCTGCAAAAATATTCCTCAAGTGCATTAGGTGATCAATAAGAGATTCAAATAGGGAGGCTATGTGAGAGTGCAACTGTGAGTCTGTTAATTATACTGAGAAGGAAACCAGAGGTTCTGGTGTAGGTCTCTTTGACTGATGAGTCTTGATGACTGGACAATCTACATTCTATTGCAAGTTGATGTACTAAGACTTCTACAGAATCTTCCTCCTTGTGGTTCAGTGAACAGGCTCGGGGGTCCTAAGGCAAGTAACTTGGCTGTCTTCAGGAATAGGTTGGGTGGAACAAGTTCCTTGGGATGTTTGTTTCTCCTATAGTCAACCAGGTTTTACTGTTCTTACTTTTGGTTATAGTTAAATGATTCTGCATAAGGGAATTATTAATTATAGTCAGATAGAACAAACTATTTTATTTTCTGATCTAAGTATGATTCTAAATGAAAAAGTTTTATGAAATGATTGAATTGATAACCATCTCTATATTTTTCCCCATGTTGTTCTCTGCACCGTACTCTAGTATAGAGAAGTAAATTAAGAAAGATGAGAGATAGGCTGAATGCCATTGATTGGAAAGATGAATAGAGTAGTGTTCTTGTCAAATTCTGTCATATGTTTAAATGCGGGATATATCACAGTATAGTATAAACAGACACATAATATGCATTTCATTCCTAAATAAAAACACATTTTTTTTCTGCACAGTTCTATATATTTCTTTTAACTCTATCTAGTTCAGATAGTAACCACATGCATTTCAATATTATACAATTCATGTTTTTAGAGCATTTATATT
Source organism: Larix kaempferi (assembly GCA_027924585.1). Classification (NCBI taxonomy): domain Eukaryota; kingdom Viridiplantae; phylum Streptophyta; class Pinopsida; order Pinales; family Pinaceae; genus Larix; species Larix kaempferi. The sequence goes on along the minus strand of BSBM01000435.1, from coordinate 24,496,343 downwards.
TTAAGAATTATAGTAGCTACAAAAATTAATCTCTCTATAGATTTGTTTTAAATATACATATATTATTTCACTAACTATCACTTTTGATTTCATTTATTAAATATATGTATAGTAGAATCAAACCCTAAGTTATTACAAGACTTAGAATCCGAGTGATTTTTGATACACAGTTCACATCCTCTTCTCAAGCCATTCATGGCAAACCTTAGCCATTTATTTTCTCAGATTATAATAGTTATAGTTTTCGAAACCCTAACTAACATTTTCTATACCAAATCATCTTTTAAAATATTTCAAGATTGGTTCAAGACAATAAAAATTCACTTAGCAGAAAGCACGATTCTGTACTAATGTCTATCGATAGCTCATAACCCTAGTAAGAACACATACACAACATCGAAAGCATTTGTTGCAAAGGTTATGTCTCAAGTACAAAATCTCAGTACAAGCCAGATAGCGAACGAAAGCTTCAATTAGGGTTTCATTCATAAAACAAAATAGAACATTGTGGCATAGCTATTTTGAAAACATATAACAGTCAAACTATCTCATCAATTTTCCAAACATAATTATCAACAACGAGAACGAAGTATAGGAATACAATTTTATACAGTTATGCAAACCATAACTCTCGTCCAGAGACAACTATCATTGTTCGACATCACCTTAACCATTATTTACACAGTTTCTCAAACATTACTTTAAAAACACAACTTTCCATTGCAAAAATGAGCCATTGTTTTTAAGTACAAAAGAACCTTTGGTTCTTGGTTTCCCATTTATAAATTTATAACAGATTTTACAGTACAATCCTATCAAGGTTCCACAATACACAGGGTTTACCCCTTTCCAACCAAAAACATTAAAACGAGGCCATAGAGCAACAAAATTGCATAGGGTTTAACCCTTAACATCTAGTAGTACAAACACAAAGTCGAGTTCCTTTCAAACAATGCAGCCAGGCATTACAGAGCCGAATGGCATCTTAAAAGAACTGAAGGCTTATCCCCTGTATAGTTACTAACAAAACAAGACTTAAAAACTTCACACGCATCCATCACCGAAACAAAGTCGAATGGTTCCAACTCTCGACACATAGAAACCATAACCAAACCATGCCAAAGGAACCTACGAGGTTTCGAGAACCACCAGAGCTTACCCGGAAGCAGTAGCAGCAATTCCATTCTCCAAACCTTTTGTTTAGTAATCTCATACGAAGTGGGTACCTGCCAAAACACATTTTGAAAGGTTAAAACAAGAAAATGCAAGAATCAAAGTAAGCAATACAGTATTATTTTCACTGTCACAAAACACTTACCCTTTAAAAAAATAATACTTCTGAACATTGACACATTACACCAACAGACAATGAAGCATGTTGGTATTTGACAACAACCCCAAGCTAACACAGAAGAGCATTCTCACAAACAAGAGAATCGAACCTAGTTCGAATTACATTCAATACACTGGCAGGAGAATCCCCATCACTACTTTGGCATATCGTGGGTTAAGTGGAGAGAGCTAAGGCCTGTAACTTTTGAAACTACCTCCCACAGGTCACAAGATCGAAACCTCCCGAGAGATACTCTCTCCAACCCTACATGTTAGCAGCCTGTCGGCCTCATAACTCCAACTCTAACATAAAAATGAAGACCGGGAAACTCTCCATCACTACATACAATGAGGTTTAGGGTTTCATTTTCAACGATCAAGAAGGTGCCAACAAGCTACGTTGATAGTTGGGAAACTATTGCATTGATACCTCATTAATTAAAACAACCACGACGATGCCAGCATCACATACCAAGTGACAACACTGTATACAACTCGAAGAAAAATCGATTTGATAACCATGCATATCTAGGATTCATACTTGAATCATCAACCAAGTTTCATGTGGGTGGATTACGTGGTTTGACAGCAACACTTTGGTTAATGTATATGTAACTTCGGAATGTATTTCACATATATGTATATTGTATTCCTATAGAGATGTTATTATTCCTCTATACGGAAGTGTTTTCATTTATATTGTAAGTGTCGTAACTTATACTTGATGGGTTATTAGACCACCTTGTTGGGGTCGGCCCTGTATAAATCATGTGGATCAAAGGGTTATTATACCACCCTATTGGGGGTCGACCATGTGGGTCAAAGGGTTATTAGACCACCCTAGTGGGGGTCGTCCCAGTCAGCATTATGTTAAGTGGTTAAGTTGAGGCCGACCTAATTGAGTAAAGGTCAAGTCAAGTTAGTGTATAAATAGAGAGTGTGTCTCTCTCATTTTACACATTCTATTCTCTCACTCACACTTGGGAGAGTGGTGCACTTGTGGAGGAGGAGGCTCTGCTGCTAGGAGAAGACTGTCTCTTGTATTCTGGTTGTATCATTGCTCTATCTATCTCTGAGGAAGTTATTGGGGTTTTTCACCTTTATGGTTTTCCCCAAGTAAACTCTATGTCTCTTGTGTGCTTGCATTATTGTGTCCATGATTGATATGCTATAGATTTGTTGTACATGTTGTTCTCTCAGTTAAGATCCTAGATCAAATTGAAGTAAATTCTGAAAATTAAATAACTTTCCACTATGGAGTTTGGTTAGGACCATTAATACATGGACGGGACACTGTCAACCTGCTAGTTCACACCAACAATAAATTTAATACCCATCCAATCCTTACCAACAACGATATTGTTTGCATAAGGTAATATATTATAGCGTTAAAATATAGCTAGGGTTGCATATTGTAAATCATATCATTGTAATATTAGTGCACTTTTTATATAGTTCAAAGGTTGAACTTAGGCATCGTAACATTTGAATTACATGCCAATATATTACAATATATTATTGTGGATGCATAGTAACTATGAAATATTTCTATTTTATTTCTATAGTTTTGTATAAGGAATAGGATGAAGTTTTATAATGCTAGTTCATAGCATAAACACCATATTCACAATAAACTCCATATGATTAGCCAAGTAGTGTAAAGACTTTTGATCAATGTATCACCATAGGTATAGTTTAAGTGTTGACGAGATACACTCTAAAGCTAAGTTCTTAGTACAAGAACTAGTCACTATACTTTACATATATTAAATGTGTATTCAAATGATAAATTCAGGACTTAGAGTAGTCTAAGTTTTGTAGACACAAAATATAATGATAGTTCAAAAGTATAAACACTATTTTCTACAAGCTCTCTAATAGCATTATCAATAGATATTAGTATCACTATTTTAATAATAATAACAATAGTCATACGATAATATATGTAGCATTATAACAGAACACTTGGACGACGTGAAATTATAACACTGAAGAGTTTTGTAAGTCAGCACACAAACTAGATTGAGAACCAAGTATCCATACCTTCAGTAACCTATTTCACAAGGAAGTACTTAGCATTTTAATATTACATTGACGATGAATTGAAAAACACTTGTACTCTTAACACATGTCATCATAGAATTTATTACCTGTGGTCTGCACATGGAAACATGATTCAAATGCCTTAGCTAAATGTAGCTAACTAAACTCCAGGGTACCTCATAGTACCCCTTCGTCAACATACAAACAAACTGTCAGCACTTCATCAAGAACATCATAATAGTATAAACTATGTACAACATGTAATCATAATTAGAACTTAAGCAAATCTGTAAATTGTATTCTTATGCATAATCATAGAAGGATCTTTCGTTAAGAAGTTTAGCATCCATTTAAATCTAAAATAGAAAATACAAATATATCATATTTTATTTAAGAAGTATGACATGTCATTGTTATTGATTATCTTAGTTAAGAAATTTAATTAATTTATATGTTCCGCATTAACGATTTCAATAATTATTGCTATTATACAAAATTTTAAATTTTGGTATTTTTACGGGATGTTATAGTACGAGACGTCTTCCTAATCACATTAAATGCAGATTGGAGATTTCTAACAATATGACTGTTGGCCTCTGAACTTTTAACCATCTTTATGCCCAAAATTCTCCTAACAGCAGCTAAAGAATGTGACTTGAACAAACATAGCAATAATTGACATTTACCTGCATCACCTTTGGATTCAAAATATTCTTTGACAATTTTGTTGCATTGCCATTCGATATTGCATTTTGGCAACTTTCCTTAAAACACCGACATGGCACTCTCATCCACATGAATACATCTAGGAGTTCTTCTTCTTGCACTGGACAGTTGAGGTAGGGAGGGTGGACATGAGACATGAATACCCGAGCTTGTTTTTTGTGGCGCTTCGTTCATAGATTGGGCCATAATGGGAGTGTGGTCGACAACGTTGTGGTCTTCTTGGGGATATTGCAAATTAAGTAAGGCTTGTATGTCCATCTCTACATATGCAGCATCTCCCAAAATTCTTGTGTCGTGAGGAAATTCAGAATGGCTCGTTGATGGATTGTTCGTTGGAAATTGTGTTGATGTTGCAATTTGAGTTGGGTCTGTTGGACGCGACCACTTTACCCGTGGTTCTGAACAAGAGGTTGTCATGTCAACAGCTGTGTTAGGATCAGTGGCATGATCCTGGGCAATGATAGGACCATGTCTCAATCTTTCCATTCCCAACCTGGCCTTTTCTCTTAAGTCATTGACCTTTTCAATGGGAATATTCCTTCTATTTTGTTTTGTTTGTGTTTCATTACAACAAATAAGATATTAGTGCCATTATACAATGAACCTGACACATTCCAACATAGCTTACCACTTTACAAATTAACATATACAACTACATACTATGTTGGTTTATTTGTGTTCGAATAAACATCATTATCCCTTACAATTCCAATCAATATAGATGATGGTTGATCAAGTGTAGAGAGGAGAAACTAGTGTCTTGCCTAGCCATGAATTCATAAAAATTATGGTAGTAACACCCTACAACAAAGATGGCTAGAGATGCCTTGGGAATAGTTTGATACTTTTTCTACATCAAATAAGGTAACCTTAATTAGTTGCATTTTTTTCTTTCTCCCTTAATGTTATCAATTCTAAATTTTGCACCTAGTTTGATTGATTTGTCTTCACAATGGAATGGTATATCCTTCCATTTGAGGCAATGTCCTTTACCATCGTAAATTACTAGGTTATATAACACATTAAGGAGTTGAAGAAACAACAACAAACTATTTCCTTAGATCTATAAACCTTGAGATGATAAAATGTGATTTTGAGTTTAAAATACCCATGGTTGAATTCAACAGTGCATCACAATAGAATGAATGTACACCTTGTTTTGTGCAAAACCTTAAGGAGGATGCAAAGGTTTCTAACAAGGATCATGATCTTGGGAAGGGTGATTAGGGGGGATATAATTTGACCTTTCAATGTGCAATATCTAGTGTGGGGAGGTGTTGGAGAGTGGGGAACTAGGGACTATACCAACAATCATCATGTTGAATAGAGCATGAAGTGGGAAAGTCTTGGTTTTTGGAAAAAAAATCATTATTAAAGGTGAGGGGATATTGTAAGGATGGTAAAAATGGATGAATATTATCATATTTGGATTCATAGAAAAAGGAAAGGTGCATATACTTACAGATATCCTCATTCCATAAAATGGTATTGAATAAGAGATGAGAGAGTTGAGGTTTTGTGGATGAGTTGAAGTGATATTTTTAGTTATGTTTCGTGAGTGTATGGTTTTTTTTGCTAGCATAATATGAGTTGAAAAGAACAAAATTAACTTGGGAACTAATTACACAATGAGGAGGTTGCATACTTCATCTTGTCTAGTGTTCATATGATTTTTTTTAGATGTGAACTTGGGAAATCTTCTTGTCAAATTCATTGTTGTCTATGCATGGATATTGTTATGGGCATATGATAAAAACAAAAAGGCATGGGCTCATCTCAAATATTGTTAGTGAAAAGACTTATTTACAATTCACCATACCTCTATAGAAATGATCTCCACTTGCAATGGAAACTGGTAGCTTGAATGAATCCACTAGATTCCAAGACCAATGAAGATGTTTGATAGATTCCAAGGGTGATTTTGTATCCAATAGATCAAAGAGTGTCCAAAATATCAATGAGTGTGAGGCAATAAGAAACCTGTGAGAGATTGAAACCTGCAGAAGAAGTGAAACCCGTGTTTTTGGTGGAATTCCCGGGAAACATAGAACTCTGTTTTTTTAAACTAGTAACAGGGCCGCGCATGAATGCTTAAACGCACGCACACATGTTTTTCGCGCGTACACGTAAAGAGCATGCACGTGCCCAAACCCGCGCATGTGCCCCTGTATAATGTTTACACCATTTATTCCCCAACGTTTACACCATTTAATGCCAAACCTTCCCCCACTTTGAAAATATT